>CM070075.1:79826585-81026585 GCA_036250285.1 Pyrocoelia pectoralis | reverse complement strand
ACCAAAAGATGTTTACTTAGGGATATAAAATGAACCAACATTTACATTCGCGAATAAAAAAATATTTTGCCTTTTTGACGCTTCACATTTGATAAAAAGTGTTCGAAACAATATTTCCTTTGAATATATAAGATAAATATACCAGTTGGATAAAACAAACAGAATTGGCAGGGCGTTACTCGTTCAACACACTGCCATAATATGAATCCTAATTCATTCCAATAAATTAGCGTAAAATTGGTCACTCTGGTTTTATGTTATAGTGTGTCCAGTGCACTGAAAATTACCGTTAAGAACCAAAAACAGCACTGCCCACTGCCCATTTTGTCGAAGGAATGGATAATTCGGTTGATGTCTTAAACAGCAGGGCAATTTATTCTACCACACCATGTAACTATTCTTTAAGCGATAGCGGCATAGCAGTAGGTCAAGCATTCAAAAAGGACTTTGACATGTCTACCACTCTAACTAAAATTAATTGAAAATCTAACGAAGCATATCTAGAGCACCCTCCTTTGATGGCATTTTGCAAACTGTTAACGGAGTGACTCAAATGTTTGCCAAACCTAAAAAGTGTAATGGTCGGGGACATGAAGAAATACGTTTCCTTATTACTGGTGGACTAAACCAGAACAGTCTCGAGCATTTCTTTTCGGCAATGAGGGAAAGAGGAGGATGTAATAGAAACTCGAGTGCACAAGAATTTAAATACTCCTTCCGCGCATATGTTACAACAACATTAATGGAACTTGCTGATAGTGCTAATTGCGAACCGGATCGGAATTGTTCAATTGCGTTGGTCGATGTTAGAGGGTTTAGAAAGCTGGAAGTGGTGTCATTTTATAGGAAATTCTTTACTGATTCCAAACCTCTGGTAAATTTTTTGATCTGATCTGAGTACCTAGGGGGGTGCGGTCCGCACCGGGCGGCAGTGGCCAACTCTCGCTGCCCGAACGGCATTTTGTTTATGTTGGTGCTTGGAATGTACGCAGGCATTTATAAATATAAAATAAAAAATATTTAATGGTAATTTTTTTTTGTAAATTAGGTTTTGTCTCATAGGGGGGGAACCTTCGGCCTCCGTAAGTTTCTTGTGGCCTTTAAAAAGTATCTTGTATTTTTATAAAGGTTGCATTTATGCCTCATGCGGCTTTCTTTATTACTGCCTAATTTAAATATTGCATGCAATGGTAAAAAAGTTCCCTACGTACAGTTCGTATTAAATGCAACTATTCATTTATGTTTATTAATTTATAAAAACCACCATTTGATTGACTTAGAATGGGCGGCAAATTGGAGACCGCCCCGGGCGGCAAAAATTCTAGGTACGCCACTGAACGACACACCCAATTACAAAAAGTAAAAAACACGCAGTGCCGGTTTATACATTACGCACACTACGCACGTGCGTAGGGCCCGGACAAATCTAAAGTTTTAAGTTTATTAATTATAGATATCAATCACTGCATTTAATATTAAGGAATTAAGGTGTATTTATTTCACTCACGACTTCCCTTTAAAATAAATACTGTAAGATACAACAATCTTAAATAACAGGGAAGTTAAAATCTCAAAAGAAGGTATAATAATAAAAAGACACCCTTTAACACGTTTGAGACTAAAATTTATTGGTCATATATTTTAAGAGTTTATTGCAGATTGAACATTTCCTCGTCCCTTTCTAAGTAAATAACCTTTGTACTTAATTATGCCGACACAAGAGAGGTTTGTGAATCAGGGGCGTAACTATCATGGTAACTATACGCCCCGCGGAACCCGGGCCTGTGATCTATGGGACGCGGATGTTACGGCACTAATATTTGTATTTTCGTAAACATTCCTCTTAAATTGCTGAAAAAGGTATTTAAAAAAAATTGCAAAATGTAAATTTTATTTTCCAGCAAGTTAACAATAATGTGAAACATTCCAATTATGGAACAAAATTCTTATTACCATAATTTCCGGCCTACACTTCGTTTACGTGCAGTGTTGTTTGTACTCGTACCAACCATAAATAAAGACATAAATATTTATTGTATTGTAAGCTTCTTGAGAATTCAGACTTACCGTTTTCATCTTATGAAGCTATTTAAAATATATTACTCTGACTGATTCTCATTTTTATCGTCTCAAAAGCAACGGAGGTAGAGAGAAAAATAGATTGGCTTGTATCAAATTCGAAGTTTTGCTATGAATGCAAATTGTTATGAGGGTGGGCGGTGATGGTGGGGGGCCCAATGTTACTTAGTGGGTACTACTAAATGACATGTAAAACCGGCACTGAAAACACGCTTCCTTCATTTTATGAAACGTCATGATACGTACACAATACACATCACCCTCACCCCTCTGTCGGGTGGAGCGGGGGTGAGTTTTGAAAACTTAAATAGGAACACCTATTTTTTATTGCGCTTTTTTCACTCCCAACTGCAACCCCTTTTTTGGGGCGGAAAGGGAGAGAAAAACGATATTTTTTTATTTTTTTCCTCCAACATTTTTTCGTGATTTACAAATTGTCCGTCAGTGATCAAAAAGTGGAGAGGGTAATACTTGAAAATCGACGAGTGCGAATTTATCCTTGATGTCAGAAAGACCACTATTGACAAGATTGTGACAGAACATTATCATTATCACAAGATTGGTCCTCATAAGATCAGAAACGGTAACGACAAGCGGCCTGTGAATTCAATTGTCACTGGCGGCGAAATCTGAGTCCATTGTACATTGTACGACACCAGAAGCAAAAGAACAGTCCCGTCAGTGGCAGCATTCATGATCGCCGAAGCCGCGAAGGTTTAAACAAACATTGTCTGCCGGAAATGCGATGGCGACTGTCTTTTGCGATAGGAAGGGGTTTTCCAACAATGTAGTAATCCAAGCAAATAGACGTGTTTATCTTTGAAAAAAAATTGTAGACCTTATTTTACGGATAACCCTCGTATATTCCGAAGTAATTCCACCTCGTTACAGAGGTAATTGTACTCATTTAAATGTAAATAAGGGTATAAATTCCTTATTATATTTTTTTGTATAAATATGTGATTCGATCTGTGGTGGTAGTTATGAATTTAAACGTTTGTGTTTCTTGCATCATCCTGTATTTCTTAGGTTTTGTAGTAGAAGCCGATTGGGATGTAAAGAACCTGTCACGTGATCTTTACTCTGTAAGAAACTAATAAATATGTAGCTGTACAACTTAAAATATCATTAAAAATTGTACAAACATAAAGATTGAAATTGAATAGTTCTAAATGCAATTAAGTGCAATTGCACCTTTGAGCGGAAATAATAAGCTGACTATGTATTTTAATTTTCATTCCTTGTAGAGATCACGTGACAGATTCTTTACATCTCAATCGGCTTCTACTACCGAGATAATTACATTTTTTTAAATTTTCCATATTTTTCGGGTCTTTTCTTTTAAATTCACCTGGCTATGATTTGAATTGAATTCGATTGGTTAGGTGGTTAAGTAAGGTGCATAAATAAAAATTATAACTGGTGATAAAATGTGCAATCATGCGCCGGTTGTAATAACTTAAAACATACATATTATTGCAGATAAATTATTTGTGGTAGTATAAAAATAAAATCTTTCATTACGCAAACAATGCATTCATTACGTCGAGGCAAAAGCCGGCAATAACGAAAACGATAAGTACGTTTACAAAATTACGCTACTCTCCTCCATTTACATTACGCTACTCTCCTCAAACGGCAGCACATTCTGTACATTATTTTCACTGGCAAAAAAATTGGCGCGAACAGGTTGTTCTACTATCCCTCTTCTATTATGCTTTTACCACAGATGTAAATATACTACAGATAGCTCATGAGATAGGGAAAATGGTAACGCCAAAATGCACTCTTGTAGCTAGCGCAACGTGCGTTGAATTTTTTAATCTGGTGTAGGTTTCTGTCTGTACTTGTATATTTCAGAGCGAAGCGACCTACACAATTCGGCCACTTTTTCTGATGATGCTAAAAAAAAACAAAACGATCTCGAAGCGTTGAGTGAATTTATTCAATGCTCGAAGTCAAGTGTATGTTGCTGAATGCGTACTTTTTTACATCTGTTCCTTTCATTGACGAATGCAGCAAATTATACTGTTTGTGTTATGACTCATCACGGGCATGTTTACGAATGAAGGAAACATCGAACTATTTACCTACGAGATCATGATTAAAATAATATTTGATATAAGTACTTAGGTACCTAATTAACATATTTTGCGATTTTCGTGACATAGGTACCTACTCGCATTACGTTATCGCCAGTTATTGCAGACATTGCAGTAATCTAATATTATCAGAAATTGAATGATGATCAGCAAATTGTTATGCATGAACTTTAATCATAAGAGGAACTGTTCTTGGTGCAAAAAACCTGACACAAAAAAGGGATAATTAAATAAAATGTGTATTATAATTTGTTGATCCTTCACGTTACTCTGATCGGAAAATTTTGTTACCTATTAAAGAAAAGGCGAAAATCGATAGAAAATGATTAACTGATTTCATTGAATAAAGAAGTAGTCAACGCTGATTTCTTATTTGTCTAATTAAATTAACACGCGGGGATATGTTAAATCGCTACTCGATGTTGATAAACCACAAACTTAGCAGTAGCAGTGAGTACGAGTAGCATCACGTGGAACCTAACATTTCGTCAATTTCGACGCTAACGTACATTTTTGGTATGTTTTTCGATCCAGTTAGGGTAGTGTATTTGTATACCCAAGCTTGCAAAAATGCAACTTGAAAAAGTTGTGCTCATTGCGTAACTCGTGAAAAACCGCGTAAATTTGTACTTTTTTAGTTTTTGCCCGTAACTCCTAAAGTACCCTTTTGCCCTTGTTTAATGTCATATTATATTGGCGAAATGACTTAAACCACGAGAAAAGACATGAAATACATTTGTAGGAAATGTAATTGCCTTTCAGTTAAGAACCAAATGAGATCTGGAGCCCTAATAGTTCTATCACAATCACAACATACCCAAAGGGAGCCGTTTCCATGGTAGCTTCCGCAAGGTCTGAAAAGTACGCAACAAGCGTGTTGACATTGGACCACTTACCATATTCCAAAGAATTTGTATAATGCAACAATCAAACGAAGAACTTAAGGAGAAATTCAAATATGAATTGGCTCCATACCGATGTCTGCTCGACGGAGAAGGGATACGTAAACGGACAAAATCCACTTTCTACATACATACATACACTGGTGTGGTTCACGGGAGCTAACAGCGGGGGGGATTTCCCTCACAATGACATGTGGCAACGGAACGGCCCCTTCCATGCGATAGTTGCAAACTACGTTTTTTTCGTGTTCAACTACTTTGGGAAATATGTGGCAGTGATCTTAGATGGGTGTAACATCATTGTCAAGATTGCGACCCATGCCAAAGTCAACTTCGCTCGTTCACCCCTAAGAACAACGAAAGCAGCGTCATTCCACTTATTTCGCACCTACCACCAGATGCAAATGTAGTTGGGAGTAGACATGGATCCCACTCCCATTCAGTGGCGTTGGACAAATACGTCAGATGGTCTGATCTCAGTCACATCCAAAAAACAACGTCTTCTGAAGATGATTTCTTGCAAATGCAAGCAGGGGTTGCATTTGTGCTGGACTTAAGTGCTCAGCGTTGTGCACACTCTGGTCAGGCAGGACATGTCAGAACGTCATATGGCTACTGTTCAATGAAGATGATGACCACCCTGGCGATCTTGACATCGACCAGGATCCTGAAGAGACCTTTTACTTACTGTAGGTTCAGTCTCAAAATGAAATCAGACCTGGGCCCCGAAATATCTTCGAATTCACTGGCGATCTCTACTAGAAGTGAAGTGTTGCACATATTTTGCTACATTTCACGTTAGGTATAAAGTCTATTCACTTTCATTATAACTCAGTACCAGTGATTTTAGGCTTGAAAAGTTTTTTACTAAAAATTGACAGTTGGTACACAAATTTGAAATATTTAGCAATTTAAACAAGTAGTCGTGACATATGACATTTAGTACGAAAATTTATATTTGATTGTCCTTGATTCCGATTTAACCCCAAAAATGATTAATGTCAACCTGTCAACGGTTTAAACAACATTGGTGGCAACCTTTCTATAATCCACAAAAAAAACCTATACCTACAAACTTTTCAAGCCTAAAATCACTGGTACTGAGTTATAATGAAAGTGAATAGACTTTACATATAATAAAATGCTTTATATGATTTTTCTCGTAGTCATGACACTAAACAAGGACAACATTTATAAATTGCAGTTTTTGGAAAAAATGGGTCAAATTCGAAGTGCCATATCTCCGTGCCTATTCAACTTACAGATTATTTCCAATTTAATATAGATACATTCAAAGTTGTGTAAGTGTCGATTGCCGAATATTGCGTACTTTAGCAGTTGCAGAGCGCAAACACTGGAAAAAGGGTGTAAATTACCCCGTTTTTCACGAGTTATACAAATAGGACAAATTTTTCGAAGTTGCAAACTTCGGTATCCAAACAACGTGCCAAAAATTCGTAACTACTCGCACTTTTGCGAATTTAGCCTTTTTTTGTGTCGTGTGACTGGCCTAGCACGAAAGTTGGACTTTGAGATCGTTATTTGAACAACAGTGGCACAAAATTATCTTTTTGTACAACTGTCACTAAAAGTGACATTTTTAACGGCTATCAAGAGTGTTAAAAAATGACGTTTACAGAGTAGCGTGTTAAAAATCATTTCACACTAAATATTTTTTTTATTGGTGTCCTATGTTAGCCTTTTAAACCACGCTCCAGCGTGTTTAAATCGCACTTTTTAAAACGCGCGTGTTTTAAAGTTGCCATGCCAACATCAACAAATTTGAAAAACGTAAATTCTATTGGTTATTGATCTGACAGGAGTACTTTGTTACGTCAAATAAAATGACAGACTGCAAATTAATTTTCGCTTATTAGTTATTGATCTGACAGGAGTACTTTGTTACGTCAAATAAAGTGACAGATTGCAAGTTAATTTCCGTTTTTCTCATTTCCATGACAACGAAAGGTATACTGATTTCACATTACGAATTCAACCATTTCACATTATTAGTTCTTATTTCCATTTTAATACCAGATTTCAAAGTGAACCAATAAAAAAATAGCGTAAGGTATTCGTGGATAACTGGTCTTTAAAACACTTGCTCTATTTCAAGCACTCCGGCTGCGCCGTCGTGCTTGAAAATTGGCGCGTGTTTTAAAGACCTGTTTATCCACTCAAACTTTAATATACTATTTAACACTGGCCAATAATAGGGCTGTATTAACCAATATTGTTTGTTGGTAATACGGCGTCATCTAACATGGCCACTTCACAGCAAACAGTCAGTTTATAATTATCAAACTACAACAGTTATGCAAAAAACTGTATAATATTTGTGTTAAAAGTAACTTTTATTTTATTCGTGAAATTGCTCCACTCGCTTCGCTCGTTTCGCAAGCTTTTCATTCACAAAATAAAACAGTACTTTTAACACTCATATCATAAATAGCTATGTATTTATATTTTCTACAAACGTCAAAAAATGACAAGGTTTGCGCATTGATAACAATACGCGAAGTGACCCTTTTTTTCACTTTCCTAGTTACCATGACACCGTGCGCGAAATACTTACTTCGCGCACTGCTATGAGAGTTCGTTAAAATAATTGTCAACTTTTTCACGTTTGTAGAAAAACTTTTGTTTGCAACTCGTGCGCGAAATACTTTGGTGATCTCGACTACGCCTCGTTAAAGAAATCAGTTCTCGATCACCAAAGTGACATTTTGCACACTAGATACAAAAATAACTATTCCGTGAAAATAACTCAAGTGTGTTACAGCTTTGGCTTATTCGGCTAAAATAGCTATTTTTTCTTGTTTTCCGTTTTCGGACATATTTGTATACATAACAAATTTAACTTCTTAGTGAAACACGCCAATAATTTTTTCAATGTTTTTGCTTTTGTTTATTTGGATCACGTTAGCAACCAACAACTTGGGTTTTAAGAACGAATCGTGCCATTTATTTTTAAACGATTTTACAAAAAATCTTGATGTTTGCATTTCGAGCGTGAATGACGCTTTTGTCCCTTTGGCGTCTTATAATCGGACTTTCGGGCCTCGGACTTATAATTCCGCCGCGTGCCAAAATCGCCTCCTAAATAGCTATTTCATTAAAGTCATTATTTTTATACTTTTTCATTCATTTTTTAAAACAAAACCTCTTATTTTCTGCACATTTGAACAAAATCTGTTGAATTACGTTAACACGGAAGAACTCAAATCTTGGATATCGATTGGCGGAAATTTAATAATTCTAAATTTGCAATCTCTACAAGTCTCCACACATCAAATAAAGAGCCATAAATAAAATACAAATGTTTTTATAAGCATACGTGACCTTGATATTGCATTAAAGGGATAGTGTTTCAACAATAAACAGAGGTAACTAGATATTTGAACCGTACGCGTTATAAATGGGTAGGTATTGTAGATCATAGATTTCTGTAAGTCGGTATATTTTAATTTTAGAGGACATCTGTATTTAGAACCGGTCATATAATTGTTGCATTTTTACTTTGGATTTAACGCACCAGACGCTTAAATCCAAATACAGCGCAACCAATTTTAACATGGGATGAGCTATCTGTAGTATATTTCCATCTGTGCTTTTACTAAGTTAACGGGAGAACTCGTCTCTTTATCATCTGGTTATGTGTCCGATGACTCTGTAAATTGTGATAAGGCTTATGAAATTGGCATCGCAGCGATGACAAAGATGGAAGGACAAAATTTTAGCGATTTAAAATTGCGGAGAAAGGACATGGTGCAAACACAAGCCAAACTAAAAAAGCTAAAAGTTCGATCGCAGGAAGTAATAGTAAATCCCCAACAGCTCTTCAACAGAATACTTTGTGTTTGTGACAGCCCAAGCACATTAAAAGAATACCTGACATATGAGCTAGCATCTAGGCCTCCATCTCTTTTTGATGATGTGTCACTTCGAAAAGGCATAAAATCTTCATTAATGAAGATATTTCAAAGTGGTCTGGACGAAGATATTGATATAACTGATGCTACATTTGTACTCGATGGAGGATTTTTAATTCATTATGTGAGCTGGCCGAACGATTCCACATACCTACCTATGGGGAAATAGTAAAAAATTACTGTGACTATATAATGCGTAACTATGGAGAAAATACAACCACCATTTTTGACGGATATCCGGATCATTCAACCACTAAATACGAAGAACAAAGTAGAAGAGCTGCAAAGAAAACTTCATTCATCATCAACTTTGAAGAAAGCACCAAATGTATGACTCCCAAAGAAAATTTTTTAGGCAATAGGAAAAACAAGAATAGACTGATCGAGGCCGTATCATCAGAATTAAATAAAAGGGGTTTATATACGTACACTGCAGAAGACGATGCCGATGTTGATATAGTGAAAAAGTTGCTATAGCAAAAGTAAAACAGTATTCCAAAGTGGTTGTTGTCGGTTCAGATACGGATTTGTTAGTCTTATTAGTGGCTCTTGCGCCCGAGAAAGAGAAAATGTATTTCTGTATACCTAGAGGTGGCAAAGATCCAACGAAAGCATTCTACAACATTGAAATGCTGGTTCAGAAATATACTGACATCCGGCAAAATCTTTTATTTATACATGCAGTAACTGACTGCGATACAACATCGTGCTTTTATGGTTTAGGGAAGATAAAAGCAGTAGAGTTGTTAAAATCTGCCTCTGAAGCTAAGAAACAAGCTTCGGTGTTTACTGAAAGTAATATAGCAAAAGACCAATTACTAACCAGTGGGGGAAGATTTGTGTTAGGACTATACGGAATGGACAGATATACAAACTTAAATAAAGCTCGATACTTCAAATTTGCTATGATGACAAAAAAGTCAAATTTAAGATCGAATTTTGATTTGGCTAAATTACCTCCAACGACAGAAGCATGTCAGCAACACATACTGAGGGTTTATTTGCAAGTTCAAACATGGTTGGGGAATAAGTTGTCGCCTATTGAATGGGGTTGGGAGTTGGAGCTTGTAAGAGAAGATGGAAGAGAGAGACAAGTACTTAAACCAGTGACCACTTTAAAGCCTTTTGCACCGGATGATTTGTTATATGTAGTGTCCTGTTCTTGCAAATCTGCTTGTGGGAATTACTGTGGATGTCGAAAATCAAGTTTGCATTGTTCAGGTATGTGCGAATATTGTAATGGTCTTTCATGTAAGAATGCACCATCCATATAGTCGAAGATGAAGACGCACTGGATGATGATTAATATTTAAATGTAAATAACAATGACCAACTTATTTTACTATAAATTTCACAAAAAATAAATATTTTATATTCAGCGAATATGTTTTAAAGTATTAATGCTAGCGAAAAAAATATGTCGATCAATCCCTTTTTTCCAGACAATAATTCAACAAAAACGATCGTAAAAAGTGTTTTCGTGTAAGCTAAATGGTCACTGAGATATGAACGGTATTCCAAAAGCTTGCTCATTGGATTTTAAAGAAGGGGAAGGAAGGAAAGGACTGGGAGAAGGGGCGGTGACTTTTGGGAAAACATACCCCTAGTTAGGCTCTAACAACTGGCAGCAGATCAGTTTGTTACTAATTTTTCCAACACATGAAACCTTAGTTATACGACGTCACGGCTGTCAGTAAATGGTGAGCGCGCTCTTTATTTCAATCCTCAGGTGTACATATGTTACTGTCAGGAGTTATTTGGAAAGATAAAGAATTGCTCTACCACTTTTAGGGGAGACCGGGGTAGCGAGGACCACTTAAGAAATTTTAATTTGTATTATGCTTATTTACAACAGTATAACATTCATAATATGCATAGGACACCTCTGTTACAGTTACATATCTAAAAGATTGCAGTAGAAAAAACACAGGAGGTTTTTAACATTTTAATGATAAAAAATATTTATCACTTTACAGCTTGGTCCTGCTTGCCCCAACCAGTTGGGGCAAGAAGGTCCAGATGTAAAGTGCAGTGAAAAACAAAAATAAACATTTATTTAATCGCACAAGTCACATATGATTCATATGAAGGCAGCATCGTCTTCCTCTACTCTCTGAAAATAATATGTTTAAGTTTTGACTATAAATTCAAACCCGGGGTAATAAGGACCAGACTGGTCCTACCTACCCCAAATGCATCGGTCCTCTCTGCCCCAAATGCAACTACGATACAAAGTTATCTATGAATCTACTTTAAAGCACACATAATGCTAAACATTTAAGTTAGTTTTATAGCCATTTTAATGTACATCGCCACTATATCCTTCAATTTTCTGAAAAATATAGCAACGAAATTACAGCAAGGTATATTAGAGAAGCTAGATTACATCAACTTACCGTAAAAACTTGATTTTTATCGTAAAACTTAAAACAACATTAAATCACCGCGTATTTTTGACAGTACAGCCACACGTTTATTGCCAACCTCAACAATGAGCAATTGCGCGCCAAATTTAAAATGTTTGTAAATTATAATTGTGGTCCTTATTACCCCGGTGGTCCTCGCTGCCCCGGTTTCCCCTACTTAAAGTGTTTTGTTAAATTATTACCAAAAAACTCGTTAAAATGCAAAAACCCATTTAAAAGATCCTTAGAAAAGTAAAATTTTCCGTAAAAAAACAAATTTCTAATAAACTGTTAAGTATATCGAAATAGTTGAGATATAATTGAAGTAGATAATTTTCTAAGTAAAAAACTGATCAAAAAAATTTTAGGTTAGGATAAAAGATAACGGAGATATGAACGATAATCCAAAAGCTTGCAAATTGGATATTGAACGGGGGGTGCACAGGAAAGCACCGGGCGGAGGGGCGGGGACTTTTGGGAAAATATACCCCTAATTAGGCTCTAACAACTGGAAGAAGTTCAGCTTGTCACTAATTTTTCCCGACATAAAACGTTTATTGCCTGGGCTATAAAGAGCAATAACAATTTTTCTTTCTTACGGAAGAGTTTATTTATAAATTCTAATAAGACCTCATCCAGAATGATTCTGCTCGAAGGTAGGTAATTGTTTTTGGTAGCTAATAAGCGATTAAAGAAAGCAGGAAGATATTTTTTGAAGTTATTCTTTTCTCTAAGAGTGCACTACATCTTTCTATCATCGTCTCATTGGTACGAAAAACTCTTATCCAACGGGTTCAGGGTTGCATTAAGTATATCTAGGAACGCAAGGCGAGTTTTCTGTTAGGAGAACCATTTTGGTTTCTAAGGTATTGATGGTGTCTAACATGCCAAATTATCTCCAATGACAATTTTTTCTGTTAGTATTTTGAGATGAGATGTAATGTTCCAAAAAACTATATTAGCACAGAATAAAACAAGTGTTTTATTCTGTGATATTAGGCACACCTCGCGAATATCAACATGGCCGCCAAATTAATGCAACACTTCTTTTGAATTTAATTTTTAGGTAGGTAATCCTTTTAAATTTTGAAAAGTTTGACAAGAATAAATTTTTCATTTTAAACGTTGCCAAAGAAAAAGTGTTACACAAAAGATCACGACAACTTTGGACCTTTCTCTGGAGCTGGACTAATAAACTCTCTTTAAGTAGGTAGATACTTTGCTTATATCGTTGAGTGAATTATTCAATGTTTATATCAAAAGCCTATTTTCATCCCTAAATAAACCAGTTCGTATTTCAAGATAAGGATGAACGTATGTGGTTATCTTGTTATCTACATGCAATTTTTAAAGATAGGTAGATTAAATATTAATTAGGGGTGCATCTCCATTGCTTCTCGTACCTAATGGAAATATCTTTCTCGGTGGAACATTTTAGCCTTTTTTCCATGAAATGTTAAATATAAGTTTGTAACGTTAATACTTTTGTAAAACGCCAGAAAAGTTCGTTTTCTTTTCTATTTTTAAAAATGTGCGTTGGACGTTTCTTTGTAAAAAAAATTATTTCCAAAGATTTATAAAAAAGCCTTGCCAAAGTATTTACCTTTCAAGGAAATCTTTGTTGAATTGAATGGACAGAAAACTGAAATTTAGTTGTCAGCAGAGTTAAGTGAAAACAACAACGAATCCAGTGGTCCCAAGTAAACGCTTAGGTAGGTACCTACCGTAAAATAAAATGTGCAATAGTAAATCCTAGCAGGGGTTGAGGTTGAGGGAGAAGATAGGTAGGTAGGTATATCTAGTGGAACTTAGGTACCCTTGATGGGTCACTGGATGAGAGCTTATTAGAATTTCTGAAAGAGTCTTGACACCGTGAAAAAACACTATTATAATCAGAAGGGCGATTTAACAGATGCTTCCATAAGAAAGAAACTACAAAAAAGGGCTGTGATAGAGAAATCGAAGGAAATAGTCCTCAAGTCAAGATCTTTAGGTATACGTTTATAGCCGCAGAATATAACTATGCGAGTCTCCGATGATTGTTCCTTCGTTGCTAGATTCATGCTAACATAAGCCATATTAATATAAATAATGTAATGGAGAAGTTACTGTCGTACCAATAAAACACATAAGAAGGGATTGAAAGGGAGTTAATTTTTTGGCAATGAATAGCTAAGAGTTCTTATGTCATTCGTATCATGTGTAGGTACAATAGCTACTTATCTACTTATAGCTCAAGATCCGTATTATTAATTATTAATTGAATTAATAAATTATTTAAATCAATGAATTTATCAATTATCCTACAGCTACACCCATTTCACATTTGTATCCAGAGGTAAGGGAACAATGAAACAAAAGTCAGTTAGGCACTAAGAGCATTTACCTATTACACACAAAATAACTAATTGTTTCGATTTAAGCCCCTTTAATCAACTCACATATCAATTACATTTATTTATTTATTTATTTATTCATGTTATGGGCCGAGATCTAGGAACAGCGAATTTCCAAGCACCTCTACGCGCATCTAATTGTAAATTTACACGTTTAAGCTTTAAGAAGTGGACTTTGCTAAATATTTGCCATAATTTTAATCCGCCGCCATTACATTAATCATTCAATTAGTAACGCTCCTCGAACTGATATGGATTTATTCAATTCTTATTGGATGTTGAATTAGTTTAATTTAGTTTAAAGCTACTATACATAGATGTCGCAAAATTCAATCTATTTACATTTCTTATTCAGTAAGTATCTATAAATCATCCAATTTCATTATATTTTTACGACGGATGCATAGAGGAAAATATTATTTGTAGATAATTAGGATTGTATATTTATTGGACATTGGAGATATAATAATTTTAGTGGATGAAATAAATAATTTCTGTTTAGTTTTAAGATCAATCGTTCCGACATCTAGCTATTGGTAGCAAAATTATTGACTAGTTAAGCAGGTGGCGTAACTATCGTGCCACTTTTTAACGCGTGTATCTTCATGTTCATGTTATCCTAATACAAGGATTCACGATTTACCTCGAAATTGTTGGCTGAAAATGTGTTTCTCGTTCGTTCATTTACAAATATGACGTTTTTTAAAAAGGAAAATCTTTTTTTAATAAAACTAAATGGGATGCACATCAACTTTTAGAGAATTTTAAGTGCTATCGGAAATACATAATCGCAACTTATTTTAATAAATTAGATTTTTGTAAATGACGAAAATGTAACATTTTTGTGATAGACCAAATTTCGCGTTTTCTTGTACTAATTGACTGTATTAAATTAACTAATGAAGATATGACTTTCAAATTTTCAGAATTGAGAGACAAAATAAGGCTTTTTTTTAGGTTTAATTATTTTTCAAATGTAATTAACAGCTTATGTGCAAATAATTGATATACATATACGCGTATGAGCAAATCTTGTATGGAAAACTAGAATGAATTGAAAAAGTTGTTAGTAAAAGAATTAGCAACAAGCAATTAATTTACAGACGCTGCGCGCTGTCGCTTTAACAAAAAGTTTCCGGTACCGGGAATCGAACCCGAGCCTCCTGGGTGAAAGCCAGGTATCCTAGCCACTAGACCATACCGGAGTTTTGGTTAACCTAAATATTCCCTTCTAAAATCTGTTTCCTTTGAAAATATTTATATTATTGTCCATTATCGTGGTTCAAGGGGACGTCGCACATCGAAGAAATACCTACGGATGCAGAAGCGACATTAGGTGTTTTCTTTTTGCACGTTGTGGTAGACCTAAGTCAGCTCTGTCAATAACACACCATTTGTTTTATAAAAACAATTTGACTCAATTCTCAATAACCCTATTCGTTTTAAAAGCTTTATTTAAGTTTTATATTCACCTGAGGCAGAAATGTCTACACGACGTAATTCCCTTTAATCACGTGATTATTGTGACTTTACCTAACCCTGTGGTGATGCAAAAAGAAAACATCCTACTCCTACTACCGGTCTTGGTCTCGGCAGACACAAATTTGCAATACGAAAGTACTTCCTTTTAAGATGGCCGTCGAACCAAAATGAACTAAAAGGAGGTTGTAAACATCATAGGAACCGCCGTATCTGGCGCAAAAATTAATAAATATAACACATTCACAAAAAACTAGTAAGTATATTTAATTTTATATATTTGGATATTTTTAATAAACAGTACCGCTCAAATACTTCCTTTTAAGATGGCCATCAAACTAAAATTGGCGCTTCAAACATCAAAGCAACCGCCATAAGTGTTATTTTTACATCCGTAGGTATTTCTTCTGTGGTATGGGCTTATCCATATTCTCAACCAATGATGGCCTTAAATGAGAATCTAGATTCGAAGCAATCCGTAGGTAATGGTGCATAACCTGGTCCTGTCGGAATGCGATCTTCAAAGTGTGACAATGTGACAACAATTCTTCGGTAGAAATTACAAAAGACACTCCGTTGTTCACGCGCACGTAGGCCACCTATTCGGCCTCCCTGATTAGAGTCGCTCGACCCCGCAACTTATCGGCTGTTTCATTGCCTGTTGTTCCAGCATGCCCTTTGACCCATGCGAGCTCAAGCGTGTTGCTGTTTGTCACTTGCTCTAGTACTTGGTGATACTCGGAAACCAGCCTAGAGGTGATTTTGTATTGACATAGTGCCTGCAAAGCGGCACTGCTGTTACTGGAAATTTTGATAATTTTATCCTTTATGCTGTGCATAAGAACTATTCTTGCACTAAGCGTTATTCCTGCTAGTTTTGCCTGAAAGACAGTTGAAAGTTTGCCTAGTGGTTGGCTGATATGGAAGTTCAGTTCTTTGGAATAAATTCCGCTGCCTGTTCCTTCCAAGATCCATCCGTAAAGATGGATATGTCTGATTTGGATGCCACTTCCTCATCAAAGAAGTTGTGGGAGTTTTCCCTGGTATGAATCGAGAGATGAGTGAGTCAGATCGTCCTAAGCGACTGCCTCGCCCAGAATTCAAGAGTGACCCACCTCAATACAACAGCCCTTTATTTTTCAGACGCAAGGCTGCCTACATGACCTGCTCCCTCACGTGGAGATCCAGTGGACGGAGACCCAAAAGGTCTTACATGACGGCTGTTCGCATTGCGACCATGCACGCTAGTAAGACCGAACGTTGGTACGATTAAGGCTTTTCTGCCAACGTTCTCAAGTATGTCTTACGTGTGGGATGACTGCTGTAAGTTCAGACAACCTTAACTGGCGGTAGCACAAAGTGCAATGCGGCTATACGTGTGTGTGAACCTTGCCCAATTTCCAATTCGCATCCACGGTAAACAACGGCATCTAAGCACTAAGCAGTCGCATATTGGCAACATTGTATACATTTTACCGCCAAAAATTAATGGAGGTTAAGAATTATGTGTTTTCTTTTTATATAATTATTGAATAATGTTCGCAAATAGATTTAGGAAAAATCGCAATGACTTACAGAGTAAAGAAAACGTCCCAATCACTAGAAGGTAATTTGTTTAAAAAAGAATTGAATTTTCAAACTACCTACTTACCTTTTAGGGAAGAAACTTCGGAGTTGAGATTAAGACAAGCTCAGGAAAATGATACCATCGATTCAAAATATGGATTTGTTAGAATTACAGATCATCAAGAACGAACCGGTTTCCTTTTAAATATACATACGGTAACTTGTCACGTACTTATTACTATTTTCTTTTATCCGGTTTAATTTTTAGAATGAAATTTTAAACGAGGACAAAAGACTTATTTCCGCAGTCGATTACTATTTTATGGAAGAGGATGGTACACGTTTTAAAGTATCGTATCCATTTAAACCTTATTTTTACATACTAACGCAACGAGAATTGCTTAATGAAGTTTCCGGGCATTTACTTAAAAAGTATACGGGAACAATTGATAGCGTCGAAGAAGTAATTAAAGAAGATTTAGATCTGGTATGTATTCGGTTAGTGTCTATGCGTTAATCGTAATGACCGTAACGTTTTAGCCTAATCATCTAATTGGTTTGAAGCAGCGCTATTTAAAGCTGTCTTTTGTAAATCAAAATGATTGCAATAAAATTCGAAAAGACATTCTAGCTGTGGTTAGAAAAAATCGAAAACGTAAAGAACAAAATAGTCATTACACGGAATTACTTGCACAAACTATTGCGAAAAATACGGAATCTATTCATGCCAATTTGAATACGGATCATCTGGAGAATATTCTTGATATAAGGTACTTAATTTGATATGTTTCTAGGGGGCGTTCACAAATGTATGTTGTAGAGAATACGATGTACCTTACCAC
Organism: Pyrocoelia pectoralis; assembly: GCA_036250285.1. Classification (NCBI taxonomy): domain Eukaryota; kingdom Metazoa; phylum Arthropoda; class Insecta; order Coleoptera; family Lampyridae; genus Pyrocoelia; species Pyrocoelia pectoralis. Next base: position 81,008,882 of record CM070075.1, on the reverse strand, counting down.
GTACGTGTGTCGATCGATCTAAGAATTTTCTGCGGATCATGGTATACAGTTAAATGTAAAGCAGGTGGAACCGTTCCTCCTTTGTTTACTCCCAGGCCCGATATCATCGAACGTCCAGAGCCAATTGTTTTAGCTTTCGATATCGAAACTACGAAATTACCATTAAAATTTCCGGATGCGAGTACCGATCAAATTATGATGATTTCGTACATGATCGACGGTCAAGGATTTTTAATTACAAATCGAGAGATTTTATCTCAGGATATTGAAGATTTTGAATACACTCCGAAACCAGAATTGGAAGGAAAATTTACAATTTTCAATGAGCCCAACGAGTTTAGCTTAATACAAAGATTTTTTTATCACATTATGGACGTTCGTCCCCATATTTTTGTAACTTATAATGGTGACTTTTTCGATTGGCCCTTTGTTGAAGCTCGTGCTGCAGTGTACGAACTTGATATGAAACAGGAGATCGGTTTCTCTAAGTTTAAAGATGGAGTTTATTCATGCAGAGCGGCTACCCATATGGATTGTTTGTGTTGGGTAAAAAGGGATTCGTATCTTCCGGTTGGATCTCAGGGTTTGAAGGCGGTGGCAAAAGCCAAATTGAGGTTCGCTATTATTGTAGTTAATAGCATGTTATGACAGTTTTCTAGATATGATCCTGTTGAATTGGATCCGGAGGAAATGTGTCCATTGGCAGCATCTCAACCACAGGTGCTTTCAAATTACTCTGTGTCAGATGCTGTCGCTACTTATTATTTGTATATGCAGTATGTGCACCCATTCATTTTTGCATTGTGTACAATTATTCCTTGTGAGCCTGATGAAGTCTTACGGAAAGGATCAGGTAAGCAACATAAATTGTAGGAAAAATTCTACCACTAAGAATGTAACCACTAATAATATACAGGGTGGTAATTTGGACATTGCATCATAGGTATCAATACAAAATTCTTAATATGCAATTATTGGCTCTCCAATTATTTTACAGTAAAAAAGGTTTTTTGTAGGCAAACATTTTCTGCACCCATCAATCAGTTGGTGTAGTTTTCAACCTGCACTTTTCCAAATATCTTAGTTTTAATAAAAAGAAGCAATACTTAATTATAACAATAACAAGTAAATATGGAGTTTCACAAATTAAATGTAGAGTAAATTAATTTTAATTAAAACAAAAACTGTCATATGTTCCATCAAAAAGTACAATTTATGGTTTTAAATGTGTTCAAAGAAAAGTTATCAGACAAGCAAAAGACCGGGATACTTTGAGGGCCAGTTTATTTTTCATTTTGGACCAATAGGTTTATCATTAACATTATCACATAAAAATTGTTGCACTTTACAACATGGTATCCTCTAACAATTTCGCCGAACATATGTGGGTTGTTACTTGTCCATTTCTCCAATTTTGAACATTTCGTTCGTTATGAAGAGTAAATGTTATATCTGTACATAAGATTTTTTTTCTTTTTTTCTTAATTGGCATCGATTTCCAAGGTCATTAGCCATGGCTGTCTATAAGATCAGACTATATTTTATTATACAGGATAGCCTATTAGTGCGAGGAAGTCCAATATTTCATTTAATATCATACCGATTAAAAAATTTTTCAAATAAAACTTGTAGGATACGAACCATTGCATATTTGTAAACATACAGGGTGCTTCACATAATACTGGCTCTGTGCCAACCAGTTTTTATATAAATGGAACACCCTATATTTGATGTTATATCTGATTGCTCTCTTAAAATGCTCTATGTCCATATTTTTGTTTTTTGTTTTGTAAAGTCTGTCCCACGAGAGCTCGAGTGTGACTCATACCTAAAAACTATCCGAACGAAATAAATTAAAACGTTTGTCTTAGCTATGTTCTATAGGGCACTTTAATCTTAACCTCAAATGTACCAAAATATAAATTTAGTGTATTCTTATTTACCTGAACTATTCATGTTAACGGTAAATTTCATCCACCGCGATCGCGTCCGTTCTCAAAATATTTGAGTACGTTCATTAGCATCATCTGCGATTGACTTTTTAACCCTTCGTTAGGCCCGGCAAAAACTTACATGGTTGGGCGCGTGGTCTACAACTGTAGACCATTCGTATTATTCAATAATATGGACAATTAGATAATTTATTTTACTAGGGCTTATTATATATTGTATATCTAACAGTTATAAACAAAATATTAAGTTTTTGTATATTTACCAGTTGATTTAAAGGTGGTAAATAACATAAATAAAGATATGCCTCAGATTGACGAACATATATACAAAGGTGTTCTACTAATCATAAAGAAATGAAAAAAATCATTGCAATCTATAAAAATGAAAGATTTTACCACGATAAATACATTATATAATTCATACACATTGGTTATACATGAGTTCTCTTCACAGTGGCAGGTATTACTTCTCTGAAAGGCATATATTGCATATGTCTCTCATATAAAATCGATAAATATAACAGCGAAACAGAGTTTAGAAACGCAGAAATGCAGGTACCCAAAACGGTACTTAGCAATAATGCACACCAACTGATAAGGACTAATCCGAACAGGGGTGGTCTACGATCGTAGACCGCGCGCCTAACGAAGGGTTAACGATTTATTGCTAAGCGACATTATAAAGCAAATATAGGTTAACAATAACAATCAATTTGACAGTTAACAACTGACACTACGACACAAACTCAACGTACGTTTACGTAATTTACAATGCCAATGTTAGACGATATATTTTTTATATTCGCTCTCTTTTCCATTAGGTACTTTTTGTAAGTATGACAAAGGCAACCTAATAATTTGCGTTAATTCACACACCAATAACTGATGAGTCACACTCGAGCTCTCGTGGGACAAACTATATGCAGCATTCCCAAGTTATGATTTTTTTTTCTGAAAAGCATGATCTGATCAAAAAATACTTAGGCTAGTAATTAAATTACTTAAATAATAATTCGTAAAGTTTTGCAAATTTCGAATAGGCAAGGCTTTGTTATTTTAAATGGAACAACTGTCAACAGTAAATACTACTAGTTTTAGAAGACATATAGTACAGATATAAATTGGAGAGATTGAAAAGCTTTATCATCCTACATAATAATATACAGAGTGCTCCATTTAAAATAACAAAGTTTTTCCTATTCGAAATTTACAAAACTACAAATTATTGTAAAACACCCTGTATAATTAAATCGACAAATATTTGTATATTCGATCTCCATCCCTTTCTCACATAGCCTGCACTTTCTTTCTTCCTCCTTTCTCCAGTACTTATTGTCCTACTCCTGCATCTAAACCTCGCCACCATTGTTTTTCCCTTTTTTTCCTTCCTCTTTGAGGTATTCTGATATCCCTTCTCCCTTGATATCCTAATTATTTGTGGACTCTTTTATTTTAGTCCATCCCTCCTCCTTTTGCATGTTCCTGTCCATTCTTGTTATGTCTGCTCTTACCCTCTTCTCTTAACCTCTCTACTTCTTTTTTCACGTACCTACTCATTTCTTTTTTAATACTCCTCCCTACTTTCTTGTTCGTATTTCACCTTCTATCTTTTACCTCTTTCCAGCATTCTTGTAGAATTTCACATTCTGCTTTCTTCTAATCTCTTCCTCATATCTTACCGCCCTTCCTCCCGCATCTACTCTTATTTTTCTGCTTTCTCTCCAGTGTGTCCTTGTTCAGTTCCAGCATTTCCTTTGCTCCTTCCACCCCCACACTTCTACCCTGTAAAGCACCACACTTTTATTAGCGTGTCAACAACAGCTTCCTTTTCTCTCAGTCCATTACGAACCACACTCCACACTTGCTCTATTAATTTATTCCCTTTTTTCACTCTTTCCTTTATGTTCCTCCTCTTTGTTGTCCTGTCTCAGTGTGCACTCCAGGTATGTACATTCTTTCACCAGCTGCTTCTTCCTCTCCCCATTTCCACCCTTGTAATTTCATTTCCCTCCCACCCTTTCTAAATACAAGTATGTATCTTCGTTTTTTATGTTTATTTCTAGTTCCTTTTTTGTAGGTATCTTTCTAACGACCTTATCATTTCCCTCATTTCTTTTCCTTCCTTCGCCACCAGTATGTCTTCTGTGCATAGGCCAACGACCACACTTTCAGCTTCCCGACCACCACTCCCACTGGACGCTGCCTTTTTTAGTGTTTCTTCCAGATCCCCTATCGAACTGCAAATAGACTGGGCTCAGCGGACATCCCTGCCTCAGACCTTTCCTTGTTACGAATTCCTCACTCCTCTCTCGATTCGCTTTCACCCTGTTCCTCGTAAATTTCTCTTTTCCCTTTTCACCTTTTTACTATCTACCTTTTCCCTTTTGTATACCCATTTCTCTCCTTGTATCTCATCTTCTCCCGCTGCTTGGCCTTTTTACAACTTCTGAATTGCCTCTATCACTTCCTCTTCCTTTATCCCTTCTACCCCTCATTCTGCTCCTTTCTTTATTGGCCTTTCTTCTCCGTTTTACCTCTTTTCCCCTTGGAACAGCTTACTAAAGTAACTCCCCATTCTTATATTTGTATTCCCGTATTTGTTTCTATTCTCTTTCTTTCTTGAAATATTTCCATACCTCCCCTTCTTTTTTTATTTCCTTGATCTGTTCTTTTTGTTTTCCTCCTTGATCTCACATATTTTCTGTTTCCCACTGTCTTAGCGCCCTCCTTGCCTTCTTCTTCACCTCCTTGCATTCCTCCATTCCATCGCTTCTTCCATCCCGTTTTCTCCCCTTTTCGTCTTCTTAGTTTAACTTTCTCCGCCTCCGATTCTTTCTGTTATTATGATGTTTGTTTCACTTTTATTTCTTACAATTTATTTTACTATTTTAGGTACACTTTGTGAAGCATTACTAATGGTAGAGGCTTTTCAAGCTAACGTAATCTTTCCGAATAAACAAGAGACCATTTTAAATAAATTGACCGACGATGGGCACGTCTTACATCAAGAAACCTACGTCGGTGGCCATGTAGAAGCATTGGAATCGGGTATTTTTAGAGCAGACATCCCTTGTCGTTTCCGTTTAGACGTAGAAATGCTCGAAACGTTAATATCCCAAATACCAAAAACTCTTAGTCACGCAATCGAAGTTGAAGAAGGTATTCCTTTAGATTGTGTTACAAATTTACAAGAAATAACCGATCAAATTAGAATACAGTTGGAGGCACTAAAGGTATCTACGCTATATTTATTGTTATGTTATTATAAGACGCATTGTAGGAACAACCTATGCGATTGGAAAAACCGTTAATTTATCATTTAGATGTTGGCGCTATGTATCCGAATGTTATTTTAACTAATCGATTACAACCGTACGCAATGGTTGACGAAACCGTGTGTGCCACTTGTGATTTTAATAAACCCGGAGCTACCTGTCAACGTGAAATGGCATGGATGTGGAGAGCCGAATACAGTTAAGAAAACGACTTTTTTGTCACGTTCATTTACCGAACTGTTGCAGTGCCCGCAAGTCGTAATGAGTATCATCGTATTCAACAACAACTTGAAACCGAGAAATTTCCTCCGCTATTTCCAAATGGACCAGCTCGCGCTTTTCACGAATTAAGGTTAGAGGAACAAGCAGAGCTCGAAAAGAAACGCTTGAGTATCTATTGTCGTAAGGTGTATAAGAAGCAAAAGGTCACCAAAATGGAAGAACGTTCGTCAACAGTGTGCCAAAAAGAAAACTCTTTTTACGTTGATACTGTACGTGCTTTTCGAGATAGAAGGTAAATCTTCATCAGGTACTATATTGTTATTGAACTGAACAGAAAGACAATGGAGGAAAGCTGATTAGTTTTATTTGTTTGGAATGTAATGGAACTATAATTACATTTAAATCATTCACTTACAGGAAATTATTATCCCTCTCAGAGGTGATTCTCTGTAGATCCATGACGATGGTGCCTATTGTACCTTCCAGCTTTAAATTCCAGCTGTGTGTGTTTGGGATCTTCCTAGGGAGACTTTTTATAATGTTCTTGGGTGTAATACCCTTTGTTTCAAAGAGCCTGTGTCTTAAGATGATGTATTGCAAGGCACAGTACAGTATGGTTCCTCACAACCCCTGAACATTGGGTCTTTATAATTTAAATGGATGTTTTTTTGCATATTTTACATTTTACTTTAATAATGTTTGTTGTCTGAGTTCGTTTAGCGAGTGCACTTTCCACGCTAATTTTTGTGTGACTTTTGTATTTTCTGAATATACAGGAAACGATTTTTGCACAAACAAAAACAGTTATAATTTCACTGTCAGCTCCCTCACAGCATTTTCAAAAATATGTATCCATACTCTTCAGGGTTTTACAAAAATAAATAGAAGGATACTGGAATTTTTACGCTGGATGTTGTATTCATTTCTTGTTTAATTCAATTCAATTCAATTTATTGTATTCTTAACAAAAATTTACAATGATTCTTATTCTATAAACTCTAACTAACTTACTCTATAAAAACTACCACTCTTAACACTTTCTTTACTCCTGCCATCTTCGTTTCACCCTTTCCCTCCTCTCTAACACCTTCACCTTTATCCTCCCTATTACCACCCCTCCCCATTGATGTCTCCGCAACTCCTCGTCAATGTATAACGAGAAAAGGCTCGTGCTCAACGGGCATTCCTGCCTCAAACCTTTTTTTGTCCAAAACCTTTTCCCTTTCTCTTGCCTCACTCTTGTCATGTACCTTGTTTCCTCATACACTTCCTTTATCGCCATCACCAAATCCTTTCCTTACTTACATTTCCTTAACACTTCCCACATCTTCCTCCTATTTACATGACCAAAGCTGCCTTAATGTCCAAAAATAACCCATTATTGGTGGAGTTCGGTATCAGAGGGCAGTGATCTCCAGTAAAGCTATGCGCTTGTTTCTCGTTCATGTAATTTAAAGTAATATCGAATATGTCTTATAGGAGAGTATCAAGATAAAGACTAACTTTTGGTCTATTTCTAGGTACGAATATAAGAGTCTTTCTAAAAAAGCGAAACAACAAGTAGCTGTTGCTATTAAAGGAGGAAATGCGGCCGAAATAAAATCCGCAAAGAATCGAGAAATTCTTTACGATTCTTTACAAACAGCTCATAAGTGTATTTTAAATTCGTTTTATGGTTACGTTATGAGACGAGGGTACAATTCAATCACTTCCATTTTTGCCAGCCGTTTACCCGAACTGTTTTAGGGCACGCTGGCATAGTATGGAGATGGGTGGAATTGTATGTTATACGGGTGCAAATATTATAATGAAGACGAGAGAGATTGTGGAGCGTGTCGGACGTCCACTTGAGTTAGATACCGATGGTATTTGGTGTATCCTTCCGGCATCATTTCCCGATAACGTCATTGTAACCACTTCAGTTGAAAAGAAGTCGAAATTAAGTATTTCGTATCCGAATGCCGTTTTAAATGCTATGGTTAAAGCCAATTTTACAAATGATCAGTATCACGAATTGGTAGATCCGTACGCATTAAGTTACATTAAGAAAAGTGAGAATTCGATTTTTTTTGAAGTCGACGGTCCATATAGAGCGATGGTCTTACCTGCTTCGAAAGAGGAAGGTAAAAAATTGAAAAAACGTTACGCCGTTTTTAACTTTGACGGGTCGCTTGCCGAATTAAAGGGGTAAGAGTTCACGTGGAGAGAAGTTTATTTATTATTTTATTAAAGATTTGAGGTTAAACGTAGAGGGGAATTGCAGCTAATTAAAATTTTTCAATCGTCCGTGTTTGAGGCATTCTTGAAAGGCGATAGCTTAGAGTCTTGTTATGCTGCGGTTGCACAAATTGCCGATTATTGGTTAGATGTTTTATATTCGCAAGGAAAGCATATGCCGGATTCGGAATTGTTCGATTTAATTTCTGAAAACCGTTCCATGTCACGTAAGCTTGAAGATTACGGTACCCAAAAGAGTTCATCTATAAGTACCGCAAAACGTTTGGCGGAGTTTCTGGGTGATCAAATGGTTAAAGATGCAGGACTGGCCTGTAAATATGTCATTTCTAAGAAACCGGAAGGAGCACCGGTTACTGAGAGGTTGTTAAATCGCATATTTATCAAATTCATTAAGTGTAGTGTTTTAGGGCGGTTCCCCTAGCAATCTTTCAAGCCGAGGAAGCCGTTCAAAAGTATTATTTACGTAAATGGTTAAAGGATTCTTCTTTAAGCGATTTTGATATTAGAGATTTATTAGATTGGAGTTATTATATCGAAAGGCTAGGTGGCGCAATTCAAAAAATTATCACCATTCCAGCGGCCATGCAAGGTGTAAGTATTTTGTATATTTATCCATTTTGCATTGTTTCTAACGAATTCATTAGGTTTCGAATCCAGTACCGAGAGTGCGACACCCGGATTGGCTTCATAAAAAAATTTTAGAAAAAAACGATCATTTTAAACAAAGACGTATAACCGACATGTTTTCTGCTTGTGCGAAAAATTCCGAAGAACGACAAATTACCAAGGCGCAAGACATCGAGGAGTGTGGCATTACGAAAAAATCTCCACCAAAAAAACCGGTGGCAATTGTCACCAAGCGCAAACGTAAACCGGAAGATGAATTCGAAGGTACAGATTTATCTCTAAGCTGGAAAGAAGCGTTAGGTACACCTCCACCTTTGGGCGAAACGGTAGACGATTTCGATGTGTGGCTTGCTTTTCAAAAGAAGAAATGGAAATATCAAATGGTGCAACGTTTAGAAGGGCAGCATAAAGTAAAAAGGCTAAAAGGAAGTACCGCTGTTGTAAGATCAACTGTAGCGGGAACTCTACAAGGATTCTTATTAAAAGCTCAACGTGCTTTACTTGCAAATTCGTGGCAAATTTTACAGATCATAAAAAATAATAGCCCGGGTGAATTTTCGGTTTGGGTTCTTGTCGAGTCGGAGATGCACATTGTTAAACTCAAAGTGCCTAGAATGTTTTACGCAAATTTACGTACCCCAAAATGTGCAGACGAAGGGGCTTTATTTAAAAAATGTAATCGTACCCTTCCCCGTGCAAAACAAGTCAATTACTTGTACCTGTTCACAGTACAAGAAGCTTTATTTGAAGAATACGGGAAGTAAGTTTTTTTATCTCAATTATACACTTTTTAATCGCCTTTCCAGAGAGTTACAACTAACGAATTCGAATGTGGAAGGAGTGTACGAAACCCAGGTTCCTTTAATATTTAGAGCTTTCGTTCATTTGGGTTGTGTATGTCGTGTTACATCAAAGTCTCCAAATTTGGATACGGATACATTTTCGCTTTCCGATTTGGAAATGACAAGTATCTCTAAACGGCCGTACTTACCGAAAGGTAGTTTAAAGCACCTATTTTTGTATCAACATCGTGCCAATACAGATAAGCGACAATTTTTTGGACTCTTTCTTACGCCAATTAAAAAAGCCATTATAATCGTAGTCGAAAATGTTCGCCATAACGAAATGCCCAATTTAAGGACTATTTACCAAGCAGAACGGATTGCTGAGTATGTCTCTTATATTTACGGTTGCTGTAAAAAGTTTCTAGACAAGAATTTGAAACTTAAAAATAATCTTAGCATAGATATTAACGTTCCATAAGAGTGGATTTTGTTCTTTCATTTTCTGCCGCAGATTCCCAAGCTGCATGAAAGTGTTGAAACTTTCAGGTAAACTTTGCAATATTCTCATCATCATTCATCGCTGATGGTCTCTCCAACAGCTTTCAGTTCCTGCACCAACCCATCAATTCTAATGCAATTGCTCATGACTGTCTTATGTTGTTATGTTACAATTAAATTATTATAACTAAACCTATGATACATCAGACTTCAATTTGACGCCATACACATTAAAATTCTTAAGTTTCATTCGAGTCTACAAGCTTTTTGCATCGACCGCAAATCCGTTTTCAAATTTTATTTTTATGGTTTTTAGGCAGGAAAGAAATCCTGATATTGATCTACCTCCTGAAGATCTACAGATAACGGTTCGTATCGAAACAGATTTAAAAGAAGTGTATAAGTTGCTTCAAAAACACTTACAAGCATATAGAGATGAAAAGAAAGGGCCAACATTATTAGCAATACAAATGTTGGATGACATTCACCATTTGCAACGCAATGTACCCGTTCTTGGCGAATTTCCACAGGCTCCCATTCATGTTACAGTAAGTAAAGCGCGTTCCTGGTGATGTCATTGTAGAATATGTATTATATTTAGGACATTGACGATTTATATAACAGCATCGATTGGAGAAGGATTGGTGCGAGAGCGTTAATTCGTCATTATTTGAATAGTGAGAGAGTTTTGGAATTCGTAACAGAGCAATGTCGTTATTATCACTTACCGATTGGAAACTTACCGGCAGATCCGACACTGTTTGCAACCGATTTATTTTTCGCAAGGCACTTAGTTAAACAAAATCATGTCTTGTGGTGTTCAACTTTAGATCGTCCGGATTTAGGTGGTAGCGAAGAAAATGATGCTAGGTAATAAGGTCGATTTAAATTTTTGATCTCACTCGTAATTTTAGACTCTTGGCAGAGTCTCAAGAGGAATCCAGCGAGTTGTGTAATAAACCCGGATGGTATTCGAGTATCTGTATAGAACTGGACGTCGATAGTCTCGCGATTAACACGTTACTTCAAGCACATCACATTACTGAGTTTGAGGGGATAAACTCTGCAACTGCGTTTGATGCTGCAGTTCCAGCTTCACTAGATGAATTAATTAGTGGCAATACAAATTGTGGTTACGATGAAACAGCACGTTGTGGTGAAGCGTTTCGAATATTACGCACAATGACAACTATTTGGATGCGCGATATATCGCTTTACAGAAATAAATTTGCCGATTTTCAGGTTATACACTTTTACAGGTATACATTTTGAAATAAGAGTAAAGTTCTTCACTTGTTATTTTAACAGATGGCTCCGATCTCCGAAATCTTTGTTGTACGATCCAGCTTTATTACGTAATTTGCAAAACTTGATGAAGAAACTGTTTATGATGCTAGTAGCCGAATTTAAAAGATTAGGATGTACAATAATATACGCCAATTTTAATAAGATTATACTTTGTTCGAAAAAACGTTCGGTCGAAGATGCTCTTGCCAATGCAGAATTTGTAATTACTTCAATACGGAATAAGGAACTATTTCATTCCTTACAAATTACATACAGGTAATTAATAGTCACTTTATACAAAACAATACCCATACTTTGGTAATACATATTAAGTGGTATCTTTTGGTATTTATTTATTGTTGCTCAATGAAGGTGTAGGCCTAGGGCATATATTTTATTTATTACGTCAGTTTTTTTTTTATTTATGCATACATATAAACATTTTAGGCTCTCCACTTCACTCATCCATCTCTTTCTGGGTCTGCCCTTCCTCCATCCAATCTTTCTAGGTGTCCCATTCAGTTTCTTTTTATTCATTTTCTTTCTTTTTATAGCAATCTCCGTATTTTCCATTAGGTTCTTCGTTGTTACTTTCACCAGGAAGTGGTCTGAGTCTGCTTCAGCCCCTCATCTTATCTTTTGGTGTTACCACTGTACAAATGTATTTATTGATATATTAATTGATTCTGACATTAATTAAATCATATAATTAATATTTATTTTTGGAAAAAAGGAATACTTTGATCGTACGCTATCTTCTGAATTTATGGTAATAATTCGATACTTGTAGCAAATGTTGGGAACAACTCATTTGGTTAGATTCTGCAAACTTTGCGGGAATTCAAGGTAAATTGCCTGCAGGTCTTGAAGGAGAAGCGGGCGAATCGCAAGAACGGATAGAAACTATCGAAAGTACCTCGGAAAATAATGACGATGAGGTGAGATAAGTTTGAATCAACTTTCGTGTGCGAAGTTTGTAATTTTAGCCCGTAATTGTGATGAATTGGAATTTAGCGGAGCAACTTCCAGAAGCCGGAGGATGTAGAAATAATTTTAATGCCATTATTGCGGGGTATATTAATGCGATCTATATGAAGTCACAAGAAATTGAAAGTAACGATAGTATTATTGTCGGTCTTAGCCAACCGTCACTTGGTTTAGGTGCAAACGAAATTATTACCAATTATGCCAAGGAAATAATTGCCGGGGAAGTTAGTCAAAATCTTTTTAGGTAGGATTCTGTATTGGAGTGTTCGGAATTTTGTGATTTTTGTAATTTTAGGATTGTAGAAAAAATTTTGAATCGATTACCTGCGAAGATTGATGACTGTTCTCCGGCACTTGAATTTGTAAATGCCATTTGCCATGTTCTACATTTGGATCCAGCAGTTCACGATGAGGTGTATAATCTTAAATGCAATTTACTTAAACTTGTCGGTAGGAGGTCTAAATTTGTGAGTGAGAACAGCTCATTACGCATTTTGTAGGTGTAGGCGAATTTTCAGAAAAAGCAATATGGAAAGATCGTACCGTATCTTTTGTGATACCTCAAATGATATGCAAAGCTTGTAATCACTGTCGTGACTTAGATCTAGGGAGAGATCCTCATCGAAGTGAAACTGCTTGGTTATGCCCTCTGTGCACTACAGAGTATGACAATAATGAAATAGAAGGCCTTCTTTTAGAAATTATTAATAAAAAGTTTTTGGCATTTAATTTGCAAGATATGCAATGTAAAAAATGTGGACAGGTTTGTATAGCAATGTTTTTTTTTTAATTTGTATGGTTCGTTCTAGATTAAAATGGAAAATTTAATAATGCGTTGTCAGTGTGCAGGTGAATTCATAGGTCTAATGGCGAAAGATGATTTAGTAAAGCTGTTAGAAAAATTTTATAAATTAGCTAAAACTTTTAATATGAAGATTGTAAAGGAGTTTATTGAGAATGTATTAACATTAATTAATTAATTTAATAAAGTAGTTTTAGTCCCCTCCAAGGTATGCACTCTCTTCAGAGTCAGTGTTGCACTAGCTTAAAGGTGATATTCACTCCAGAGCTAGGGCGCAACTCATATAAGACCAATTAGTACCACATTGTTTCTTATATAGGTACAGCAAAAATGAATAACTTGTATGTTAGGGAACAGTAACAGCTATGCTGCTGTCAATGAGATTTCTGTCGAGGTACAAGATATGGGACAATATCCGCAGTCCTGCTGTTATAGTTTGGAAGCAATGTATTCAACAGGATGAAGGGGGCTCTCAAATTAATACAAAGATGGTGTGACAAAGTAAACTCCACAAAAATCTCCCTGATACTGTTTACAAGGAAAAGAGGTCACCTCTCTTCTACGCAACATACATCCTTATGGTGAATGAAGTCATGGTATCTATGGGTGGTAAGCCTTAGACAAGACTTTCTATTCTCTATTCATCCGAATGGTTCTTACACTACAACCTATTGGTCTATGGTGTTTGGGCATAGTGCTTATGGCAATTTATTTCTTTATTTATTTTTTGTTTGTTTGCAGTAATTGTTACTTATTTGTTATATATAATTGAAATGTAATAGGGGTTTCCCGTTAATAAATATTATTATTATTATTTCGCTCCCAGCTATCGTCTATCGTCCACTTTTCAAGTGTTTTAGTTGGGTGAATCTTTGTTACTTGTTACTCTTGTCGACAGCTTACAAAGCTCTTTTATCATCTTTTAATTTCCAAGTGGATGTTCCTTGCCTTAATGTTTGTGTATGGTGTGATATGGCATTTCATCTTCCTCTCCATAACCTCTGCACGCATAACTGGCTATTGTTGTGGAGGTGTTTATTCAAACGGAAGAGGTCTGACTATTTCCATAATGAATTTATGTTCGTCTTGCTCGATATTGCTAAATCCCCGTTTGGGTTTCCCAAGAAAATATTGAATTTTTGAGCAATATCTGTAATGCTCTTGTGAGTATTGACGGAATCTCCTTTACCCCTGTACTCTCTGGAGCCTGGACCCTTCCTTATTTTGAAGCAACAATTCTATTCAGCTTGAATTATTCTCTAACTTTTATCGAGTGAGGATAGCAAACTGTGTTGGTTATTCCTTCAAGTGCCATGCTGATGAGGTCTTTACCTCTGTGGATATTTCGTCGACCAAATTCTCAGTTTCAATAATCCCTCCTTGCCATTGACTTTTAGCCCTGTATGTAAGTCTACCTCCCACCACGATTACTAAGTTGTAGAGGCGGAAGGTGTTTGAGAGCCATGCCTTGCACTTTGCGCAAAGTATGTATATTTGTATGTTTGGACTGCTACAAAGTCATTATTGATGTATGCATGGTAAGCATCCATCCACACACTGCAGTTTGTGCTCTCTTGCTTTTCACAGCGGTTTTAATTAATTCTAAAGAGGTATTGTCAAAAGCTCCCTCTATATCTAAAAACGTTCCAAGGTTCCATCTCCTTAAAAGAGATTGCCTTTCAGATCTGTCCACTGTAGATAGCAAGTTCGGATTTGCTATTGACATATTTCGTAATGTGGCGTTCTATCCCTCCATTCCATGGTTACGTAACCAAAGGCAACTGTTTTTAGATCCTGGATAGCGTGGAACGTGGTAACAGAAAATTCCATCCATCCATGGGGATTTATCCGGTCGAAATTCTTCACTCACTGCCCTTCTAATAATTTCGAATGATTATCCAACGTGCTAGAAACCAATCCCTCTGTTCCCCCTTAAAAGAGGTTCCATACATTATTCATTCCAGAAGCTGTTACTGAAACAAACGCTCCAGAGATCTACTGGAGTTCGGTGGTTGTCGCACCTAGTTGTAATTCCTCTATCAGTCCTACAGTTGATGATGTTTCCTTTCATATACTCTGTTTTCATCTCCACATTTATCTTATATGTATGTGGAGAAAAGCTTGTACCTTCCTCGGTAAAGTTGACTAAAAATGGTTGCTTCCAGCTCGTCCCAGGAAGTTTGATCTATGAGCACAATTAATATTTACCGCTTGACGTCTTATGTCTCAGCATCTTTTTTGTTTCCTCTTGAATCCAGATGTATTGAGTTATGGGTTTTGGGAAGCCCTCGACTTCGAAGAATCAAAGCAACTCTGTGAGAGAAAGAGAGAGCAAATCTCTTTCTCTCACAGAGTTGCTTTACTTAGCTTTTGATGGTTTGTATATGTGGTGCGCATAACTTCCATTCCATAAATTGGAGCGATATCGCCTCCAATTCATGTCTAGGTTTTAGTTTTTCATTCTTTTCCAACAGCATTTTCTTCAGGTCTTTTATGGGCAGAAGTTCTAAAAGTTATGGTGTCCTTTTTCGGTCGCAGATTTAATCTTCTGGGAGTTACCTCTCTTTAGGAGCAGTACTCTGAGAGACGGGTGTCCCTTTTGAGGAATTCTCGGGTGAGGCGATTTAGTTGCATTTAGCACTTCACTTTGAGGTGAAGGTGTGGTTGCCTTGAGTCCCCTCTGTATAACATTAAGTATTTTAAACTTATAACTTGTACAGGAATAACTTTAATAGCAAATCTCACAAATTATAACAGCTCAATACCCTAACATATAATTTGTCATGACCACCACCATCATGACTATCTCACGATAATGCCACATCTCCCCCTTAAAGATCCAACCTTGAAGGCGGGCTCATATTTCTCTGACTCCTTCTAAGAGGAACAGCAGACGGCTGGCTTTCAACAGTTTCTATTTCATCACTATTATGTGGAACTTGAATCACAGCAGCATTTTCGTCCATGTCTACTATGTTGTCAGGAGATGACTCATCACACTCTGGCTGCTTTCACTTTCATCAGGTAAAGGATGAAGAAGCTTAAGGTTTTTTCTGTAGGTGCCTTGTGGGCTTCGAATAACATATGATCGTGGAGATGCATATGCTTGTCCTCCGCACAGCACGTAGCAGTAGAAACAAATAAAAACTAAGCTAGTTTTTATTTGTTTCTACTTGGTCCATTTCTGTTCTTGTGCCATAATGAATAGAGAACGACATTTAAAACAAATGAAGCCATTGGAGCCCTATGTGCCAAAATGATAAACCAGATCCAAAACTAATGGGAGCTGCTTCTACTACATAGTGGCTTCACTGCAGAAGAGGAAGTGCCAATAAACTCTCATTGGGTAGCCAAGCAGAATTACAGCTGCTTTGGAAGTATAAGAGGTGAGCGTGAGGTCTAGGCGTCTAGCTTAGTGCAAAAGTGAACCCAAAACCTTAGCACAGAAGAGATCTCTTCTGTGACCTTAGACAGCTGACAAAACACCATAAAGCAAAGCTAGAGTATGGGTATACCCATGCACTCCACTACAAAAGGGTAATATAATAATCCATGTTGATACAGTAGGTATTTTATGGGAATCATTGGGATGCGGAATTCCACATGGAACCAGTCAAAGGGTTACTAGGGGCGACATCCAACCAAAGTACAGAAAAACGCGAACAGAACTGATTGGTTGAATAATCGATATTATAGACTGTGCAATCAATGGTTGAAAGAAAAGGCACCTTCACAGAATGGGCCTGAAGCACAGGTATACAGGTATTATGAGAGGGCGGCACATTCGTTGGGAAGAAACATTAAAAAGGATGTTTTGAAAGATCCTAACTTTTTTTAAGTAAACAAGCATTTTGATAGGTAGAATTTGAAATTGTATGGTAGAAGATGGTCGATGGTTGCAGTTCAGAAAACCACCTCTGTAGAGAAATGATACAATCAATCAATTTAATAAACTTTTTGTATTACTATAAATTAACGATAATTTACACATTTGAAACAATTTACTTAGATTCAAACTTGATAGAATCTATTGGAGGATCGGTAAATTTGAAAGTGGGAAACTTGGTCATATCGACTCCCGGTCCACCACCATACTGCTTTGACAGTTTTTCCAATTCCGAAGTCAATTCCTTTTGAATTTCAGGTGAGGGATCTACAAGTTTGTTGCCCCTAAAATTTGAACATTAACTGCTAATATCGATTAATTGGCATATGTAAGTACCTACCCGCCACTTTTACTTTTATATTCCCGTATTTTATCCAGGAAAAGTTGTTGAATAGGATCAGAGGCTTTGTTCAAAGCGGGAGCAAATATACCTAAATTTCGCTGATTTAGTACAGTTTTAAAGTAATTTTTAAGCCCCAAAAGTGTTTGGTTAGACAGCATCTGAAAATGATTATATAACAATGAAATTTAAAAATAGTTGAAGATTATTAGTGATACACAATTTGTGATAGTTCAATTGCATATTTATCTAGAAATTACCTTGCAAGGATATACGAATTTCAAAATTATCTAAGGAAATTGGAAAAAAGAGATTGATTTGATAGGTAGCCTTTTGATTTGTAGTAAAGTCACCAAAATTATGTTGGCACTATTACTTGGGGAATATAACCAGTGGCGTCGCGAATAAATGAATTAAACAATGCTCGTTTTCTACTACTTCGCTAGCGCCAGCCTCATCCGGAACAAGGTAGGACAGTGTATTTTCCCTCATAGCTATCGTCACAATCTAGACATCTGTCACTTTTTAGCTTCTTTACCTTCTTCAGATACACTCCGTGACTCCGTTCTCCCCATGGTCGGACAAGCACAAGAACTAATTTAATTTCCCAGAATTAGAGTCGCTTAGTCGAGAAGTTCTTCGTTCCCTATTTGTCGGTCCATCGTTCCCACGTCGACGCTCGGCAGGGTGTTTCTGATAATTATACCCCCGTGCTAACTTTTCAATATGTTATTCAGGATTCTCTAGACTTTCTCAGTGGAGGCTACCCTGCTTCAAATCTCGTCGTAAATTATAACGTTCCGAACTTCTTCCGCCAGTAACCTCCTCTTACACCACCGCGGTTTCTTTATAGGGGAGTTGACCTCCTCCACGGAGCTCAAGTGGTCCCACAGAACAGATGGGTACTCGTCAAAACACACCGCCGGGGATCACCAACGGCATACTTCCGGTGGGTTTCTTGAACTTTACACGGTTGAGCAACTCTTACACATGTTTCTGTCTTCCTTTGTTTGATTATTTGCCGAATTAATCCGCTAATGGTCCCCCATTTGGATTCGGACTCCAGCATCTGAGGTACATTGTATTACTTTTCCGACCTTTAGTGCGAGCCGCCACTCCATCTAAGGCATTTAAGTAGTGTGTGTCCTTGCCAATATTGTCGCATACAGTTCATCCTTGTCCCTCTTTCCTATTTTGTATAATTTCACCATGACCAAATAGCAATTGTATAGCCTTCTCGTCCACTCTATCGTGGTCGGGATCAAAGACTCCGCCCACGAATCTCTGCGGCCCCACTCGGCATCGCATTTTCCCTCATTCTCTCTTTGTTTATTTTTCCCATCTCCCTGCTATAGAATTATCCGCAGCGGCATAGTGTTTGCGATTACAAAAATGTCTGTTGTGCTAACTGTTCTATAACCCTCAGCCATTCTTATTACCGTTATCCTCTGAAGACTGTCCTGGACTTTCCTGAACATTACTGCCTTCGCCCATATTTCACAACCGTAAGTTCAGTTGCTACATTGTGTACTGCGGCTGGCAGCAGTCTCTTGGGCACTTACTGTTTGCCACAATGCCCTGCAATTTCTTGGACACCTCTGCTGCCTTGGACACCTCTCCTGCTTTCCTAGTTCTCCACATGCCGGATTTTGCAACTCGGACTGTTCTGATAATTTCTTCCTTAGTTTTCCCCTTTCTTTTCTGAATCTAAACTGTCGGTTGCTAAAATCCACCATATGGTCCATTCTACTTACGCCGACTCTTATTCTAGCAGTATTGATGCAGATAAAAACATGATAAAATGAAGACAATTACCTATTGAAATAAATTATGCTACAAAATTTGAGATTATTAATGGTCGACTAGCAAAAAAACTTGTGGGAAAACTTGTATATAAGCACAGCTGTGATATAACTTTGTTAATTGGCCATTAATAACCTCAAATTTATTCCAATTGTCTTATTATCATTTCACCTTTATGTAACTTGAACGCCTGAAGATGACTCGTAGGGCTGGAAATTAGTAGCGTATTCGAATAAAAAAAATATTGGGCCAGAAACCAGAAATGATGTGACGTAATTATATTGCAGTGTGACGCCACTGGATGTAATTGGATTTTCAAACTTGTAAACACTGACCGGTATCTATACAGGTCAGTGCTTGTAAAACTTAAAATTTCGTTTTTTAATGTTAAAACTTAAGTTTAAGGAAACATTAATATTATTTCTTCACAAAGGACGAAAAAATGGAATTTTCCTTCACAATTGTCTGTGATTAAAATTAAATGAAAATTAAAAATTGAAATTGTAACCACACACCAGTAGATGGCGCTAATGTAGCATTTTTGATGATTTTTGTACTTCCACGTCAAGTAGTAATTATTGGTTATAAAAACAATTTTTCTTAAATCTAAACTGAAAAAAATGGTAACGGTCCTAAATTCAATCGATACTGGGCACGAAGATATGATTCACGATGCCGAAACTGACTTTTATGGTCTTCGTTTGGCTACATGTTCATCGGATAACTCCATAAAGATATACGACATTAAAAATGGGGCCCACACGTTATTAGAAGACCTGAAAGCCCATTTTGGACCGGTATGGCAAATTGCGTGGAGTCATCCCAAGTTTGGTAATCTTTTAGCTTCTTGCTCGTACGATCGTAAAGTTATTATATGGAAAGAACAACAGGGGAAATGGACAAAGTATTACGAGTACGCTAATCACGATTCCAGTGTTAATTCTGTACAGTTTGCACCTCCCGAATGCGGTCTAGCTTTGGCTTGTGGCAGCAGTGATGGATGTATATCAATATTAACGTATCACGAGGAGACCAACACTTGGGATGCCAAAAAGATACAAAACGCTCATGCGATCGGGTGTAACGCTGTCAGTTGGAGTCCAGCTGTAACACCCGAACCCGCTTTTGGTAACGACGAAGAAGAAAAATTCGTGAAACGTATCGTGTCGGGTGGATGTGATAATTTGGTAAAAATATGGCAAGAGGATGGCGATAAATGGGTCGAGGTAAACAAATTGGAGGTACATTCCGATTGGGTACGCGACGTTTCTTGGGCCCCTTCTATTGGTATTAGTCGTCATTATATAGCAAGTTGCTCTCAAGACAGACGTGTAATAATATGGACAAGTGAAGATTGTAAAACCTGGAATTCGAGTGTCATGCATACGTTTGACGATGTTGTTTGGAATGTTAGTTGGTCATTAAATGGTAATATTTTAGCTGTATCGGGAGGTGACAATAAGGTTTCTTTGTGGAGTCAAAGCTCGGAAGGGTGGAATTGTATTAGTGATGTATTAAAAGGCCAATCAACATTATAAGATTAAATAGATAATTTTTTTGTATTCGATTTCCCTTTATAATGAAATATTCAATTATACAGCTTTTAATTAAAATCTAATTGTACTTTCGTCAAAGTATTTGTTATACTTTTTCCATCCAGATCTTTTCTTTGGATCATTATGGCTTGATGGGGGTTTTAGGTTTGGCATTAATCCTAAAATTTAGATACAACTAAAGAATTATCACCGTGATCGTCATACCTGCTTTGTGGGCCATGGTAACAAGTGAGGACATTCTTTTTTGTTGCCTTCTGCACAATCCTGTTATACGACGTGGTAGCATACATCCATCCGATCTAACAAATTGACTTAATATTAACACATCCGTATGTTTAATGTCTAAACCAGAATTACACACGGGACATAATTCACCCTTATTGCTTAACAGAAATGGTTCACGGCCAGATGGTACGTTTACACCCTTTATAATTAAAGTATTCTCTTCCTTCACCTCATGAACTGTAACATATATAATAAAGGAAAGAAACCGATCAATTATTACCTACTTTCTTTTAGTTGCAATTTTGGAAAAAGTGATAATGTACGTTTTACAGGAAATGTAGCTTTTATTATTGTTCGCAAATTAAGTTTAAAAAAAGAATTCATTTTATCAAGGAGTATGAATGAGGTTAGTTTTTAACCTTTATATTATGATTTCAACTACTACACGTCAAATGAACTACGATTCGTATAAAAAAGGTAGTGCAAGTAGACCAACGGTGGTTTATTTCTCGATCAATACTCACAGAGGGCGTGGGGGTAGAGTAGAGCTTTGCAGCCTGGGATTAAAGGGGTTAACACCTAGACAAAAATACATTTCTTGAATAAGGTATTCTTGATATTCGTTTTTAGTTTCTTCTTTTTTGTAGGTGTTGTGCTTGCTGTTATGGAGCAATTGCCTGGTGGCCTAGAACCAGACTCTCCACAATCATAGCACTTCTTAATCACGTGAAAAGACCAGCGTGTCTTACGTGCACGGGCAGCCCCCACAGCCGTCATGAAAGCCCTCTTGGGTCTGCCTCCACTGGATCTCCACGTGAGACTGCAGACCATGCGGGCAGCCTTGCGTCTGAAAACTAAAGGGTTGTCGAAGAGAAGAGGTATTGAGTTGAGCCACTCTCAAAGTCTGGGCGAGGCAATTAAGCGACTTCCTATCCTAGATGAGCGATCTGACTTATTCTCATCCCTCAATTTTTACTATATAGGTAAAAACTACCACCCCTAGCACGAATTGAGGCCATTGAGGGTGAAGTGGAACCTACATTTAAGTAATAACTTTTAGTTTAAGATGTCTGCGTAAAAACCCCCAGAGAAATGCAATACTATGGTAGTAATAGGGATACCATTTCTCTGAAAAACCCTTGCTCGATTTTGGATTAGACGCCAACACATTGAACCCATTACCCATTGTTAGAGATCATACCATGCCTGCTGTATGGTCACACGGAGATTCCCAAAGTTGTTAGGGGGATTGCGTACACGCAGTAACAGTTGTCTCATCATATCCCATAAATGCTCGATGGGAGATAAGTTAGGAGAACGCATGGACCACGGTTGTACGTCAAAAAAACTGCATCGAAGTCCTAGCGCTATTAGGAACGCACATTATCCTGCTGGAAAAGTGCATTGATCCCCCGAAGATATGGAAGGCAAACGGGCTACAGCACATTTGGGACATAAGATGCAGCTGTCAAACTACCCTCAATAAATACCAACAGTGAGTTGCTGCGATGACATATTGCTCCTCAAACCATCAACCCAGGAGTACGAGCGGTGTGTCGCTCGACGAAGAACTCTGGATTTCACCTTTCTCCTCGAATGTGAGCCCGAAGACAAAATTGGGACTCGTCACTAAACATTACATGATGCCATTTGTGCGCCCAGTTTCTTTCCTCGTTGAACCATTCTAGTCTTCGAGCCGGATGATCAGCAGTTAAGGAAAGGGTTAAGAAAGGTCGATATAAAACAAGCCCAAAAGATCTAAGTCATCTATAAACAGTAGATACTTTTTGAGGTCTCGCGTGCTAGGACTGCAGTCCAGTCCATTTCCGATCGCTCGTGTTGTGCTAAATCGATCTCTTACAGCCAGTGGCGTAACTAGGTAAAATGGCACCCATGGCAAGTGTTGTAATTGCCCCCCTCCCCCCAAAATCTATAATCGAGTTTATTTGTTTCCCATTTTAGATATGCAGGATATATTTTTTAATATCTACTGCATACTGAATCATCTTGTAAATAAATATGCACAAAAAACAGTGAAACAATTTATTTAGTGAACATTCAGAAATATTTGGAGAAACTTTGGTCTGCATGCGTTCTACATGTGTACCTTTCTCGTTGATGCAAAAGTATCAATAAGGAGGTTGAAATCAGCCTTCGCAACTTCTTCCCGTTCGACGCTTAGCGAAGCAAGATCGCTTAATCTGTCTTGACCCATGGAGGCTAAAATGAATTTCAATTTGCTAAAAGATCTTTCACAGGTAGCAATGGTTAATAATATTTGGATGGCGATTCCAAGATTTGGGAAAGCACTTTTATCTGAGTATTGCACCATGAATAGCAGAAGAACTTCAAGTCGTGTTAGTTTGATGTTGGTCGTGGTACTGATCATCATTCTGAACTCCAAAATCTCTTCGTACAGCTGCTGACCATTAACATCGCAGTTGTAGGTATCAGTACCGAAGTTCTCACACTTAGTCTTCAGGATCAGGATGACGCTGCTGATACCGGTACATAATCCTCCGATGTCAAATAGAAAACCAAACTTCCTGTCACCGTCGTGCAAACGAGTGAATCTGTCGCTCATTTCTGTGTGATGGCGGTCGATTGTTTTGCTGTTAATCCGGCTTCTCTCGACGTTTCACACCACCCATCCTCTTTCGTCGTCTTGGGCGTCTCAACCTCTCACCCTTGACAGAGACTAAACCCAACTTTCAGATCTTCGATCACTAACGTTTCTCCTTCATTGTGAAAATGATTTCTTAGACTAAGTTCATCGTCGGATGTTGCAATCTTTTCTGGGCTCGGGGAAGGGGAATGAGCACCCTCGTCTAAAATCCAAGTAGAGTAAACAATTCGATTGTACCTACAGTTGTCCGGTGTTACCTACTGCTTGTGCCTGCGGTCTCCGTGCACCATCCTGAAGGACTTGAATATCTCGTCAAGGTGCTTAATTATTTATGGGCTTCACCGCTTCCACTTATTCTGTTAAATGGCTATTGGTACCGTTCTGGTCGGCGAACTCTGCTGGGCATTTTTTTTAATAGTTGCAGTTTACCTCAGTAGGAGTTCATGTTGGTAAGTAGTCAGGTAATCACAAAGGGGGTTAAGTGTAATAAATAAAACAACTCATCCATCAAAGTCTGACTTTATTAAATCATTGGTTAAGGGGAGGTTGTGAGTTGTTTTATTTAATTAACAAAAACTGACACAAAATATTTTCTTTAATTTTATCGTTGCTATGCTACAAAAAAACAAAACTATTGCTCGTACGATTCTGAAATTTTAATCATTTGTCAATATAGGTACTGTTTTATGATAGGTACCAAAGTACCTGACCCATAAGTACTTTTTGTGAAAATTTCAATCAAATCGGTTATGGGTTCAAGGTGTTGCACTTTTTTTGCAACGCAGTGTATATAGAAATTCAAGCGTGATTTAATTAAAACGCCTCGTAGAGCAAGGATTTATCTATCTTGACGTTATCTCAAAAAGGCTAAGCGGTCATACAAGATTAGGATTAGAAAATGTTTTACTGAGGTTTCTAAATTTAAAGAACCAAGAATTTTATCCGCCATGACCGCCATTAATATTAACATTTAACACTCGGAAAGTAACGCCTCTTAATGAGATTACCGACATCTGCTTATTGAAGGATGAATCAGTTGACGAAACAGTTTGTTAATGAACTTGCAATGTGTTAGTGTAAAGCTACTTTGCATAGATGTCGCCGTAAACAATCTAACTATTTTTTCTCATTTCGTATAAATAGACAAATCATATTATATTAATAGGTACATGAAGCAAAATTTGTTTGATATATTTTAACACTGTATATGTATTATATAAACAATTATTTTAGCGGACGAAATAATGAGTTTTTTTATTTGGAATATCATTTCTGACATCTAGCGATTAGAGGATAATTGACTAGTTTAAAAGTAATAGTTATGCCTTTGTGACGCAGATGGCGCAAGCGTTTATAACCCATCCCGGTTGTTGTAGGATTTTGTTCCTTTACTTCATGTTATCCTAATAGCCGGATCTGTGATTTTCATTCGAATTCTTTGCTGAAATGGTGCAGTTAAAAACTGCGACGGGTTAAAATGTGAAAAAAAACTTGAATGCAATTAAATGAGATGCACATCAACTTTTAGAGAATTTTAAGTGCTATTTAAGTGGATGACCACAACTTTGATTTAGTGAAACAGATTTTTGTAAATGACGAAAATGTAATATTTTTGTGATAATCAAAATTTGCGTTTTCTTAGACATAACTTGCTCTATTAAATTAACTAATAGAGCTATCATTATGAAATTTTCCCCAGATTATACCCAGAATAAGTACGCATTTATTGAGTTAAATATGTTTCAAATGTAATCAACAGTTTGTGTATAAATAACACATATATCTGTCTATCAGCATATTACGTATTGATAACTTGGACATGAAGGCAAATACTGAAGGTTATCCAAATACCATGTCATATTGGAATAAAATCAAGAAAATTAATTGCAAAAGTTTTTACAAAAAGAATTAGATCTTCATCTATTACAGTTTTTGAATTATTAAGCTATCGTTCTGGCGCTATTCAAGAGTTGTACGACATTAACTTTACCATAATCGTCTATTCACATTGACTATATTTTTCGAGTCAGCATAATAACGTCTGGTTTATTATTAAAGTAATAAAGTACCTATATAACGCGCGACGATAATGGTTACTTATTAAGACAAAAGGTTCTGATAGGTACACTCTATGAGAGATTATTATACAATTTCTTAAACAGTCTTGACACCGTGAAAAACACTACAATCAGGATGGGTTAAATTGATTTAACATAGATCCTTCCATAAGAAAGAAACCACAAAAAAGGGCTGTGAAAAGTGAAAGAGAAATCGAAGGATTCCTCCCCTAGTTTTTTCATGCTAACATCGATTTTTAATATAAATAATGTAGTGTCGAAGATTCGAAGTTACCCCAACGTACGGGGTAACTATCGTATCTAAAAAACACAAAAGGGATTGAAAGGGAGTTAATTTTTTGGCAATTAATAGCTCAGCTTAAAATTTTGATGAAATAAATTAATCGAATTAATAAATTATTTAAATCAATGAATTTATCAATTACTTATTCTACATCCATTTGCATCGATAGAGAAAAGAACAATGAAACAAAAGTCAGTTACAAAATAACTAATTGTATATCAATTTAAGCCCCTTTAATCTAGTCAAAGTCAACTCACATAATATCACCAATCACATTTAATTGTACATTTACACCTTATAAATATCTGCCATGATTGTAATCCGCCATTAATTTAATCATTCCATTAGTAACGCCTCTCGATGGATTTATTCAATTCTTATTGGGGGTTGAATTGGTTTAGTTGAGTTTAAAGCTACTATACATAGATGTCGGTAACAATCAATCTGTTTTCTGTTTACATTGTCTTATTCAACATAAATCATCAAATTTCATTATATATGATAAATATAGAGTAAAATATTATTTGTACATATTAGGATTGTATATTTATTACATATATAATGAATTTTAGCGGATAAAATACATAATTTTTGTTTAGTTTTAAGATCGTTCGTTGTGACATCTAGCTATTAGTAGCAGAATTATCGACTAGTTTAAGCAGGTGGCGCAACTATCGTGTCTCTTTTACAGTGACTTTATAGTCACTGTAGTCTCTTTTAATGCGTGTTTTCGTGTTATCTTCGTGTTTATGTTATCCTAATAGAAGGATTCACGATTTGCTTCGAAATCGTTGGGTAAAATTGTGACTGCGACGATTTTTTTAAAAGGAAAATTTTTTTTTAATGAAATCAAATGAGATGCACATCAACTTTTAGAGAATTTTAAGTGCTATCGGAAATACATAATCGCAACTTTATTTAAACAAAGAGATTTTTGTAAATGACGAAAATGTAAAATTTTTGCGATAGACCAAATTTCGCATTTTCTTCAACATAACTGTCTGTATTAAATTAATTAATACAGTTATCATTTTGAAATTTTCAGAATTGGTGGACAAAATAAGGCCCTTTGTTATCTACGGTTTAATAATTTTTCAAATGTAATTAACAGTTTATGTGCAAATAATTTATATGTACGACTATGAGTAAATCGTATATGGAAAACATTGACTTGCGAGCAACTACTCGAAGGGATAAAAATACTTCCTCACAAAGAAATTAAATGGATATAATGAAATGAAAATGTTTTTAGTAAAAGAATTAGATCTTTATCATTCATGGTTTTTCAATTACTAGACCTACAATTTTACGGCACAGCGCGTATTCGCACACTTATATGTATACGAGTATACGTATTTCATTTTCTTCTGTTACTTCCACTTCAAGCGTTGATTTTGAAAATTTAGCCATATTTTCGCACTTTGATTTTATTTTCCAGAAAGATGTTTTCTTTTTCAGTAAACTTTCTTAATTAAATCACTTACGCTACTACTTAGTTTAAGCGGCAGTAAATTTTTTCTAAAAAAAGTAATTTCCGCTTAGACACCATAATTATGCTGATGTTTGAAAAACTTTGAAAATCCGCAAGTGGCTTTATACAGAAACGTAAACACCACCCATCACATTCAAAGTGACATTTTTTCTTAATTACTTTATTAAAATGTCCTAAAAATGTTTTGGTAGCTACGATTCCAAAACGAAATGAACAAATTACCCAATCCTACAGCCCTCAAGCAGAATCAATCGATTCTGTTGGGCCACTGTATGAGAGCTTATTAGTATCTATTTCTGAAAAAACCGTGAAAAACACTAGAATCCAGCGGCGTCATTTCAATATTTTAAGGGGGGGGGGCGACTATAGTAAAAAGGGCTCGAAATTTTTTTTGAAACAGGGTCGTGATTCCGTGATTGTCAGTTTTATAAGTTTAACGTACATCTGTGGTTTAACGAACTTTTTTTTGGTAGCAGTAATTCCAGGGGGTCAACTGCCCTACCCTGAGTCCCCTAAATGACGCCCCTGCTAGAATCAGAAGGGTGAGATTGATTTAACAGATGCGTCCATATGAAAGAGAAATGGAAGGAAATAGTACTCAAGACCCTTATAGTTATAGCCAGAATAACTGCGAGTCTTATGATTGTTTACTAGTTTCATGCTAACATCGATATTTAATATCTATAAATAATGTAGTGTCGAAGTTACCCCAAACTACGGAGTAACTGTCATATCTAGAAACACAAAAAGGAAGATTGAAAGGGACTTAATTTTTTGACAATGAATAACCAAGAGTTGTTATGTCATTCGTAACAATCGTAACATGTATAGGTACAATAGTTAGATAGGTACCTATCGGAGTAAAAATGCAAGGCCTCTGACTTTAAGTGGTCATAACGAAAAAACTGAGGGGTGAAATTTCTTCATTTTTGGGCAGTACATTAGTCATTTATATATGTTTAACATGTGTAAAAATCAAATTGGTAGAACCAGTTGTTTAACTTTTATTTTAATTAACAGCAATAAAAACGCTGTATTTAGTATTTTCCTGGCTGACGGTCAGTTTTAACTTATCATAAAATTGTTATTGTTTCATAAATTGTTACCAAATTTACAAATGTTGTACCACACATACTTCTCAAAAGTCGACAGTCAATAAATATTGATTATTCATATAATTAACTGGTTTTATAAGCCCTAACCGAAAATTTGATTATTTTGCAATATACGGTAACTAAAGAAAAATTCTTGTTTTAAATGCTAAATTTGTATTACTCAAATCGGGCAGCATTATTGCTTTATTGAAAACAAAATTTGTTTTCTTGTAAACCAAAGTAAATGTTATAATTATCGCGAAAGAAAGACGCACATATTCCTGCGAGAGGTAATCTACAACATCGTAAATCGTGAGCGGCAAACCACAACAATGTGATTATTCTTTAGGATTGTACAAAACCATGCGCTTCATAGCAATAGTGTACGACACCATCGTCCAGCTCGTACCGCACTTCGCCCCGCAAATCCAATCATCCATCCTTTTTTCCAAATTTCTTTTAAACAAAACATGTATACATGGCATTATTTTTGTGAATCGTGTTAGACCACAATATAATTGCTTTAACCTTGTTATGTTACTATCAATATTATTAATATCGAACTATCAGGTACTCAGTTACACAAGATGTCGTTTTTTCATTATAGCTTTAAGACTAATAAACCAATTGGCCTCAAAAGCATCTCACATTGACAAAAAAGTATACATTTTTCAAATATATACTTATCTACCACTCAGTTTCAATAATATAGCCGTAATTAATTTTTAAAGTGGAGCGCTTGTGCGATTTGAGTCATAATTAGCGCTTTTTCGCACATAAATTAATACAGAAAATTAACGATGTGTTGCAAAAATCTAAAACTGTACACCTTTTTGTAGGAATAAATGATCTTTTAAATGCACTTTATTTCATTAAATTATGATTGCTAGTTACTGAGATAGAAGCTTCTAAAGTCAGAGGCCTTGCATTTTTACTCCGATAGTAGTTACTTATCCCTCAAGATCCGTATAGTAGTAGAGTAGGTTCAGAATCTCGTGGCACTCGGAATGCGCGGCGGGATTTACAACAATTTCGAAAAATGGGCACGACATTATACGTCCAAAAACATTGGTAGGTAAAATGCCATCCTAAATATGTAGAGTAAATAAATATAGGTGTACCTAATTATTTATAGAACTTCATATTTGTATCGTAGTATCGCGTTTAAATAAATCCCGCCACACATCTCGAGTGCCACGAGATTTTGAACCTACTTCTACCCTTGTTTATTATAAACAAGGGCAGTACCTACTACCTACTTATTCTTTGATGGAATAAAAATTATCTCAAAATTTTGACCGAAATAAATTAATGGAATTAATAAATTATTTAAATCAATAAATTTATCAATTATTTTACACCCATTTCACATTTGTATTCAGAGAGAACAATGAAACAAAACAACGTTAAAACAAAATAACTACCTAATTCTTTCTATTTAAGCCCCTTTAATCTAGTCAACTCACATATCAATTACATTTATTAAATTGTACATTTACACCGTAAAATGAAGTCTTTGCAAATATCTGCCATGATTTTAATCCGCCATTACATAATCATTCAATTAGTAACGCCTCTCGATGGATTTATTCAATTCTTATTGGGGGTTGAATTAGTTTAGTTGAGCTTAAAGCTACTATACATAGATGTCCGCAACAATCAATCTGTTTTCATGTTCTTATTCAACATAAATCATCAAATTTCATTATATGATGGATGCATAGAGTCAAATATTATTTGTACATTTAGGATTGTATATTTATTACAGATATAATAATTTTAGCGGATGAAATATATAATTTCTGTTTAGTTTTAAGATCGTTCGTACTGGCATCTAGCTATTAATAGCAGAATTATCGACTAGTTTAAGAAGGTGGCGCAACTATCGCGTCTCTTTTACAGTGACTTTATTACAAACAGTGACGACAAGCGGCGATTATCCGCCATTAAGAGGCAAAATTGTGGGCGGGTTTATATGAACTCAACGGTGGTATCCTAGCAACGTTCTAAATCCAAATAAAAATCACACGTAAACACAGTCAGGCCGCCATTAAGATGCAAAATATACCACGGCCAATCAAAATCGATACCACGCTTGTCGTCACTGTTTGTAATAAAGTCACTGTAGTCTCTTTTTAATGCGCGTATCTCGTGTTATCTTCGTGTTCATGTTATCCTAATAGAAGGATTCACGATTTGCTTCGAAATCGTAGGGGTAATGTGGGCTAACTACACTGTAACGGTTTTTTTAAACTGGAAAATTTTTTTTAATGAAACCCAATGAGATGCATATCAACTTTTAGGGAATTTTAAGTGCTATCGGAAATACATAATTGCAATTTTTTTTAATAAAATAGATTTTTGTAAATGACGAAAATGTAAAATTTTAGCGATAGATACAAATGCGCACTTTCTTGAACATAGCTGTCTGTATTAAATTAACTAATACAGTTATCACTTTGAAATTTTCAGAATTGGTAGACAAAATAAGGCCCTTTTTTAAGGTTTAATTATTTTCAAATGTAATTAACAGTTTATGTGCAAATAATTGATATGTACGACTATGAGTAAATCGTATATGGAAAACTTTGACTTGCGAGCAACTACTCGAAGGTATAAAAATACTTCCGTATAAAGAAATAAAATGGAGATAATGAATTGAAAAAGTTTTTAGAAAAAGAATTAGATCTTTATCATTCATGGTTCTTGATTTACTACATCTACAATTCTACGGTGCACCGCGTATTCGCATCATACACTTATAAACGTATTTCATTTTCTTCTATCACTTCCACCTTCAAGCCATCTACCTCCTTTCAAGATGCTCAGCCCGATGAATTTTGAAAATTTAACCATATTTTCGCACTTTGGT
Source organism: Pyrocoelia pectoralis (assembly GCA_036250285.1). NCBI lineage: Eukaryota > Metazoa > Arthropoda > Insecta > Coleoptera > Lampyridae > Pyrocoelia > Pyrocoelia pectoralis. The sequence goes on along the minus strand of CM070075.1, from coordinate 80,977,954 downwards.
TTTATTTTCCAGAAAAATGTTTTCTCTTTCAGTAAACTTTCTTAATTAAATCACTTACTCTACTAGTTTAAGCGGCAGTACCTAAACATTTTTTTCTTAATTACTTTATTACAATGTGCTAAAAATGTTTTGGTAGCTGCCATTCCAAAACGAAATGAACTAATTAGTAATTACCAAATCCTACAGCCTTCCGAGCAGAATCACTCGATTCTGTTGGGCCACTGTATGAGAGTTTATTACTATTTCTGAAAGAGTCTTGACCCCGAGAAAAAGCACTAGAATCAGAAGGACGGGATTGATTGAACAGATACTTTCATAAGAATTAGAAACCACAAAAAAGGGTTGCGAAAAAGAAATCGAAGAAAATAGTCCTCAAGACCTTTACGCTTCTGCATTACGATGGGAGGGTGGTCCACGCGCACATAGGCAAACCTATTCGGGCCGTTTGTGCTTATAGCCAGAATAACTGCCAGCCTTCTGACTATGATTGCTCCCTAGTTTCATGCTGACATTGATGTACTAGAGCAAGTGACAAACAGTAATACTCTCGAGCTCCTATGGGTTAAAGGGAAAAAGCCGATAGAGTAGCCCGACTGGCCTTAAAATAACCGTTTTATGATCCAGAGCCGGCTCTTCTACTTACACTTACAGTATCAACTGTAAACAACTTAAAAACCCAAGCCCAGCACAAGGCTAGTGTTATATCCTGTTATTGTGTTGCCATGGTTATGCGAGTTGAGACATATATCAATAAGTATTTTTTCTATTAGTGTCTATTAATGTTAATATATATTATAGATATAATAATTGGCGACGAGGTGAAAATTCAAAATACAAGTGTACGTCGAATTTATCGTAACAACAACTGTTTTCAATTTCAATCACAATTCAAATAAAATGGATGCCAATCAACTCAAACAAATTCTTGGAGTTTTTGCTGAAACAATTACAAACAGCCAACAACAACTAGTTCAACAACTTCTAAATAGACCATCTACTACAGGTTCCGAATCGATGTTAAATATTGCTCCGTTCGAAAATTACGATCCTAAAAAGGAGAAATTTGCATGTTACCTAGAAAGATTTGACATTTACCTTGCTGTCAAAAATGTTGTAGATCCAACAAAGAAGGCACAACTTCTTTGTGCGTCAATTGGCTCAATTCACTATAACAATCTATCAGCTTTCCTGGGCCCCGATAATCAAGTTAAAGATGTAAAGTACGAAGACCTTATCAATAGTTTTAGAAAAATGCTCACACCAAAAACCAACAGTGCAGTGGCTCAACATTACTTCTTATCGTGCTATCAAACTGATAAAGAGTCTGTGTCCGAGTATGTTGCCACGTTACAAAGAAATTTATCAGATTGCAATTTTCATGTGGAGTGTTCATGTAAGCAAAATGTGTCGGTTGCCGAGATTTTTCTACGAGCACAATTTATTCGTGGTCTCAGAGACAATTTTATTCGAGAACAATTACTTCAAACGGATATTACTAAGTTTCATGATATTGTAGATAAAGCAGTCGTGTTAGAAGGGTCGCGCATTCAAAGCAAAGAACTAATGAAACAAACAAACCCTTCGGTTGTGTCAGAAAGCGGAAGTGAAGTGAACAAACTGTCGCAGGTTCGCAATTCTCAGTCCCGCCGTGAAAAAAGTAGAAATCGCCCCCGTTATCACGATCAAACATCACAATATCGTAATAATTCAATGTCACGTCGTTCTTTGTCGGGTTCATCATCACAGAATTATCGAAATCAACCAAGAAGAACAAAAGTAGATTATCGAGCACTTGGAATTGATAATTTGTGTTTTAATTGTGGGAAAAATAATCATAAGTCTAGTGAATGCCGCACCGATCGAAGAAATCTCCATTGCGAAGCCTGTAATAAAAACGGTCATGTTGCTAAAGTTTGTATTAAAACGCACTTAAAACAAACAGCTGACAGTAAGCAGATACATCAAGTTTCAAATGAAGATGATCCAGTTTATTCATATGGAGTCAATACTATTCAACCATTGTTCGACAATGTCATTGACTTACAAGAAGTGAATCCTGATTCAAGTAAGTACATGCTTACGCTTTCCATAAACAATAAACCAGTCAGAATGGAAGTTGACTCAGGAGCGAAATTTTCAATCCTCTCAGAAGACGAATTTTTCAAGCTCAACCTGGGAATTGCAATTCAACCAGCTAATGTAACGTTCAGAACATTTTCAAAAGATCTTGTTCCATGCAGAGGCAAAGCTACAGTTAATGTAAAATACAAAAATAAATCTCTCTGCGCTGACCTGTACATTGTGCCACGGGGTCACGATTCTCTAATTGGACGTGAATGGATAAGAGGTCTAGATCTTGAATTAAAAGAAATCGATAATGAACCGGCTCCACATAGTACATACCAGCCTGCTTCTTCCTCAGACGTCTCACCAGTGCTTCAAGTTGATGTTTTCCGGGAATTTGAAGACATTTTTCAAGAAAAGATAGGTTGTGTTCCAAATTTGCAAGTATCACTTACCCTACGGAAGGATGCTAAACCAATTTTCATCAGAGAACGTAATGTTCCTTACTCTTTACGAGAACAAGTTGAAAAAGAATTGAATGTCCTTGAGCAATCAGGTATCATCACCCCTGTTGCCACAAGTGATTGGGGATCACCCCTTGTTGTAATACCTAAGCATGATGGAGGTATTAGAATCTGTGTTGATTACAAAACTGGAGTGAATGAAAGGTTAGAATCAGCCAACTTTCCGATTAGACGTATAGAAGATGTTCTCAAATAGCTTAAGAAATTCCAGATACTTCTGTAAATTAGACTTATATAAAGCATATCTACATTTGAAAGTCGATGAAGAGGGAAGTAAAATTCAAACAATGTCCACACACAAAGGAACGTACAAGATGAACAGACTTAGTTTCGGAATAAAGACTGCCCCTTCGGAATTCAATCGTATCCTCTCACAACTTCTGCGGGGACTTCCAAACGTAGAAGCATATTTCGATGACATCATCGTCCATGCCGCTACTAAAGATGAATGCACTTCTAATTTGCGAATGTGTTTGCAAAGGTTAGCAGAAAATGATTTGCATTTAAACAAAAGGAAATGTTCGTTTTTTCAAACAAAAACTGAATATTTGGGGTACGTTATCGAATATAACAAAATAAGCAAATCGCCAGAAAAGGTTCGAGCAGTGTCAGAAATGCCACGTCCTTCGAATGTAGAAGAATTACGACAATTCCTGGGGATGGTAACGTACTACTCGCGATTTATCCCTGATTTTTCAACAAAATGTTACCCTTTACGTCGGTTGCTGTGCAAAAATCAGCGTTATTTTTGGACCGCTGCGTGTGAATCGGCTTTTATCAACCTTAAATCAATGTTTAAACAATATTTAATGTTTAAACAATATTTAAAACATAAACATCAAAGTGAGTTGTTCTATAATTATAAAATACAGAGAAATAAAGTCAATAACATAATAAAAAATTCAAAGTTAGTATATTACCAGAATAAAGTGTCAAACTCTTGTACAACCAAACAACTATGGTCGATTACAAAAGACATAGTAAACATATCCAAGCGACCCAATAGAATAGGAATCATTAAAAGCGAAAATAACGAAGACTTAACTAACTCTACAGCAATTTCTAACGCTTTCAACAAGTATCTTATAACAGTCCCTGACAAGTTAATGGCGAACATTAAAGAAACAAAACCATCGCACAGTATTAAAATTAAGAATTCCAATAGTATATGCTGGACTCCAATACTACCAAACGACATTCAATCAGCAATTAGGTCCCTTAAACGAAATGCATCAAGTGGTTCGGATGGAATATCGGCATATCTACTTAAAAAGATCTCTAATACAATAAGTAACCCACTTGCAGCCTTATTTAACAGATGTCTGAGTGTCGGCTATTACCCGAAAGTATTAAAACAAGCTATAATAGTTCCTATACACAAAGCCGGCGATCGCAGTACTTTGGGAAACTACAGACCCATTGCCTTAACGTCTGCTATTTCGAAAACTTTTGAAAAAATATTAAAAATCCAACTAGTAAATTATTTCGAAAAATTCAAAATTTTAAGCGAAAATCAATTTGGGTTTAGAAAAGGGAAATGCACTGAAGATGCCTTAGCTACTTTAACATCCCACTTACATAATTCATTAGATAACTCGGAAAATGTCCTAGCTATTTTTTTAGACTTAGCCAAAGCCTTCGACACCGTGAACCATGAAATACTACTTACAAAATTAGAATGTTATGGTGTAAGGGGAATTTGCCTATTGCTAATAAAGAGCTACCTTAGTAACAGAACACAAAGGGTAAAGATTAATGATGTAATCAGCAATGAGTTAGTGGTATCGTGTGGTGTGCCCCAGGGTTCGATTTTGGGCCCAGTGCTATTTATTATATATATAAATGATCTGCTTTCGTATCCTTTACAATCTTCAAAATTAATTTCTTACGCAGATGACACCGTTTTACTAACCACCACGAAAGGCATCCCAGAGTTGTATAAACAGTCAACATCAAACATGGCCGAGATAAAACAATGGCTTGACAATAATTACCTATGTCTCAATTATAATAAAACATGTTTTATAAGATTTTCGTATAGTAAATTAAGCGAAGTGGACGAGGGAGAATCGTCAAACATCATAATTCATAATAAAAACTGTAGTGGTATGATATGTAAATGTGAATCGATCAAGAGAAGCAGTAGTATTAAATACCTTGGAGTGCAATTAGACAGCAAATTAAAATGGGATCAACACATACATATACTAGTGAAGAAACTTCGCAGTTTACTTTACTTGTTTACCTCTGTTAAGAATATTCTTGAGGAACATACATTAAAAATAATTTACCACGGCCTATGTCAATCACTTTTGAATTATGGTCTACTTGTTTGGGGAAATGCTGCTAAGACTTATCTAAATTTGGTATATGTAACACAGAAATTGCTCTTAAAAGTGACATTTAAAAAACCGCCTTTGTATTCTTCTTCACAACTATTCGCCGACATAGGTGTTTACACAGTATATCACTTGTACATTGTCTCGGTCTGTCGATACATTTATAAAAATAGAAAGGATGTTGTTAATCTAATAAGTCACAAATATTCTACGAGATCAAAAGCCAACGATCTTACTTACAATTTGAAAGTCAGAAAGGCTATGACTCAAACCAATTTTGAATACACGGCAGTAAAGGTGTATAATAAATTGCAGTCATCAATACAAATAAACAATCTTTTAAATTTAAATTACAAGACATATATGACTCATATTAAGAAGCACTTGCGTTCATACTCCATAGATGACATTCATACCAAACTGTTATGAGAATGTAATAATGTTTATATGTAATACGCAGAAAACATGGATGATAAAATTTCAAATATAATGATAGGGTGGTTTTCTCGGGGGTAACAAGTTTGGAACTTAATCCCCAGATAACTACATTAATTCTATAAGTACGCATGAAAGCATTAAGTGTTTAGGTTAGATCAGGTTATATGTATACATTGGGACATTGAAAATAAAGTCAATGGTTTAAATTGAAAAGTAGAACTGTGTAGTGACCGTGTTCTAATACCATACGATCCAGTGCTGCCGCTTATCCTCACAACTGATGCCAGTCCCAGCGGAATAGCTGCAGTACTTAGTCATTCGATTGAAGGAAGTGAAAAGCCAATAGCATATGCCTCACGATCACTGACCCATTCCGAACAAAATTACAGCCAGTTGGACCGCGAAGCTTTAGCCATAGTATTCGCCGTGACTCGATTCTATAATTACGTTTATGGAAGGAAATTTTATCTAGTCACTGATAATGAACCGCTTACCAGAATTTTCCGTCAAAATCGAGCATTGCCACAAATGACGTCAGCACGTTTACTTCGATACGCAACGTTTCTATCTGGATTTGACTATACAGTAAGATTCAAGAAAGGCGCAGACAATGAAAATGTTGATTGCCTATCTCGCGCCCCAATTGTTCAAGAACAGGAAACATTCGACACTTATATCAATCAAGAAGTTGATTATTTATACTCTGAAACATTATTTCAAATTTCAAATATCTCTATTACCGCTGACATCATCTTACAAGAAACCACAAAGGATCCAGAATTACAAGCCATCATTAAAGAACTTAGGACAAAATCGGTAGATTCGTCATTTACCGTCTCTCGTGGTATTCTATTTCGAGCCGACAGGGTTGTTATACCGAAATCTCTTCAAACCCCTATTCTCCGTGAATTACATGCTACACATATAGGAATAACAAAAATGAAGCAATTGGCTAGACGTTACGTCTATTGGACTGGATTAGACCGTAACATAGAAGAACTTGTCAGGAGTTGTCAAGAATGCGCTAAGCTGCGAAAAAACCCTCCGAAAGTTATTGTACACCCCTGGGATCCACCACAGACCAACTGGGAGCGTATTCATGTGGATTATGCTGGACCATTCCAAGGACATCATTTCTTGGTATGTGTTGACGCGAAGTCCAAATGGGCTGAAATCCGAATTGTACGAGACGCCCCTACAACTGGCTCCACTATTAGTCTTTTAGAAGACATTTTTTCATTTCACGGGTATCCTGAAATAGATATAATAATAATAATAATAGTTGTATCAGATAATGCCACAATTTTTACAAGCGCGGAATTCAAAGAGTACTGCTCTGCACACGGAATATTACAAAGATTAATCGCGCCCGGACATCCCGCTACTAACGGGTTAGCCGAGAGGAATGTGCAAACCTTCAAGAATCGCCTGAAGTCCATTACGGAAGAACCAGGAAGTTTATCGCAGAAAGTTCAAAGAATCATGTTCAAATACAGAGCTACTCCTCTTGCATGTGGTAAATCTCCGGCTGAACTCTATTATGGCCGCAAGATGAGAATCCAATTGGACGCAATTTTTCCAAATTACCCTCAGAAATCACATCTTTCAAAGAACCAGGTCCGTTCCTTATCAGTGGGGGAGAGAGTTCAAATCCGTATGTTCATACAAAGAGAAATCTGGTAAATTGGATACGTTACACAAAAATTGGGCTCTCGTCACTATACCTTGTGAAGATGGATTCAGGACGTATTATCAAACGCCATATTAACCAATTATGTTCCACCCGTGTATCGCACCACAATGACTTCAAGGATTCACATTCACACAAACCTCACGACGCAACACGTGTTACATTTGATGTTCCCAGATTACCTAGTGGTGAAGAAACATTTTCAGATACACCGAACAACGCACAAACACCAAACAGGGACCTTCCAGATATGCCGAATGACGCACCAACACCAAATAGGAATCAGCACCCAGACTTACCTATTATGCGCAGGTCTGAGCGTGTAAGGAGACAACCTGCATTCTTAAGAGATTACGAAGTATAACTTTATTTTATAAAGTAATGTACTTTTAAGTTTAAGTTATTTTTGTGTTCGAAACCAACAGGGTATTCTTAAGTTTAGTGGGGGAGAACTGTTATATCCTGTTATTGTGTTGCCATGGTTATGCGAGTTGAGACATATATCAATAACGTATTTTTTCTATTAGTGTCTATTAATGTTAATATTTTTATGTAGTTAGTTCAATATAATAGATATAATAGCTAGGTTGGACTTGATGTTAGATTGTCGTCATACGAGAGAGGCTCTCAGGGGACCATCTAGCAGCCTGGCGCGTTTTTGCACAGGGCTATCCAGGAACCTGCGGCTACTTGTGGGCATACCTTTTGGTCACTGTAAATTAAACAAGCACATGCAGGGCATGGGCTTGGTCGAATCATCTTTGTTTTTTTTTGTCTTGATTGATGCCCATCCATTAGAAAATCTTGACTAATCATTTCAGATTGACTGTGTCATAATTCTTGAAGAAAGCACATGTGAGTCTCTTGCAATTTATTAATAGCTGTCTGTGAACCAAACATTAATAAGTAACATGAAGAGAGAAAAATGAAAACGAAATCTTCCAATGGAGAGACAAATGTACATATTGACACCATTTTGTAATAATAAAAAATGACATAAAATCATGACGTATTGTATTAATTAATTAAGAACAAATAATAAAATTGTCATCATCTACAATCTTAAAACGGCATCCGAATTTTACACAACATTTAATATACGCGTACAATTTATTAATAACAGGTCGCATGGGTTTTATCCCTGAAACATCCGAGAGTTGTTGGACATACTCTTCTTGGGCCTCAGCACTACCGAGTTTATGAGCTTGAAAATCCGGGATACCTTCTTCACGTCTCCTTTTCATAAATTGTGTCAATTCCTCTATCATTTCCTCTTTTGGTGGCAAGTTGAACTTCTTTTCAAGCGCCGCCAAGGAGAATTGTACCTAATGTTGATGATAAGCAAAAGATTTCAAAAAACAAAATGTTACCTGTAAGTCGAAAAGAGGAATTCCACATCCAATGTAAGGTAGTCCAATAAAATGCATTGTGGGATGATCTATATTTATAATTTGTTTATATAAAGGACGAATCCAATTATTATCCATGGTTAATCCACATTTCTCATTCACAAAGGGACACAGGTATTGAAATCCTAAAAAAAATCATGGTTTTACGCTTTACTATTGTAGGTAGTTACCTGTGCAATATAAAACACAATCAAAAGTGTCAGTGGTCTCATCGACAAATCTCGCACCGTTTTCAGTAAACTCAGCAACTTCGGGCTTCTCTGTTAAATTTTTGGGGAATGTTATGTAAATAGTTGGTGCTCTATGGCTCAAAATAACCTGAAAGGCATTATGACTAATCGTTGACAGTGATAATTCTTCTTACCTACACGTTTTGCCTCCTCTGCAATTTTTAAAGACAACTCTTGACCCGAGAATGACCCTCCTACAATTAACACAGTTTGATTTTTGAACGGATCCGCAGTACGAAAATATCGGCTGTGTGTTTGAGGACCTTTAAATAAATCTTGTCCTTTAATTTTGGGAAGTATGGGATCACAAAAACGTCCGTTACAAATTAATACTGCGTCGTATCTTATTTCACGTTTCGATTTAGTTTTTACATCTTCAACTTTGATTATCCATCCCTCTTTGATATCAGGAGTGATGTCAGTGACGCGGTTATAGAACTATAAATTTCTTTCTGAGTATTTCGATAACTATTACAACTACAACTACCCACTTGAATTTGTTTCTTGATATCGTATTTATCTGCGTAGGAGTGCAAGTACTGTAACACTTCCTGTTGTGAAATGTATGACTTGGTTAGGTCATCTGGATAGGGAAAACCGGCGTACGACATTAATTCCTTTGGAAAATTGGTTCTGTAAGCAAAAATTAGATCGCGATTTTTGCAAACGAAACTTACGTTAAATCCTTGTACATCGAGGTATGAATGAATACACCTTCATTATCAGTTTCAATTTCGTCCGTATATATCCACATTCCACCAATAGCTCCAGTTTGCTCAAACACCTCACAGTCATGTCCATGCTGTAAAGAATACTTTGCTGCTACAAGACCTGCTGGTCCAGCACCAATCACTACTATCTTCATCTTAAGATTAAAAAATAACAACACTTCGATGTATTCCTAAAACTGTATCGTTATTTCATTCGAAATTTATAACTGCTTTAATTCGGTGCAGGTAAATTGTTCGAATTCAATTGTTCGAAATCAATTGTTCGAAATCAGTTGTTCGAAAATCAATTGTTCGAAAATCAATTGTTCGAAAATCAATTGTTCGAAAGTAAATTGTTCGAAATCAATTGTTCGAAAAAAAAAGGAGAATAATTTAGTTGGGTTTGGGACTATTCGCCGTCGCCGGTTCGCCTTCGCCGATTCGCCGTCGCCAATTCGCCGTCAGGACAGTTGGCCGTCAGTTAAATTCGCCGTAGGGACGATTCGCCGTCGGGGAATGATTTAGAGGAATTTATGAAATTAATTATTAATTAAATATACATTATTATTTGTATTTTCACTCTGTTATCATAGCTAATAAAATGGGTTCTTTTATTTTGTAATTAATGTTTAGTATTTTTTTTCAATTGATACAAAAAGTGAATATGATACTGAACTGCATTTCAAACTAAAAAAAATGCCAACATAAACGTATATTGCCACTCAGGCGCTTAGGTTAGAAGTAGGTTTAGTATATTTTTTTTCAATTGATACAAAAAGTGAATATGATACTGAACTGCATTTCAAACTAAAAAAAATGCCAACCTAAACGTATATTGCCACTCAGGCGCTTAGGTTAGAAGTAGGTTTAGTATATTTTTTTTCAATTGATACAAAAACTGGAATATGATACTAAACAGCATTTGATAATTAAAAAAATGTCAACCTAAACGTATATTGCTACTCAGGCGCTTAGGTTAGAGGTAGGTTTAGTATATTTTTTTTCAATTGATAACAGTCCCTCAAGATTAAAAGTTAGTTTCAATTTTCGATTTGTACGGCGAATCGTCCCTACGGCGAATTTGACCGACGGCCATCTCTCCCGACGGCGAATTGGCGACGGCGAATCGGCGAAGGCGAACCGGCGACGGCGAATAGTCCCAAACCCAACTAAATTATTCTCCTTTTTTTTCGAACAATTGATTTCGAACAATTTACTTTCGAACAATTGATTTTCGAACAATTGATTTTCGAACAATTGATTTTCGAACAACTGATTTCGAACAATTGATTTCGAACAATTGAATTCGAACAATTTACCTAGACCCGCTTTAATTGGCATTTCATGGGTACGCTAATAAATTAATGTAATTATGCAATTAATTATGATGCAAAGAACATATTGGAATGTGAGAGAAAGTTGTATGTTTTAATAGTGAAAAACAGTACTCACCTGATTGTAACAACAAAATACCTGCAATGAAAATTAAGAACCGCTTTCCCCGCCCTTTTCACATTTACACTTACTGTTTAATATGAGATAAATTGTGTAACTAAATAAACGATAACGTCTAGCTAGGATAAATGCTGTATCAACAATTTATCTGTTTGTTGACTGTTATGGGAAATTCCAAAGTACTTTAACAGTTAACACATTTGCAGTTTAATCATATTTTAAATGTTCATTATTTATTTTGAACCGCGCGCAAGAATAGTTTATTAAGTACTTGAATATGTAACCTGGTTGGTATTTTTAAATGTATGTTAAGTGTGGCAAAGGTGGATTCAGAAATTGCCTAGGGGGGGAGGCAATACCGTTTTTTTGGACCAACAGGACCCTCACGTACCGATGGTTTCTCTTAATTCAGTATAGTTTGTTTCATACATACCTTTTTTGAAAAGTATGTTAGTGAATGTTCGAATTATTATACCTAATAATTATGTTAAATTGAATAGGGTCGGTAACCAGCGTCGCCGATGCCGACTAATAGGTGGAAAAAGAAGAGGGTTAAAAAGTTAAAATAATCAGATTTTCAGATATATTTAGGTATAAATCGAATACTTAAATAATTATGTTGATTTTTTGACTTCGCAAATCTATCTAATATCATTTCAGGTATCAGTGGAATGTCTTAATGCAAATGCATTAACGCGAGTCCCACGAAACGATCTTGGGTCATGTGGCTTCTGAGCCACGATTTTAGCCGACGCGGGCTGAAAAACTGGTTTCTGCAGAAGTCATCCTATTTGGGAAATTCAAGAAAATGTATAACAGTAACATTCTAAACATTTCAGCAACAGATAGATCGCTATGTTTCAATTCGTGATCATAATAGGCCTTCCACAACACATAAATTTTTTTCCTAAAGTCGAATGAAATCGTGAAACAAAAAATGACCACGGGGGGAGTCATGGTTATAGCTCCCCTTTGGATCCGCCCTTGAAGTGTGGTGTGCAATACTAGATGGTTTAATTCACTTTTCTCGTCGGATGTACACATGTGAGGCGACCCGCATTGACCATTAACTAACTGTCAAGCGAAACGCCAATTATTATTAATTTTAACTTCCTTAGATAGGGACGTGATTTCGCTATTGGATATAACGCAAGAACATATCAGTCACGTACACTTTTACATGAATGTCTCGGAATGTTCGCGCATATAAATTTTGGGTCTTCCTTCGTAACAGGCCTCTGAAAATTTTGGGGTCTGGACACAACGGCCACACAGAATTTAGTATGCCCATATCAGCCACACTGGACACATCGGCCAAACGTGATGTGTGGACACAACGGCCACTTTGGACGTAACGGCCACAGCTCTAGATGGACACGATGGCCACCTTGGACACTACGGCCACATAATATGAGATACGTAGATTGCCCTAGGTTATTTGCAGATTTAGTATTTTTTTTTTCCTATAAATAGAAAACTCCTATTATTTGTGCAATCTTTATCGTAAACATTACCTTACAATTCTGTGTGGCCGTAGTGTCCAGTGGCCGTTGTGTCCAAGGTGGGCGTTGTGTCCAGCTAGAGCTGTGGCCGTTACGTCCAAGGTGGCCGTTGTGTCCACACATCACGTTTGGCCGATGTGTCCAGTGTGGCCGATATAGGCATACTAAATTCTGTGTGGCCGTTGTGTCCTAGACCCAAAATTTTATATAGGTAACTGGCTTATAGACATGTTATGATTTGCCATAGAAGGTTAAAATGGTCGAGCAATGCGTTATTTTATAGTCCAGTACATGAACCAAATCGATAAAAAAGTATCGGTCGTGTTAACGATTTAGTCATGAGCAAATGATTCATTGACCACTATCGGACGTGTGGTACCATTGCAGCCTTTGTAAACCATTCAAAAAGTGTCTGTGACATTGGATTGCGAATGCGGATATTTGGACAAACATATACCAACAAATGAATTGTTCTAAGGTTAATTTAGGTACAATTATGCACCACCAGTAAAGCGTTTCCATGATTTCGTAAACGAAAAAAACGAAAATTATCACATGGAATCCATTTTCATCAGGTCAATGCAACGGTTGGTAAACGTTTGGCGCCGAACGCCATTTATGATACCGGACATGTGGAACATCTAGCTTACTACCGGCTTTTATTTATTCCAAAAACATAGAGTCCCTTCGAGAGGAATAATATTTGAAGACCATGATGTTGTTATGAACACCAATTTCTTTGGAAACCATAATACCAAATTAAAAAAAAAATGAGTTTTAGGTTTGAAGTCTAGATGGGAGATGTGCCTTTGAGTTCATAGAATTAGGTACGTTGCAAAGTAATGTTATATTATATGTATAGGTACTAAGCACAGTGAATACTGCTCACCCCTTGTAGGTCTCTTCGTAATTAATCATCTATCAATCATTTACTATTTCTATGGGATATGTTTATAGTACTACCCCTATATTATATACTCTTTGGTACTACAGAAGAGTAGAGTAATTACCATTGGATTGCGGCAATGCTAATATTTTGCAATATTAGGCTCAGCAGCAGCCGTAATAGTTTACAACATCTAATGCTTTCAGGACGAGCATTTCTGAGAAGTTTCACCCTCTTTCAACTTCAAAAACCTCTTAGCCAAATAATTTTTTGTTTTCATGTCACCTTTGCAAGAAACTTTTGATTTGTAAAGGTTAAGCAATTTCAGTTTTCAATCCCTTCTTAGGCTCCTCTGCCCACTTGAAAGTTCTATGTAGTGTATAACTGAAACTTCTAAAGAAAACTTAAATTTAGACAGTAAAAACATATTCTCATCTTCTCAGGTGTGTATTTCATGGGGTTGCGTAAAGTATCTAAAAAACACAAAGGCGATTAATGACGATCAATTAATTTATTGTGGTCTAGAATGTGCGCAGACAAATGAAGTTAACGATGGCGTTTCCTTTAACATTAATGCTGCTAATTCCAGACGAGCTGAAAAATTAGCTTCTGAGAAAACTACAAAGTAAAATAAATTTACCTACTAATCTAAGTGAGGATCTTAAACAGAATTTTATACCTCCGTTCAGCTGGCCCCCCCCAACAAGGGGGAATTAAGAAAATGATAGCTCAGAATTAGAAGATATTCAGGAGCTTTCAAACCCCGCAAGAATCAAATTTTCAAAAGTTAACGTTTACTCGGCGCCCCTACCTTTTACCAATAACAACGGAGGATCGCGCATAGATGCATAATTAGAAGCTCTTTAGGAGCTCTTAAACTAGTATAGTTTCGATTTTTGAGCTCCACCACTCACTTTAAAACAACCCCAAAACTATTTTCGCCGAAGAAGTAACTCTTAGAAAATACCATTAAATGTATAATTTCTTTAATGTATGTCGTTCCGGCATTAATAGCTTTCGAAATTGTATAAACTGGCTTACCCTTAGCAGGAAACAACCCCTTGTGCCAAATACGCAAGAGGTAACTATGTAAGGGAAAGGATCGAGACACTCATATACGTTTCTCGATTATTTAACATAGTTACCTATTGCGTGTTTGGCACAGGGGCTGGTTTTCCCGCTAAGGGTCTGCAACTCAGAAATGAAGTGTAATAAAATCATCCGTTTTTCTCTTTTTTAATACAGTTTCCTCTTGTCTGTATGGCACAACGGGTGGTTTCCTTCTAAGGGGATGCAACTCGAAAGTCAGTTTACTTATACATATTTCGAAAGCTCCTAAATCGGAAGATAATATACCGTCAAAAATTATTCGTTTCTCGATTCTTTAACATAATTCCCTCTTGTTTGTTTAGTACAAGTGGTGTTTTTCCTGCTAAGGGGTTGCAACTTGGAAATGAAGTGTTAGATATTGTTGTAGTGTATTAATGATAGAATTACATGCATTAAAGAAATTATAGATTTAACCGTATTTTGTATGAGCTCAGCGAAACTAGTTCTGCTTTTGCTTTAAGGTAAGGGATGGAGTTCGAAAATCGAAAGTACACTGGTTGAAGAGCTCCTAAAGAGCTCCTAATTATGAAAATTCCTGGTAAGGGGATTAACTTCAAAAATTGATTCTTGCGGGGTTTAAAAGCTCCTAAATAGCTCGTAATTCTGAGCTATAATTTTTTTATTCCCGCGTGGTGGGGGCCCCATCTGAAGGGGGGTGAATTTTATATGAGACTTGAAGCGTTATCAAATTTGATATGTGTTTCTCGAGAATTAGATACTCAATTTTGGCTTTAAAAACTTCTTTGTAGATTTCAGCTTTTTGTATTGTAGGTATAGGTAACTGTTTGGGAGGTTTTACCAAAGTTTAAGAGTGAACGTATTGCATACTTACTTCCTTAGTTTTGCTTGGGTAAATTTTGGTGGTAGCTAGTTTATAGCTTCTTTGTTTTAATAAAAAATCTATAATGTTTGGTTTATAATAAATTCTTGTTACGTGCAATTTATTTAATGACAATTCTATAGTATCTTAAGTGGTAAATTTTCTTCTTTATTTTGTCAATACAGGAATTAACGGCTTTGAGTTTTTCATCCACCAGTAGTACCTACTTATAGCATCCCCTTGTTCTTACAAATTTTCTATTACGAAATATCTGTATTTTTTTATTTAAACATAAGATAAAAATGTTGTGCAACACGTTGTGGTATGATTTGAAGAAACGGTGTCTAGCCCACCCCCCCCCCCCCCCCCCCCCCCCCCCCCCCCCCCCCCCCCCCCCCCCCCCCCCCCCCCCCCCCCCCCCCCCCCCCCCCCCCCCCCCCCCCTCCCCCCCCCCCCCTCCCCCCCCCCCCCACCCCCCCCCCCCACCCCCCCCCCCCCCCCCCCCCCCCCCCCCCCCCCCCCCCCCCCCCCCCCCCCCCCAACTATACTAACCATACATAACCATAACAATGATTAATATTAGTTAAAACAAATTTATTCTTTAAGGGATCATTTCTTCATATTTGTCATCGTCTATGATTTATAAAAATGGCGAGCTCTATTAAATTCTAATATCCTCTCATATATACTATAAATAACGGATGGCACCTTGGGTATATTTGCAGTGAATTCCAGATCATTCGCGTATATTTTCAGCTCTTTAGGTTATGTAGTCTGTGAACGTCCCTTTTAGGGACGTTCTCTCTGTCTTTCATTTTCAAATAGTCTTCCCATTCTTTTAACATCTCCATTTTTGAAGGTAAAACAAATTTTTTATTTAATGCAGCCATTACGAAGCGAACCTGAAATATGCATTTTTTACGAAATTGTATGTACTGCAACTTGCTTACCTGTAAATCGTAAATAATGTCACCTATGTGTGAAAAAGGAACACCAATGAAATACATACTTGGATGTTCAATGTTAATTATTTGCTTGTATAGAGGAGCAACACCGTTATTTTCAAATCTTACTCCGCATTTCTCATCCAAAAAATTGCAGCTGAAACTGTAACCTAAAATTATACTATACAAGCTGCATATACAGGGTGTCCCAGTTGAAACTGACACATTTTGAACGTGATTATTGACTAAAGGAAATAAGATATAAATGTGCGGTCCTCACCAATTGGTTTTTAAATTTCGAAAAGTTTTTTCCCAGTCATATTTAAAAAATTTTCCACTTATACAGGGCGTGGGAAAAATATTGCCGATCTTCAACTAAAAATTACTTGACATGTTTAAATAGAACCCCTTGTATATTTTTTCACTATTCGAAAGCTGAGTCTTTTAGCTTTGTAAAAATGCCAACAATTGAAAAGCTACTGGCGATATTGAAACTAATGAGAATGCACGCACCCACAAAAATTCGTGTATTTTCTTTATTTGTAAAAATTAAACTACACATGTTGACATTTTCAAAAGCTAAGGAATTCAGTTTTCGAATAGCGTAAAAATATATAGGGGGTGCTACTTAAATATGTCAAGTAATTTTTAGTTGAAGATAGGCAATTTTTTCCCTCGCCCTGTATAACTGGGACGTTTTTTAAATATGATTGGGAAAAAACGTTTCGCAATTTGAAACTCATTGGTGAAAACCGCACATTTCTATCTTATTTCGTTTAGTCAATAATTACGTTCAAAATGTGTCAGTTTCAACTGGGACACTCTGTATTGTATTGTATTGAAACTACTACCTGTGCAATAAATAACAACATCTGCCACCTCTTTTGATCCATCCTTGAATATTGCACCGTCTTCCGTAAATTCGGTAATCTCGGGTTTAACCATCAAGTTTTGTGGATAGGGCATATTAGGTGCTGTATAGCAACTTAGAAATACCTATATAGTCATTATTCATCAATTATATTTTATAATCAAGGGGAAATGCGAACACGAATTTAACCTACTTACTTGCTTGGCAACTTTAGAAATGGATAATGAGATTTCCGTTCCCGAACGGCGAGCTCCAATAATAATAACTGTTTTCCCTTCATAAGGCTTCGACACCCTGAAGTAACGACTGTGAGTTTTGATACCATTAAATAAATCTTGTCCCGCAATTTTTGGTATATAGGGACATCTAAGTCTACCATGACATATAAAAACCACATCATATTGAACTTGTTTTTCTGTTTTCGTTTTGACGTCCTGTATTGTAATGATCCATCGTTCATCATCGGTTGGAATAATGCGTGTAACACGCATGAAAAACTAAACGTTTGTTTTATTAGTTATTTATGCATGCCGTGTATGGAGGTCTAAGTACCTGAATGTGTTTCTTCAAATCAAATTTTTCAGCGTAGGCGTGATGATAATCTAGAACGTAATGATGTGGTATGTAAGAGTCCTTAATATCATCAGGGTAGGTTAGATCTCGATATGCCATAATTTCTTTTGGAACATGTGTACTAAAGCAAAATATCAATTATGAATCATCATGTAATTGAATAAGGTAACAGCCTCCCATACATCATATCCTTATATATGCATGATTGCATTTCCACTCCATTCTCATCAAAGCCAATATTTTCGTTATAAACCCAGTTTCCACCTATCGAACCCGTTTGCTCAAAAACATCGCAATCGTATCCATACTCTAATGCGTATTTTAATGAAACTAAACCCGAAGGTCCTGCTCCCACAACGGCTATTTTTGAATTCTAGAAACCATTTAGTTAAAATATCTACCCTAATGCTTAGAATTACCTGATTCATTGTGTACTAACTGTTGTTGCGCGAAAAATGAATATGAAAGTTTTGCAATTAAAGCAACGCACAAGTTTTATGGACCTTCTCATGTTTACATTGTATAAGATTTCATAATAGCTGTAAATAATTATGAGAAAACTACTAGTTGAATGAGTTTTCACGACGTTTATACATAACCTTCAGCTTTAATTATAATTTATAACATTTTATACGCAGTCAATGCTGAAATCAAAGAAACATCATTTATTTATTTGTTCTAATAATATCCTTTAATTGAGATATAATGTGAATAAAAAATAGTTTTCCTCAAAAGCAACCATTTTGTAAAAAATGCTCTCAATAAAAATTAACTTAATTTCATATACCTACGCACGAGTATTCGTCCCACTCCTTTTTTAAAATGCTCGTGAGAAAGAAGGTATTAGGAAAATAGAGTGCGTTCTATTAAGAAATGTCTGTATTTTGCTAATTGAACAGTTTATAATACATTAGAAAGCATTTTGTTTAACTATAATATTAATATTTTGTGCATAAGTTTTATTATGATTTTAAAATAACGTTGTAATTTAAAACCCCACTGGCCCACTCCCATAATTTTAATGAAACTAAACCTGATGGTCCTGCTCCCACAACGGCAATTTTTGAGTTCTAGAAACCATTTACTTAGTTAAAATGTCTATTCTAATGGTTAGAGTTAGGTACCTGATTCATTGTGTACTTAACTCTTGTTGCGCGAAAAATGTAGTTGAATGATTCGCAATTAATGCGTGTCACCAATATTATGGACCTTCACATGTTATACATACATATAAAATATCATAATACCTGTAATTAATTGTGAGAAAACTACTAGTTGAATGAGTTTTCACGACGTTTATACGTAACCTTCGGCCTTAATCATAACATTTCATTTATTTATTTGTTCTATTAATATCCTTTAATTTAGATATAATGTGAATAAAAAATGGTTTTCCTCAGAAGCAACCATTTTGTGAAAAATGCTCTCAATAAAAATTAATTTAATTTCATATACGCACGAGTAGTTGTCCCACTCCTTTTTTAAAATGCTCGTGAGAAATATGGTATTAGGAAAATAGAGTGCCTTCTATTAAGAAATGTCTGAATTTTGCTAATTAAACAGTTTATAATACGTTAAAAAGCATTTTATTTAAATATAACATCAAAATTTTGTGCACAAGTTTTATTATAATTTTAAAATAACGTTCTAATTTAAAACCCCACTTCCATAATAAAAATATGCCATTTAATTTACATAACAATAACAATAAGTCTTATGAGTTAACATAAATTTATTTTTCAAGGACCATTTCTTCATATGTATCGTCGTCTATGATTTTATAAACGAGAAAAGTATAATGACCACCAAATAATACTTTGCGACCCTAAGCTCTATTACAAAAAAATACACTAAACACCAAAAAACGATCAGTTGTGAAATTCCATTTGGCGCGGTATTTAGCTCCATACATTCAGCGGGTTCGTCGTTCTCGACCATGTTCTTGAAAAATGAACTGTTCCATTCACCAGTTGCTAAATAGACAATAAGTAACACATTTATATATAAAATACATATAAATTATGTAAGAGCTTTTTAGATTTATATAAAACTGAAAGAAAAATAAGAGATATTTAATTTAATGTCAGGATGTCAGCAATTTTCAAAATAATATATGTACCTATATGTCTATTAGATGTAAATTCTTCTACATGAATTTATATACGTTTTATGTATATTTTACGTAATATTTACATAAAAAATATTAGTTGTAAAAGCGTTGCGATGACCAAAATGGCAGCTACTCGAGCATAATGTAATTATTATCAATGTAAAAAATTATTTAAGCAGTTCCATACAAAAAATGGAAAAACTACATTTTACGTGCAACTGTACTTTTAATTATATTTAACTTAATTCTTGCACGAACCCGTTTTTACCTGAACTGAAAGCCGACAGTTTATTATGATATACTTGCTTGAAAAGTGTCCTAGTACAGTCAATCTGTCGTGAAAAATGGCTGTTTTCGCAAAAAATTGCCAAGTGGATTTTTTTTTCATATTTCATTAGGGGGTCATGAGGAAAGCTTAACGCCAGATTTGCGAGGTCCTGGCGGCCCTATTGAATTTTTGAGAAACTAAAAAAGTTTTTGAAATGCATTTTTCTCGGAATAAGTGCGTTTTAGAGAAAAATTTTATTAACAAAAAATGTAGAGGACCTTACCGTCTGCAATTAATGTTATTGAGTTCATGACGTACGACTTAAAATGCAAGCAGTAGGTGGCGCTAAAATATAAAAATATAAAATAAAAACATTTATTCTAATTCATGTTAAAAACAATAGTAATTAACAGATATTATTGTTAATCAACTTGCGAAAATGATATACCATTTATGAGCAACGCACCAATCGTTAGGTACCGTACTTCTGTTAGCCTTTCTACAGTCTTTATGGTACAATTTTCACACTTCGGCAACCTATAGCTCTAAAACGGGAAGTCAAAGAAAAAAATAGTTTTAATGAATTTTGTAGGTATTTTTGAGAGGAACAACTATTCTATTTACAGTATTGCGAAAAAAAAATTTGTCTAGGCAAAAAAGCAAAAAAACAGTTTTTCTGGTACTTTAACGTCACCTACTGCTTAAATTTTAAGTTTTTCTCTAAGACGCAGTAATTCAGGGAAAAATGCATTTCAAAAACTTTTTGACTTTCCCAAAAATTCAATGGGGCCAGTACCTCGCAAATCTGACGTTAAGCTTTTCTCCTGACCTCCTAATGATATATGAAAAAAAAATCCACTTGGCAATTTTTCGAACAAAAAAATACAGATTGACTGTACTATCCCTTAACCGAATTCGAACGTTTGGGAGTAGGCGTTGCAAATTCCGAAATCCGTCATGTGTTTTCATTGTCTCCTCTTCCTTCAGCTGAGTACTTGTTGAAATATTAACGCTAAACATATTTTCTACTGCACATAGGTTTTTGCAAAATGCTCTATCACCGGCGCAGTTGCATAAAGCGCAATTTGCTAGAACGGTATAATCTATATTTTTATCTTTGGATGATGATACTAAAAAGGTTTCATTATCAATCTATCTTCTTGGGTCTAAGATTGATAATATTTTTTTGTAATTTCAAATAATTTAAATTGTTTTTTCTCCGCCTATTCCTGGCAAATGATATATAATGATCCACTGTGTCTTCGTTGAAATCAAAAATTCATTCACCCACTCCCACTCATTGCAACGCAAGGTAAGTCATCACAATTGCACTCTTCATCAGCTACGTAAATATCTTCACTTCACTTGAATTAACATTTCCATTATCACACAAAAGATTTAAAATTTGCAATAAACTAATCATGATAAATGCGCAAGAAACTAAATATGTAACGGTAAGAACAATTCGAATTCGTTACGGTTACGACTTAAAAGCAGCGCAATGCGTTACTGGCACGTGACTGCGTTGTGTTGTACGCGGTTAGATTTTGGAACGGTGTGTTGAATCAGATTATACATTGGAATGACATGGTTGTGAGCTTGTCTTGTGCTGTAACAGTTTATATTCTGTAAAATTGCTGCCCGGTAACTTCATTGTATGCAACCAATGGTTGACTGGGCGATAGACCACTGCTTTTTACTTGACCAACTGATTGCAGCATCAGCCTTTTTGAACATAACACCACTAGTTGAATGGCGATCGAAACTTGATGCAAAGTCAGCCAACAAGATTAGAGTCTAGATGATCATTACCATGCAGGTAGGTAATGCCGATGTCTTTAGTACCAACAAGATAGCGCACTACTCTCTTAACACCAACCCAACAGTCCTTGGTTGGATGATCGACGAACTTAGACCAATAAGTAGTAACATAAGCGATATCGGACCGAGTAGACAGTGCCAGATACATCAATGTACCAACTACTTCACCATAAGGAACATTGATCAACTTCAAAAATTTCGGATCAATTGTCAGAATAGATTTAAACATGGGAGTACTTGCAGATTTTAGATGTTGCCACGCAAATTTGACAAGTAAGCGATCAATGTAGCCACGCTGATGATTGATGGTGATGGATTTATCACTGTTATACTTGAAGCTTAGACCAAGATAACTTGAAGCGACACTTGAAGTAGTTTTGAAGTTTTGACTAAGTTCACTAAGAAACTTCTCAGCAACTTCCTTTGATGATGATGCGACCAGACCATCATCAACATAGACCACAACAATGATTTTGTGACCATCATATTCACCGATAAACAAGCACGGATCAGATTTGCTTTGAACGAGGCTATACTTCTGAATAACATTTGTGAATTTGTTATTCCAGCACCTGGAAGCTTGCTTAAGACCATACATGCTTCTGCTGAGTTTACACACTCGATTTGTGCTATCATGGAACCCTACAGAGGTTGTTCACCAGAGTCAGTTCACCATATAGAAATGCAGTTGTTACATCGAACTGATGAACACTTAGACCATCAGATTCAGCAACACTGATTACCGAGCGAACGGTATTCAACCGAGTAACCGTGCTGAAAGTTTCGTGATAGCCAACACCTCGTTTCTGCAAATAGCCTTTCGCGACGAACCGGGCCTTGAAATGATCGATTGTGCCACCAACCTTATTTTTGACACGTAGGACCCAACGGTTTGACTTTCGAATAAATGAATTTAATTCCACATACGTACGAGTAAATTTACCCACTTCTTTTTTAAAATGCTCGTGAGAAGGAAGATTATAGGAAAATAAAGTTGTATTTTATTAAGAAATCTACCCCTGTACATTGGAAAGTGTTTTATTTAAATATAAGATAGAAATGTTGTGCATAAGTTTTGTTATGATTTTAAAACAACGTTGTAGTTTAAAACCCCACTCCCATACTAAAATTGTACAATTTATTTTATATAACCATAACAATGATTCATATTAGTTAAAACAAATTTATTCTTTAAGGGATGATTTCTTCATATTTGTCATCGTCTGTGATTTTATAAAAATGGGGAGCCCTATTACATTTTAATATCCTCTCATATATATTATAAATAACGGATGGTACCTTGGGTATATTTGCAGTGAATTCAAGATCATTCGCGTACATTTTCATATCTTTAGGGTTATCTAGTCTGTGAATGTCTCTTTTAGAGACGTTTTCTTTATCTTTCATTTTCAAATAGTCTTCCCATTCTTTTAACATCTCCATTTTTGAAGGTAAAACAAACTTTTTATTTAATGCAGCCATTGCGAAACGAACCTGAAATATTTATTTTTTACGAAATTGTATAATTACTACTGACTTACCTGTAAATCGTACATAACGTTACCAATGCTTGAAAAAGCAACACCAATCAAATACATATTCGGATGTTCAATGTTAATAATTTGCTTGTATAGAGGAGCAACACTGTTATTTCTAATTCTTATTCCACATTTTTCATCCAAAAAGTCACAGCTGAAATTGTAACCTAAAATTATACAAGCTGCAATGCTGCATGTATAAAATGGTGTTGAAGACTACCTGTGCAATAAATAACAACATCTGCCACCTCTTTTGATCCATCATTGAATATCGCACCGTCTTCCGTAAATTCGGTAATTTCAGGTTTAACCATCAAATTTTGTGGATATTGCATATTTGGTGCTGTATAGCAACTTAAAAATACCTACAGCATTATTCATTAATTATATTTTATAATCAAGGGGAAATGCGAACACTTACTTGCTTGGCAACTTTAGAAATCAATAATGAGATCTCGGTTCCAGAACGGCGAGCTCCAATAACAATAACTGTTTTGCCTTCATAAGGATTAGACACCCTGAAGTAACGACTGTGAGTTTTGATACCATTAAATAAATCTTGTCCCGAAATTCTTGGTATATAGGGACGTCTATATCTCCCATGACATATAAAAATCGCATCATAATGAACTTGTTTTACTGTTTTCGTTTTGATGTCCTGTATTGTAATGATCCATCGTTCATCATCGGTTGGAATAATGTGTGTAACACGCATGAAAAACTAAACGTTTATTTTATTAGTCATTTATTTATGCCGTCTATGAAGGTGTACCTGAATGTGTTTCTTCAAATCAAATTTTTCAGCGTAGGCGTGATGATACTTTAGAACGCAAAGATGTGATATATAAGAGTCCTTAATGTCATCAGGGTAGGTTAGATCTCGATATGTCATAATTTCTTTTGGAACATGTGTTCTAAAGCAAAATATCAATGATGAATCATCATGTAATTGAATAAGGTAACAGCCTCCCATACATCATATCCCTATATATGCATGATTGCATTTCGATACCATTCTCATCAAAGCCAATATTTTCGCTATAAACCCAGTTTCCACCTATCGAACCCGTTTGCTCAAAAAGATCGCAATCGTATCCATACTCTAATGCGTATTTTAATGAAACTAAACCTGAAGGTCCTGCTCCCACAACGGCTATTTTTGAGTTCTAGAAACCATTTAATTATAGTACTATAGTAGTACTAGTACTATAAATAATAGTTAGAATTACCTGATTCATTGTGTACTAACTCTTGTTGCGCGAAAAATCAAGATGAAAGATTTGAAATTAATTCATCGCACAAGTACTATGAAGTATGAACCTTCTTATATAATACCGTTGAATGATTTATCATTCCTCAATTATACGCATAAGATTTCTCATTACCCAAATAATATGACGATTATAACCTTCGACCGCAATTATAACATTCAAATAAAATAAAAAATGATACGAAAAAGCATTCGTCAAGTGATCTGATACGGCCGCTGCCAAGGGCAACCGATAAAGCAACTTAGTCCAGTCAATGAATACACTGTAGAGCACATGGAATAGCAGAGAATTTTTCACTTCAGGACATTGTTAGGAGTAGTTAGGAGGTAAACATACTAAAAGTCCCTACCCCTGGAAGGTGAGCAAAGTGGGAAGGGGGGAGGAACAGGCCATTTTTGGGTTTTTCGATTATATCTCGGAAACGGTGGACAAAAAGAGTTAGGTAAAAATGATTTTTTTGAAACATCGATTTTCGATAACGACGATAACGCATATCTCGAAAACCGTTGGAAATTCAGCAAATATACATGCAAGAATTAATAAGTATGTCGTTCAATACTGATCGAACACGATCTATTAGTCTTTGAAATGTCGATGGTGCAACCGAAAGGCACACGTTTAAAACGGAAATTCTCTACACGAGATGTAAAGGCAGTCTTATCGCGATCACTTTAACGCATAGGCACTTGCCAATATCCAGACCGTAGTCATGTATGCAGATTTCTTTGCCGGCCGAAGAAGTTCGTCTATACGCGGTAAAGAATAACGATCTCGTACCGTAACACTATTTAATTTGCGATAATCGACACACACGCGATAACCGCCAGTTTTTTTGGGTACTAAGATGATGCAAATGGAGACTCGCATGGCTCAATGATATCTTTGTCGAGCATTTGTTCAATTTCCTCTTCTAAGAATTTCCTTTCGCCAGGAGAGAATTGGTGTGGAGGCACAGCAATTGGTGATTCATCCATAATAATAATAAAAAGTCACTAAGTCACGAATAAGTGACGCCAACGGAGAAGCCTAGGAATATAGGGTCTCTTATTGTTATTGATGCGCGACGCTGCGTTCATGTTAATGCCTTCGCGGAAAGAGGGTCGACGGGACGTGGCTTTTACAAATTGGGATCAAATACACCGAGGCTTCTCAAACAAATACATTATCTAAAATCTCAGTCCTTTCACCGTCCAAAACCTTTCTCCGTTTTCTTCCCGCACCCTCGTCACGCACCTTGTCTCCTCATACACCTCTTCTACCGCCCTCACCAAATCTTCTTCTACCCCATATTTCCTCATGATCTCCCACATTTTCTTCCTATTAACATTATCGAAGGCTGCCTTTATGTCCAAAAACAACGCATACACTTTCCCCCCTTTCTTTTCCATCACCTTGTTCACCACTTGCTTCAACACATAAATGTTATCCACCGTACGCCTTCCCTCCCTGAACCCCGCCTGCCAGTCCTTCACTAAACACCTTTCCTCCATTTCCTTCTTTAACCTCCCTCGCAACACCTCAGCATACACCTTGTATCCCGCATTCGTAATACTAACTCCTCTATAGTTTTTCACATCATTTCTTTCCCCTCCCTTGTATATCGGGACTATCCTTGCTTCCTTCCACTCCTCCGGAAATCCCTCTCTTTTCCATACTTTACTCAATATCCCTCTTATCCTTTCCCTCGTTTTCACCCCTGTGTATTTCCACTGTTCATCTTCGATTCTGTCCGGCCCTTGCGCCTTCCTTAACTTCACTTTTTTCAACGCTTGCTCTACCTCTTCACGCTTTATCTCACCTCCGCCCCTACTTCTCTCCCCACTTTTTTTTCCTTTTCCGGCTTCTCCATCCCTCCTCCCATCACCTCCATACACTGCTTTCTCCATTCCTCCTCACTCAACTCAACCTCCCTTCTTTCATATTTACCTCTTCTCTTGTTTACAAATCTCCATATCTCTTTTTCATTCTTTAACCCTCTTATTTCCTCCTCCACCTCATATTTAAACTCTTCCTTCCTCCTTTTGCACTCTTCCTTATAATTTCCCTTCAACCTTTTATATTCCCCAATGTCTATATCCCCCCTCTTCCACTTTCTCCTTCCCTTTCTCACTTCCTTCCTTGCCCATTTGCACTTCCCATTCCACCACTCCGCTTTCCCCCTCCTTTCTCGTCTCTTCTTATACCTCCTTCTTTCCGCACCCGCTTCCATTTTTTCCCCTAACTCTTTCAATTCCACTCCCACTTCCTTTTCCTCCCATTCTACTCCCTCCAACTCCTCCCTATACTTTTCAATACTTTCCATAGTCCATACCTTACTCTCCCCCCATTCATCTTCCCTCTTCTTTGTTTCTCCCTCCTCATCTAGGTCCTCCGTCAAAATACCTCTAGCGGGTTATGGTCAGATTCCCCCTCATCCCCTACTCTCATCTTTTCTATACCGCCTACACTCTCCTCATTCACTATCACATAATCTATAACCGACTCCCCTCTCTCACTTATATATGTGTACTCTCCTCTCCCTCCCTCTTCAATATTTCCATTCAGAATTGTCCACCCCCTCTCCTCACATAAGTCCAACAACTTCCTCCCCTGCCCATTTATCTTCTTGTCCATCGATACCCTCCTTCGCACTTCTCCGTTTACCAACATCCCCCCTTCCTCCCCTATTCTTGCGTTAAAATCCCCACCCATTATCATTTTTTCCTCGCCCATCTCACCAATCACTTTTTCTACCCCCACTGTTGTCACCTCCATCTCCTTTCCGTACACTGTTACTATCACATACCTCTCTCCCCGTTTTGTCTTCATCCATCTTTTCACTACCCCCAGCACCTGCCCTTCCTCTCCTTCCTCTTCACAACTCCATTCATTTTTCACCCCCGTGATTATTCCTCCTTTGCCCTGCCTTTTTCTCCTCTCTCACCGCAAACTGCACTTTCCACTCATACCCTTTTGGCAACACTTCCTTCCACTTTTCCCAGTCTTTTTCCTCCAACCATGTCTCTACTAACCCTACCATCACAAACCCTCCAATATAGCTCCAAAAGTCTCTCTCCTTATTCTTCACTCCCGCCACATTCCAAAATAACACCTTTTTCCCCCTTTCACTCTCTCGCCCCTCCGCTTGATCCTCCCCACCCATATCCCCCCCGCTTCCCCTCCTTAGTTTTTTGGACCCCTTCCCCTATCATCCGCCTGCGCCGGCTTTACCCCTCCTATCTCTCCATCCCAATCATACCTCCTTTCCCCTATCCATATTTTCTTGTACCCCACCCTTGTCCTCATCCCTTCCTCCCTTTTCTCCTTTGCCATCTTTCTTATCTCTCCCTGCATCCTTCTTTCCTCTACTGTTAAGTCGTCATCAATAAAGATATTGGTATTTCTCAATCTACCCTTCTTCTCCATAACTTCCCTCATTCCCCCCCAGGTTC
Organism: Pyrocoelia pectoralis; assembly: GCA_036250285.1. Lineage (NCBI taxonomy): Eukaryota > Metazoa > Arthropoda > Insecta > Coleoptera > Lampyridae > Pyrocoelia > Pyrocoelia pectoralis. The sequence goes on along the minus strand of CM070075.1, from coordinate 80,949,950 downwards.
CTAATTCCCCCACCACCAGCTCCCTTTCCGTCCCCTTACCCATTACCCAAGCATCTTTCACTTCCACATTCACCCCCACCTTCTCCGTTAATAAATTCCTCAAATCCCTCACCGGTTCTTCCGTCTTAAATCCTCTCACCACTATATTTTTTCTCCTCCTATTTCTCTCCTGCTCCTCCACCCGTTCCCCCATTTCTCGCACTTCCTTTTCCAATCTTTGCCTTTCCTCCTCCCATTCACTTTCTTTCCTTCCATGCTCATCTTTCATTGCTCTCATTTCCTCCCTTATACACTTTATTTCTTCTTTCGCGCCTTTTAATTCCTTCCCAAGATTATCCATTCCCACCCTTAACCCCTTCAACTCCTCCATCATACATTTCAAACCATTCCTGATAGTAAACAGATAAATAATTTAATGTTATTTTTGCGAAATAACATACACCTGACAACTCTCTCTCTCTCTCTCTCTCTCTCTCTCTCTCTCTCTCTCTCTCTCTCTCTCTCTCTCTCTTCTTAAAAACTCGTCTAGCGTCCCTATACTACTCGCCCTTCCCCTTGATTCAGTCATCAGACTCCCCGCCCTTAAACCGCACTCGTAACACCAATAATTCCGCACCGTGGTGGAAAAGTTCGTTCCCGCAAACCGAATTTATTAAATTTACTTTCAAACAAAATAAGCGCACGTGTGAGATTACTTTTAATAATTCTTTATCACTCTTGCCACAGCTGTCTACACTGCATATATTTCCGTGCTATCACTTTCCAGACATCTGCTCCTTACCACTATCACTTTCCTATCCTTTATCTCTCTATTACCGCTCTAATACCGATATAAAAATCCGAAAAAACTCAAGGCCGTTGTCCCACCAAAGCGGAGCAACAGCGACGCGACAGCTACACGATGTCGCTAGCGTGTATCTTTCATGTTTTAACCCATGGTTTCTCTTTCTATGCACCGTACACACACCAACGCTCCGATAGAGAAACATCCAAGCTGCGTGTCGGCTTCTTGTTGCCGAGCGACTCGACAGGTCAGTTGCGAAGCGACACTGTAGCTGTATGTGCGGTGGTTTAACGAATAGGAAAATGAATTTCATTGGGAAACATAATGAACAGGAATTTAATGTAGAAAACACGTTGCTTTGGTGGGACAACTCCATGTCGCCTGCTTGTGTCATGTCGAAATCGTGTCGCTGTTGCTCCGCTTTGGTGGGACAACGGCCTAACTGCACAAAGACACGTCTACCTCGACCGACCTCACAAATAAGAATCGTCTTCTAGTAAGAAACAGTATCGCTTTCCTGGTTGGTCAGAAAAAACCAATTATTGTTTGCAAAATCCAAAATCATTTAGTCAATTAAGGGTTGTTTTCTGTCAAGACCTGCATTTATTATACAGTTTGTTACGTGTTGAACTGTGTTCTTGGTACCAAATAAATAAACGGCAATGTCCCGATAGCTCGAGTGAGAAGAACCATGGGTCGTGAGCAAATTAGTTAATAAAATGGGCGCCACTATATTTTGTAAACAATTGCCTAATATGTTCCAATCTAGTACTGTAAATATAGAAATGTGACTACAAGATTTCATAAGCAACAATGATTCAATAACGTACTTTTTAATTCAAAATCAAATATATTATTACACAGGTAAATAAAATATGTAAATGATTGTCACTAATAACCAAATCTCAGGTTAACTATAACAGAGTTATACAATAATCCTCTGATTAACACATTTGAAATATAAACACAATTAGCATAATACAATATTTCCAAATGAAAATAAAAATATCTTACCCAATTACCTTTACTACAAAACAAATCCGTCCGACGAAGAGCTCTCCGCAGGTCGGAATCTTCTCCAAATATCTGAAAATATGAATTAAAACACTTTGGAAATATCTAAGTAGCGTTTCCAAATTAAACTTGACCTTGAAATAGCAAAACTTAACTCAAGAAATTGATTATTAGTTAATATCCAAATTACGAATTTTGACGTTAAATTAAGTAAATATTTAGTAAAATTAATTTAACATAATCGTAGTTTAATAAATTAAATGACGTAACCAACAAGTTTCTTCTTAAAAATTTTTAAATGTTATCAATGACTAACTAATTAAATATTCTCCAAATAATCTTTAAAGAAAAATCGAACTAATTTCTTGAATCTTCTCTGGCAATTCGAATAAAACAATTATCGATGACGACCGAAATCTTCGATATTGATCCTTAATAGCAATCAACAACAGATGTTACCATACACATGCAGCATACGACAGAATACTGGATTAATACCATTAATTATTAAAGCACCGTAATTCCGATGTCACCAAAACATTACAGCTCTAATTCAAAATCGAAAATGACATGCGGTGTCCCAAACTTCTTAAATCCTTCTTACGAAGCAAAAATACAACCATCAAACTGTACTAATTATTATCCAACACTCATGGAGTATTTAAAATTCCCATTACCATAAAAGATCCGAATAAATATTCGAGATGAAAAATATTTCCAACCAAAATGGCAACGGAGCGAACTTTTGTTAACAACCGCACACTTTAACGATATTTCGAAGAAGAGAGCGAGACCTGCGCATCTACCTCACTTATAACCTTTCTTATCATTCCTCAGCCGCATTCAACCATACTTTCTACCTAACTTCAATCTTACAAAGAAAATTTCTATACAGGCACTAATCCAACCGTTACAAGTTTTATCAAAGAATTAATTGCGTTTTAACGTTTCGCCACAAAGAGGTTTTTTCAAGTTAATATCAAATAAATTTTAATTTTTAACTAATAATTTCATTTTCCAGTATTATCGACTTGAAAAAGCCTCTTTGTAGCGAACAGGCCCGGATTAAAGAGATGGGGGGCCAGGGCTCTTTACGTGAATGGGGCCCATTTTAAACTCATCGAAATTATTTTACACGTTAAACATTAAATTAAAATCATATAAATACTAAGTAAGTAAATAATTAGATAAATATTTGAGGTAAACAAATACATTAATTTATTTCTTTTTACTAAAAATTGGGGGGCCCCCTATCCAATGAATTCCGGGTCTGTAGCCCCCCCCCCCACCCCGTTGCCCCGCCTTGGTGGCGAAACGTTGTCAAAACGCAATTCATTCTTTGATCAAACTGTATAATAAATAATAAATGCAGATCTTGACAGAAAACAACCCTTAATTGACTACATATAATATGCAAGCCATCAGCAAGTGTAATGCTAATTTGCTTTTCCTCGAACGGTAACCCCAATTGGGTTAATAGCTTAGAGCAGTGGTTTTCAACCTTTTTGAATCCACGGCTCCCTTGACAAACTGCAAAGTTGTCGCGGCGCCCCTGTCAATTTTTAAGCAAGCAGTAGAAACTTAAAAATGCTTTAAAAAATTATGAGTTATTCATTCATTGCCCTGTTAAATGTTGTTTTTGTAAATTGAATAAAAAAGAAAAGAAACACAATTTTAAATAATAAAAGAATAATTTGAAAAAAAAATCAGATTTGTCATTATTTATTTATTTCTTATATTATTCTTATATTCTTACGAACAAAAAAAATGATAAATGGCGCACTGGTTGAAAACCAATAGCTTAGAGAGTTGCCCTCCTGCAGTACTCGTTTTCGAGCCTGTATCAAAAGATGCAGATCCAATAAAGTGTTATATTTGAATGGGCAACATTTTCTATCTGACGTATTGATCATGTTGAAACCCGTAACTGGTATGCCTTGTAATTTAGTTGTATTTGTGCACTTTGGGTAATTACTCTGTGTATGACCAGGAGTGGCAAACCAGACGTGGTGTGTTACCTTTTTACCGATATTTCAGCTTTCATTGTCAAAGACGACCTTGAAGCACTCGATTTTGATGAGCTATCATCCGATTTGGTATTACGTAGATTCCTACATTCGTTTACTAAATGACCAAATTGTTTGCAATAGGCACAACCCGGTCGCGGTTTTTTGTCTATTTTCCCAGTTTGTTCACGAGATTCACGTGTTCGATTACTGGTTTTTTGCGCGATTTCTGTAAGTGTAAGGGTTTGATTTTGAATTTAAATTACGCGGTAATGGTGATAGGGGAATTTTGTATAAGTAACTAGGGGGACTGGTAAGAGAGTGTCCGGGTAAAATGGTTGTTGTTTTTTGGTGTGAGAAAAATGAAAGAATAATATATTTGAAAAATTGTTTTACTTAGTGGGAACGGCCTCCTACATTAGTTAAAACAAATTTATTCTTTAAGAGACCATTTCTTCATATTTGTCATTCTCTATGATTTTATAAATATGGCGAGCTCTATTACATTCTATTATCCTCTCAAATATACTAAAAATAACGGATGGCACCTTGTCTATATTTGCAGTGAATTCAAGATCATTCGCGTATATTTTCATCTCTTTAGGGTCATGTAGTCTGTGAACGTTCCTTTTAGAGACGTTTTCTTTGTCTTTAATTTTCAAGTAGTCTTCCCATTCTTTTAACATCTCCATTTTTGAAGGTAAAACAAATTTTTTATTTAATGCAGCCATTACGAAACGAACCTGAAATACGTATTTTTCACGAAAATATATAATTAGTATCTACTGACTTGCTTACCTGTAAATCGAAAATAATGTTACCAATGTTTGAAAAAGCAACACCAATGAAATACATACTTGGATGTTCAATGTTAATAATTTGCTTGTATAGAGCAATACTGTTATTTCCAATTTTTACTCCGCATTTTTCATCCAAAAAGTTACAGTTGAAACTATAACCTAAAAATAAAATAAGTTGCATTCATAAATAGAATGATATTGTAGACCAACGGTGGGCAACCTACGGCCCGCGGGCCAACTCCGCCCGCGTAAAGTTTCTATCCGGCCCGCGAGATCTTTGACGAAATAATAAATAAATATTTTCAAAAACAAAAATTTTAAATTAGCTTAGTACCTACCCAACATAAAGAAAAAGGACAATTCGTCTTGTTTATTCATAATTTAATACTAACGTTATAACCGTTGAGTGAAAAGTATAATAAATCTAGTATACTTAATTACCTTTGTTTCAGTATTGTTTTTTTTTTCAGAAAATAATATAAGTACTTAACAAAAATGTGCCAATTAACTACTATGGCCCGCGGACGAAACGTAAATCTTATTCTGGCCCCTGTTATACAAAAGGTTGCCCACCCCTGTTGTAGACTACCTGTGCAATAAATAACAACATCTGCCACCTCCTTTGATCCATCACTGAATATCGCACCGTCTTCCGTAAATTCGGTAATCTCAGGTTTAACCATCAAGTTATGTGGATATTGCATATTTGGTGCAGTATTGCAACTTAGAAATACCTAATTCATTAATAATTGTATTGTCTAATCACGGGCAAATACGAACACAAGTAGCACTTACTTGCTTTGCAACTTTAGAAATGAATAATGAGATCTCTGTTCCCGAACGGCGAGCTCCAATAACAATAACTGTTTTCCCTTCATAAGGATTCGACACCCTAAAGTAACGACTGTGGGTTTTGATACCATTAAATAAATCTTGTCCCGCAATTTTTGGTATATAGGGATATTTATATCCTCCATGACATATAAAAATCGCATCATATTGAACTTGTTTTTCTGTTTTCGTTTTGACGTCCTGTATTGTAATGATCCATCGTTCATCATCGGTTGGAATAATGTGTGTAACACGCATGAAAAACTAAAAGTTTGTTTTATTAGTTATTTATGCATGCCGTGTATGGAGGCCTAAGTACCTGAATGTGTTTCTTCAAATCAAATTTTTCAGCGTAGGCGTGATGATAATCTAGAACGTAATGATGTGGTATGTAAGAGTCCTTAATATCATCAGGGTAGGTTAGATCTCGATATGCCATAATTTCTTTTGGAACATGTGTACTAAAGCAAAATATCAATTATGAATCATCATGTAATTGAATAAGGTAACAGCCTCCCATACATCATATCCTTATATATGCATGATTGCATTTCCACTCCATTCTCATCAAAGCCAATATTTTCGTTATAAACCCAGTTTCCACCTATCGAACCCGTTTGCTCAAAAACATCACAATCGTATCCATACTCTAATGCGTATTTTAATGAAACTAAACCTGAAGGTCCTGCTCCCACAACGGCAATTTTTGAGTTCTAGAAACCATTTAGTTAAAAAAATGTCTACCCTAATGGTTAGAATTACCTGAAACATTGTGTACTAACTCTTGTTGCGCGAAAAATGTAGATGAAAGATTTGCAGTTAATTAAGGGCACATCTATTATGGCCCGCCCTTCTTATTTTACCATATATATACGACCTCTCCATGCGCGAAAATAATTATAAGAAAATACAGTATTGTGAAGCTGAGTGGCTTGCCATGACAATTATACATAACCTTCGGTTTCAATTAAAACATTTTACAGGCAGGTTAATAACCTAAGGTGGAAACTATGGCAAGTCGTTGTGCCATTAATTAGGCTACTTTCGTTAAGAAGAATGCAATTTTTATTCTTAATTTAAATTTAAATACATATTATCATTTTAATTAAGACAAAAAATGCATAAAACCTAGTTTAAAGTTTAAATATGAACTTAAACACTTAATTTCTTGAAGTTTATTTCTTTAGCCGTACGTTATACCGGGTGCTGATCCGGCCGCTCGGTAATAGCATTTTACATGTAAAATCTAGTCTTTGCAATTTCCTGCTCCCCTAATTGTTTTAGGGCCAAAACATAAGAGTACAAAAGTCTTCAAAACTAAAAATACTACCTGAATGGTATATTCTTTCTGACCAAAATTGTACTGTAAGAAAGAAAATGAAGAATTAAATGTTGAATAAGAATTTGCAAAAATCGCATTGCCATGACGGTGGTCACGGCAACTTCCAGTACTAATGAAAACGTCAAGATTCTACACTTGTTCATAACGCAATTATTTTAAAAAATTTATTACTCATATTTATTAATTTGAAAAAGCCCTGCAATGCACAGGGCAAAACGTCAAAAAATGTTATTTTAAATAAATTTGGCATTTATATAAATGCCACTTTATAAATAGTAGCCGTTTGCTTCTTCCAACCCATTGAATATTAAACACTTAACTTAATTTGATGGCAACATAAACTAATTGATTATGTTTATTTGAAAAATAAAAATAAATAAAACAACTCTAAATCTCCCCTTCGACGATGAAAATTTAATGAATAAAGTCAGACTTAGATGAAAAATGATTTTTGTTTTGTTTTTTAGGTATGTACATAAATGTACAAAACACTAGCCCCAAATTGGCAACACTAGCGGGAAATGACTAACATGATTAATTGGAGGCACCTCGTTATAACATAAAGGTACAAGACAACCAGCATTAATCAGGAGTTAAATTTTTTTTGATAAAACACCCCGTTATTTAGTCTTGAATGAAGGTGTAACCAACCAAATTAAGAATGATTGAATTAATTTAGATGGGAATGCGACATGTTTCGAGGCCAACTGGTCTCATTTTCAAGCGATGTAGATGAGTTAAAGACTAATTATACAACAATCATTATGAATGAATATCTGAAAATAGCAAAAATTAATTAAACTAACAGATGGTTTTTATTTTTTTAAGCACACTTACCGAAGGGGAAAAATAAAAAGTCAAAACACTTAAGTAATATGAAAATTAAACATGATTAACAAATAACAAGGGTCCAAGAAGGCCCAAGTTAATAGAGAAATCACAAAATGGCGTGTATCAACAATTCAACATCTTGGTAAAAATGGTAAAAACGATAGATGGCGTCCAAACAATGACAACCAATGACAAACTAAAGAAGGAAAAAAATAAATACGAGGTGATAATCGAAACTAAAATGTTATAAATTTATAAGGTAATGAACCTATGGCTAATGCACGAACCTCATAAATGAAGTTCGTGGGATAATGAGACTAGAACCAAGGTCGGTGATCTCATTAACCAAGTTGGTTTTGTGTTTGTGTTTGAAAATTTCAACGGGTTCGAGGACGTTCAAAAGGAAACCTTTGTTGCAAAGGTGGAGGATTTGGTAATCAAGATGTGGGTTAAAAATGTGATCAGTTGACAAAATGTGATCGACAAAGGCTGATTTATGGAAAAGGTTGTTGGTTTTAATTGCATACGAATGTTCTTTGAATCGCGAATAGTCAAGGATCTCCCGGTTTGGCCGATGTGAAAAGATTGACATGACTGATAAGAAAGCTGATATATCCCAGATTTATCTAATTTATGAATGGGATCCTTATTGTGGGCAAATGAGGAACGAAGAGTATCGGGGTTAGAAAAGGAGATGTAAATGTGGTAGTTCTTAAAAATGTTCTTAATTTTTTGAGACAAGGTCGGAACAAAAGGGAGGGAGCGGTAGACCATCTGATTAGGGGGAGTTCTATGCGGGATAAGGTTGGAGTGGTTAAGAGACCGGTTGATCTTAAAAAGCAATTTATTCACTAAAGTGATAGAGTAACCATTATTATGAGCTATTTGTTTAATAATATTAAGTTCGTTGTGAAAATTAGTTGGGGAGAGAGGGATAGTGACCATTCTTCTAACAAGGGAGTTAAAACCAGCCATTTTGTGAAAAAAAGGGTGAATAGAGTCGAACGGGATTAAGGAATCTGTATGGGGGGTTTACGATATATACTGAAGTCGATGTCTTTGGTTAACAAGATGTTTAGGAAGGGTAAGGAAAAACCAACAGGTGACGTTTGTGAACTACTGATTCTTCAGAACCTTGAAGAAGACGGGACCTTGACCAGTCGAAACGTCGGTTAGCCTAATGAAGTACATGAGTTCTCATTAACCCATTCTACTTAACAAACTCCCTAAGAAGGTCTCCCAATCGGAGAAATCAATATAGTGCCATTTCGAGGAGTACACCAACGTGAAATAAATTTACTATTATTATTATTATTATTATTAATTACCATTTTACGTAAAGATTTTTCACATAGTTAACAATAACCGCGAGAAAATACTGTTAAGTTGAGTGAATTTCCATGTTGCCAAAAGTTGAATACATTTTAGTTAACCTTCGAATTCTAATCTTGTGAAATACTTAATGTATTTATTTATTTACAAAATTAAAGTTGTTTTTGTCAGGAGAAATAATGTGAACTTCTTCACTTTATTTCTTGTTTCTTATAGTGTTCCTTTACTCATAAAAATGTAAATTCAAGGTTGTGCTAAATCGAAAGTTGTACCTTTGCTCTTGTTTATTTCAAAGATACTTGTCAAAACCTATCTTTTCTAATATTATGCTGTTATGCAATACCTATGAATACGAACTTATTTGTAGTTTTCTCGTGTATCTGGCGTTATCTGTTGTGTTTACACAGGTTGTCTATTACAACACCTATTGTGCATTGGTTATCTGTTGTGCAGTTAACGTCTATTTGATTTGTTATCTGTTGTACATTCGCTGCATTTACTTTGTTATTTGTAATGCACAGCAGACCTTTTAAAAATGCTCAACAGATAACAGATAACAAATAAGAAGATACTAATTGTACAACAGATAACTGACAGATATTTCTTGTGTTTTGTTGTGTACACGATCTCTATTTGATTTGTTATCTGGATGGTTTAATAATGCTCAACAGATAACAAATCGAATAGACACAAAGAACGTAACACGACAGTACGGCTACGTACAATTTAATGTAATTATAAACAACCCCTAGGGTCTTTCGTAGGCAGGGCAGAACCCATACTATGTTTTACGCCTCAGTCAGGACGTTTAAAATTCAGGGAGGTTACTGGTAGTAGCACGGGGATTCCGGAAACTCCGTACGATTCTAGCACTACTCTGTCTCTTTAAGTCTGATTGTATTAACTTTTAGTATAACGTTTATTGAGCACTTGAGATTTCAGTAATACCTACTTTGTCGGATGAAATTAATTTAAGGTATTGCGTTTATCGAGCACTGGGATTCTGCACGCTGCGAAAGAACCTAAGTTTTATTATTTATCTTCAGTTATCTGTTGTACATTCGGAGTATTTATTTTGTTATGAGTTGTGAACCCAGCCAACTTCTTTAGGTATGTGTTGTGCAACCGGTATAATTGGTTATTTTAATAGCAGTGTATCAGGCATACTCATTTTGTTATTTGCTGTGCAACCGGTTCATTTGTTTTGTTATGTACTGCGCATATCTGCTGTGCATGGGTTATAGGATGCCCAATTTATGTCTAAGTATGTACTTTGTTATCTGGTATACATTGCTTGTCTGTTTATTACCTGTTGTGTCCCGATTATCTGTTGTGTTGTGCACCTTTCGTTGTTTGTTTTGTTATCTGTTGTGCTCATTCTGCCGGTTTGTTTGATTATCTGTTGTTCACTTTTGGTCTGTTTGTTGCATTATCTGTGGTGCACTTTTAGCTATTTGTTTTGTTATCGGTTGTGCATCCATTAGATGTTGTGCACATTTTGCCTGTTTGTTCTTTATCTGTTGTGCATCGATTATCTGTTGTGCCGGTTTTACTTATCTATTTTATTATCTGTTATGCACTTTTTGTTTATCTGTTGTGCATCGATTATCTGTTGTGCTGATTTTAGTTATCTATTTTATTATCTGTTGTGCATCGGTTATCTGTTGTGCACATTCTGTCTGTTTGTTCTTTATCTGTTGTGCATCGATTATCTGTTGTGCCGGTTTTACTTATCTATTTTATTATCTGTTGTGCACTTTTTGTTTATCTGTTGTGCACATTCTGTTTGTTTGTTCTTTATCTGTTGTGCATCGATTATCTGTTGTGCCGGTTTTACTTATCTATTTTATTATCTGTTGAGTACTTTTTGCTTATCTGTTGTGCGTCGGTTATCTGTTGTGCACATTCTGCCTGTTTGTTCTTTATCTGTTGTGCATCGATTATCTGTTGTGCCGATTTTAGTTATCTATTTTATTATCTGTTGTGCATTGGTTATCTGTTGTGCACATTCTGCCTGTTTGTTGTTTATCTGTTGTGCATCGATTATCTGTTGTGCCTATTTTACTTATCTATTTTACTATCTGTTGTGCACTTTTTGCTTATCTGTTGTGCGTCGGTTATCTGTTGTGCACATTCTGTTTGTTTGCTCTTTATCTGTTGTGCATCGATTATCTGTTGTGTCGGTTTTACTTATCTATTTTATTATCTGTTGTGCATTTTTTGCTTATCTGTTGTGCGTCGGTTATCTGTTGTCCACATTCTGTCTGTTTGTTCTTTATCTGTTGTGCATCGATTATCTGTTGTGCTGATTTTAGTTATCTATATTTTATTATCTGTTGTGCACTTTTTGCTTATCTGTTGTGCGTAGGTTATCTGTTGTGCACATTCTGTCTGTTTGTTCTTTATTCATATTCATATTTTTCATATTTTTATTTGTGCTTTTGCATACTGAAGTATTTTTTGCACTTGTCATACATTTAAGTTGTAAATATAAAAATATACATATAAAAATATACAGATATAGGCAACAAACTACATAAACACAATACATTAACATTAAGAATTACAAATATTATAGAGCAACATTACAATAAATATAATTATATTAACTATGGATGCAGTGGACTAACAGTTTAGACTAGACAGGTCATCGACAAGAAATTCCTTTACTGCATAGTAGGCTTTGTTTACTAGAAAGATTTTTAATTTTGCTTTCAGTTGTTCCCTCTCGAGGACTCTTATTTGAAAAGGCAGGCGATTAAATATTTTGTTTGCACTGTTCATAGGACTATTCAGTGTTCTGCTCAACCTGCACTGCTCAATTCTTATATCTCTTCTGTTTCTTGTGAAGTGATCGTGAACATCCGATTGCAGTTGAAGCTGCTCCATGTTATCTTTTACATATAAGATGCCTTGTAATATAAATACTGAAGGTAACGTAAGAATTTTTAAATGTTTGAAAGCCTCTCTACAATTCTCCCTATATTTCAGTGAGTATAAAATTCTAATTGCTCTCCGTTGTAGGCCAAACACTCTTTTAGATGTGGCGCAGTTTCCCCATACTAAAGTACCGTAACTTAGAATCGAGTGAATCAGAGCATAGTAAGCGGTGATTAGAATATGTTTCGATACATTATCGTATAGCCTTCGTAAAACGTATATATTTTTACAGATTTGTTTGCTTATTGCTTCTGTGTGATTCGCGAAGTTTAGTGATGGGTCTAATTTTATGCCTAAGAATTTTACTTCTTTGGTGTTTTCATAGCAATGTGGTCTGAGTGAGAAAAGTAACTTATGCGATTTATTATTATTACTACTGAGTTCATTTAACGTGAACCAGTTCATTGCTAAATTTTCAACTTCCTTCTCTGTTGTGCATCGATTATCTGTTGTGCCGGTTTTACTTATCGATTTTATTATCTGTTGTGCACTTTTTTGCTTATCTGTTGTGCGTAGGTTATCTGTTGTGCACATCCTGTCTGTTTGTTCTTTATCTGTTGTGCATCGATTATCTGTTGTGCTGATTTTGCTTATCTATTTGATTATCTGTTGTTCACTTTTGCTTATCTGCTGTGCATCGGTTATCTGTTATGCACGTTCTGTCTGTTTATTCTTTATCTGTTGTGCATCGATTATCTGTTGTGCTGATTTTGATTACCTATTTTATTATCTGTTGTGCACTTTTTGCTTTGCCCTTTGTGGCAATTTGATTTGTTATCTGTTGTGCACAACAAATAACAAAACAAACATATAGAATGAGCATAACAGATAATCGATTTTTTCGTATAGGTAACGGTATGCTTTGGTTTTCATACGTTTTAGCCACCAGGTGGACTCTAGTCGGGGCTGGATTTTACTACCAATAGATAGACGAAGTATGAAGTTTAAATGATTTAATATCGTAAAGTATAAAGTTATTTGTGACACAAATTGTGTATATGTACAAATTTTAAATTGGCCGCTCCCTGAAGTGGAAACCTTACTTTTATGCGACTGGGCCCCGGCAGCAGACCATTATGGTGGTGGCTTTGCGACACGTCTTGAATTCTTCATATGTCAGGGTAGCGCGTGGTTTCCTTTAGAATTAATATGGAGAAAAAATTCTACTGTGTAACACAGTTCAGTTAATTATAAGATTTATGAAGTGAAGATAGCTTTACCTGTCTTGCTTCTGTTTCGATTCCCCGCACAAAGAACAATATAGAATCATAAGCAGGTCGACTGCGCGAAATTGTCCATAATTTCCAACTGAAAGTGTAACTTGAATAGTTTACGAAGTGTGTGTTTATAACATTATTAATTATTAATAGAATATATTAATGAAGGAATAATAAAATAATATACCTAATATAATAATAATTAATGATGTTAATGGATAAAGTTTAAGATATTGTAAGCTTCTGTATTGTATTTAAAAAAACTTAATTTTAAGTTTAAATATGTACATTCAACTTGCTTGTGCACATTAACTTTCTTGTAAGATGTTAAAATAAACTTATCGGAAACACATTCTACTTTTATTTTTCTAAAATGATGTCTTAATGCAATGAATTGTCTTGCGATAAATTATTTATCCGTGAGGTTCGATTTCAAATCCATAAAGTCTTGATGGAAAATTATGATGTGATGCCTGATGTCAATAACAAATTATTGTCCAAGCATTGATTGTTACTAGGGTGTAACGTTAACAATTGGGTTGTAACAAATTGCAAAGACCACGGTCCTTCAGTTATAAGGGCTCGATGGGTGTGGGTTAAATACAAAAAATAAGGATTAGGGAGTTTTGCAATAATAATTACAATAAACGAGAAAAAGGGCGCCACGTTGTCCTAAACGTATAAGATTAAATAACAATAAACAAAAATTCTAGGATAAACCAATTTACTTTGAAGCTCAGATTCATCATTAATTGAATGCTAGTCAGTGACTTAAATTGAAGAAGTATAAAATTGGTTAATAATTTACAAGAAAGCAATGGGATAATCAATGAAGTATGGGTTGCCTTTTTATAATCTTCTCCGGAGGGGAATCCTATGCATATTTTTCCAATCCTACTTAGATACCTTTAAATAAAAGTAAGCATACAAAGGACCACAACAATTTATAGTCCAGAGTATGACAAGTTAATAGTTACTTTCGAGCAAGCAATAATCAATTGTTACTGAGTTGAAATTCGTTCAACAAGGATCAAATATATTGATGTTAAAGAATTCAGAACGAAAATTAAATTGATTCAAATGTCATACAAACAGACAAGCAGACAAACAAACAGACAAAAATTTCAAAAATTTTAATTATTCTGGTTTTGGGAAAAAATTAATTTAACTCCTACCGCAGGGCACTGCGTATTGTGAAAGGTGACTCAAGGGGCGAACTAGGTAATGGACGTGTCGAGTGGAGGAGAGTATGTTAGTACTACGCATTTATTGGGGTTCTAGGTCTTTTAGTTAACGGAGGGTGTGAAAAAGGAATTGACACATTAACCGGTTATGATTTGCCATACTTCATTTGATTTGAAGAGAATTTTATTTCTCTTTTGAAATAAGATCCCAACGGCTGTGTGGGTTTTGGGAGTTAAGTCGTCTTTGAAACTGAGCTGAAATGTAAGGAATTCGGAGAAGGCGGCGAGAACGTGAGTATTCGACCGTAAAGAGCAATTCAGCGAGCGTCCGGGAGCAAAGGAGGAAAAAATTTCGTTTCGGGTCGGAGAAAATTTAAATCGAAAAATGGTGCTTTGTGCGACTATTTGTTAATAAAACCTGTAGAAATGACCAGACCATATAGTAATGCGGCAGTTAATAGAGCGAGAGCTGGCTCCATTCCTCAAACTTATAGTGGTTTTATTCCTGAATAGATTACTTCTAGTTGCACCAATGTAACAGAATAAGTACTTGTCCTGGACTAGTGGCGGATTGACCTATCTCGTTTTAATAGGAGGCACTTTCTTGTTCTCACATGAAGAAGATACTCGTTTCTGGGTTACAGTTAATCTATCCGAAGAATACTTCCGGTAACAATTTTTATGCCAAACAGCGCAGTGACTTAGCAGAGTTCTCTGGATCCCACCGACACACTTTTTCGAATAAAAAATTTCTTCACTTTTTGGCCAAAAACGCAAGGTTAACTAACCCCTTTGAGTTTTTTCTGGCTAAAAAACGAACTCCCGAAATTCGACCAAGTAACGACTGTTTCTTTTAGATCATTAGACGCCAATTAAATAATTCCAATCCGTTCCATTCTAAGTCGAACCGTTTCGAAGATATCGCTCTTTAAAGATCCAAATAGAGGGTCCCTTCGCAGAGCCCTTTCTTCCATTATCGTACAAATGAGACACTTATAGGTGGACGTGGTACACTTTTTCTACTTTAAACTGTCTTTTATGAAGTAAACTAACATATTCTGCACTTTTTTCGAATAAAAAATTTCTTCACTTTTTGGCCAAAAACGCAAGGTTAACTAACCCCTTTGAGTTTTTTCTGGCTAAAAAACGAACTCCCGAAATTCGACCAAGTAACGACTGTTTCTTTTAGATCATTAGACGCCAATTAAATAATTCCAATCCGTTCCATTCTAAGTCGAACCGTTTCGGAGATATCGCTCTTTAAAGATCCAAATAGAGGGCCCCTTCGCAGAGCCCTTTCCTCCATTATCGTACAAATGAGACACTTATAGGTGGACTTGGTACACTTTTCTACTTTAAACTGTCTTTTATGAAGTAAACTAACATATTCTGCACTTTTTTCGAATAAAAAATTTCTTCACTTTCTGGCTAAAAAACGAACTCTCGAAATTCGACTAAGTAACGACTGTTTCTTTTAGATCATTAGACGCCAATTAAATACTTCCAATCCGTTCCATTCTAAGTCGAACCGTTTCGGAGATATCGCTCTTTAAAGATCCAAATAGAGGGCCCCTTCGCAGAGCCCTTTCCTCCATTATCGTACAAATGAGACACTTATAGGTGGACTTGGTACACTTTTCTACTTTAAACTGTCTTTTATGAAGTAAACTAACATATTCTGCACTTTTTTCGAATAAAAAATTTCTTCACTTTCTGGCTAAAAAACGAACTCTCGAAATTCGACCAAGTAACGACTGTTTCTTTTAGATCATTAGACGCCAATTAAATAATTCCAATCCGTTCCATTCTAAGTCGAACCGTTTCGGAGATATCGCTCTTTAAATATCCAAATAGAGGGTCCCATCGCAGAGCCCTTTCCTCCATTATCG
Organism: Pyrocoelia pectoralis; assembly: GCA_036250285.1. Taxonomy (NCBI): domain Eukaryota; kingdom Metazoa; phylum Arthropoda; class Insecta; order Coleoptera; family Lampyridae; genus Pyrocoelia; species Pyrocoelia pectoralis. Next base: position 80,933,780 of record CM070075.1, on the reverse strand, counting down.
TACAAATGAGACACTTATGGTGGACTTGGTACACTTTTCTACTTTAAACTGTCTTTTATGAAGTAAACTAACATATTCTGCACTTTTTTCGAATAAAAAATTTCTTCACTTTCTGGCTAAAAAACGAACTCTCGAAATTCGACCAAGTAACGACTGCTTCTTTTAGATCATTAGACGCCAATTAAATAATTCCAATCCGTTCCATTCTAAGTCGAACCGTTTCGGAGATATCGCTCTTTAAATATCCAAATAGAGGGTCCCTTCTCAGAGCCCTTTCCTCCATTATCGTACAAATAAGACACTTATAGGTGTACTTGGTATACTTTTTCTACTTTAAACTATCTTTCATGAAGTAAACTAACATATTCTAAACTTTTTTCGAACAAAAAATTTCTTCATTTTTTGCGCCAAAGTTTTGCGAGGCATTCTTGCTGGGTGAGGTCTCGTCGAAAGTTATAGAAAATTATCGTGCGGTACTGTTCATCACTTAATTCCATCTCGTACAGCGACTTGCGAACTTTGACAAGCCACCGTTTCAAAACTATCACGCCGATCTTAATGACACTTTGCATGGGCATTAACCAACTCAAAAAGTTGTTTATAAACAAAATTTATAGTTGCTAGGTGATAAGGAACGTTCTATTCCCGACAGTTAAAAGGCTACCCTCGTATCTTACAGTAAATGGTGATTGCTGATTGATTCCCATGATGTAATTCTGAAAACATTGCTATTTTTGTAGGTACGTTTAACTATAATAAATATTGTTTAATATGCATTCGTTGCCTTTTATTGTGATTCCTGTGATTAAATCATTCTTTTTAATGAAATTTGATGGTTACATTAATTATTAGAAGTTCTTTTTATTAAAAATAAGATATTAGTAAGAGTGCGACCTTTAGTTAGTAATAAATGTTCTGTATCTATAGACATAGATGATTAAGGTATATTGTAAACCCACTTGCGTATTGTGATGAAATACTTCATTATTTTTACAACAATAAAAATGAATATTAGTAAAACCGTGTAGGTATAATAAAAATGTTATCGTTAGGTTATACTTCCTTACATTACTCAATGTTTTGACTCAAGCCATAAGCAATGTGAGAATTATGTGAGCTATACACAAATGTCGTAACTGTCATCAATTAAGTTGGGAATAATTTCAACAAACGTTTCGTCATCTATAAATTTATACAGATAATGAGCTCGATTGCATTCTATCACCCTTGCGTACATTTTAAAATACGCGGGAATTATTGGCGTTATGTTCGATGTAGCAGCAATATCGGTGGAATATTTTTCAGACTTTTGAGGGGTGCATAATCGATGAACATGTTTTTTCGACCTGTTCTCTTCCTCTGTGGTTGCCAGAAAGATGTCCCACTCTTTTAACATAGTTTTCTTTGATGGCAAGATAAACGTTTTTCTTAAGGCCGCCATTGCGAAACGAACCTATAAAATGTGTTTACCTCATACTTTCGCTTCGTTTCGATTAATCTTACTTGTAGATCAAAAACAGCATTTGATGAGCCTAGATAAGGTAAACCGATGAAAAACATGGTTGGGTGTTCGATATTTATAATTTGCTTGTATAAGGGAGCGACACCATTATTTTCAACTTTAAGTCCGCATTTATTCGATAGGAAGTCACACGTGTATAAATAACCTACAATTACCTATATGTAGAATTACTATGAATATATCTAAATAAGAGATACCTGTGCAGTAAACTATAGTGTCACATTCCTCTACTGTTCCATCACTGAAGGTTACTTGAGTTTTACCCAGTTCACTAATTTCGGGCTTTAGCAGTAGATTTGGTGGTTTAACCATATTCGGAAAATTACGGCAACTGAGAAATACCTGAGCAAGGGTGGGCATCGTAATATGTAACGGATTCGACTTTTATACGTACATGTTTAGCAAATTTTGCAATACGTGTTGAAATTTCTATCCCGGAACGATGACCACCAACTAGTACAACGTTTTGTCCCTCGTATGGCTCTGGCACTCTAAAACTTCTACTGTGTAATTGGGTGCCTCGAAATACATCTTGTCCCATAATTTTTGGAATGAAAGGTGACTTAAATCTTCCATTACATACAAATACAGCATCGTACAACATACTTTTTTCAGTCTGCGCCTTTAAATGTTGTACCACCACATCCCACTTCCCTCCATCAACTGGTGTTATCCTCTTCACCCGTGTGAAATACTAAATTTACTTTACAGTTATCTGTTTAATGAAAACACGTACCTGAATGTGTTTTTCGACATGAAAGTGTTCACTATAGGCGCGTAGATAAGCAAGGACAAGGTTGTGTCCAATATACGACTCTTGAATATCGGTAGGGTACGCAAAATCTGAATACTCCATTAACTCTTTTGGAGCATTTATTCTAATAAGTTGAAACTAATACTTATGATTAAGAAATACCAATATACCTACATCAAATCTTTGTAAATGGTAGATTGTACTTCAATTCCATCTTCGTCGATCGTTGTGCTATCGTTATAGACCCAAGTACCACCTAAGGAGCCCGTTTGCTCGAACACATCACACTCATAACCGTATTGTAAGGAATATTTTGCAGAGACCAATCCAGTAGCTCCGGCACCAACAATGGCTATTTTCATTTTCTAAAATGATTCAATATAGCATATAACTTATGTAAGTAATGGTTAGTTCAACCATTGCAATTTGATGAGCCTGTTGTTTAATTAAATACTTCTAGCGTCTGTAACAGATCACTGTCATTTATGTTAGTAAACATGTTTCAAAGCATGTTTATAGTGTACCTATGGACGGATTTATGTATTTTATGCAAATTTATGTGTGAAGGAAGTAACTTATTTCGGTTTACCTACATCATAGCCGTGTATTATGAATTTTAAAAAAACATAAATTTCGATCATGCAAATTTAAATGAAATTAGCAACTATCTGTGAAGGTAATGGGAACTAACAAACCACATACGTTGGTTCAAATGGAAACGCAGTATCCCAAAATAATTACACCATACTATTAGACTTTTTCTAGGAATACAATTTAGCAGGAAAACGTTTTCTAAGATTTTTTTAGGCCAATTGTCGAGGTGAATTTAAATGAAATTAGCAACTATCTGTGAAGGTAATGGGAACTAACAAACCACATACGTTGGTTCAAATGGAAACGCACTATCCCAAAATAATTACACCATACTATTAGACTTTTTCTAGGAATACAATTTAGCAGGAAAACGTTTTCTGAGATTTTTTTAGGCCAATTGTCGAGGTGAATAAATAATAAGCATTTTAGTTGATTATATTTACATTTGTAATTTTGCTTCCTTTCATGTACACACATTGGAGGATCAATAATATTCACCAATAGGCCAGTGAAAAGCAAAGGATAATACAATAAGAACTCAATGAAAATTATATAATAATATAATAGTATAATTTCGTATACCTAGTGGTAGAAGTATTCGTTAAATATCATTTTCATTGAAGTTTACTTTTCATTTTTTGAATTATCCCGTATTTTGTGCACTTGACCGTGTGAATCTGCACCTTGCATTTTCTTGTTTTAAACGATATTTACGTGAAGGTGTTCTAATTGTTTCAATTTTATGGTGCATTTGTAAAAAAATGTATTAATTTATGGGTACAAAGTGTCTAAAAATTAAGACTAAATTATTCCATGTTTTAAACGGTGATAAGTTGGGTATAACTGTCATATAATATAAAACTAGCGGTTAAGACCCGTCTGATAGACGGGACAATAATTTATTATTGAAAGTAAAAAATATTTATAACAGATTTCTTGTTTTAAGGTTAAGGTATAAAAATATTATCTAACAATTCCCGAAGAATTAAAATTAGCAAAGGCAATTCTACTGTATAATTTATGTAATCTGCAATCTGCAATAAAGTCCTATTATTATGTACTTCGATTGTTATCGATACTCAGGCCAAGCCTGGTTAACTAATCGCACGGATCGAAATCAAGTAACGATTAGTCCTACTAATACATATATCTATACAATATAAATTTGAAGTTGCTGTTAAAAAGTGAACATACTAAATACTATACACATATTATGTTCATTAAATTAAATGACTTTGATAAAACCAACGCTGATCACATTTTAGATAATGTATTTGTTTGAGAAGCCTCGGTGTATTTGATCCCAATTTGTAAAAGCCACGTCCCGTCGACCCTCTTTCCGCGAAGGCATTAACATGAACGCAGCGTCGCGCATCAATAACAAAAAGAGACCCTATATTCCTAGGCTTCTCCGTTGGCGTCACTTATTCGTGACTGAGTGACTTTTTATAGAAAAGAAAAAATGAACATAATATGTATGTTTTGAAAAAGTGTTATGGTTATTGTGTAAGCGTTTTTTGTTGTTTAGCTCGACGCATAGGTTGCACTCGAGTGGGTAATGTGTTGTTTGTGTTTTTATTATTATTATTATTATTATTATTATTATTATTATTGTACTTCGGCTCTTATCGATACTCAGGCCAAGCCTGATGGTTAACTAACCGCAAAGATCGGAATCAAGTAACGATTAGTTCTAGTAATAGATACATATACCTATATAAAATAAAGCTGTAAATAAAAAAAAAACATATGTATTATGTTTATTGTGTAAGTAAATGTTTGTTGTTTAGCTCGGCGCATAGGTTGCACTCGAGTGGGTAATGTATTGTTTGTGTTTTGTGCTAATTGTGAGTGTATTGTGTGTTTGCGCTTGGGTGTATGTGAACGAGTTAGAGGTGTTACATGAGTGGCTGTAGAAGTGTTGTGTGTTGGTAATGGACTTTCTGTAATGTTATGTTGTGTATGCAACAGAGTTTCAATTTGTGAAGGGAGGATTGAGTGTTGTGTTTCATTTTGTGTTTGAATGGTATTAGTTGAAAGTGTGTGATGTGGTTCTGAGTGATGTGCGGTATCTTCCGTTATGTTTAGAAATTTTCTAACTATGTGGCAAGTGTTGATGATGACTGCCTTTTGTAATTGTATGTATATTTTCTTATCTAAGCCTAAAATGTGTAAACTGTGATGTATTGTTTTTGGTATAACTCCGGTTGCACTAAGTACAATGGGTACTGTAAGAGCAGTTCCCATTCTCCATTGCGCTTTAAGTTCCTGAGCTATATCAGTGTATTTGCGGTGTTTCTCTGCGTGTGTATTGTCTAAATTGTTTGTGTTGGGAACGGCAATATCTATTATGTATATGATTTTGTTTTGTTTTATCTATAAGTGTTATATCTGGCCTATTGTTATATACAGTTTTATCTGTGAGTAGTGTCCTATCCCAATATAGTTTGTGTGTGGTGTTTTCAAGTACAACTTGCGGTGTATATTTGTAATAGGGTGTGTTATCAGTAGAAAGGTTATGTTTTGTGGAGAGTTTTTGGTGTATTATCTTAGCTACCTGATCGTGTCTGTGTTTGTATTCTGTTTGTGCTAGACGTGTAAACACGCAACCTTTGACCTTTTGAACGGCACATTTCAGGATTTTTCCTAAACAACACCCCCACCTTAGTTAATCTAGAGGGTGCTTTTCATGGGGGCGAAAAAAAAATTTGAATGAAACTAATTTTCATTCATACTGCCGAATAGAGAATTAAAAGACGCTTCAAATGAGGGGGTCGCTCGATACCCCTTCCCTATTTAAATTCTTGAATTAGGGGTTGTTGGGGCTAGGGGGTTGACCTGATAATGTCAAATTTGCATCAAAATGTGCCGTTGCCTTTGCGAAAGATGTCAAGGCGGTCTTACCATCCGACATATTTAATTATAAACGGGGGTACACGCGATTCTCGCGTTTTGCGTGCTTTGGGGGGAGGGGGTATCTGTGATTGTAGGTTGTAATAGCTTTTGTTTTAAAATATCACACCTTGTTGAGCTGGCTTAGTTGCTTGAAAAAAGAAAAAAAAATTACATTTTTGTACCTTTTCAGATTTTTGACTATGTAGGTATCTGTAATTTAGCAAGTTATTAAAGTAACTAAAATAAAGGATTACATTTACTTACATTTGACGTAAAAATCACAAAAATGGGTTGCTATTTGGTAAAGATATACGAATTCGTTCCTACCTACTTACAGTAAATTTTTACCAATTATTAAAAAAAATGTAAAATGCAAACTTTTTGGAATAGATTTGAGACCAAAAATACATAATGGCCCTTTCACAATGTTAATTACGTCTTTGTACATAGTCTTTGCCCAAAAATTAACGAAAATATAACAAATTCCGTGTGAACTTCATAAGGATAGTTTAGAATGAATTTTGAATGTAAAAGAATTCAATTTGGACACTGGCAACTTTTTGGGAATACGAATGGCCTTAGGGAGAACGTTTTAACATTCATCTTTAACTATGTATAGTAAAACTAAAAATACCATAAAACATAAAATGTACAAATAGAAGCTGGTCTAACGTTGCATAACATCTGTTTTATAGAAAGACCTTCTCTACCTTAAACAGTTTCCAATTTTTGTTTATTTCACTAACTAAAGGCCACCATTTACACGTATATGTACAGCAGTAAATATGGATTTTACTTCCTCTTAATTACAATATAAGTTGTATATTTAGAAGTACATATAGTCAAAGTATAGGTATTCTCTTTGGTATAGTATAACGATAACGTAACAATACACTTGCTACCTACTTTCATCAATAGATTAAATATGTAGACAAAAACATTTTTCTCGGGGAAAAAATTTGACTATATATGTTACCTACGACATCGTTCATCGTTCAAAATCTCTAAATTCGAAATAAACACACAAACATGTACATTTCGAAAGTTACCGAAAGATGGTATCGGGACACATAAATTAGTCTACGATGAATGCTGTTACTACTTTTTACATCATTTTAACCATGAAAATGTTAACGCGAGGCATAATAGAATCATTTTTCATCATTTAAATAACTTTTCAACTTGAAATAATTAAATTTCCATGTTATCGAGAAAATGTTTCCGATACTTGTCATTTTGAAAATTTTCGCGAAAATACTTTCTGCCATTGTTTTAATGTTCGAAATGGGTTAAGGACCTCGGACAGACAAACTTTGCATGTTTACACAAAATTTTCATCCAAAAATAAGCACAAATAGCGAATTCTATTTTACACGTAATCTCCATAAGGAAACTTTGAACGTATTTTCTAAGTAAAGAAAATATATTTAGACACAAATACCGCTTGAATAAGATGACGGACTTTTATACTAAAATGTTTAAAACTTACTTTGAAAAAAATAGTGCAGATATTTACGTGGTTTGCGGGGGTATCTATAATAAATTGTAGCATTAATTTGTAGGTTATAAATTTATAATAGCTTTGGTTTTAAAATATCACATCCGCATTCGTCAGGATTCGGCGACTGTCGGAAAAGTGCACAGCAACACAAACATATACACACGTCTCGGTTATTATATAGTGATGGACTGCCAAAATTTAGAAGAGGCGAAACGAGTCACTCTATTCAAGGCAAGTCAATGCAAGATATTCTCAACTACAACCCGCAAGGCACAAAGAAAATTATTGCATTTTTGGAGGAGTGTCACCTTCTGAACAAGATATAATACATATTATATTATTATATTATTATTATATTATATTATATTATTATATTATTATAGATTTAAAAAAAGTGAAGAATTCTAATGCCTGAGTTCGAAAAGTGCTAATAGCCTCAGTTCGATTGCCCTTTCAGATGTACCTGTAACAGTTATGCTAGTAAAATGTATTTCAAACAAGAATATTTATTTTGACCTTTAGCAAAACTGCTGAAAAATTTTACTGGACTAGCACCATACCACATTAAGTATGACATATTTAAACAAGTATCAAAAGGTGCAAATTCTTATAGAATTCTAATTTCAACCAACTTCAAATCTGTAACTAATTATGGCATATACTATATACAATATATATGTATATAACTGTATATAACTACCCCTCACCTCAACACAAGCACCCGAGATTCTGCACAAATGAGTCATTGTTTTTCTTTCCACCCTCAAGGGAGATGGGAGCGGAGAGGGTGACGGACAATTTGTAAATCATGAAAAAATGTTGGAGGAAAAAAAGTAAAAAAAGATCGTTTTCTCCCCTTTCCGCCCCCAAAAAAGGGGTTGCAGTTGGGGTGAAATTTGCAATTTGAGAATAGTTTTTTATGGAGAATCAAAAACTGCAATAAAAAGTAGGTGCTCCCATTTAAGTTTTCAAAACTCACCCCCGCTCCACCCCACAGGGGGGTGAGGTTGATGTTTACGTATAAAGACTCAATAGGTTTCAAAAAATAAAGGAAACGTGTTTTTCCTTTTTGTAATTGGATGTGTCGTCCTCGAGATATTCAAGGGGGTATATTTTGACTTTAATGGCGCCCCGGCGGCGAACGGGTGATCCGATCAAAAAATTTACCAGAGATTTGGAATCAGTAAAGAATTTCCTATAAGATGATACCACTTCCAGCTTTGTAAACCCTGTAACATCGACCAATGCACATACACAAGACGCACAGACACACAGGCGCACAGACACACAGACGCACAGACACACAGACATCCGCACGAATTTAGTAAACAACTTTTTGAAGTTGGTTGAATATATGGGCAACTTTGCATTCCTATTTATTTTGAGTTTTGTGACCTAGAATTTATTTTAATTGCAGTTAATTGTAAAAATGATCAAATTAGACCTATGTTTACCATGTAAAAGGGCTTAAAAAAGAAGTAACCATTTTCAAGGGTGTTAACCTGAAAAATCTTGTATCGTAACCCTTAAAATTGACTCTGCAAGTGAGTTACGTCGTGGACCTTGAAGAAAATACAGAACGATAGCTAGCGTCTGTATTATATAATGTGTTGTATGGTTTCTGGTCTTTGCGAACATTGTCTACAAAGATCATGTGTAATTGTCCTATCTTTAATTATGTGTTTTCTGTAATTTCGTGTGTAAATGACCTGATCTTGTATGGCAAACATGAAATCCTCTGACTCTGGGAAAATATCACATTTGGTTAACCAAGCATGCGTTGCTATAAAAATCTACCAAATGTTGTTCACCTTAAGCAGTAATTGTTGCTATTGTCTGTCAGATATTATATTACTAACAATATCACAACAATCCCTTTATCATTTCTACATTTACATTGTTTAAATAACACTTACGACCATATTATCTTAAATTTTCGTGGGAAAAATAGCTTTTTTCCATTAGAATACAAAATCAGCAACTAGATTCTTGAAAAGATAGGAGAGTAAAATAATTATTATAAAAAAATTTAAAATTGAGACTCATTTTTGCGATATTGGAAAAAACAGTATACATAATTCGTGATGAAAGTGCGATTTTTCAACTCGCAATACTATCCTTACTCGCTATCGTTCGTGAATATACACTGTGCCCAAGATAAAGGAGGGCCATTTCGAAAACGGTAAGAGATAGAGTATCGGTTAAATGGGGGAAAAGTTGGGCAATTTTGAGTTTAGTAAAATGACATTTTTAAACTGACGAAATTCCGAACCGTTCTAAAGTTATACGATAAAAAGCGAATTTTCAGGATTTCGTTTTTGACAAATTGTTACTTTGTCCTTGATGTTAAATTGAAAGTAAAAGAAGCTTCTACAGGTACTTTTTAACGTTATTTAACATGGCATACAGCAAATTGGAATCCGACGTTTCGTTTTCAAGTAACCATAATCAACTTTGTTTTTTTAAATACGATTCTGCATTCAATGTATCGTAATGGCTAAAGTGTCATAGTATAGGGAATCATAAGGGTTAATTTTTATATCTCTTCTAGAGTTTAGGGAAAAATACAGCAACAATTTGTATACAATACAATCACCTAAAGAATCTAAATAATTAGCTAACTTTACTATTCCGAATATAGTAATGGGCATGGGAAATGAATTACAGGTATTTCAATTTGCTTGTTAAATCAAATTCTTCTATGTGAACTAAAAACCTTTGGATATGGACTTTTGTACTGTAACCACATAAAAAAAATCGACGTAGTAAGGCGTAATCTTCGATTTACTCTCATACAATAACGTTACCTAATCTCGACAGATTTTGATGCAATGACAGCTCGTCCTTCGTGTAAATGACATAATGGCGATGGTATGCATTAGATCAAGCTTTGAAGCGTTTCTTAACACGCGTTGCTCATTTCTGAGATAATCGAAATTCAATCCCAAATCGTGTATCATAGCTAGAAATAGCATTAAGTTACTACTACTCTGGGAATTCTGTTGCAAAGACCTGGTGGCACTGACGCTGACAGTGAAAGGGGAACACAGTCAGTAGAATGGCTGTGATGCCAATGCACCCCACATTGTGGAGGAGAACAGACTAGAAAGCTTTTCAATAAAGGAAAGCAAACACACAAGGGAATGGGGATCATACCGAACCATACTCACCGATAACAATAAGGCTCATAAGAAACGCAAAGCGTGACTCGTGGAGGAGGTGAAGGAATTCCATAAAGAATCAGATTCCAAACATCCTATTAAGAAGAAACAGAGCTTCTGCTTCCATCACACTTTCCAGTGTCAAAGATTTTCGCTAAACCTGACGCCGGTGAACCTCTGAAAATATAATATCAATTTAAAATAAATTTAAAATTAGATTCAAACCTTTTAAGATTTCATTCTTTAAAGTTTTACGATATTTGCCCAGTTTCTTCATTGCTCCTAAGTATTTATCTATTAAAGTGTATTTAAATTGAAAGTGGTCCGATTATGTCTTATTTTTTTAAATGAAAATTTTTTAATTACACTATGTTATAGTTTGTAGAATTTTTGGCAAGAGATTTCGACTCTTGTTTAGAAAAAAAGTTTTACTGTGTAACGGCCAATGTTTAGGCGGGTTATCTATCATATGTTTATTAAATTCACCTAAAAACATTCATCGCTCTCCTTCCAGTACTAAAAGGCGCAGTTACTGTAGTCACTCTGGCAAAATATCACGTACAATGTTATAGTAAGTTACAAATCCACAGCACTATGGTCATGGTTAGGAGACAAAATATATTTGCATAATTCATTATAAAGTGCAAAGTATTCGAAAAAATAAATCAGCATGCATTTGACCTTCGACCTGCTCATTCTTGCTTTTTTGGGCCTTGGAAAAGTTGAGGTGTGCCACTCCATGCGCTCGCATTTGGTTTCCAGATCGTACTCAAACGCCCAAAACTCGTCACCAGTACGTTCCAGAAAATGGGGATCATTTTCAATCGATTCCCAAAAGTCAACACACCTTTCCCTCCTGATGTCCTTTTGGTAGTGCGAAAGGTTTTTTGGAACCATTTTTTCGCAGATTCATTCGTCAAAATCTGATGAATGGTGGTGTGAGTTAAATTTAATTCTTCTCCGATCATTCTGATTATCAATCGACGATATAAACGCACAAGATGCCGGATTCTGTCGAAATTTCGATCGGTTCTTGGTTTATCTTGAACCGACTCTCTTCCTTCTGAAAATGACTTAAACCACAGAAAAACCTGAACCCTTGACAAAACACTGTCTCCGTAGACCTGCCGAAGTTTTGCAAAAGTTTCCGTTGGACTGTGCCCAACTCTGAAGCAAAACCCGATAGACCATCGTTGTTCGAAATGAATGTCACTCATTTTTAGAACGCACTAGAAAAGACTGTTTCAAAAATGTCAATACAGAGTGGTTCACTAAGGCCAGCGGGGTACCATATCTCAGGAACTAATGAATATAGAGCCTTGCAGAAAAGATTGATTAGGGAAAGTGAACGCAAAAAATTGTGAAAGTTCCGAATGGTAACGCCAGTGGGGGTAATTACTAGAGTCATAAAGAAAGGCAATTTTCCAGATAAGTTGTCAAAAAAAAACTACCACTATGGTAATTCTACTAAAATTTTACATCTTTTTGGTTTAACGTTTGTTACTAGAGGACGTAAAATGAGAGAAGGAGAGAGAGAATCTGGTAAATAAATTTTAGATTGTTGTTAAATATGTTAAATTGTTACAATATTTGTCCAAAATGTTGAAATAACTTGAAATTCGCAAGAATATCTACAATTTAGTTGGTCAGATACCCAAACGTGAAATTATTTTAATATTGTTAAGAGACAGGGCCGTCCCGAGGGCGGCGCGAGTGGTGCGATCGCGCCAGGCCCCGCGCTGTACCAGGCCCCGCGCTCTGCTATTTAATTAGGGCCTTTCCGATTTTGAAATTAATAAAAAATTATCTTCGGTCAACTATGGCGCAGGAGCGTCTTAACGGTTTGGCTACGTTATCAATAGAATATGAAACAGCGAAACAGTTAGATATGGATAATTTAATCAGCGCTTTTGCCTTTGCAAAAGCTCGAAAAGTACCCTTTAAATAAATAAGGAGCTCTAAGAAACCGAAAGGATTATATTTTCGTCAAAAGAAATCACTTGCTTTAAAGCCTGATTTACTTCTTATTTCTCCTACGAAGTGTCTTTTCAGATCATTTTTACCGATGGAACTAGTTAGTGTGCTTTGGCTGTCATTATTTGTGGTCGACTAGTCTATGAAAAACTGAGTTGTAGAATACGGTACTGTAAATATGTAAACGAGAATTGTGCATGGGCGGTCTCTTGTGAGTATAGGTATTTTAAATTTATTTTAAGAGTTGTTCGAAAACCAAAAATTGCATAAAATGAGATGTTAAATAAGGTTTGATTTGTATTTTTTTTCAAAAAAAATTCCTTTTCCGTTCCAAATTTGCTTTTATAGCATTTTCTTCCTCGACAAATTGATGCCCCCCCACCTTCCCTTCCACCCCGCAAGTTATACCTAATAGGGCCCCGCGCATTTTCTCGCGCCAGGCCCCGCTAATCCTCGGGACGGCCCTGTTAAGAGATCAATATGTTAGCCAGACAGCCATTTATAGAGCAATGATAGACTGTGAACAAGATATACCTACATTGTTTTAATTTATCGAAAACTGGAAAAACTCATGCTTTAACACAAAACTGAGTTAGTAATAATAATAAATAATAAAGTACACAAATGTACAACAATCTTAACGGGTTTAAGAGACATATTAAGGTATCAGTTCTTCAAACGTATCGTCATCAACAATTCTGTAATGGTAACGTGCTCGGTTGCATTTTAGCACCCTATCAAACAGCTTAAATATAACGGGAGGAATCCTAGAAATATTTGCAGTAATTGCAAGATCTTCAGAATATATTTCCGATTCTTGGCAACCATTTATTCTATGAATGTATTTTAATGGCACATTTTCCTTGCTTTTGATTTCGAGAAACTTTTCCCATTCCATTAACATTTCGTTTTTAGTGGGGAGTTTAAATTTTTTCTGTAATGCGGCTATAGCGAAGCGAACCTGTAACATACCTTATTGTATCTACTATACAGTCTTCGCGAGCTTACTTGTAAATCGAAAGTAATATTTCCTGCACCCAGATAGGGAACACCAATAAAAAACATTGTTGGATGTTCAATGTTTATAATTTGTTTGTATAAAGGGGCAACCCCATTATTTTCGATTCTAACGCCACATTCCTCGCTTAAAAAGGTGCAAGTGTACAAGTACCCTAAATTTAGAGTCACTCATCATAATTTTCACCACTAATTACTGATTACCTGTGCAATAAATAACGCTGTCGACCTGTTCTGCTGATCCATCAGAAAATAGTGCAGTGAATTCAGTAAATTCGATAATTTCAGGTTTTTGCGTTAAGTTAGTTGGTTGCGCATTTTCTAAAACTTTTCGAGAACTAATAAAAACCTATAAAACTTTTATACAATTTCGTGTCAAATTTGCTGTTACACCTACGTGCTTGGCAACATTGCAAATGATTGTTGATATCTCGCTTCCGGAATGATGACCTCCAACTACCAAAACGTTTTGTCCTTCGTAAGGATGCTTCGTTCTAAAAACGTGGCTGTGAGTTTGACTGCCCTTAAATAAATTCTGGCCTGGAATTTTTGGTATAAAACCATATTTATAACGACCAATACAAACAAATACACAATCGTACATGGTACTAGTTTCAATTTTAGTTACCATATTTTGAACTGTTACCAACCACTTATCGGAATCAACTGGTGATATTCGCGTTACACGTGTGTGATACTAAATTAGTACTGCATTAAAGTATGTTGAAAGACGTTCTTGTTTTAGTTATACCTGAATGTGTTTGTTTATGCCAAACTTTTCAGCGTAACCGCGATGGTACTCAAGAACATGATCGTGTGTGATATATGATTCTTTCAAAGTGATTGGATAGTTGTAATCTGAGAATATCATAATCTCTTTCGGAATATTCACTCTGAAAAGATGGAGATAGTCAGTAGGTATAGCTCAGGAATCTAACGTTGTGTAACTTACACCAAATCTTTGTAAATACTTGATTGCACTTCCACCCCATGTTCATCAACACCTATATTCTCGTTGTACACCCAATTTCCTCCTAAGGATCCTGTTTGCTCAAAAACATCACATTCGTAGCCATTTTGTAGGGCATATTTCGCCGAAACTAAACCCGAGGGTCCTGCTCCCACAACAGCAATTCGTAACTTCAACATTCAAAATGAGTCACGATAAAATGTACGGGTATACACTCACCTGATGCATTATTTACTGTTTCTACAACCTTAAAGGTCTCCGTTTCATCTTAGTACTTGTTTCAAAAATGAATTTCTGTGATATATAGCGATTTAACTTATAGCCATTATAGATAAGATAGGAGTATGAAATGGATTTGAAGCGGTGTATAATATAATTTATCTGTATAGGTACTTCACATGATAATAGACCCTTACCTCATTTATTTGACAAAGATCAAATCTGTACTAAATATGGAAAACGTTTTAGTTTATACTTCTAAAGTCCATTGTTTCCCAATCCAAGCATGGTTGGGTTATCAATCTGTTTTTTTAAAATAATTCTTTATCTTGATAATTAGGCTTGTTACACACGTATGCGGTTCCATTCGGTTCCGCTCGGTCGCTGACGACAAGTGTGAGACGGTGCTTCGGTTTTTAGTCGGTACCTAATAGAAATAGCATAGCACCAGCACCCAATACTCCCTCGACAGGAAAAGGTTTCATCAGGTTTCTAAAAGGTACGAACGGACGTGTCCAGGGAACATAAAGCAATCAACGCATTCACACATGAACTGTTCAGTTTCTGTTTTAATCTGATAGGGGGGGGGGGGGGGGTGGATCGTTATATTTTTTAAAGTTTTACAGTTCTGATAAATATGATTTCGTTAACATCCTGAAGTAATTAAAAAAATTGTCTTCATGCTCTCTTAGCTTCGGGAAAATGATGTAGAAAGCTCCTACCAGAAAGTGATGGGAGGGTGCTCCGAATAGTATTGCTCCTTCGTTTTTTAATTTTTCTATAGAGAACCTTCTCTCCATGATCACTACTAAGTGTACGGAATAAAACACAAAACCTGATATGATCCGTATGAGAACCGTGTATGTGTGAATGTTGCACCCGAAAACGAACCGAACCGAATAGAACGGTATACGTGTGAAACAGGCCTTACTGTATTCTCTCGTTAAACATTCCACTCTGAAATAACGTATTTAGATGATATTACTAGTAACATTTGAAGTAATAATTTTATTTCCAAAAGGTAAGCTAGGTAACAAACGTAATAATTAGATTTTGATTGATTTAGAAAATTTTCATGCGAATGAGATAAAAAATGTTGGGCGAAAGTCAAAGCATTTTTAGAAGCTGTTAATTTGAATAAACCTCAGCGCTCTTGCCGAAACCGCTTTCTCCAAAATATTCTTAAAAACTAAGAACTGAGAACGCCAAAAGGATATTTCCTTGTTCAGTCTTGTGAGGAAGCACTCATATCCGTATGTAATTTCGTATACATTTTAGGGTTAAATAGCCATAATACCCGTTCTGTTATCAGAGTTTCCGTTAGCTCATTGAAAGGTGATTGCTTAGGTACTATTTTTTACCCCACATAAAGGTATCGTCCGTCCGCGCTAAATCACTAATACAAGATAGCATTTTGTCTTTTATGTTATTGTTTTTTGCTTTAAGTTTAAGTCATATTCCATCAATTTGATCTTTGGTTATAACTATTTATATTATAAACGGGGGTACACGCGATTCTCGCGTTTTGCATGCTTTGGGGGGAGGGGGTATCTGTGATTGTAGGTTGTAATAGCTTTTGTTTTAAAATATCACACCTTGTTGAGCTGGCTTAGTTGCTTGAAAAAAGAAAAAAAATTTACATTTTTATACCTTTTCAGATTTTTGACGCTGTAGGTATCTGTAATATTTAGCAAGTTATTAAAGTAACTAAAATAAAGGATTACATTTACTTACATTTGACGTAAAAATCACAAAAATGGGTTGATATTTGGTAAAGATATACGAATTCGTTCCTACCTACTTATAGTAAATGTTTACCAATTATTTAAAAAAATGTAAAATGCAAACTTTTTGGAATAGATTTGAGACCAAAAATACATAATGGCCCTTTCACAATGTTAATTACGTCTTTGCACATAGTCTTTGCCCAAAAATTAACGAAAATATAACAAATTCCGTGTGAACTTCATAAGGATAGTTTAGAATGAATTTTGAATGTAAAAGAACTCAATTTGGACACTGGCAACTTTTTGGGAATACGAATGGCCTTAGGGAGAACGTTTTAACATTCATCTTTAACTATAGTAAAACTAAAAATACCATAAAACATAAAATGTACAAATAGAAGCTGGTCTAACGTTGCATAACATCTGTTTTATAGAAAGAGCTTCTCTACCTTAAACAGTTTCAAATTTTTGTTTATTTCACTAACTGAAGGCATCATTTACACGTATATGTACAGCAGTAAATATGGATTTTACTTCCTTTTAATTACAATATAAGTTGTATATTTAGAAGTATAGTCAAAGTATAGGTATTCTCTTTGGTATAGTGTAACGTAACAATACACTTGCCACCTACTTTCATCAATAGATATTAAGTTAAATATGTAGACAAAAACATTTTTTTCGCTGAAAACATTCGACTATACAGGGTGAATGAGACCACCCGTATCAGTCTTTTATTAAAAGAACGGTGAGTCGTAGAGAGGTGAGGTAAACAAAGTGATTATAAAAGACATAACAACTAATAAAATCAAAACTTCATAACTTCAACCCTTATTTTGACCTACTTAGGGGATGAATTTCGAAAATCCGCTTCTTAGTGGGTGCCTACATCATCAGGTTCAAGTTTCTAGATTCATTGGTTTGGCCTGGGCGTTGATAGATCAGTGAGTGAGTCAGTCAGTCATCACTTTATCCTTAGAGAAGGGATATGTTCTTAAAATTAGGAACATATAGGATGTGTAGAATCGATACTCATAATATTTTTGAATATTTGCGTCTTATTTGCGAGTATTACGTGTATGGTGATAGGATCCATCGTTGATATTGAATACGAAATTCGGGTGACTCAAAATGGGGTTAATTAAGTAGATAATAACAAATTGAGTTAAAATTCTCTCAAAATCATCCCCATAAATATTTTATTATTTTAATAATAGCAACTTGATAAGTTAGTAATGAAATGAACGTTACATGTTTCGGCTTAAATAGCCATATCAGACGATTATTACCAAAAGTTTATTTTTTAAGTTTTTTTCTATGAAAAATAAGAAAATATTACTACGGATTCTCAATTAAAGGCAATAAAAGTTTGTTACCTACCCTTCTTTTCTTAAAAAAATTAATGTCGTGACTGGATTAATGAGCATTGTTGAACGTTATTGAAATACACAAACATAAGTTTTTCTTGGTTTTCTCAAAATTTTTCCGATGCAAGGGTATTAATATTTTACATTCTTGAAATGAGAATGAAACACTCTAACAAATAAGTTGGTTATAGGTATCATTAAAAAAAAAATAATTTTTATCTGTTGCGCTTTTGTTTTAAACAAATAAAAAAATAAAAATGCCCTATGATGATAAAATGGATATTTACAAAGATATATAGATACGATATTCCAAACTTTTGGGACACTAGTTATGTACACGACATTAATTTTTTTAAGAAAATAACGAAGGGTAGGTCACAAACTTTTATTGCCTTTAATTAAGGAATCCGTTTACATTCTTTTCTTCTTTTCTCTTTTTCTTTTTTTTTGGGAATTAAAGACATTATTATTATATTATATTTTTGAATATTTATGTTGAAACACCCTTAATTTTGACTTATTCACCCTATAGTGTATAATGTTATAAACACGAGAGATGGATTTATCTTCAGAAAAGAATGAAACTTTTATTGCCTTAAATATGTAATAATTAATAATTTTATTGAATTTAAATAAGGACTGATATGAATGGATAACAGTAATAATATTTTTCAATATTTGCATCAAAACACTCCTAATTCTTACTCATCCACCCTAAGGATACATAATTATGTATAGTAGAAGTTCAAATTTGATTTTCCTTAGAAAAATTAAAGGAACATAACAAATATTATTGCCTATAATTAAGGATTGATATGTGTAGAATCGATATCCGTGGTGATATTTTTGAATATCTGTGTTGAAATACACCCTTAATTTTTTCGTATTCACTCTAAAGTCTACATAATGTTATACATGTACATGAAACGATTAGATTCAATATTGTTTTTTAGAAGAAAATGATGGGTATGTGTCAAAACTGTGTTTGCTTTAATTAAGGGCTGATATATTGTGTAGAATGGACACCGAGAATAATATTTTTGAGTATGTGTGTCGAGACACCCTTAATTTTTACTTAATCCTCCTGGCACGAAAACCATACGGTACTAAACATTTACCTATCAGCTTTTCTTCGCACAAATTAGTGGGCTTTATGAAAGAAATGACAAAAACCAATTATAGAAGTATAATTCAACAATATATGGTCTGTTAGTAAAAATTATGGGTAGTAGATCTCAAAATGCTCATCATCGATGATTCGATAATGTTTTTCAACTATTCGTTCTCTTCGCGATTCTTCGTACATCTTACACAAAACTGGTGGCAAAGGTTTAATTGACGAAAGTCGAGCTAGCTTTTTCCAATATTCTTCTTGAAATTCTCCCATTCTGTGAATATGTTTTCTTGGTACGTTAAGTTTTTCCTTCTCCTTTATTTCATTGTGCAAGTCCTCCAACATTAGTTCCTTCGATGGAAGCTCGAAATTTTTCATTATAATTTCTATACAAAATCTAACCTGAAGGATAACATTAAAAAAGAGAAGAAGCCGGTCTGAGAACTTACTTGTAAGTCAAATAAAGGAATCGCACAAATTACGAAAGGTAAACCGATAAAGAACATCGTGGGATGATTAATATTTACCATGTGAAGAAATAGAGGGTATACGTGTTTGTCTTGGATATTTATGCCACAATCACTACTCAGAAAGGGGTATTTATAATCGTATCCTAAAATGGCAATAAAATAATAATTGTAATACGTGTGCAGTGCATGTTACCTGTGCAGTACACAATGTCATCGACAAGTTCTTCAGTACCATCTTCAAAAATTACCGAATGTTCCCGTAGTTCCTTAATGAGTGGTTTCGACGTAACTTTATCTCCAAACGAAACGAGGCATAGACCTTCATAACTTACAAATACCTTAAACAATAGTATTGTAACGAACCATATTGGAAGTCAAATACCTACATGTTCCGCAACCAAAGAAATAAAGTGTACTATATCTCTGGCAGAAGATCGTGCACCCACAACAACTACTCTTCTGTTTTTGTAAGAACTAGGTTCATAGTAGTTAAAGCTGTGTACTTGTGTACCTTTGAATGCGTAGCGACCTGGAGTTTGTGGTAAAAGTGGCTGCCACAAATGTCCATTGCAAATAAAGACATATTCATAAACAAAAGTTTCGACAAGTTTCGTTTTTATATTTTTAATTGTTACATTCCACGTTTCATTAATGTTCGTAGAAATGTTCAAAACGCATCTGTGGTACTACAACACTACATCACATTTCGATCGCTAAAAGTAAAGGTAGTTTTACCTTGATATATGGATGCAAATTAAAAGTGTCCGCGTAGCCTTTAAAATAAGCGAACACTTCATCAGCTCCAAGGTATGACTTTGTTTCTTCCGGCGGATAGGGATAATCTGGATACATCATAATTTCTTTCGGTATGTTCGTCCTAAATGAAAATTAAAGTCTTTGTCCTGGAAACTATTTTCCACTTACATTACGCCTTGGTAGAGGGTTGTGTATGTAAGGTTTTCTTCTTCATCATACTCACCTTTGTTGCTATACCAAGTACCTCCAAGAAATTCTCTTTGTTCGTACACATCACATTCGATACCATTAGCTATACAGTACTTCAGTGCAGTTAAACCCGACGGACCGGCACCCAGAATTGCTACTTTTTTCATCTTAATATGAAATTAAATGTATTATGCACCTACTATCCTTAATCCTGTAGGTTAAAATCTACTAGCGTTTAACGTAACTTTAATCTTATGTTACCAGAACTTTAACGTAGACATTATCACGTTCCAGTTAACTTTTTGAATGGTAACACTATTTGTATCATTCCTTGCGTAAGTATCGTGTAACCTTTGACTCTATATTTACTTATATACTTAGATATGGTATCAATTAGATATAACGGAATTTCACATTTAAGAAAGCGTATGATAATAATTAATTTCACTAAACCATCGAAGATCAAAAAATGTTATTCACTGGCTATATTCTTGTTTTCCCTAATTTGGCCCTTACAAGGAATACACACCGGATGTCTCAGAATTCGAAGTAGGTACCAAATTGATCTTGTTAAAAGGCAATTAACTAATTACTTAATCGAATACGTTCAATCTGTTAAGTAAAGATATGGGGATTTGAGAAACTAGAGCTACAATACGATCTTTTGGTACCTCGGCTCCACTGGCAAAGTCGATATAAATTTCTGTATTGTATGTGTGGTTTAGAAAGTAGGGATTCTTCTGTATTTTATGATGTTACCATAAATACTAGAAAAATTGGATTGAAGGATTTTATGAACTATACGAGTAATTATTCATTTCACGCTATGGGTGCGGGTGGTATTCAGTGAATCACATCCTATATGGTATTTTCATCGAGAAAAAATGCAACGTTACATTACTTGATGTTCTTTTAAGGAATATTCATAAAACTGAGATGAAAGGACCTTTAAAAAACATTACTATAGACGTCAGGACTTTTGTCACGTTGCCTAGGGTTTCGCAAATTGGCTAACAGATTTGGAAGTCAGCGAAGATTAAAAGTGTGTCCAGGAACCGTCCGCATGTCACTGAAAAGACAAGGCTACATATCAAGGAAGCAAAAAAAATCCCTGCAATGACACCTCTACAAAGACAACGAAGAATGGATTTTTGTCAACGTTTTCGAGAAGATAATTTTAATAATGTTTTTGTATCTAACGAAAGTTGTTTCCAGCTTGGTGGAAACCACCTAAAAATCCTATCAAAAGAAAATATTACCGTTCAAGTTTCAAAATTTCCCACTAAAATAATGGTTTGGGAAACAATATCTCAGCGTGGTGCTATACCTCTGTGTATAGTTGTTGGCAGTGTTAATACTGCAAAATATTGTAGTATTTTAAATGGTTTTCTTCTTGAAACGGCTCATGCTTTACCTCCAGAGAGGTGGCGTTTTCAGAAGGATAATGCAAGATGCCTATACTCAAGCTTGGATGCAAGAACACCATATGGCAACAATTCCATGGCCAGCAGCTTCACCAGATCTTAGTCCCAATGAAAACATATAGGGACTAATGAAGATTGAAGTGGAACGAGCAGCTCCACGAAATAAACAAGATTTTATTCGATGAGTTTTACAGGGCTGGACCACCGTCACCGAACATTATGATGTTGACCTGGTTTCGGATGTACCTGGACGTTTAGTTAAGTGTTTGGATTTAAATTGACGTTGTATAAGTAAATAAGATTAATTATTTGTTATAATTTTTTTAATTCAAGTAATAAAAATATATACCGAAAAATTGTATTATAATCGTGCTTCCTTTTTTCCGGATACTTTCTAAACGAATAGAGAATCGATGTTTCTGTTGTTGTATATTTAACGGAAACGCTTCACAAATTTATTAAAAATTATTGTGGTTATAAATAATTAAAGTTCTTTAAATATTATTATATATTATTGATTTTCAAAGTTTCGTGGACGTCTTAGTGATGAGTTTAATGCCAAAACCGATTTGGGACTATATCAAGGGAAAAAACATGTTATATTGACGCCAAGAGTTAAGTTTAATCGTCTTGCTAATTAAGTTGTATAAAAGTTTCTTCATCTATAATTTTGAAACAATCTTCCAGATTTCTATTCATACGGGCCCTTGCGTACAATTTACTAATAACAGCTGGTACGGGACGAACACCGGCAACTTTAGACAGTTCTAAAAAATAGTTCTGCAAGTTAGCATCGCCGATTTTATGATAATGTCTACGAGGGATATTTTTCAATTTTCTGTCTTCCACATAGTCCTCTAGTTCTTTCAACATAATTACTCGTTTTGGTAAAAATTTCTTCTTCAGTTCGGCTAAAGCAAATCTAACCTATAAAAACAAGGGACTATTCTCTTTACCAAGTTATAATTTGTACTTACTTGAATATCACAAACTGGAATGGTGGGTACCAAAAAAGGAAC
Organism: Pyrocoelia pectoralis; assembly: GCA_036250285.1. Classification (NCBI taxonomy): domain Eukaryota; kingdom Metazoa; phylum Arthropoda; class Insecta; order Coleoptera; family Lampyridae; genus Pyrocoelia; species Pyrocoelia pectoralis. The sequence goes on along the minus strand of CM070075.1, from coordinate 80,911,107 downwards.
GCCTATAAAAAACATTGTCGGGTGGTTGATGTTAACAATATGTTTGTACAGAGGTCGTACCCAATTATCTTCAACTGATATTCCACAAGCTTCAGAAAGGAATGGATATGTGAATGTGTAACCTGCGGTTATGGTAAGTTCAGGTTTAAAGAACGAATGGTGCTTACCAGTGCAATACAACACGGCATCAATTTCCTCTTTGGTGTTATCTTCAAAAGTTACTTCGTTATAGTAGAGTTTAGTAACCTCAGGTTTACTCGTTAAATTCGTTCGATACGTTATCTTCGTATCATATCGATGACTCAAAAAGACCTGAGTTACAGATTTAGAAAATAATTTAAATCGGTCGTTTATATACTTACTTGTTTCGCCGATTCCGCTATCTTTATGGCGATATCTTTACCAGAGGATCCTGCTCCTATTACCAAGACTCGTTTATTTAGATACGGTTCAGGTGTACGATAATCGTGACTGTGTATCTGAATACCTTTGTATAAATTATGACCGGGAAGAATAGGAATCCTTGGACTACTGTAATGGCCATTACATACAAACACTGCATTATATTCATACACCTCTTCCAATCCACTTTTCACATCTTTAACTGTCAATGCCCACTTTTGATTGTTTAAGGGCTCAACGTGCATAACACGTTTAAAGTACTAAAAATGACATTTTTCCTTTTTTCCTATTACATACGCGTTTAGCGCGTTACCTTGATGTGTTTTTGCAAATTAAAAAACTCCGCGTAATGATTAAAATATTCCAGCACTTCTCTTTGGCCAAGGTATGATTTAATTTTTGTATCTGGATAGGGGAAGTCTAAAAAATACATAACTTCTTTCGGTAAATTAGTCCTGTAAAACATCTTATTAACTACGAGCCATTTACGTGACTGACAAAAATTCACCTCATTCCCTTATACATTGACGAATGTATAGGGATACCATTTTCATCTATATGTATTTTGTCGGTATAAACCCATGTACCCCCAAGAGTACCTGTCTGCTCGAAAACGTCACATTCATAAGCTTCATCCAAAGCATACTTTAGAGACACTAAACCTGCAGGACCTGCACCTATCACAGCAATCTTCATTGTCGATGGCATCTACAAAAGTAATAAGTTTTTGATATACAGATAAACCACAATATTATGTTTTGTGGTTATCGTTAGGTACTTCGTTCAACCTTATATGTTTGTGTGTTTGGAGACTTAAACAATATTTTTGTTAATGGAAAAGTCGCATTTGTAGACAATGTGAACCATTTGGTTTACCACATCTCTACTTTTCAAATTCATTTTCTTCTCGACAAAATGTACATACTAGATAATGATTTTGATTTAATTACAGTCTGTAAGCCTTAATAATGGCAAACAGTATCAAAACGCTATTATAATAAATAACTGATTGATGACGTAAGTATAGATAAAAGTAAATAAATAATCTTACTTCGTCAAATAGAATGAGGCACATTTATTGTACAGAGGGAGGGGAAACCATCGAGGAATTAAATAGAAGAACTATAGACCTTAAATTTGAAATTTTGTTCTTATTTCGGCCGTTCACTAGTAATTTATTATTAACTTTGTTATCACGTTTTTTTCCCTGAATCTAAAGACCTGTATGGATGGAAATTGTTGTGAATTGTCAATTTGAAATTATCGCGATATTAAAAGTGGTCGAACATGCGATAAATGCATTAACTTCGAAAGATAATGTTATCTTATCTAAATGTACTTTATGAATAAGCGTGCGCCCTTTTTTTTCGATTTTCAACGCATATAAGAAATGAACAGAGAAAGAATTGTTAAAAATAAAGTAAACGAATACTACTACCAACAGTATAGTAAAGGATCAGAAAAATTCTTCTTGTCTTGAACGTAATTAAGGCTAGATGCGGTTAAAGAAAAACACAATTTTGGACATAATAAACATTTCCGTTTAGGTAAGTTAACAACACATTGTGACATGGAGATGATACCAAAAGTACTGAATCAAAAATTTCTTATAGTTTCCTAATCCAGCTTACGATTGTATTGGGCAACATTTGCTGGAATACGAGGTGATCTAAGTTCGCAAATACATTTAGGGCTGGTTGTACATCCATTAGTGTAACTACAGTAAAAATTTGTCGACGGATTTAGAAATTTGATTGGTTAATTTTTCAAACAACTTTCTTGATCTATCGGTCTATTTCAACGTCAGATTAAACAATGGACATACAATAATTAGCCCTTGAAATGCTTTCGGATGCTCATGTTTTACAAAATTTCAATGCGAAACAGTCAAACTACTATTTTAAATGGAAAAATAAGAATGAACAATGTCAAACTGAAAAAGGCTTTTTTCCGAACAACTGTGGATTAAAATGTACCTACCTATTTAACATAGAACACATATCAAAGAGAAATAAAACTAACCTTTATTCTTAATACCTCTTTGATCTTGGAGGCTACCTGAAGGGCCAAGATACAAAAAAATTCGACAAGTTCGATCAAATGTGACCGTTTTCCCCAATTTCAAAACAGAGCTTCTTTCCGTATCGTTTTCAGTACGGTTATAAAGCTATAACCGTCACGAAATAGAAAAAAACCTTGTAGAACATACGGGTTTCCGTAATTAGTCAGGTTCATCCTCTAGAATTGAAACCGATATCATTGTACAGGGTTTTAATAATAGTGAAGAAATACATGGTGTACTGTATCTGCCGTTTATCGGTGACGGGGTGACTAGCGTTTATACGTAAAAATTAAGCAAAATGTTACATATCGTCGAAATGTAATAAAAATTGAATCCGTCAATCAAATCCCTGTATAAAATCAAAAAGTAGTTATATAGTATTAATATTAATGGCACACAACTTTTGTTATTCAAAATCTTGAAAAATGTTTTAATAATAATTATAGTATGTGTTAAAAGGCTTAAGTAACGATGATGTGAAGATAGGTATAATGAATAATTTGTAATAATAAAAAATAATAATTCCACTAATTATCTTTATTTATTTATAAACGGGGGTACACGCGATTCTCGCGTTTTGCGTGCTTTGGGGAGAGGGGGTATCTGTGATTGTAGGTTGTAATAGCTTTTGTTTTAAAATATCACACCTTGTTGAGCTGGCTTAGTTGCTTGAAAAAAGAAAAAAAATTTACATTTTTGTACCTTTTCAGATTTTTGACCCTGTAGGTATCTGTAATTTAGTAAGTTATTAAAGTAACTAAAATAAAGGATTACATTTACTTACATTTGACGTAAAAATCACAAAAATGGGTTGATATTTGGTACAGATATACGAATTCGTTCCTACCTACTTAAAGTAAATTTTTACCAATTATTAAAAAAAATGTAAAATGCAAACTTTTTGGAATAGATTTGAGACCAAAAATACATAATGGCCCTTTCACAATGTTAATTACGTCTTTGCACATAGTCTTTGCCCAAAAATTAACGAAAATATAACAAATTCCGTGTGAACTTCATAAGGATAGTTTAGAATGAATTTTGAATGTAAAAGAACTCAATTTGGACACTGGAAACTTTTTGGGAATACGAATGGCCTTAGGGAGAACGTTTTAACATTCATCTGTAACTATAGTAAAACTAAAAATACCATAAAACATAAAATGTACATATAGAAGCTGGTCTAACGTTGCATAACATCTGTTTTATAGAAGGACCTTCTCTACCTTAAACAGTTTCAAATTTTTGTTTATTTCACTAACTAAAGGCCACCATTTACACGTATATGTACAGCAGTAAATATGGATTTTACTTCCTCTTAATTACAATATAAGTTGTATATTTAGAAGTATAGTCAAAGTATAGGTATTCTCTTTGGTATAGTGTAACGTAACAATTAATACACTTGCCACCTACTTTCATCTATAGATATTAAGTTAAATATGTAGACAAAAACATTTTTCTCGGTGAACACATTCGACTATATATGTTACCTATGACATCGTTCATCGTTCAAAATCTCTAAATTCGAAATAAGCACACAAACATGTACATTTCGAAAGTTACCGAAAGAAGGTATCGGGACACATAAATTAGTCTACGATGAATGCTGTTACTACTTTTTACATCATTTTAACCATGATAATGTTAACGCGAGGCATAATAGAATCATTTTTCATCATTTAAATAACTTTTCAACTTGAAATAATGAAATTTCCATGTTATCGAGAAAAAGTTTCCGATACTTCTCATTTTGAAAATTTTCGGGAAAATACTTCCTGGCATCGTTTTAATGTTCGAAATGGGTTAAGGACCTCGGACAGACAAACTTTGCATGTTTACACAAAATTTTCACCCAAAAATAAGCACAAATAGCGAATTCTATTTTACACGTAATCTCCATAAGGAAACTTTGAACGTATTTTCTAAGTAAAGAAATAATATTTAGACACAAATACCGCTTGAATAAGATGACGGACTTTTATACTAAAATGTTTAAAACTTACTTTGAAAAAAATTAGTGCAGATATTTACGTAGTTTGCGGGGTATCTATAATTGTAGCTTGTAGCATTAATTTGTAGGTTATAAATTTATAATAGCTTTGGTTTTAAAATATCACATCCGCATTCGTCGGGATTCGGCGACTGTCGGAAAAGTGCACAGCAACACACACATATACACACGTCTCGGTTATTATATAGTGATATTCTTCTTATGGGTTTCTTCTTGCGTGTTGACGATGTTTAAGCCAGACTGTACTACCCTTCTGCTCTGTGATCTGGTGACAAGAACAAAACTAATGCTAGTTGTTGAGATGGGTGCTACATGAGAGTTCGTCAGGTCGAGTCAACTATGTATTCCCAATTCGGTAATGAGAAAATTTACGGCTGACCATGTGATTTAGAATTTAGTGCAGAAGCCACTTAATTACTCTTGGACCTTGGGACAAATTGAAAGAAAATAGTTCCGAAAAAAAGATTTGAGAATTGAGATATGAGCAAGATGTCAAATTTGTGTACCGAATACGAATATAATTAATTTTCTCTAAATTTAGGTTGTGGAACTCCATAAGAAGTTCACACACACCAAACTTCACAGACGACAGCTTCAAGGATAAGTAAAGTTTCCCCGCATCAACTCTTTTATTTTTTAAGACATATGTAAATGCATGTATGTAAGTAATATTCCAGAATTAGTAAGCAAGAGTTCAATGATAGCGGAGATATTGAATTTAGCAAATTCAGCTTTTCAAGTAAGTACATGATAAGGCATTAGAATAAGTTACTATCGGAGTAAAAATGCAAGGCCTCTGACTTTAGAAGCTTGTATCTCAGTAATTAGCAATCATAATTTAATGAAATAAAGTGCACTTAAAAGACCATTTATTTCTACAAAAAGGTGTACAGTTTTAGATTTTTACAATACATCGTTAATTTTCTGTATCAGTGTATGTGAGAAAAAGCGCTAATTATGATTCAAATCGCACAAGCGCTCCACTTTAAAAATTAATTACGGCTATATTATTGAAACTGAGTTGTAGATACTTATATATTTGAAAAATGTATACTTTTTTGTCAATGTGAGATGCTTTTGAGGCCAATTGGTTTATTAGTCTTAAAGCTATAATGAAAAAACGACATCTTATGTAACTCAGTACCTGAACGTTCGATATTAACAATTTGACAGTAACATAACAAGGTTAAAGCAATTATACTGTGGTTTAACACGATTCACAAAAATAATGTCATTATACATCGTTTTTTTTAAAAGAAATTTTGAAAAAAGGATGCATGCACCAGTTGGAGGGGAGAAGCGCGGCCGCGCGGGGCAGCTGTTGTCGTACACTATTGCTATAAAGCGCATGGTTTTGTACAATGCAAAAGAATAATCACATTGTTGTGGGTTGCCGCTCGCTGCTTACGATGTGGTAGATTACCTCTCGCGGGAATATGTGCGTCTTTCTTTCGCGATAAACTTTGAATTACAAGAAAACAAATTTTATTTTCAATAAGAGAATAATGCAGTTAGATTTAAGTAATATCAAATTTAGCATTTTAAACAAGAATTTTTTCTATAACTTCCGTAAATTGCAAAATAGCACATTTTCGGTTAGGGCTTATAAAACCAGTTAATCATATGAATAATCAATATTTATTGGCTGTCGACTTTTCAGAAGTGTGTGTGCTACAACATTTGTAAATTTGGTAACAATTTATGAAACAATAACAATTTTATGATAAGTTAAAACTGACCGTCAGCCAGGAAAATACTACATACAGCGTTTTTATTGCTGTTAATTAAAATAAAAGTTAAACAACTGATTCTAGCATTTTGGTTTTTACACATGTTAAACATATATAAATGACTAATGTACTGCCCAAAAATGAAGAAATTTCACCCCTCAGTTTTTTTGTTATGATCACTTAAAGTCAGAGGCCTTGCATTTTTACTCCGATAGTAGTATTAGTGTTCTACCTTTGTAAAAGTAATAGAAAAATAAAACTGTCGTAATCAACGCAGTTAAGTTTTTAAAAACGGAAACTTCCAAATTAATAATAAAAGTAATGTATAGTTGCGCCTCTTTTTTTTCCTGTAATAACACGGTAATAAATCTAAGTAATTCTAGGTAATAATAAAAACAAGTAATTTTCAACGAACTCCGCTTGTTACGGTATTCGCTGAATTCGCTCTATACATATGTATGTATATTGTTATTTAAGTTTCCACGAGTATTATTATTTGTACTAACATTCATTTTAGGGTTTTTCTCGTGTAGTTCAATTAATAAATTCAATGTTTCGAAAACTTCTACGTTTTCTTTATCAAGAATTGTCAATATGTGAAGGTGAACGTATTGTTTTGAAGTTTGGAATTGACGGTGTTCGTTACGGTTTTTGGCTATATATTCCCAGACCATGAAGTAAATACTATCCACGTGAAATATTATCCACACATCCATCCACACGCATTGATATCTGCATAATTTATTCTTACTAATCTTGCTAGTTAAACCATTGACTTTCTAGAAAGTCAATGGTTAAACCTCATTTTCATTTTATGCCTTTTCGGAAAGAAAGTTGATTGAATGATGTTCTTTTTTGCATTTTTGATAACAAAGAGATACATCAAAGGTTTCCTTAACGTTAAACCTTGTTTAACTTTGATCTACCACAATCTCTTACCTTTGATAATGAGTTAATGACACATAGTGTCGAAACGCGTTGGGTTGAATTTAAAATTAAAAATTAGTGCATTTACTGAGGAAAGTGGTATTTCAATACACAGGAGTTTCCACAATTTTTATTAATTTTCATATTTCCCGGCCGTTTTTTTCATGAAAATTTGGATTCATTACCTGGAGTGCTGTACTACCTACATATCTCAATATCTGGTTGGCAGGGGTAATTAAAAATTTCGATTTCGGGCGTTCATTGCCTAGACTATAATGACCTAACGAATTAATTCGTATGTACTTTATTACACTTGGTGCGCCATTGAAAAGGAAACACGCCTGTTTTGGGACACTTAGACTAGTTTCTTAAGCAAATGTTCAGACAGGTCGATTCTTGATTTTTGGGGGGCAACTTTTGATGTCAAACTTGACATAGACACATCAACTCCCTTTCCCCAGTAACCTCTAAGTCAAGAATTTAAATAGGGAAAGTGAGTCGAGCTACCCCTAATTTGAAGCGTATTTCAATTATTCTCTATGCGACAGCATGGCCGAAATTAGTTTTGTTCGATTTTTTTTCGTCCCCATGAAAAGCACCCTCTAGATTAACTAAGGTGGGGGTGCTAAAACACGCTATCTTTGACCTTTTGAACGGCACATTTTGATGTCAAATTTGCCTTTGTCAGGTTAATCCCCTAGCCCCAACAACTCCGAACAGAAACAAAAATTACGGTAAGGTGGTCGAGTGACCCTCATTTTAAAGGTCTCTTGATTCTCTAAGAATTGAATAAAACTAATTTCGGCATTCGGCCATTCTGTCGCATAGAGAATTGAAAGATGCTTCAAATGAGAGGTCGCTGGACCCCCTTTCTCTATTTAAATTCTTGTGTTGGGGGTTGTTGGGGCTAGGTGGTTGATGTGTTAATGTGAAGATTGACATCAAAAGTTGTCCCCAAAAAATCAAGAACCGACCTGTCCGAGCGTTTTTTTAAGAAACTAGTCTAAGTGCCCCAAAACAGGCGTGTTTCCTTTTCAATGGCCGACCCTATATGTATAATAAATAAGGTATTTTTAATTTTTTACAAGGCGTGTATTTTGTCACAGATATAGATATTATTCATCTGTGATTTGGTGATGAACCGTTATAATAAATTATTAGCTATTAGCAGGTATACTGTGAATTAATTTTTTTACAAATTGACAAAATGTGATAAATATGATTCATTTGATAAGGCCAGCACCATCTATTGTCAAAGCTAGCAAAGAGGCATGGCGCTGTAACTAATGTAAGCAAAGCATAGAAGCATTTATTATGGAAGATACACAAACTGCAATCTGGTTATGAAATTTACACCAACCTTTTGGTTCAATATTGTTAATAGGAATAGTAAGCACACTCACCAGAACATGAACAACAGATAAGTAATACTCAATACTACCAAAGTATCAAGAATGCAACGCAGCAAAATTACATCCACTTCAGTGACACTGTAATATTGATGTTCTAATTCTACAATTAGCCCACAAGAGGGTGCGTAAAGTACCTACGTTTACAATAGACTCCAATAGTCTTGCATAAAAATATGACTCTAATTTACAATACAACATGCTAATTACACAGTATTATTCACTAAACGGGTAATAACGTACAGAGTAATCCATCGATCAGCAGAAAATATTTTTTTTTAAATCGGCCAGAAAGTAGTACTTTCCGGATTATTTTTAGGCCAGAAAATGTCATTTTGTCGGACCGAGCCGGAAAGTTTTACCGGACTCATTTTTACTTTATCGGACTCATGTTTACTTTCCGGCCTAGAATGGTCAATTGTTCTGCCCGTTTCTGGCCGATTTAAAAAAAAATATTGTACGTAATACGTCCCAAAAGTGCTTTTACTGGACTCGCAGGCTTGCATAATTTGCCTACTTGTCCAGTAAAAGATCACTTTCGGGACTTGTTACGTAAACTGTTATTGTCACGAAATGGAACGGTTAGAAAGGTACGAAATTATCCGATTAACGTAGTCACTAATTCAGCACCTATTAGTGAACCCAGCAGATGATCACGTAAATTTCGACGTGTGGAAATTTTCTTTTGATGGCAGAGGACGGCGATAAAACAATTTTGCCGCCCTCTATTTAATACGGTAGGTAATGCTACATAACAATCATAAAACCATATTTTTATTTTTACTTTCCCCTGCACATACACACGTGTATATCACATAGGGAAAGTAATGTAATCGAAAAAAAATCGAACTCGAGATTGTGATGAATCTCGATGTTTTGAGTCCCGCTGAGCCCAAAACCACTCTCTGTGAAAAATGTTTATCTGTGGGTGCGTGGGTGGGATGGGTGCGTACGTTATGGCTATGGAGCCGAAACTATTAAACCGATTTTGATAAAACTTAAAACTAAGGCCTATAAAAAAAACTTCATTGGTAAAACAAGTGGGCCAAAGGGGTCCAAAGGGGTCCAAACTAGGGGCGTTATTTTGGGAGCAAACATTCAAATTTTAACCCAAACTCATTTCCCTTGGTGAAAAGTTAGTAGAGATGGTTATAAGTAAAACACCGTTTTTCGTTTGTTTCTAAATCCAAAATAGCGGCAAATATAGCAATTCTCCAAGTTTTTACTGTTTAGGGTGTAGCTCAAGAACCGTTTAACTTAATTAAAATTTGAAAAAAAAATAAGACAAAACTCTCAACCTTCCCCTTAAGCTTTTTTAGCTTTTTTAATTAAGTAATAATCGATTAGTGATGGAGGTTGCGACATGTTTCGGGATCAGCTGATCCCATTATCAAGCGGTAAAATTCGAACAATGAAAAAATTACATCAAACTGGTTACAAGCTGAAGGCTAACACTTAAATGTAAATTACAAACGACATAACTTGAAAAAACGTTTCCACAGAATCACATTAAATATTCATAAAACTAAAGTGGTACTCAAAGGAGCCCAAGGATTGCCTGAAGAGCCATGATATAAAAGGATGAAATAAAATTATGGAGAACTAAGGTGACAGCAAGTGCGACGATTTACATATTTACATATTGATCACTAGTTTACAACGAATATATTTTTTTAAATACTTTACTGAGGAAAATTGCCCAAAAAATGTGAATTTCAAATTGAAATCAGTGAAACACCCTCTGGCGGCAATGGTAGGACATTGAAAATAATTTCCAGCATTGACAATGACAATCTAGCTACCCACCTACAAAATGACCTTCCTTGACAACATGCGCAGCATAACACCTCTCTTTGTACATAAATTTCATTCAATCTAAAGACCAGATAAAACAAACATGAACAAAATATTTTGAAGAACGTATCTGAAAAACTAAATTAATTACGTATCTATACATTTCCAACTCTTGGAACCGCAGTGACCGTAAAAAATCAATGTTGGAATTTTGTCTATTGGAGCATGTTAACCCGTGCCGCTGGGCGCTCAAAGTGAATAGCGACGTTTTGGGGCCGTATCTCTGAAACCCCTCATTATTTTCACATGATTTATGTCTCAAATTAAATTAGGCAGTGGTATTGTAACTAATTTATATTCTATATCTATTTATTGCTACTTCTAGTCGACCCAAAGATAACAGCCTCATCATCATTATATCATGATTTTCATGTAAATTTAGATTTAAGAATACCTTTTTATCATTTCTTTTGTTTTGTTCTTTTTACATCTAATATCGGATTGTAATGTATATTATTGAAATTCTCAAACCATTTGTGATATTTCAATGAAGAATTGGTAGCTATCGTGTTCTTTGATGCCTCAATTTCAGACGAAGAAAAATCGGAAATGGCGAACAAAGTCCTAACTCAGACCGAGCCCGTGACAGAAAATACAAGAATTGTAAACCCCAAATTTCGAAGACACCAGTTGGAAGAACTGGTTAATGTAGGGTTATCTGGTTTAATTACCAAGGGGACCATGATTTTTTTTAGCGTTTACAGATTAACGCAGATTTTCTCAGAGAACCTCCCCAGTAGCTGGCCTGAAAATATACATTTTAAGGAAGGATTGGGGATTGTAAAGTCATTAATGAGGAGTGAAATTAATTACAAACTTTAATAACCTTCTCACCAAAGATGAGGAGCAGAAAGAATATGTTTTACAGGTAGTGCACAAATGCCTGATGTTTCAAAACACACATCGGGCAAACCTTTAGAATAGATTATTCATTACTGTATCCTTCTTAAAGATGGCAAGCGATACAATGTCTTTTGTTATTAAAATACATCGAAATATGTAAAAAAAACATTGTCATTTTATTACATCATCATTAATTTCATAGTTGGGAAAATTAAATAATTCTCATATAATAAGTTTATTAATAGAGGTTCCTAAGTAGTCACGTTTTTGATAACAAAGGCTGGTTTCGACTATAAGTAGCAACAAATATGTATAGAATGTAAATTGCTTAGAACAATATTGTCTATGATTTGAGACTTAAATAATGAGAAAATAATGAGAGGTTTCAGAGATAGGTACGGTCCAAAGACGTCGCTAGCCAGCCAAAAAGTCGAAACTTTTTTGAAAATTGAGCACCCAGCGGTATTGGTTAACATGCTCCAATCATGCTTAAACTTTGGCCATCACTGCGGTCACCCTTGGGCTTCACATTATTGAAAGAATGTTTCAAAATTTAAAGTTATACTTCTGAAAATTGTATTTTATGACCAAATTCTAAAAGTTATGTTGACACAGTTAAAAAACCAGTTTTAGGGCACAAAGTTTGTATTTTTTTCATTTTTTATTTGATATTACCTGAAACTACGGTGTAGATACCTCATTGATCGTGCACAAATTGTAAGTGACGAAATTACAAAATTTCGTTGATTGCAATAAATTTATTAGATGTATTATCAGTACTTAATGAGCGATCATTATCTCTAAAACAATCAATTTGAGTCCTTCCTCTAGTACGATGTAATAAAAGTTTAATGATCAATAAAGTCCCTACTCCGTATTTATTCGTTGCTGCAAGTAAATATAGTTGATTGCCTGTAAAAATCGAATTTGAAATCTAACTTTTCTTCTAATTAAAAATGTATAATCTAAGTGAAGAAACTTCCTCAATTACTATAAAATTTCCATGCTTGCGCATTCTATTGCAAAAGTAGCATTTATGAAACGAAATGTTATCTCATGTCATAAAAATAGACGTCATTATGTGAAAAGTATAACCTTTCCATTCTCCAATGAGGTACTATCAGTACATATTTTGAAATAGGACATTAACATCACCCCAAAACCCTTTTTCGATTGTTGTTGTTAAGATTTCATTTAAAGCAGCACTTCGCTCAATAATTTATTTATAATGCAACAAGTTAACACTTAAATTGTACGAAGTTTTCATTATCAATAATTTTTATGCAATTCGTCACGTCTCTCTTATTGTTGTCTACCCAATCTAAGATTTTGTTTAAAACAATAGGCATTGGGCGTATATTTGCTACCGAAGAAAGTTCGTTAAAGTATTTCTCCTGATTTTGTACCCCTTTTATTCGATGCGTGTATCGTTCGTGCAAGCCATTGGTTATTCGGTCAAAATTTTGCTCCTCTAATTCTTTTAACATTTCTTTTTTTGTGGGTAACGAAAATTTTCTTCCGACAGCTGCTAAGGCGAAACGTACCTGAAATTATTTAGTTAACATCTGTCTTAAATGCGTCGAGATAATTTACTTCTATATCTAATGCGGGTATCTCGCAAAGGTAATAAGGTATGCCAATAAAGCACATGGTGGGATGATTAATGTTAATTATGTGCTTATATAAGGGTTTCACCCAATTATTTTCTATTTTTATATCACATCCGTCGGTTAAAAATGGAAACGAGTATTTGTACCCTAAAATGTGACAGATTCAGCATGGGAGCACTATTAAAAAGACTGTACCTGTGCAATATAAGATGGTATCGAATGTATCCTCTGTTCCATCCCGGAAGATTACTCCACTTTCTGTAAACCGTGACACTTCTTGTTTTTTTGGGATGTCTTCCAAGTCGTTCTTTTTTAGCATTGAACGATAACAAAGGACAACCTGTGAAATAAAATTGGTGGCGAAATTCACTTTCAATTAAAGCGTAGTTACCTTTGCAGCCACTTTCGAAATTAGGCCGGCAATATCAACTCCCGAAGAGCTGCCACCAATAACCAACACATTTTTATCTTTAAAAGGTTCGCTGCTTCTGAAATTGTGACTGTGAACTTGTTCCCCTGTAAATTTATCTTGTCCTGGAAGTTTCGGTATGTAGGGAACACTGTAATGCCCAGTACATATGAATACCGCATCGTAAGTGTGGGTTTCGCTTATTTTTGTTTTTGCGTCTTGAGCAGTTACGTTCCATTTGTCAAGGGGTTGTGGGGTAACTTTAGTTACACGTTTATAAAACTGAAAATGTTTTCTATAGTATGCCTTCTTAAAAGGATTGTGGTACCTTAATGTGTTCCTTCAGGTAAAACGTATCGGCAAACTGGTTGAAGTAATTTATAACCTCTGGTTGACAAATGTATGATTTAGTTTGTTGTTCGGGATATGGAAAATCTAGGAAAGTCATTATTTCTTTGGGAACGTTGGTCCTGTAAGCATATAAATAACTTATTAGTATTACACACGAATTGCCTGTATTTTGACCAGTAAAGACATTATCGTTGTCCTTGTTATTCCGAATTATTGTTCTTGACTTAAAATTCACCTAAAACTTATTCTCAATAACGGTACAAGTCAACTATAGTGTAGTAATATTGCGCAATAAGTTGAGAAAAATGAAGTTTTACTAGACGAATGTGGCAGGGTGGCCTTATTGGGGTCAAAAAAATAATTTGTGCGTCGCGCCCTAAAAGGCTTCGAAAAATTATAAAAATGGCTGGACATAACCTCCCCTGCGTTTATTTCAACGTTAAACCGTGCCCCATTTCACTTTTGTATTTTTTTATTACCCTTTTTTGCTAAACATTCGGATAAACGCGTCTTATCTGAAATTATTGGGGTTGAATTAGGTCCTAAATCATTTGGAACTAGACACAAATGCTTCCTACAACATTGGAAGACCTTTACTCTAACGTGAAACAGTGCCCCAAATGACTTTTGTGCTATGTAAATGCTGTTTTCTCTCCAAAAAATGGTAAAAATTCACTCAAACTTGGTCTCAACTTATTTTCTCAGTTCGATTTGGTTTAAAATGAATAAAAAATATTAACATATGCCTGCTGTAACATTATAATATCTTAGCTTGAACGTGAAACCGCGCCCCACTTCACTTTTGTTTTTTGATTGCCTTTTTTTCCTGAAAATCGTAAAAATTCACCTAAATTTAGTTGCATTGTATTTACCGAGTTTAATTTCATATAAAATTATTCAAAATATCAAACAAATGTTTTGCTATATAATTATAAGACCTTTTTAAAAATGTTAAACCGCGCTCCACATCGCTTTTGTGCTTTTTATTTTCCTTTTTCACTAAAAATCTGCGTACCTGCGTTTTTTGGGCTGGCAGGAATTATAAAGGAATGGATGGCATTTCTGTAAAAGAATTTTTTTGTAATGAAACATTATCATCAAAAAATGGCTTTTGGTTTGAGTGCATTTTTACCAATTGTTAGGGGGGAAACAGCATTTATATAGCACAAAAGTCATTTAGGGTACGGTTTCACGTTAGAGTAAAGGTCTTCCAATGTTGTAGTAACATTTGTATCTAGTTCCGAATGATTTAGGACCTAATCCAACCCCAATAATTGCAGATAAGGCGCGTTTGTCCGAATTTTGAGCAAAAAGGGTAATAAAACAACACAAAAGTGAAGTGGAGCACGGTTTAACGTTGAAATAAACGCATAGGAGGTTATGTCCAGCCATTTTTATAATTGTTTGAAGCCTTTTAGGGGGCGACGCATAAATTATTTTTTTTTACGCAAATAAGGGCCACCCTAGGTGGCTAGACTCAAAAGCCAAAAGAGTCTAGTAAAACCACTTTTCTAACGCAGTGCGTATACTATTTTTTTACATTTGTTACTAAAATTGTTTTAAAAGACTCCATTTAAATTTTGATTTAAGTATATTAAAAAAGTAGTAGGTATAGGTTAACATTTCGAAGTAACAAAGCAACCTCGTTAGAAACGTCAAATTGTTTTTAATAACTTTCGAAAAATGCTCTAAATCATATTTAGAAGCATGAATCCGAATTTGCAAGGAGGAAAAAAGCAGCTCTACGTATATTTTGAGTGCTGCTAATGAACCCTGGCTTCCTGTGAAATTAAAAGAAAGGTATGACAAAATTGTTGCTATGTACCAATGGTTGCTATGCAGTAAAATGCTTCGTTAAAATACTAAACGATTTGGTATTTATCAATATCGTCCAATACTGTGAAAAATGCGCAAAAATAAAATCTATTCATATAGTCCAGGGGTGAGCAACCTTTTTTATCAACGGGCCAATCCAAATTTTGAAATTTTTTTGGCGGGCCGCACACATTATTTTGCAAAAGGTGCTGTTTCCGCAATTTCGCGCATTCGTATTTAATTTTTGAACAAGTCGGTGTCCCGTTTCAAAAAATCGTTTCGGTTTAGTATCGATTATTATGTTATTGTTATATAAAGTAGGATTTATGTATGTTAATTAAATAGCCATATTCATAGAAACTTTTTATTTATAATTAATTTTATAAAAATATATTGACGGGAGAAAGTCTGTAATATAAATAAAAAAAATTCAATTTTGAAAATGCTTGGCGGGCCACATAAATATGTACGGCGGGCCGCAAGCGGCCCGCGGGCCGCGGGTTGCTCACCCCTGATATAGTCCATAACACCAAACCCTTTTTGAAAAAAACGATGGTGTACATGTAATGGAAGTAAGGATAATTATACTTCTCATTGGTAGTAATTCGAGGTTGGTGCCAGTAAGCAAAACGTTCTCTTACATATTATAATTACATTGTTTCTTTTTATATATATATATAGTTATTATAAAAAAATAAGAGGAAGCACCATATAATAATTGATTAGAATTGAAATTACTCGAGGTTCCTGTTACATTAATAGAATAAGATATGGACTATACCGTGTGGAACAGCTAAATGAATTGAGTTTGTTATTTCAATCAATGTTAAGAAATACTGCGTCAATTTTAGACTCATCGGATTGACAACACATCAAAAACCTAGCTGGCGATACCGTTTGATAATGTTCTTGATAATGAGAATGTAAATAAAAACCATATCAGTGTTCCTTTTGGAATAAAAAAATTAAATAAAAAGTTACCATGGCAATGTTAAAAACGCTTCAGTAAATTGTTGCGTGATCAGAACTTTCTTTTTTTTATTATTAATTTTTGCAGTAGATTTAAGTTGTTGGATAGACAATGAATAGACCTTTTAAATCATGCAAATTTAAAAATTTAGAGGTTGCAACCCTCACTCTAAGGGTGTTAAATTTAGAGATGAAATTATTGAAATTTTTATCAGTTCCAGACTTTGAGGTTGGAAATTAGGAAATCACGCCATTAAAAGTCAAGGCCACACATTCGTCATAATTACGTTTAGTCTACATTAAAAAAGTTTGTTTACAAAATCAATAAATTGCACATACGCATGTTATCTATAAAAAAATAGCGAAATAAACAGATCATTAGGAAATGAAATGTGTATGTTTATAGTGAATTTTGGACATGAAAATTGTCCCATATAACGCGACTAAATATTTTACCAAACGATTATTTCATTAGTTCAAATAACAATTATTAGTCAATTTCCATATACAGGGTAATCATAAGAAAGTAAGTTTTTCCTTGAAATGTTGGCGTGTTAGATTCCCAACAACAGTTAAAGCAATGGGCGCCTTTGGAAGACAAAATTGGTAACGGTAGTTTTTTGCGATCGCAACGGTATGTGGAAAAGGGAATCAAAATTCCCGTAGAGGTTTACAAAGCTCATAGAAACTAAATAGAGAGAGGGCCAAATTTGGCAAATTATGTGGTTCAAAGGAGTTTAAACCGCCACAGATTTAATTAGAGAAATTGATGTTGATTTGAGGTAAAAAATACATGAATGATAATGAAAAAATGATCTATTGAAATCAAAATTTTCCCTTATAAAACTCGTTCAAATGTAATCATATAAAGATAAATGTTACAACAGAATACTTTAGATAAGTAATTTAGGTAACAGCAAGTAATCATCTTTTAGTCTGATGATGTTGGATGAACTTGATATACATGAACATCTCTTACGCCCTTATAATACGTTATTATACGACATTGAAGAGGAGATCAGAGAAGTGAGTTTCTTAATGTTTTACTACTTCAAAGGTCAGGAATACGCATATTAATAATTTTAATTGACACGAAAATCAAAAATAGACTATAAGCGATAATGATAAAGTTACGTAATATGCAAATGATTTAAAAATATTTTAAAAGTCTACACTTTTGACCTCAAAATTGCAATTTGGATTGGTAAATCAATGGATATTACTGGATTAGGATGTTTGACATACAGTTTTTATATTACTTTAAACCGTGAACTTGCTCACATTAAAGGACATTTTAGCCATAAAACAGTTATTCGGCAACATTTTTAAAATACTACTCACATTAGTCCTTTGTACATCGACGAATGCACTGGAAAACCATATTCATCTAACCCAACCTTGTCTGTATACATCCACGTACCTCCAATATACCCTGATTGCTCATATACATCAATGTCATGCCCTTCGTCTAAAGAATACTTCGTGGAAACAAGTCCAGAGGGTCCAGCACCGATTATTGCAATTTTCATCTTAAATTCTTCTATATTAAGGACTTAATAAGACAGAACGGCATTTAATTAAATTTCTTATCACTCTTCAGCTGTATGTTTATTATTGATCGTAGTGTGTAGAATGTTTTGTTAGACCCGAACGAGACATTTATATCTCCGTGTCGTACTCTTATCTCTTTCATTAAAACCCTAAAGAACAATATGATTAGAAGCTTTATCAATCTTTATTTAAATAATGCAGACTTTAAGCGTATTTAATTAAAAACCCTTTTAAACGTTATGCGCAACTTTAATCTCTAGTCTGATTAGTGATTAACCAATAAAATATACCTGCACAACTTTTTGGTTTTACTGAACTTGTTCAAATTGCTTTTGATTTTAGTTCTATGTTAAATCAATAGGAGACTTTTGATGTCAAACCGCTAACGTAATAATCGATCAATTTTGACGCTATCGCAGAGTTGAGTGATGAAGTTGGTTAATCCTCCGCGAGATCTTTTCTAAACTAATCAATTTTACAAAACATCATTCTATTTATCTAAACGACTTGCTTAATTATATATTGTTGCATTAATTCGTATTGTCATTGGGAGAAATTTGCCAAAACCACGACATCTTACAATAATTATTCTTAACCTCGAAACTTAAAAAAGTTGCTTAGAAATCCAGTAGGATCTACTTAATCTAATTATTTACGGAATTCTTTCATCACAAACATTTTCTAATAATTGGCTTTAAAAACCTTTTTTGTTTAAGTAACCAAATTACATTTATTAAGTATATGTCATTTGTTCTTCTAAATGTGAAAAAAAAAGAGTTTATATTTAAACCGATTCCAACAACCAATCTGGGAAAATTATGAGGATTTGTAATCGAAATGAAGGAATTTTATGTGACTTATTTAACCTTAAAAGATTGGTTAAAAAGAAATTAAATTTCATTGATAATTACAAAGAGTTTGTGTTATTTACTTCAATATAAGGATGTTTTTGTGTGCATAAATGGAATATTACATATCAAATAAAACGTAAAAAGGAAAAATTTAATGGCGCGTGTCGTGTCCCTGAATAAATGTGGGAAAAACATGATCTTTATTACTCATTACATTAGGGGAAATTATTTTACCACGTCTACACGTAATTAGGTAAGTTTTTTTTTATTTATCCAATTTGCAACATTTACATAATCAGATTTGTCATAATATAAACTGTATAGGCATGAATATAACAGTAACGATAACTACCAGTACATAACACATATTTGTATATAATATAACACCAACAAAAACAACAATATGGAAGTGTTAATCCACTAACTAAGACAATGTTATTTTCTTTTTGTTAAAATAATGTATATGTAAATTACGGACTTCTTAGAAGAAAACATGCTAATTCCTCACTGCCAGTCTGGCTTTCGCAAAGGCCATAACTAGTTGTACTACAGCTTTCTTAAATATTACCGATGACATAATTATTACAAGCAACTGACAATAACTTAGTACTTAACTATTATGACAGTATTAGATCTTAGTAAAGCGTTTGATTCCATAAATCACTCTATTCTTTTAGCCATTTTAAATTTTATCGGCTTTCAGGTATAGTCCATTGATCTTATCGCAAGTTATCTTTTCAATCGCCACCGATACGTAACTCATAATAATGTTAACTCTTCTTGTCAACCTTTAATTAAAGGAGTTTCGCAAGGTACAATCTTAGGTCCTCTACTATTCAATATTTACACGTCTCTTCTCAGCCAAAATGTAAAAAATAGTAAAATCAGCATGTATGCTGATGACACTCAACTGACTTTCCATATTGATGATTTCACGAATGCCTTAATCGGTTATAATAATGACCTTCAGAATTTGACTGAAGAAATTCAGGATCACGACTTGAATATCAATCCTAGTAAAATTTCCGTAATCAATATTACCCGTTCCGATGAAATTACGCAATTTTTTTGTTCCAGCAGACCTGTATGCCGCACTTCTTCGGGCGTTCGTTTTTTTATCGCCAAATGCGATCATCATTAAAATTTCAATTCCTTCAGATTCAGTGAGGTGGGCCAGATCATCAGCACAATCAGTATACAAGGGTTGACTTATTTCCCCAGTATATTATACCGCCACTGCAGTAGGTACAGTCTCACACCCTGTAGAAATTATGGCCTGGCGGATGATGATAAGTGATAACTAATAAAGTGTGACGTTCACTCTCATACACCTGAACATATGGCTTGAGCGAGACTAAATTTCATCTGATGATTATTAATAAATTTCACTGTTAATTAATCATTTTTGCTACCTACATTGTTCAATGCTGCAACATTTGTAGTTGTCAACGTGAAGAAAGTTGTAATGTATTTGGTGATGTTTATTGTTTAAACAATCGAAATTTAGATAATTTGGCAGTACAAACGCTGCTCTTTTAATCATTAAATTATTTTTTTGTGGCGGTTTTTAATTTTCATAATATACTGTGTCGTTTATTTTGAGATGATTGTTTCTTTTAGGATGTCAGGCGAACAAAAATAGTGTATGGACTGGCGAAGAAATTCCAAAGAGAAAAACAATTTGGCAGCTCGAAAAAATATTCCAAGTGGTTAACCTTGCTTTTTGCAAAAAAGTGAAGAAATTTTGTATTCGAAAAGGGTTCATAATATGTCAGTTTACTTCATAAAAGTTAGTTTAAAATACAGTGTACGAGATTCACCTGTAAGTGTCTCATTTGTACCTTAACGGAGAAAAGGGGTCTGCGAAGAGACCCTCTATTTTGATCTTTAAAGAGCTATATCTCTGAAACGGCGCGACTTTGAATGGAACTAGTTGGAATTATTTAATTGTCGTCTAATGATCTTTAAGAAAAGTTGTGTAGAAAAATTAGCATGACAGCAAGTGAAAATAAATGAAGAATGGGAGGTCCGGTCTAGGACATTAGGGCGCCGCCGATAGGGCGCGACCGAAAGGGCGCGGCCGTTAGGGCGCGAGGACATAACGGCGCGAGGACATAAGGGCGCGAAGACATAAGGGCGCGAGGACGTAAGGGCGCGAGGACATAAGGGCGCAGGGACATAAGGGCGCGAGGACAATAGGGCGCGGGAAAAATAAAACTTGTAAATTTTGTAAATTTTTCGTTATTCAGACGCAAACTGTTAAGTGCTGTAGTATATGATCTTCAACATAACAATAAAAAATTAGGCACCTAGGTACTTAATAAAACCATCATCAGTAAAGTAAAAATAGTTTTATTCAAAAATATTATTAGTATAAACGGGGGTACACGCGATTCTCGCGTTTTGCGTGCTTTGGGGGGAGGGGGTATCTGTGATTGTAGGTTGTAATAGCTTTTGTTTTAAAATATCACACCTTGTTGAGCTGGCTTAGTTGCTTGAAAAAAGAAAAAAAATTTACATTTTTGTACCTACCTTTTCAGATTTTTGACCCTGTAGGTATGTAATTTAGCAAGCTATTAAAGTAACTAAAATAAAGGATTACATTTACTTACATTTGACGTAAAAATCACAAAAATGGGTTGATATTTGGTAAAGATATACGAATTCGTTCCTACCTACTTATAGTAAATTTTTACCAATTATTAAAAAAAATGTAAAATGCAAACTTTTTGGAATAGATTTGAGACCAAAAATACATAATGGCCCTTTCACAATGTTAATTACGTCTTTGCACATAGTCTTTGCCCAAAAATTAACGAAAATATAACAAATTCCGTGTGAACTTCATTAGGATAGTTTAGAATGAATTTTGAATGTAAAAGAACTCAATTTTGGACACTGGCAACTTTTTGGGAATACGAATGGCCTTAGGGAGAACGTTTTAACATTCATCTTTAACTATAGTAAAACTAAAAATACCATAAAACATAAAATGTACAAATAGAAGCTGGTCTAACGTTGCATAACATCTGTTTTATAGAAAGACCTTCTCTACCTTAAACAGTTTCAAATTTTTGTTTATTTCACTAACTAAAGGCCTCATTTACACGTATATGTACAGCAGTAAATATGGATTTTACTTCCTCTTAATTACAATATAAGTTCTATATTTAGAAGTATAGTCAAAGTATAGGTATTCTCTTTGGTATAGTGTAACGTAACAATACACTTGCCAACTACTTTCATCAATAGATATTAAGTTAAATATGTAGACAAAAACATTTTTCTCGGTGAAAACATTCGACTATATATGTTACCTACGACATCGTCCATCGTTCAAAATCTCTAAATTCGAAATAAGCACACAAACATGTACATTTCGAAAGTTACCGAAAGAAGGTATCGGGACACATAAACAGTGTCGGTCTGGCCAGGTCGGCTGGTCGGCGATCGCCGAGGGCCCGGGGGCCCGACGGTGCGAAGGGGGCCCAGCGAGCCCATATTAAAAGTATGGGGAAAAAATTTAGAAAAATATGGAGAAAATTTTCGAAAAATATTGAGAACAATTAGGAAGGATATTGAGAAAAATTTCGCAAGATATCGAGGAAAATTTAGAGGTATTGAGTCACCTTAAAAATAGTATTTACTTAATCAAATGTTTATGTTTCGTTCAACCTTCTCTTCCCTACTGGCAGTATAGTCGTAGCGGTACATCGAGAAAATCGCAAATGTCTGTCAAATTGTGCGGGAAGTGTGAAATTAGGTACACTTATTAATTAGATTAAAATAAACGATTTGACCCGCGGCACCCCTATTTTCAACCCTTAGTTTTCAAAAGTGCCCCGTATTTAGTTTTTCCCATCCCCTAACGATAACTCCTTTGTTTACAACTTTTTGAAAAAAATATATTAATAAAAGTTTTAGGAATTCTTATAAGGAACATTTTATATAAGAATAGAATTTTCACAAATATCAACCCTTATCGAGATATGTGGAAAAAACTGATTTTTGCAGTTTCATTACAAAATCGGTCATAGTTTTCTTGTTTATTGTTTCTCAGAAAAATTATTCAAGTAAAAGATGTAGATATTAAGATGGTCAATATTTTAGATACATATAATATTTTCACAGAAAGCAACCCTTAACAAGTTATTTCGATATTTCTGAAAGTAAGCAACCCTTAAGTATGAAATCGCTCATATCTTTTTTATTTGTAACTTACGAGAAAAAACATGTAAATAAATATTATAGAAAATTATCTTTTGGGTATTTTATGCTGGTATGAAAATTTCTCAAAAGTCAACCCTTAACGAGATATATCGAAAAAACCAGAAACTGTCAATTTTCACATAAAATCGAGCATAACTTTTCTATATTTCACTACAGTGACATTATTGTTATATAATTCGGTAGGTATATGGATGTAGAAAGTATAAGTAAGGGATAATTTTTTTACAAGAACTCACCCTTAGCGAGATATTTTGACAAAAACAAACTTTCGGCACTTTTTAGAAAAGTCTTCGTAACTTTTCTAATTACGACGGTTAATATTATTTCTTCGCGGTTAATAATAGCCAATTACAGTGTATTTCATGAAATCATAGTGATTTTGCACCATATCACACTAGTGCGGGAATTTTCAACGTACAAAGTGTAGGGTTTATTCGCGGTAATATAATTAAAAAGAAACAATCTAATTGTACCCAAAATGCAAACATAGGTCGATTTTTATATCAAGGAAGACACATTTTGATGTTATTTTCTTGTGGAGTGGTTCTCACCTCCAGCGCTTCACAGGGGGTGACATTGAAATTTCAAATAGCAAGTAAAGTTTTTTGGTGGGAAGATCGCTATTTATTTTTTATCGGAGGAAGGGGGCCCTCGAACATTGCCAGCCGAGGGCCCAAAGGGCCGCCAGACCGACACTGCACATAAATTAGTCTACTATGATTGCTGTTACTACTTTTTACATCATTTTAACCATGAAAATGTTAACGCGAGGCACAATAGAATCATTTTTCATCATTTAAATAACTTTTGAACTTGAAATACATAATTAAATTTCCATGTTATCGAGAAAAAGTTTCCGATACTTTCATTTTGAAAATTTTCGCGAAAATACTTTCTGGCATCGTTTTAATGTTCGAAATGGGTTAAGGACCTCGGACAGACAAACTTTGCATGTTTACACAAAATTTTCACCCAAAAATAAGCACAAATAGCGAATTCTATTTTACACGTAATCTCCATAAGGAAACTTTGAACGTACCTATTTTCTAAGTAAAGAAAATATATTTAGACACAAATACCGCTTGAATAAGATGACGGACTTTTATACTAAAATGTTTAAGACTTACTTTGAAAAAAATTAGTGCAGATATTTACGTGGTTTCCGGGGTATCTATAATTGTAGCATTAATTTGTAGGTTATAAATTTATAATAGCTTTGGTTTTAAAATATCACATCCGCATTCGTCAGCATTCGGCGACTGTCGGAAAAGTGCACAGCAACACAAACATATACACACGTCTCGGTTATTATACAATAGTGATTACCTGATTACCTATAAGGGTGTTTAAAAAAGATGCGGCAATATTAAAGGGGGTGATTGCCCAGGTCATTTTATACAAAAAAGTTCCTATAAACGCTTTCCGAAAACGCTTCGTTACCGATCTACAGCGTGTTGAAGTTTAATTCAAAAAAAGAGGATATTTTTCAAGAAAAAAATAGGACGCCGCTGATTTCTGTAAAAATAAAAATATGTTTTTATTCTTTGTTCAATTGTGAAGAAAAAAGCTCTCTTAACTTTTTATCGTACGACGTACCGTTTTTTAGTAAAAAAAAACATTTTAGGTCATATCCATTTATCATGCGTACAAAAATATTTTTCTTGAAAGCCTGTGACGTGCCAATACGCGCGCAACTGGTACGACTGAAACATCGTGTTGTATTGCAAAGTATGTGTCTCCCACAGCTATTAACACGCCTAAAATTTCATTATATCTCAAGCCGTTTTGGAAAAATCCAATTTTTACTCTTTTTTTAAATTAAACTTCAACACGCTGTAGATCGGTAACGAAGCGTTTTCGGAAAGTAAAGCGTTTATAGGAACTTTTTTGTATAAAATGACCTAGGAAATCACCCCCTTTAATATTGCCGCATCTTTTTTAAACACCCTTATAGGTAATACTAATAATATTTTTGAAGAAAACTATTTTTACTTTACTGATGATGATTTTATTAAGTACCTAATCGGAGTAAAAATGCAAGGCCTCTGACTTTAAGTGGTCATAACGAAAAAACTGAGGGGTGAAATTTCTTCATTTTTGGGCAGTACATGAGTCATTTATATATGTTTAACATGTGTAAAAATCAAATTGGTTGCTTAACTTTTATTTTAATTAACAGCAATAAAAACGCTGTATTTAGTATTTTCCTGGCTGACGGTCAGTTTTAACTTATATCATAAAATTGTTATTGTTTCATAAATTGTTACCAAATTTACAAATGTTGTAGCACACATACTTCTGAAAAGTCGACAGTCAATAAATATTGATTATTCATATAATTAACTGGTTTTATAAGCCCTAACCGAAAATTTGATTATTTTGCAATATACGGTAACTAAAGAAAAAATTCTTGTTTTAAATGCTAAATTTGTATTACTCAAATCGAGCTGCACTATTGCTTTATTGAAAACAAAATTTGTTTTCTTGTAATTCAAAGTAAATGTTATAATTATCGCGAAAGAAAGACGCACATATTCCCGCGAGAGGTAATCTACCACATCGTAAATCGTGAGCGGCAAACCACAACAATGTGATTATTCTTTAGCATTGTATAAAACCATGCGCTTCATAGCAATAGTGTACGACACCATCTTCCAACCCGTGCTGCACCTCCCGCATGAACCCAAGCATCCATCCTTTTTTCCAAATTTCTTTTAAACAAAATATGTATACATGGCATTATTTTGTGAATCGTGTTAGACCACAATATAATTGCTTTAACCTTGTTATGTTACTGTCAATATTATTAATATCGAACGTTCAGGTACTGAGTTATACAAGATGTCGTTTTTTCATTATAGCTTTAAGACTAATAAACCAATTGGCTTCAAAAGCATCTCACACCAACAAAAAAGTATACACTTGTCAAATAAATAAGTATCTACCACTCAGTTTCAATAATATAGCCGTAATTAATTTTTAAAATCGAGCGCTTGTGCGATTTGAGTCATAATTAGCGCTTTTTCGCACATAAATTAATACAGAAAATTAACGATGTGTTGCAAAAATCTAAAACTGTACACCTTTTTGTAGGAATAAATGATCTTTTAAATGCACTTTATTTCATTAAATTATGATTGCTAATTACTGAGATAGAAGCTTCTAAAGTCAGAGGCCTTGCATTTTTACTCCGATAGTAGGTGCCTACTTTTTTATTGTTATGTTGAAGATCATATACTACAGCACTTACAGTTTGCGTCTGAACAACGAAAAATTTACAAGTTTTATTTTTCCCGCGCCCTATTGTCCTCGCGCCCTTATGTCCCCGCGCCCTTATGTCCTCGCGCCCTTATGTCCTCGCGCCCTTATGTCCTCGCGCCCTTATGTCCTCGCGCCCTTATGTCTTCGCGCCCTTATGTCCTCGCGCCCTAACGGCCGCGCCCTTTCGGTCGCGCCCTATCGGCGGCGCCCTATTGTCCGGCTTCGTGGGAGGTCATATCATGTCGTATAAAAATGTTGGGACAAATCAACAGTGCCTTATCTTGAAGGTGGCGAATGAAGGTAGCAAATTACACAGCCACTGTTGTTTCTAAACGTTTACGTTTCCAGTGATTTGAGTGTCCATTCAGCAGAATGAGCAAGTCCATGAAACTCCAAGATTCTTGAAACTACCAGATTTTTATCAACCTTCTACCTTGAAACGATCACTTCCATTATATTATTTCAGATTAATATGTGTTGGGACTCGGGGATGGCCAATGAAATTTGTCTTCTCTTGATTTCCCTAAATTATAAAAAATTTATAAAACAAAACAGAAAAGTATTACCTAGTCACAGTGTAGAAATTCAAACATGGTTTTAAAAATTTAAGTAATTTAAGTTAAGACTCTTTGAACATCAGAGCTTTGGGTTATTAGAGCTTTCTATTAGAAATTTGCATGTATTTTGGTCTAAGTCTAAGTAATGCCCCTTGGATACTGTGACTTAGGCAACCAACATAACAGATAGTAGATAGTAGATAATGTTTAACGTCATAAAGTGTATTTATAATATTTATAAGAAAGCGAAACGGTTAGTTTTAGCATATTCACGAATTCCATTGTTTATCTATAAATCTACCATCTGCTATGTTATATGTTGGTTGCCTAAGTTACAGTATCCAAGGGATATTACTAAAGACCACGGTATAAGAACCGTGCTAAAGACCATGACTGTACCTGCTTGTCCTATGTACCAAAAATTTAGGTATAGGGATATCAATGTAAATCTAAAAACCTTTTTGTGACTATACTAATTAACTCTTAAGTATAGATGTAGAATAGAGGGAACATGATCTATTACCTATATTCCGTTGCGTTTGAATATAAAATGGATTTTATGATTTACACTAATTAATAATTATTAAATAATCCAGGAATTATAAAAATTTTTATAAAACAAATGACGTATCTCCGACCTAGAATTATTTGAGGTAGGTACATTGTTTCAGATATCAACCAACCTACATGGGAAAAGATGAAAGATCATGTATTAATAATAATGTACAGGTTATTTATGTTTTTGTAAATTAACGTGGTATTCTACCTATTATAATGTACAAAAGTAACTCTACAATACCTGTGAATAAGTTTTGATATTTTTATACTAATGAAATCGTTTTAAAGGAGTTGCGAAGCGTAAAAGAATACGACTCGCACAACAAATGAGGAAGCAATCGATGAAGTAAATCGAATAAAGTGCATTCGAGTGCAATTCTATAGAAATCGTGTACTCGAGAATGGGAAATTAATTCAGAAACACCATACTACACACATTTCCGAGTCCGTAATTCAAATTATCGTAAGATCTGACAAGAATAACACCTGCTTAAGTATTCCTATGTTGCGGGTGTGATACTACATTTTGTATTAATCTTTACTTCTTTACTACTAACATTTTTTTTAAATTTAACTAAAGTTGTAACGGATGATTATTTCCCTTTAATGGGAAAAGAATCGAAAAAAAGACATAAATGTTGTGAGTACATCAGTATGCAGAAAAAATTAGTTCGTGAGGAACAGTAAAGCAAGTATAGGTAACTAAGAAGGCACGTTGAGTCACATATCACAATAAAGTCACGTCTAAAATATGAATTGCTGCACACGTAATGCAATATTTTATGTTATTTTTTCGATTTTTTTCGAGAATTCTAAATTACCATAAATAAATTTAACCGCAACCGTATTCTACTTACGTGTACATCAACTTACATTGTCTATTTTAACTTTCCGGGTTTAGTACCATCAGTTAATGGGTTGTGAAAAACTTAGCAAGTCGACATATATCTATTTCGTCAAAATGTAAGGATTACGGAAACACTTGTCTAACTGTTTTTGATTTTTTTCCAATTTGTTAAACTTATCCTAAAATCAAGATCCGATGATTGCCAAATTTCCTATATAATAATATGTTCGTATGCAGAATGACCTTCGAGTGAGCTTTTTCAGCATTTCTATTCACACACCCTTTAGTTGAGCGCAAAGCTTTCTTCAATGTGAATCTGTTCTTGCGTTGCGGACTTTAAACGTGACCGCAAGTGCACCGAAGGTGGACCACGTTCAGCAAAGCCAATAACCTCCACACAAAAAGGCTAGAAAGTCGTTATCAATCATGATAGATTGAAATTGACGAAGATAGCCAACACTATCGTAACTTCAACAACGCGGGTACATTAAAGCTCAATCGACATTTTTCTCTCTCTGAATATAGCTTATTTCCAAATCTACAAAAATTTGGCACCGCTAATAAATAAAGATCCAACAAAGAGGGAAATTTCTTATTTTGACTAGTTGAACGAAATGGGTTACAATAGTACGTTGCCAATGAAGAAATTGTATTTTGTTGAATGGATAGTTTGTATCCTGCTCTTACAAATAATTTGCGGTTAGTTTGTCCAATGTAGCTCTTCAAGCAACGTGATACTTCGTATATCAGTTGACTTTTACCTGGAATTTTGTCTTTGGGGTTGTCTAACAGTTGTTGAAAAGTTTTATAACAGCACGGAAATGGTTTTTTGGAAATTGTTGAGCAATTCCTTTGATATAAGGTAAGGTTAAGTGCTTTTTTAGCTCTTCTTCTTGAGCCCTTGGTGTTACATGTGCATTATTCCTAATCTTGTTGATTTGCCGAAGAGGATATCCATTTTTAAGTAAAATATCTCGGATGTATGTAATCTCTTCTGTTCTTGATTCTTCATCGGTTAATTTCAATGATCTATGAATTGAACATTTACCTAAGGACTTTTTCTATTTGATTCGGGTGATGTTGTGAGGAAGCATTCAGATATGTGCCCGTGTGAGTGGGTTTATATAGGGTATGTCGAAATTGAACATTTTGAAGATTTGTTACTAACGTGTGCAGAAATGAAATGGAGTTATTAGATTCCATTTCCATTGTAATTTGATGTCAGGGTGATTGCTGTTAAAAATTGTAAATTATGCGACCAAATGAGGAACATAGTATTTACATAAAGATACCAACATTTCTGGTTGAATGGTGATAAATTTAAAGCTCTTACATCAGTCTTCCAAGTAAATGTGACCATTGTATATAAAATAGGTGGAAGTCATGCAGTGTGTGATTAATTTCAGCAAGTCTTAATTAATTGAGTATTTTTTATGTAAAATAGCAATAGTATCTTGAACAGGAACCTTGATGAACAACGATTGAACGTCAAAACTAACTAAGATATTACTAAAATATAAATTAACACTTTTAAGTTTGTGTAAAAAGTCAAAAGAATCCTTAACATCCCTCACAGATGGGTTGTAGGGTTTTAGATAGGAATTTTGCAAGATTGTGTGTTGGTGAGTTAAAAGCACTAACAATCGGGTGTAAAGGCCAATTATCAAATTATCACCTTTAAGTATTATAAGAAGACCGTAAATTTTGGAGCCCTAGAATTTTTTTTTTTTGAGGGATTAATTCCGTTTTTAATTGTTGTTTTAAAGACGTAGAATTAATGAAAGGTTTAGTTTAGCGATCGTATTTAATCGGTCTTCAGGGACCGACGCCCCTGAGTAGATATAATTATGTTTTTTATTACAAATAAGATTTAATAATACAAGCCAAATATAATTAAATCGAGATGTCACTAATTAGAAGCTAATATGAAAATCTAACTAGAATTACCAAGTGCGTCCCTTTTATAATATTTTATAATCGCAGTTGTAATTAACCATTGCGTTTGAGGATATCAACTTCCCGACTAGGATACAACAAAGTTACAATCTTTGGACGTGTGGAAATGATTAAAACGTAGGATATCATTTATGTAAGGACGTAACAATTATAATTTGCTTAAGGTACCACCCTTGAACGTCTGGGATTGATTAGGACAGCGTTTCCCAAACTTTTTTTACCGCGACCCGGTACGACGTTTTAAAATTTTTGGCGACCCATCTTATGAAAAAACCCCACTTCTTTACAAAACAAATTTTATTTTTTAATTAAAAATCTAGTTAATTGTTTGTTTGTTTTATTTCATTCACAAAAATTTCAAAACAATTATATAAGAAAAATAAAAGTAATTAAAAAATTATATTCATTTAAAACTAGTAAATGAAGTAAACTAGCAACGTTAGCAGCACAACGCGCGGACGCGAGCGATAAAGCTATGTGAAAGAGTGCAAATGCACACTTTTCCACTATTCCTAGTGTATAACGTATAACTGATGTAAAAAAACTAATGGGTACTAATTTTTTTTTGTGTTTTTACCATTTTTTTCCGTGACCCGGCAAAATTTTTCTACGGCCCTGTGCCGGGTCGCGACCCACACTTTGGGAAACGCTGGATTAGGATACAATTATAGGAGATAACGTACAGGGAACATAATTATATGTTATAAATGTTGCAGTCGATCTATTTAAAGATTACTCACACTTGTTTGTATGGCGTTAAAAACATCTCATTATAAAATGGTTTGACGAAACTTACAGTAGTCCACATACTAAATTGTACAATTTTAGTGGACAAAAGTAGCCGTTATTGGTGCTGGTGCCACAGGATTGGTTTCTGCAAAGTACTCGTTACAGAACAAATATTATGTTGATATATTTGAACAAACGGGCTCGTTAGGTGGTAACTGGGTCTATAACGATAGTACAACTATCGATGAAAATGGTATTGAAGTACAAGCTAGTCTTTACAAAGACTTGATGTAGGTACATTGCTATTTCTTAATGTTAAGAATAATTTTAAACTTGCCAGAACAAATGGTCCAAAAGAGTTAATGGAATATTCAGATTTTAAATTCTCCGCTGACATTCAAGAGTCCTATGTTACATATAACCATGTCCTCTCCTACTTACGAAGATATGCTGAACATTTTCACATAGAAAAGCATATTCAGGTATGAGTTTTTTATTGAACAGATAACTGTAAGATAAATTTAGTATTTCACACGAGTGAAGAGTATAACACCAGTTGATGGACGGAAGTGGGCTGTGGTGGTACAACATATAAAGACGCTGACTGAAAAGAGTATGTTGTACGATGTTGTATTTGTTTGTAATGGAAGGTTTAAGTCACCTTTCATCCCAAAAATTATGGGACAAAATGTATTTCGAGGCACCCAAATACACAGTAGGAGTTTTAGGGTCCCGGAGCCATACGAGAGACAAAACGTTGTAGTAGTTGGTGGTCATCGTTCCGGGATAGAAATTTCAACACGTATTGCAAGATGTGCTAAACATGTACGTATAAAAGTCGAATCCGTTAGGTACATATTACGATGTCCACTCTTGCTCAGGTATATCTCAGTTGCCGTAATTTACCGGAGATGATTAAACCACCAAATCTATTCGTAAAGCCCGAAATTAGTCAACTAGGTAAACGTCAAGTTATCTTCACTGATGGAACAGTAAAGGAATGTGAGGCTATAGTTTACTGCACAGGTATCGCCCATTTAGACACATTCATAGTAATTCTATAATTGTAGGTTATTTATACACGTGTGACTTCCTATCGAAGAAATGCGGAGTTCAAGTTGAAAACAATGGTGTCGCTCCCGTGTATAAACAAATCATTAATATCGATCACCCAACCATGTTTTTTATCGGATTACCTTACGCCAGTGTAGGAAACACTGTCTTTGATCTACAAGTAAGCTTACTTGAAACCAAATCTTGAGTCTGGAAAAAAATTGTAGGTGCGTTTCGCAATTGCGGCATTAAGAAAAACGTTCACCTTGCCATCGAAGAAGGATATGTTAAAAGAGTGGGAATCTTTTTTGGCAACTAAAGAAAAAGAGAATGTCCCAAAAAAACATGTTCATCGATTAGCCAACCCTCAGGAGTCGGAAAAATATTCCACCGATCTCGCTATTACAGCAAATATAACGCCAATAATTCCAGCATATTTTAAAATATACGAAAGGGTGATAAAACGCAATCGAGCTCACTATCTGTATAGATACATAGACGATGAAAGGTTTCTAGAAATTATTCCCTAAAAAATGTTACAGTAATGGCGGTTATGTACCTTACTGTAACTGCCATACTGCTAATAATGTCAAACCCATCAACAAATACCTTGAATTTATTACTGACGTCACTATGAAGAGAGGTAATTCTGTCTTTGAAGTTTTAGATTTATTAGCGACGTTAGTGTAGGTTTCTTTTATTTTGAAATTAGATTTTCTAACGGAAATTTTAAAAAAATTGGTCGGGATAAGGTTTACCATATTAATTCCATGCGACAGTATTACGATTAGCTAAGACAAAATTATTTGGTAACCATATAGCCAAGGGAGGTGTTGAACCTACAAAATAATCAAACATTAATTTTATTATACAGGGTGTTGTTACGATACAGTCAATTCGGCGATTTTTAAAGAGCGCTTACTGAATTTTTTCAAATTTTGAAATGTCGCGTTAATTGCGCTTCATTTTTGTTAATAATGTCCTATACCCAAACCCAATAATTTCCGAGTTATTTTTAATTTATTCATTGCAAACCACTAAATTATTTATTTGTTTTCGATTCGATCTAGTGTAATTACGAGTGTTATAATTATTATGTGTCACATCTTAGTATACAGGGTGATTTCTAATCTCCTGACCAAATTGAAAGGGCAACTGGGGGAGATCAAAGTAAAGTTACTTTTTAAATAAAATTTTGATCAAATTGTAATAATAAGAAAGTTACAAGTGTTTAAAGTTCTTAGAAACTATTTGGGCTTTTTTTATAAAATATGGTAGGTAATAATTTACATTTTGAATTCAAATTTTACGTGAAAGTTAAATAAACAAGGTTCAGTTAAAATTTTACTAAAATTGTTATAAGATTACAATTTGATCAAAATTTTATTTAAAAAATAACTTTATTTTGATTTCTGGCCTTTCAATTTGGCCAAGAGGTTAGAAATCACCCTGTATAGTCAGTGGACACCGACTTAGCATATAGTATACAATTTAAAATAAATATGTTAATATTCTATGTTTTATAAAGATATGTCGGCATTCATCCCAATTTCTCCTAAAATTCTCACAGCTCGTCGCTGTATTGCGAAGATTTTTGTGAAGCTCGAGCAATTCCCCCAGATAATATTACAGCAGCACAGATGTCTTTATATAAGTGAAAAATACACCAATTTTAGTGTGAAAGTGGAGACATTTTCAGCGAGTTGACGTAAAAGTAGTTTAGCAAGCGAGTCACAATGTTCTCCAAAGTTTAGTTTGGAATCTATTTTTATTCCCAAAAATTTCACAAACGTAGGGTTGTTGTAAATATAATGTTTTAAAGATAAAATCATGTGTTCGATTTTATTTTTTTTTAAATTTAATTCGTTCGAATTGACCCACCCTTCCACCGAATGTAATACTTTTTCCGCATTGATTAATATCCGATTCAGGCTATTGTTTCTAATAAGTAATGTGGTGTCATCCGCATACTATATACATTCGGATAATTCTATGATCTGGTGAGAGAAATCATTGCTAAATATTAAGAAAAGAAGTGGACCCAGTATTGAGCCCTGTGGTACTCCTGAACTTAACTGTTGAAGATTAGATTTGCTGTAATTCACTTTTACTGCCTGGTACCTGTTTTTGAGATACGACCAAATAAGTTTTCATCTATTACTATGGAACTTATGCAGATATTTTAATTTTTTTATTAAAATTGAATGTGAAACGCAGTCAAAAGCGCGAGTTAAATTCAGAAAAATTGATAGTGAGTGATCGCCAGCCTCGATGCATTCTAAAGTTTTTTTTATAAAGTGAATTATAGCGTCGCATGTATTTTTATTCTTTCGAAAACCAAAATGGGTATGAAATAAAGTGTAATTATCTTCAAAATAGCGAGTAATTTGCCTAAGTTCAAATACTTTGGATAGAATTGCCAATATGGATATTGGGCGATAGTTTGAGAGATTATTGATTTCCCCAAGCACACCAATGTTTCGCTTAATTAATTTTGTACACACGTCATAAATATCAGGAGTGTAGCTGCTTTTGTGGAATTAATTATTTCTTTGGTTTCACTTTGAGATATTTCTTGAAAGAAGATGCTGCATATTCAACATGCAGGTATCAACGGGATCGGTTCGTCTATGACAATCCTTTCTTTACTTTGTGCGGTGTACGAAGTAATTGTTTAATACAATGAATTTATTACACCGCATGTGGTTTTAACTGTATTATTAGAAGATAAGTAAAATGAATCTGTTGTAAGCAGCACATTTTGTTCTTTACGGTAATGAAAGCGAACTTTATTCCTCACCTGCCGTAATTCCTCAGTTTTATTATTATTGTACATTATATTAATCCTCATTCCTCACGTCTAGAACATGCAGACGGAACAAATTGTGCTGCAAGGTTGTCTATCAAGGGTAAAATGTAAAAAAAGTCTACAGAAAAGATTCTTACCGAGTTCTATGGAGCAAGATAGATCAAAAATTTGATACTACTTGCAGCTGAGCAGAAACTGGCTAGCAAAAGCAGCTATAATGAAATAATTGAATAATTTGCATCAGCAAAGTATAAAAAACGCTTTTTAGATAATAAAAAGAACATCGACGTGTACCATATAAATTGCTACCACTTTGTACTTTCATAAATAAAAAAATTTTGCTAATATTTCTATTATGAGGCAATTTTCTATTATCTAGTTTTGTATACCGAGGGTTCCGGTTACACTTCAGCGGGTATAGAAATTATACGTGAGTACGCTTTTATTATTAACAATGTGTGTTGCCTACACATCGGCGTGCCAGGATGAGTTTTTTAAGTTGCTGTCACCAATAAAATCGAAGAATGGACCCTCTAATCGACTAATTATATTAAAAATATTTATCTTAATTATCAAAATTTATCATATTACAAGTTTCATTTCAACTATGTAGTCATTTTTCATTATGTTCATTAATTAATAAAATAAAAAATACCCAATCAGATATTCGATCCGCAACGGTATAATTTGTACATTTGTAACTCTATAAACAAAAAGTTTGTCTACCTTTTTTTGCAATGTGTATAGCTTTATGATTAGAAAACACTTTTGAAGAGGTAATTTGTCAGATAATGTGATTGCCTCATACATCAAAACTCTTTCCGCAAATTAATCAAGTTTTTCAAAAAAGTTATGTACCGTTATATACGATTGCAATTTAATTATACATATATTATTATAAATAGTAGGTATGTTGATTTTTGACCCATTTTTGTGTGTGTTAGCGAAAACGTTGCAATTTAAGATCTGGTGTCCGTAACGATTTACACATTAACTAAAAGAGAAAAAACGCATTTATAGTAGTGTAATAGCCATATAGAAAGTGAGTGGATGAAAAACTTCTTCCGACACCCATCAAATAACTAAAGTCATAACCACATTCTCACGGTTTTCCTATCAATGAACACGTGCAACTTCACTACTTAAAGACATTAATAGTGTTAGTTATTCTTAGTTATCTTGTACCTCGCATACTTTATTGAACAAATATAAATTTACATACAAAGCAAGTAATATAACGTTAAAAATAATAATTAGCATAAAGTCTAGTAAAAGTATTACTCTAATAACGGCAGGAAGATATTACGATCCATTCAAAGTCTAAAGAGCTTTAATGGTGCCAAGAGATGTTATGTTATACTAAATAAGTGGTAAATTGTGAAAAGTCTAACAGATCGTGAATTACAAAAGAGTAATTGGGTCAATTTATTAATTCAAATTACGAATGTCGTAAAAGATTAGTAATCTTAAAGATGATACTACAATTCTATTTGCACGATTGACTATTTTGTAATTATAATGGAGGTGTTGCGTTTTTATTTTTCTAGTTACAAAACACGAACCGATGTAAATTGGGTTGATTCATGATTTCGACGCGAAATTTTAGTTACTTAGAAGGTCCTTGACGAGTATTATGAAATCGGGTAGGTTAATTATTTTTTACAGCAACAACGGCGACAAGAAGTGGATTTTTAATATCAAGAAAAAGCTCGTCTAAGGTTATTCCTTAATGAAACTATTAAGAGAGATTTTGCTGCTGCGTGTTAGTTTGAAATATAACAGTTAAAAATGTTTTAAAAGACATTATCATTGTTAATTGCGAAAAAGGTTCAGTGCTAGATAGATTATTGGAAGAAAGAACTTTGAAATCGGAAGTCAAAATCAACAACTCCAACATGCACAAATTTACTAGTTTAAAAATTACCCACTTCACCGATGGCAGAGCTGACCACAGAACAGTACGATTGGTGGAAAACCTTCTAAACCTGAAGCTCCCCGAGCACCAGCGTTTCTCTCCATGTGTACATTGTGTCCAACTTTCGACACTTTTAAGGTAAATAACGAAAATGTGTGAAAATCGCTTTGATAGAAGAACATCGTCAAACGGCCATACATGCATTTGAAAATTTACGTTGTTGATAATATAATATTTTTAAATACCTTGTGGTAAATAACCAAAATGTATGAAAATCATTTTGAGCAAGACCATGAATATTTCAAAATTACAAAAATTGTTGGGTTCCAAAGTTTATAATAAAACCGAAGATTTCCTGGCAGTGTCGTAGAGCATATTAATATATTAATTAAAAAAGCGTTATTTGTCATTTCTTATTATCATTTTATGTAATGTAAGTGGAGAAAATTGTAGGTTTTTGAGGCAATTTTTAAAATACTATTTACATTTTTGAAAAGCTAAAAATAACTGGAATAGAATATACAGGGTGTTCCATTGAAAAAAAAACAACTTCAATTCCTATATTAAAACTATAAGAATTCTACGCAATAACTAATCTAATCTAACACCTTGTACCTTTTTAATAAATTGTATAACAGCTAAGATCCTTACGAAGAGCGTTAGAAAATGAAAAATCAAAATCACCCTGTAGCTTACAAACGGGGGGGGGGGGGGGGGGTGCAAACTCTTTCAATGCCATTTTACATTTCATGTATGTAAAAACAAACTAATCGAACGATACGGAGTCTAGTTTCAGTCTAGTATCAGTCATTTTATAAAGAAAACTTTGCAAATTTAGATTTATTTAAATCCATTGAAGGTCAGATACCACAAAGGGGCTAAATTGTAATAAATAAAACAACTCTAAACCTCCCCTTAGACGATGAAATTTAATGAATAAAGTCAAACTTGGATGAAATATGAAAATGGTTATGTTTTTTATGTTTTTTGTTACGTACATAAATGTACTAAACACTAGTCCCAATAATTGGCAACACTAGCGGACTTGACGTAATGATTAATTGGCAGCTTCTCGTGAGAACATCAACGTAGGAGACAAACCAGCATTAATCAGAAGAATTAAATTAATATTTTGAAAAACACCCCGTTCTGTAACCTTGAACGAAGGTGAAACCAACAAAGTAAGAATGATTATGAAATTAAATTTTGAAGGGACAGCGACATGTTTCGAGGCCAACTGGTCTCATTTTCAAGCGAATTAGATGAAATTATAGACTAATGATACAACATCATAGCGAATGAATGTCGAAGGGGAAAAACAAACGGCAAGTAAAAACATAACATGATTAACAATAAACAAGGGTCTAAAGTGGCCCAAGTTTGTTATAAATGAACGAAAAAACTTATCATATTTCATCCAAGTTTGACTTTATTCATTCAATTTCATCGTCTAAGGGGAGGTTTAGAGTTGTTTTATTTATTTGATACAATGGTGACCAAA
The DNA here is from genome assembly GCA_036250285.1 of Pyrocoelia pectoralis. Taxonomy (NCBI): domain Eukaryota; kingdom Metazoa; phylum Arthropoda; class Insecta; order Coleoptera; family Lampyridae; genus Pyrocoelia; species Pyrocoelia pectoralis. Next base: position 80,872,894 of record CM070075.1, on the reverse strand, counting down.
TTGTTCCACTAAGACCATTCAATTGTGAAATTTAATGTCAAAATAAAATTAAGCATCTAAATATTTTTGCAATCAAGGACTGTAGGACTTTCTTGACTCATTCAGATGGTTTAAAATGGTTAATATCGAAATATAAATAGGTTTTTCAGCCAGATTTCGATAAATTAAAAAAAAATATGGCCCAATTAAAATACTTGTGACATAAAAACCGATTATTACTCTCTTCCTTGAACTGAGGAATTATTTTTCAAGTATCAAGGGAGTGTAAAATTCACTAAATTAGATCCAGATCAGTATAAAAAAAGAGAGGTACGTGTTATATCAGGACAGCTTGTTTCAATTCAATTTTGGCATTTCCTAATTATGTGATGTACAGGGTTGTTAAAAAAGATCTTACCACTTAGATGCGAGTGATTTATTTGAAAAACACATAATATAATAACACACTATGTACACAAGTCCAAATTAAGCTAGTGCACTCCTTCAACCTGTACACCCTCGTTAGAAATGCACGTTTCAACAACAAAAGAAAATTTGAAATTATGTAAATACCATCTTTTTGAACAACCCTGTATTGTGTAGTATTTTTTTACAATATTTTAATTACATGTCGCACTATAAGCGAACATCTTAATCTTCTAAATTTCGTTTTAAGTAAATTACAAGAATGTGAATCCTTTAAGTCTAAAGTTAGATATTTAGTTTACAGGGGGTTTTAGCAGTCAATAATATGTACCAATACCCTAATATGCAAAAGCAGTTTTGGGGTTTGTTAATTTTTATGAAAAGATCGCCTTAAACGTATTTTCCATTTTACGTCCCTTTTATTCGTTATTACAAAATAAAATTGGCCTTTGACAAAGTATTGTAAGAAAGCCTTTAAATTGGTAAAAAAATTTCTTAGCATAAGCAGGCGTATTGATTTATATTTTAATCCATTTTTGGCAGTAAGATTGGTTCATTATGCTTCCAAACAGTGATAAAACCCCACTGACATTACCAACCGTCTAGGCCACATTTTCGTGAGTAGGACAACGAGGGATTTGCGTGAATTTTCGATTTGTTGAAAGTTTATCAGGACCTCTTTTTGGAGCTCTTGATAGAAAACCAGCCAAATAAGATTGAGGGGAAATTTAACAATTTTAAAGAATTTAATATTGAATATGAACAGATTAATCATTCCCTTAAGATTAAGACATTCCATGCTTCACGAATCACGATTTAGAACGCTTTCTTGTGGGGACAGTAAAAATGAAAAGTTTAGCAAGGTCTTACTTCTAGTTGCATTACCAAGACAAAGATATTTGGTTCACCTCCCCAAATAGTACCAGAATTACCCACATTTACAACTATTGATTTTCAAGAATTTCTAAAAAAGTTTAAACATTCTTTAAAAAATATTTTACGTAAGAACAAAACTATTAATGTAAGTAAATGTAAAACTTTTTTTTTATTTTCGTAATACTGTTCAGGCTACCACAGGGAAGAGTGTTATAGTAATTCAATGTTTGCGTACAAGATTTGATAATCTTCTCCCAGAAAATCAGAGTAAAAATATTAATAAAAAACAATATATTAAAAAGGTTCAAGATATTCAAACTAAAAAATAAAATGGATAGGACATTTCTAATTTATATTTATCGATGATCATTTACATACTTGAAATTGCATCCCCTCAAGGGATTTCTTCACGCATTTTTATTTCCTTCATTAGTATAACGCACTTCATGTTGTACTACATTGAGTAAGTAGGCTTTATTGAATTTTTCGTCGATGTGCTTTCGCTCCTTCGCGTAAGTAGGTATCTATCTTGGACCAAAATTAGATACGGTTTCTGTGTGTCCTGTTCGTAGTATTATTAAAGTAACGTTGGTAGAATTTGCTAGGTCATGTTATATTTTTCCGATTCCTAAATACCCAGAATTACTTAATTAATTAATTGTAATAATAAGAAATATAGGTTTAAATTAAAATGTTAGCCGACGCGAATATCTGTGTGAATAAAAGAACGGTTATTCAGTTTATTTAGTTTTGGCATCTAACGGAGGCGTATTGGTGATTTTATTGTGAATTGGGGAAATTATAAGTTAATATCATCTACGATGAATAAATGATTACATGCATGGTGAGGTGCAAGGATTTCCTTATAAATACTTAGTGATTTGTTTGTAAGGTAGTAAATACGTACACGCGACTGGTAAGAGGCATTTTACAAATGTACGGGTGCATAATAAATAAACATTAATTATAAATACAATGTTCTTTATGGTCATTTAAATTCTTTAAAAACCCAACATCCGTACTTCTTGTACTTTCACCGTTAAATATTTAGTAATAAAGATTTGTTGTTAGGTGACAAGTTCGTGCTACAAAGTGTGCTATGGTTATCTGACCGTCTGCACCGTGAATAAAAGTCGATTTAGCTTCGGTTTACTACATTAGCGACGCGACGTTGTCAAAATATGAAACATTCATATACTAAAACTATCATTTAGAAAAGACGCTATGGCGGCTATACCTATAGTATAAAATTGCAATTTTTTCACGCACGCTTAATTTAACGTAGTGAATATGAGGGAGTTGTTTTGTTATTATTGTTATAACCTACCGTAAACACTAACAAAAGCAATACTTCAAATATAAGTGTTTTAGCAGACATTAGTTACAAATTTGACAATTCCCAGAGATATTCTGTTTGCATTGTGTTAACATCTCAGAAAAATGCACAATTGGTTGCAGTACAGACAAGAGGTGAGCCAGTTTTGGCAAGTTAGATAGAGTATAGAGAAAATTGTAAGGGTCTCCCTTAGGTGGTGCCTTGGAATTATTGAAACAAAAAACCGTTCATCGGTAGTTGTTTTAATCACAACTTTAAACGCATTTAACGTTTTTTGTGTTTAGGCAATGCATTCTAGTGCCAAAAGCTTTTTCCTTCTCATTTACAATAATTATTGTTAAGACGCTAATATGACAGCTATTCCAAGGCACCATCTAATTTTGATAAAATTGCATTTCTAATTTCCATATTTTCACCCTTGTATGAAAAATAAAACAATCAGTAATGATGTGGTTGTAAAGAGGATTTTTTTCTCTACAAGAAATATATTTACACTTTTGCTCTAAAATAATTAGGGGAGATAATACAAGCACATTAAAAATTTAACATTGAAATCCCTATGGTGCGTAAATCAATTCTACGCCCTGTATATAAAAGGAGAAAGTGATGACTGACTGACTCACTGATCTATCAACGCCCAGGCCAAACCAATGAACCTAGAAACTTGAAATGATGTGGGCACCCGCCAAGAAGCGGATTTTCGAAATTCATCCCCTAAGTGGGTCAAAATAAGGGTTGAAATTTTAAAATGGTTAAAGCGATCTCGGTAACGGGGGCAGATGGAAATCTAAAAATTGCTCAAAAGTACCTACCTATATTGAAATTCATGAGACACGTATTTCACCTTTTTTCAAAAGTTACCCTCTAAGGGTTCCAAATTAAGGGATGACATTTCACAACTTTATATATAAAAATGAATTGACGTTTGTGTTTCTCATAAAAACTCGAGAGTGGCTGAATTGATTTGGCTAATTTTTGTTTTAAAATATTTGTAGAAGTAGGTACAAGGAAGGTTTAAATGTTGAGAAATAATTCCTACAATTTTAGGGCTTAGCCCGTATGGGTTTCAAAGTTACCGTGTTTTTGTTATGGAGTTTTGATTTTATTAGTAAATATTGTAAACAAAAGCGTAATGTTATTACTGTCAAAATTAAAAGGTGTAATGTAGAAATACCTTTGGAAGAGTAAATTGCGTAACTTATCGCATAGATAAAGGAAATAATGACTAATCGTCATGCTGACGGAGAGAGATAGGTAGAGAAGTAGAAACATACAGGAAAAATATACACTGCGACCAGGACTCGAACCTGGGACCTTCGCAGCGTATATTTTTCCTGTATGTTTCTACTTCTCTACCTATCTCTCTCCGTCAGCATGACGATTAGTCATTATTTCCTTTATCTATGCGATAAGTTACGCAATTTACTGTTGCTATATGCCTGTAGCTGGAAAGCTACTTACCACCTTAGGACAAACTTTCTCTCCATGATCTGAACTTCCCAACCATAGGAGGCGTTCGTGGTTAGAATAAAAAGTCCTTTCCTATCTACATATGGAGGTTTACACTCTGACTGGTATTAGAGGCTGTGATAGCTCAGTGGTTGAGCATTGCCCTAGAAAGGCGAAGGTCCCAGGTTCGAGTCCTGGTCGCAGTGTATATTTTTCCTGTATGTTTCTACTTCTCTACCTATCTCTCTCCGTCAGCATGACGATTAGTCATTATTACCTTTGGAAGTTCATACAACTTTTATTGGTGGTACGAAGTTCGCCGGGTCTGCTAGTAGTTACCTATATGGGAAAATAACTAAGTTAACTTATGTAATACCATTTGATTTGCAGGATTGTTTTCACCTGAATAAGATAATACTTACAATGTTCCTTCCTATTCCTAAATTATTTTAATGAAACGTGAGACCATATCTATATAACGATAACTTGAATTTTTTAATTGGTAATAATACAGCCAACCTTCCCCTTCAACGTTAGTTTAATTAAATAATGTAATGTTGTTAATTAATTACAACGTAGGGGGACATGTTTCGGTATAATCCAATCCCATTTTCAAGCCAAAGTGGACAAAAATTATCTTAGATAATTATAATTGAAGAAAAATTATAGCTGAGGGGAAACCATTCATATATTAAAATTACATAAAATTCATAGTACCTAGTTGACATTTTTGTCAACACTTGTTGACATATGAAAAACGGTGAAAGCATTCATCCATAAAAATAATTTAATGGCGCATGCTCACGAGCCATAACAAACAATTCAAGAACCATCAGGGAATCTTCACCAATAAACTTTTGACTAATTCTGAACCGGGTACACTTATATCAGTCATTTTGGTAACCACCGATTTACCGTAAACTTAAATAGTATCCCTTGTCTTGGGATATAACACCACAATAACCACTCATCAATTTCTCAAAAACTTCAACCATGTATGAATTTTATGTAATTTTTTATATGAATGGTTCCCCCTCAGCTATAATTTTTCTTCAATTGTAATTATCTAAGATAATTTTTGTACACTATGGCTTGAAAATGGGGTTGGAGTATCCCGAAACAGGTCGCCCTACGTTGTACTTGTACCTAATTAATCGACAACATTACATCATTTAATTAAACTATCATTGAAGGGGAAGGTTGGAGTGTATTATTACCAATTAATTCGATCCTCCTTAGAGATACTGGATTTCCTTATTTGAATGTTTTAAGTAATTTTCTCCTCTACTTTCTAGGACCACATCCTTAATCATTAAAGCGCACCCTTACTACTCGTATACAGAATAACTTCTACTACAATTGGATTGATAGAACTAAAAGCAACATAAATGAATAACTTTCAGTAAAATTGTACACTGCATTGTATAACTATTGTACATTGTCTGCATGAATGTAACTGAAATCATTTTAAATTAATCTTCTTTTTCTTTAAATGATGTTTATTCACAGTTGACCACATTTAATTTGCTTTCGTGTAAGAAACTACATTGAAATCAACTTCACGGATGAAGCAACGTAAAATGCGGGTGTAACATTGGCTATATCGTGTCATGGTTCTTCTATTAGTTCACAATGGAACATACCAACAAATTGCTTCAATTAGAAAGCATTCATCCCACGCCCACCAATATATTATACAAAGATCGATATTTGCAAATCAGATCAGATTTCTACTATTTATCACAATGTCTTCCTCATAATAAATGTCCTATAATTGTAGTTAATAAATAATATAGGTATTTAATTTATGTATGAACGATTCTCATCGTATTACATTACTGCAGGTGTTCTAACGAATCGACACCTTCTGAGGTGGGGCACTGTGAACGGGGCCACTACGTGTCTACAATACATAATTTCGAAGCAATTAGCAAAGTTGAAAATTTTTTTTTATTTTAGTGTAACACAACGATTAATCATTAGTTCGGTGGCAGATAAATCGTGATTACCAAAAATTCGATGCTTCATCTAATTACCGTTATGTTAGTTTATATGCGCTGTATAAGAAAAATCAAAAATTGATTAGCGTATATCCCATTTCACGGTACTTGACAATTATTTTTTCATAATCAATATTTGCGTTCCGTTAGGATCTGGCAGTTTATTTGTACTACATTTTCTCACCAGGGTGGACCTTTAGATTAATAAATAACATATACTTAAACAACACGCCTTTGCACGACTTGAAATGTGAAAGGAATTGGACGTCATTTTTCAGAACTTGTAGTAGGCAATCTAATTGGTGGAGTTAAGTTTATCAGGGCCTTTTTAGTAATGAAATCATTGTATAGTGTCATAGTAGGGAATTTGTAATTTCATAGATCGGCGAAGAGCGTGTCGTGACTCACAACTATTTTATAAAGGATAGTGCACGATCGACATGTTCGGATTGGTCTATTGTTTTTATTTAAGTAGAAATCATCTGTGAATGGAATTAAAAGGAATGGCTTCAATATTTATAAATAGAAATAAAGTTTGATTATCTATAGGTAAGAGATGGGAGGATTAGTTTTTATTTTATATTGATTGTCTGTCTTACGAAATATGAAATAGAGGAATTTTAGCGAGTGCTTCACGGATATAAGTTTTACCATTAATGAATTATCTGTCATTCTTGAATTTCGAAAAAAATTTGGGTATGCTAGTGTTTACCGCAGTCGTAAATTGTATCGAATTTGTCAGGATCAAATTATACGGATGTCTTAAATATGAGCACTTTTGACACATTAACAAACTATGCCACCCAAAAAAGGTCATAACCTCCAATTAATAACTTATTAGTGTTCAGGTACGTCGGACAAAAGTAAATATATAAAAAAATGGCCACTTTGCACTAAGGATGTAGACAGGTCGTAGAAATATTTGGTTTCATTATTTTAAACAAAAATCGAAACTTTAGTCAACATTAACAACGGTCTCTTACGGAACATTACAAATAATTTTCATAGCCGCTTCGAATCAAAATTGTATTACGGATACAGCAATAAATTGCAGAATAGAAGAATTATTAAAAACCCTCTGGGTTTTCAATTTTTCAGTTTTCTCTATGTTTCATTAGATATTATAAAAAATGATTCGTTTTAGTGATTAGTATTAACCGCTTTTGTGAAAATAATTCCATTACTTTAGTTAATTATGAGCTCGCCAATTACGTGTCGAATATATGATAACAAATAGCAAACAAAGAAACTTGCATTAATATTTCTTAAAGTACAGAAGGCATCTCACCCCACGTAATTATATGGTAATTTCATACAATTTCATAGAATTTACAGGCACTCGCCCGAAAACGACTTTGCAAAAGCATTGTTCGTTACACTCGATATCACTGGCGAATTTTAACTAATTCGGTCAAGAATTTGAAAATTATAGAACTCATCAGACAGACGACATTTGTGACCATTCTTATCGCGGCGGCCAATTGTTATCAGTAATGCTTTACGATCAATTCTACTGCCTAAAGCTTCGATTTCCGATGACCTATCAACTTAGGCCTACCTACATTGTCGAGAATCTTGAATAGAGCTGTTAATTACAAATTACTCAAACGACACCACAGCACTAACTCCGCTTTAATGAATGTCTGTTATGTTATGACATTGGAAGAGAAATTAACGCTACGACTTGTACGTACCTACATTTCTGGTCTTGGTTAATTTCAGTAAAGCATTTGATACCTTGAACCATACACTCTTGGGATTTAAATTGCAACATTTTGGAATAGGTCCGTAAGCCAGCCGTCGCCAACCAGTTAATCTATAATCGAACCATAATAATTAATACATAATTATAATTAATGCAAGACTAATCAGTTTTATTTAATGAGAGTAAATTATGTTCTAACCGTCGCGTCGTATTTATTTGCGCATATACCTACGCATACGAGGACTTAAATCTTTATTTAGTTATTGTGTACACTCCAAATTATGACACGTTGTAGGATATTTTTCCCCCTTTGAAATGGAAGCCTTCTCGTGGAGTTGGTGGGTGGTAGGTGTTATTGAAACGACATGTACTTCAATTTGACTGCCGACATTTCGACCATACTTTATCAGGGGTCTTTATTAGGTAAAAACATATTAAAAATTAGTATGGGACAGCGAGAAATACAATATTGTAATGAGTGATTTTTATGATACTAAAATTTTTTTTTCCACCTACAATAAAAAATTTTAGTATCATAAAAATCACTCATTACAATATTGTATTTCTCGCAGTCCCATACTAATTTTTAATATGTTTTTACCTGATAAAGACCATCCTCGTATGGTCGAAACCCCGGCAGTCAAATTGAAGTACATGTCGTTTCAATAACACCTACCACCCACTAACTCCACGAGAAGGCCTCCATTTCAAAGGGGGAAAAATATCTTTATTACTTAGTGTTTCACATATATTTTGGATGAGAATAACAAAAATTTAACCTTCTTTTGTATTTATGGATTACATTACAATATGTGAAACTATAATTTGGGTGGGTTTTTAAGAATCGCTTTTGATTTGAATTTAGGTAAACTTTATTTAATACCATTTATTTAATACCATAAACGGGTAAACCCTTAACCAAACAAAATAGTATCAAAATGTACGATCAACTATTGTGTACAGTCTAGACTAACGCAACAAAAAATAAACATAAAAAAACAAAAATATAACCAGAGCCTATACTAAAAATATAAGTAAACAAACTATTAAAGTACAATAATAACTTAAACTGAGAAAATATGGATATAACATATTAACTTATGACCTGACAACAGTCTACTCATTCAAAAGGTTCAAGTCCCTACGAAATTGTTGTAACGTAATACCAAAGAAGTTGACAACATTGCAACAATTATTGGCAGCCGCAGATGCCCTAGCCAAAGGCGCATTAGCACCATAATTTGTTCTATACTGGCCCACATAAAAAATATTACTATATCTAAGAGGTCTACTACAAGCATATAAACCAATTTCCATTAACAGCGATGGGCACCTAACATGAGAATTGAAAAGTTTGAATAACAAAGTCAAGTCAGCCCTTAGTCTTCTAGTTTTTAAAGAAGGCAAATTTAAACAATATCTCATTTGTGTTGCAGAGTACCCCAGTGTATCCCCATTTAATTTTTTGTAAATGAATCTCAGAAATCTGTTCTGAATCATCTCCATTCTATTACAATCGGTCAAGTAATACGGTGACCAAACCACCGAGCAATATTCCAGAACCGAACGTACCAACGCACAAAATAACGTTCTTAATGTAGCAGTCTGGTTAAAATCCTTAGCTTCCCGAAGGACGAACCCCAACAATTTATAAGCTCTGTTAACGATAACATCGAAATGATGCTTAAAAGATATTTTTGTTCGTGTTTATGGATGATAGTAAGTATAAAATTTATAATACGCTTCTCTTTTAATCGCAATTGAGTAAGAGCAATAATTTTTTCTCATATTATTACCTTCACCATTATTGGGTTCATTGATAGTTTTTGAAATTTTATAAAAAAAGACTGAAATTTTCCGTATAATAGATTCTACCAATTTTTTCTGTGGAGATTAAAAATAAAAAGGGTTAAGGTAAGTGCCCAAATTAATTTTACAAATTTTAAACATATAATAATATAATAATAATAAATATAATGTGGATTTGGTCTAATATCGAAAAATCGATGTTCGTTTTCTTAGTTTGCAATATCATTTACAAAGTCTCCACTCTGCATCGCATAAGCCTTTCATTTTATTCAAATTATTAGATTTTCATATATAAATGAAACCTTTGGTACCTTTTATATACCTTGCCACATTCTTTAAATGTTTCCAATTCATTTTATTGTAACAACAAAACAATTCTGAAATTTATAAAAGTAAATAGCGTCTGTCCTTAAGTCGGTTCAATTGGTAATAACAAACGATTTCTAGGGATGAAAATAAGTCGATTTGGTCTAATTTACCTATATTCATAGGTAAAAATAGCAAATAAAACCCAATCTTTTAATGTTGCGCTAAAGATTTTTTTCATGAAAATTTATAGTCCAGTCAACGAATACTCAACAAGACGGGTGTAGAGTACATGGAATATACCAGAATTTTCCATTTTAGGACTTTGTTAGGAGTAGTTAGTAGGTAAACATACTAAAAGTTCCCACCCCTAGAAGGTGAGCTTTAGGTGGGGGGGGGAGGCCATTTTTGGGTTTTTAGATTGCGTCTCGGAAACGGAAACAAAATTTATTTCCACTTTATAAGTACCAAAACTTCCTTGTCTTCAGCCTTCATCTTCATTAAATGTAGTAGAAGTATGAATTTTCTTCGTGTTTCAATCAAATAATCGATAATTCTTTTCACCTTGATAACTAACAAAAATGAATGTCTTATTTTCCCCAATTGTTTATGGATATAAAATACGCTGAATATCCTATAATTTTGGATGTGAGAGAGAAGGTTTGCTTCTAGTCCACATTTTATACGAAGTATTATCGCGGAGTTGGCTATTTGACGTTCTATTCAATAAATACACAGCAGCCCTTAATTTATCAATTCTACCATTTGGCTCTGGTGTATACAGAACTGTTGTGTTATAAATTATAAAATATAATGATTCCTTATGATGTTCGCCAAAAACACAGTCTTTACAGAAAAATTCCTGAAAAATCTGAAAATTTTAGATCTTCTACAGTTTCAGGGACAAAATATTTAGAATTGGTGCTATAATTAAACTTTTCAGTTGTTCTTGTGTTTTCGCATGTATTTGTAGATGATAATTTCAAGATTCTGGATTACGATAGGAGGGTGGACCTCATATTAGTTTAGAGTCATTTGACTCCATAACGTCATCCAAGCCATCCCACACATGATAAATCTGAAGATACCCAGTTCAGTTTGGGGGTATCCTCTCACCACTGTGCATTTTAATGTTTTGTCAGCAACGCAACGGTTATGTGTACTGCCCTGAGTTTGAGCAACTGCATAAACTAGCCGAATGCCATGTGAAAATGCGCCGCAATCCATTAAACACTGATACATATTTTCATTATTGTCAAAAACACTAAACACGGTTTTAAATTATTGTCATCTGGTTCATATTTTTATTTCTACAGGATCTTGCAAAATACGTTAAGTTTTCACAATTGTAACACTGTAACTTCTTTTTTGATATACCACAGACTTTCAAATCCATTCGATAATGAAGGGACGTTAGTTTTTCTAATGTTGGTCTGGAATTATCACAACCTAAGAATCCCAGCTGTAAGTAATGTCGGTACGTAAATTACATTGGGATCAAGAGCTTTTGTGATATTAGGATGAGCATGCCAATCGATGGTTGACGAAATTGTATCGTTCAACTCAGATGAATATACAGTGAGGACCAAAAGTTTGGAATAATAGATTTTTTTCGTTTGCTGTCAGAAATATCAAAAAACTATTGGACACGTCAAATTGATTTTGGTCATGGAAAACATTTTGCGATAATTTTCAATTTTCCAACTCCCACCCCTTCTGTGCAGTGACGGCATCAATTAATTTTTTTAATGAGAACACACCACTTTCTTAACGGCTTTCAATAGAGTATAAAACGACGATTTCAGCAAATATACACATTCTACCTTTTAAGTGCAGATTTCATGAGATATTAATTTTTTAAAATAGAATTTGCGGACGGTACTCCGTCGACCTTCCGTACAGGTAAAGATGTATAATGTAATTACAATAACTTTAGCCAATCATAACCTATTTTTTACTTTTTATTCCTGTTGTTGTGTTTAATATTGAGTTTTTCTGTCGAAACGTCGTAGTTGAACTATCTCAAGAGTGAAATCACATTTTGCACAAGATTTTCCTGAGAAATTAGCTTTGTGACTATGTTGCTCTATTTATAGTCCTCTTTCGTTTATAAACTAGTGATACGGAGATCGTCCATCTAACTACATATAGTAAAGGTGAATAAATCAAACAACGACAACCTCCCCTTCAGCAATGAATTTAATGATGGAATGAAATTGTTATGTTTTTTAATAAATAGCACCCGAAGGCACTGAAACTACCAGTAAAGGGCAAACACTGGCAGGAAGTAACATTTTGACAGTAAATAATTGAGACACCAGGTAACTAACCTTAACCAATGGTGAAACAAAATTCTTAAATGATAACAATTAATTAAATGTGGTAAACTAAAATGGGCGACATGTTTCGAAACTAACTAGTTTCATTATCAAGCTTAGATTTACAATTGAAAAAGGTTATCGCTATGAGGTTACATGTGGGAGCTAGAACAAAAGGTAGAGATTAACCAAAGCACGTGGTTATTACAAAACACTCACCTTAATGGGGAATAATGAAATGTGAGACACTACTAGCTAGGTAACATTTTAAAAACTTCTTATATGAGTAAACGACATACTACTGCCCAAAAAGGGGGCTCTGAATACAAAACTAACAAGTGACCATCCTTTGAAAAGGGTGAAGCCACAATGATAACAACAAAATGGACCGGTGAAACTAAAATTATAGGTGGCGCTAACAATATACTAAAATTTTTAACAAACCTCAAGGTTACAAAATAAATACATACCAGGTGAAGCCCGAAAAATTTATAACAACTATAAGAATTTATAACTTAATAAATCATTGTGTAAGTCAGTGATTTCATTGACCATATCCTGGTTGTTCTTGCTATTACCAAACACAAGAACAACCAGGATATGGTCAATGAAATCACTGACTTACACAATGATTTATTAAGTTATAAATTCTTATAGTTGTTATAAATTTTTCGGGCTTCACCTGGTATGTATTTATTTTGTAACCTTGAGGTTTGTTAAAAATTTTAGTATATTGTTAGCGCCACCTATAATTTTAGTTTCACCGGTCCATTTTGTTGTTATCATTGTGGCTTCACCCTTTTCAAAGGATGGTCACTTGTTAGTTTTGTATTCAGAGCCCCCTTTTTGGGCAGTAGTATGTCGTTTACTCATATAAGAAGTTTTTAAAATGTTACCTAGCTAGTAGTGTCTCACATTTCATTATTCCCCATTAAGGTGAGTGTTTTGTAATAACCACGTGCTTTGGTTAATCTCTACCTTTTGTTCTAGCTCCCACATGTAACCTCATAGCGATAACCTTTTTCAATTGTAAATCTAAGCTTGATAATGAAACTAGTTAGTTTCGAAACATGTCGCCCATTTTAGTTTACCACATTTAATTAATTGTTATCATTTAAGAATTTTGTTTCACCATTGGTTAAGGTTAGTTACCTGGTGTCTCAATTATTTACTGTCAAAATGTTACTTCCTGCCAGTGTTTGCCCTTTACTGGTAGTTTCAGTGCCTTCGGGTGCTATTTATTAAAAAACATAACAATTTCATTCCATCATTAAATTCATTGCTGAAGGGGAGGTTGTCGTTGTTTGATTTATTCGTTCAACCCCTTTGTGTGTTTTCGACCGCAAATTATGGATTCTTAGTAAAGGTGATCTAATTATCTCACAGTTGGATAGTTGGATTCCTCAACCTCTAAAAATACATAAGCATTACTTTAAACATAACTTGTAAAAATCCTAGAAACTTTACACGCTCGCATCTAAAGATAGAGACGATAGAAAACTATTCCTAAAAATCCGGTGTTCCATACAAATTAAAATTATTATAATTATTATATTATATATTATATTATTTATAACGGACATGTCCACTGCGAAAATTATACTGATATGTTGCATACACTCACACTGATCCAAAGAAAGGTACCTATAGGTGGATCCTGGATCTTCCTCTCTGTGAGTTTTCGTTTTGCTAACTATGCACTGAAATTAATTAAAAAATGTTATTTGCAATACAGAAATCGCTAAAAAAATAAATAAAACAAGCTGATTCTTATCCACCACCACTAGCTATAAACACATATGAAATGTATGTCCTTAAAAGTAGATTATTAAAAGAAATTTTAAGGCTTAACAACATTTTTGCAAAACGTAAACTTCTAGTTGAATATGGTATGAAAGAATAATTATTTAAGTTCAACTTGACACAATTTTACCCCTTTTGAACAGCTAGATAATTAGTAAGGAAGCGAATCTCATTCCCCTTCGTACTTAAATACGAACAGATTATTATTTCACATGAATGCTGTTTTACCAATTTACGTTGCTTCTTGAAGTCTTACCTTTTACAGTGTTAAAGCAGAGGCGTCACTGAAATCACGCGTGCTGTAGGATAAAGCGTTGGTAGGTAAAGGCACCGGGCGATTAGGAATACCATTATTTGTGTTGTTCGTACTTTGACATTTTACAGCATACTAACAAAACAATTTAGGTCAATTAATGATTTCGTTTTCTATTTAATCATAAATAAAAAACTTTAATCATGATTTAAAGAGAAGAAAAGAGATCGTAATTTGATACAGAAATCTAATTAACCGTACAGGTTAAATAAGTCACATTAAACTAAACGAATCGGGATCATTAGGAAACAAGGAAGTGCTCGCTTTTAGTAAATATAACCTTTGACATTGTTGCGTGCCATCATCCTATTTCTATAGAAGTTTATCGTATAGGTATACAACATTCGAGCTACTATATAAATGTCATATGTGTGAAGGAAGTGAAAATCACCTTTTTGACGATGTGACGTGAATACAGAAAGACAGATGAGAGCTTCCAGGTGGTAAACATGTAGATGAGTAAAGATGGGCGACCACACGAGCGGTCCTGTTCATCTCTGACAACCGCTCGGTAACTGTCGTTTTCTTCTTGTTCTTTTCTCTGATCATGTTACACGCCAGTTAAAAAAGATAAACCGCTAACATATAGTGAATTGGAATGAAAATGTCGATTATATAGGAAGATTTATGTATTTTATTTTATTTATATTGTTTTAATTCCTACCGAATATCGTTTTAAATGGTAACGACGCAAATAAATACTTTTTTTGATTTAAAATACAGATGCTCCGTGTAAACTAAAATAAATTTTGCGAAGGGAACTGTAGCAATCATCTAGGGAAGGTAAGTTTCCTGAAAATCAGAGCTATAGAAGCAAACTCGATTAATTCAAAATGATAGGTAAGAGGTACATATATTTATATCTGCACAACCCTTATCTCTTGGAAATCGCTTCATGGTGGCCGAAAACTACAACGCCAAACACACCCACTGGGGATCGCGCCTATTTCTACCATACAGATGCAGAACCCTATACCAAGTATTATAAGAACAGTTAGGTCATCTATCCACATATGGGCAACGGATCTTGCAAATGTTCCAGATTTATTGCAATACAAAGGTAATCGAGTCTTTGTCATAACACATAGTAGCAAAGACTATCCTTACTATAATAGTAAAGCACCTCAACCAAAAGGTTCCATCAAGTGGATAAATTTGAACTTGCCCTTATAACTATTATTTTGAGTGAAATTTTAGAAGAGCTAAAGAAACCAGCAATAACTTAACTGTGGCCTGCTTTTAAATTAGTTCAGCAACACCTTGAGGAAATTAAGGGAGAAGCGAATAAGCTACTGCCAAACAACATACAGTGCAAGTATGAAAAATATCTAGGCAACAGATAAGAAAACAACTTTCTGATGAAGGCTCTTGTCAACTGGACAAGAAAACTAAAAAAAAACTTTTTTTGTACAACTGTCATTAAAAGTGACATTTTTAACGGCTGTCAAGTGTGTTAAAAGATAACGTTTACAGAGTAGCGTGTTAAAAATTCTTAGTGTTAAAAATATTTTTATTTCTGACAGTGATATTATAAGCTTATATTGCCATAGTTACGATACCAATAAAGAGTGTCATAACTCCCTTGGGATATAAAGATGCTATAATTCCCTCTACGGCTCTTTTATGAACCAGTAACCTAGCAACAACCAAAACTGCAATCGACGATACCTGAATCAAATATACCGGAAATGAACAAATTTTATTAAACTCGGTCAGAAATAAAATTATCTATGTATCACGGGAATTAATAGGTCTCAATTACCTCGGGTAATTGCTGTCCCTCGGGCACAAGGCCCTCGGGACGCAAACTTTACCCTCGGTAATTAAGACCCTTATAATTCCCTTGATACATAAATAACTATTAACACTGGCCAATAATAGAGCTGTATCCAATATTATTTTGTTGGTAACTACGGTAATACGGCGTCACCTAACACGCCCACTTCACAGCAAATGAATTTTTTATGGAAATATGTATTAAATTTTTCCATTTTATTATCAAAATAGAACAGTTATACAAAAAACTTTGTATATTATTTGTGTTAAAAGTAACTTTTATTTTGTTCGTGAAATTGCTCCACTCGCTTCGCTCGTTTCGCAAACTTTTCACTCACAAAATAAAACAGTACTTTTAACACTCATATCATAAATAGCTATTTCGTAATTATTTACAAATTAATCACAGAGTTTGTTTGCAAGAAAAGGAGGTATGGTATAATTCAGTGAATTACAGTTATCTACTTTAGACGAAAAATTTCAAATAAGTTTTAAAAGTACTTATTGAAAAATTTTATGTCTATAAAATAATACAATTTAAACAGTTTTGTAAATTTAATATTTCAGAAAATCTCCAAGAGATGTTAGAATGTTTTAACTGAAAATGACATTGTATTAACTTTTTGCAATGTTGATGTGTTACTGCGCATATATTTATCAATGCCAGTTAGTAACCCATTTGGTGAAAGATCATGTTCTACTTTAAAAAGGGTTTATCATATTTAAGAAATTCCTTGACTCAAGGAAATGCTCCTTCATTGGCTATTCTTAATCTAGAAAAAAATTTACTGGTTTTAGGATTTTAGGACCTTAAAAACTCAAAATAGGCACTGGATGCGATAATAAGTATTTTTAGGATTAACTTTACATGATAAGCTTGATTGAAAAAATCATATAGACGCCTCGATGGTTAAATGTGAAAGAGCCTAAGCCAAAAGGTCACATGCAATTGTTTGTTAACTTTTATGAAATTTGAAATTTAGATGCACTGCAATCTATACCTATGTATAAAGGACATAGATAAGTAATTTTCTTTTTAAAATTTAACGAATGTCACGTTTGTTTACTCATACAGGCAGACCCGGAAGTATATTAATGTATTTTTTAGAATTCGCGTCATTTGAGTATGTACTTTAATAGATCCTATTTAAGCACTCAAATGACGTCGTTTGCGTGCTTTAATAGAAATTTGGATGTTTTAATAGAACTGGTATAATTTAATTTTACTAAGTTGGTATTACCGAGTTAATTCATAGCAAATACTGTAGAAAAGTAGTAATTCCAATCTCTAAAAAATTCCCTAGATTTTTATAATGTCAAGTATTTATTTAAAATTGTTTGCAAAAGGCGCAAATTCTAAAAAATAGTATAAAAAACTCATTCATAAGGCATCTAATAATAATTTGATAACAATAAGTGTCTTAAGTGCTTCACCACGATGGTTCTTCTTCTGATTGTGTAACTTGCATTGTTTGTAGTGTATTATTGAAAAATTGAAAGCTTAGATAATGACATCTTGATAGTTGACTTATGGAAGGGCGTAATTTCATCAAAAAGTAACCAATGGAGTTAAGCCTTACCAGAGCTCACGGGTTTAGAAATTGCATGGTTATTGAGATTTAAAGGGAATAACAATTAAATCATTAAGTCCGTTAGCTCGGGTAAGGCTTAATTACTTTAAAAAGTAACCAATGAAGGAGTTAGCCTTACCGAAGCTCGCGGGCTTAGAAATTTAATGGTTATTACATTTTAGTGAAATATTGCGCTAGGAGTTTCATTTAAACGAAATTCTGCTCGAGAAGTTTTATTTAAATGAAGTTTTACCTTAGGAGCTTCATTCTATTGAAGTATTGCTCTAGAAGTTTCATTTAAATGAACTTCTGCTCGAAGAGTTTCATTTAAATGAAAGTTTACTTTAGGAGTTTCATTTTATTGAAATTTTGCGCCACGAGCTTCATTTCAATGAAATTCTGCTCGAGGAGTTTCATTAAGTCGGTCAGGTCGGGCAAGGCTTAATTACTTTAAAAAGTAACCAATGAAGGAGTTAAGCCTTACCGCCTACCGGAGCTCACAGACTTGGAAATTTAATGGTTATTGAGATTTAAAGGGAATAACCATTAAATCATTAAGTCCGTTAGCTCGGGTAAGTATTAATTACTTTAATAAGTAACCAATGAAAAAGTTAAGCCTTACCAGAGCTCACGGGCTTAGGAATTTAATATTACATTTTAGTGAAATACTGTGCTAGGAGTTTCATTGTATTGAAATAAAATTAAAAAGTACCTAAACATTTTATGGGAGGTAAAAGCTCCAAAAAAACTCAGGGGATAAAAAGACATTTAACGGAGCTTTTGTTATTTTTTTAAAGCCTAATACTCCCGTATTATATTTGGTTTATATTAAAATTGCTTTTCTTTCCCTGTGGAAGAAGATGTGACTGTTAATCTATGTTTGCTTTCAACCATGGTACAGTAAAATAATCGTGCACGTATGTGGATGTTAATAATAATTAATATCTAATTATTAAGAAATATCAATTTGTTTCTATATTATGAGGCGAAATTTTCTTGAAATTTCTTTCTTTATACAAAAAAAGAGGTATTCAGAAGCTTTTAAATGTATTTCCATTTTTTCATCGTAGAATATAAGCATCATTTATCTTTGGTAATTGTAAGAAAACAAGGTATAATTATATTAATCCTTATAATCTGTTATAAAATGTAGGAAGTATTATACACAAAAACGAAGAAGACATTGTTAGGTGTGTAATGTATCATAAAAAATAAGACACATTCAGCGGTAACTCATTGTTTAGTACAGGTACGTACAGATTGTTTAAAATAAATTTTCTTACTTCAATTAATCGTGAGTTTACTAAAAAAACTACATTTATTACCGTTGGTAAAATCACACAACACGAGAAATTTACATGAAATCGTTCAACTATGTAATTGCTCGGTGTTATTCGAAATAAAAAAACTTTGTGGCAATAAACGGAATGTATTTATATTAAAAGTTTGTTTTACAGCTAGAAATCACAATGAAAGACCATTACAAAATGGCAGACGTTACATAATCTTAGAAAAACTGTTTAGATACCTACTATAGGAAGCACAATTTTAAAATGTACAACCGGCAGGTTACAAAACCCCATCCTCCCCTAAACTTTATAATTTTTTTCCTTCTTTTCTTGGATTTCTTTGATTTTTTTATATTTTTTCTTTAAAACAAGCAAATTCTCAAATAAAACAAAACACTTCAAAGCTCCTTACACTACTGTTTTCATTTGTGTTTATCTGTATATGAATCACATAAAAGTAGGTCAGGGCAAGGAGGAAAAGGAACCACTTTGCTTCTAGACTTCTAGAACAGGAATAGCAAAATATTGACCAAAATCTGTGTATCCAAGTAGTGCTCATCTAGATGCTGATTAGCGATTATGCGATAAATTTTTTAATAAACGAAATTGTAGGTATCATCATTATTGTACAACCATGACATGTTTTCTTTCACTTACACCACCCTACGCAAACAGTATATTTTCTTCAAAATTTTTCTTGTATAGACGACATATAACCTCTTACTTGTAAATTACAAATAAAACTACTTCAGTCATCTCGTTTTAGGAAAACGTGATGATGCTTGTATCTATGGAATTCTAATTTTAAATTAAAGGCATAGTCTGACTATTAATTTCTGAATCGAACTGTTTACTTATCTAACGGAAGAACAATAAAATGAAGGAATAATGCAAGAGCGAAACAATAATTTCGCACAAAGTTCGCGGTAGACAATAATTATGTTGTATTTAATTATTGAACTCACTCACGAATGTCGTGCTTCTGTACACCATAATTATTTTGTTGGAGCTGTAACAACATTTACGGATTAATAATTCACGTACATTTCTAGATATCAAGGATAACGATATTTTTTATTACGATTGATCTAACGAATTATTTTCGGAAGAGTTTCTTTATTAATCTAAGACCGAGCAATGTGTAACAGATTTAAAAAAATGTAATAATGAATATTGTTAAAAATTTTAATTAAACATAATTGATTACAATCGTGCAGGTTAGTTGATACGAAAATGGTTTCCCACGAATATACCGTTAATATATCTAATACAGTACTGATATATACCTAAACTAATTAACTTTATAAGTATTAAATGTCAAGCAGAAATTTTTGAAACGTGGAACAAACTGCATTTTATTATTCAACTAGTTTTAATTAAAAGGGAAATCATCTTTTTAATTTTAATCAAATATGATTATGATATTAATGATTTTTAAAATCGCGTTTAATATAATTGACCTACTAAATGAACAAAGAATTTAAAATATAATGATAGAGACCTGACAGTAATGAAGCACATTTTAGTTTAAATTTCAATGCTATAACTACCTATCATATATTTTATAGACTTGTACATTATTAATACTGTACGTTTTGAAAAAGTGGAATAACTATGAATGATTGAGTGATAAAAGAATGGTTAATATTGAAGAAGAATTCGCCACTTTGTTCTAAATTTGAACGAAAGCAAAATTGTTAGAAAATATTATTTATTTCTTAAAATTCGTTTCACGCCAAGCAGGGCTTAATTCCAGAATCTTAAATTGAAATTCAAAAAATTTTAGTCCATTACACCTCTTGTAACATCAATCCTGGGACACACTATATCAGCATGCATCTAATATAGCAAGAAAAATGAGAAAGAGGTAATTTTTACATCAATGGATTTAGGTTAGTTGAGGAAATGCCCTCTGCAGGATGCAGTAGAAAGTAAACTTACCAAATTGCAACTTCAACAGGAAAAAATACGTGGAAAAGTGTTTTCATACTGTTTGATAATGGAAATGTTGAAAGAACGCGTGACTTAAACTCATTAAAAATGAAATATGCAGCAGAAAGTACCAGAATCAAATCAGATAATACTTTATCAAAGGCTGATGGTAGAGTACCATTAAATAAAAATTTTTAGATCAAGGGGACAACAACGATGTTTTACTTAGCGGTGTACGAGTATATGGCTAGCATACTTGCTAACGTTATAAATAGTGGAGGTTGATTTTTTAAATCAATTTCAGGAAAATGGTGTAATGGAGTTGATTCATGTTCCTCAAGTTGATGTACCTGGATGCTTAACCTCTGGTTTTGCTTACGAACCTGTGTTTGAAAATAAAATTAGTGCATGTGTAGTTGATATCTATAAAAGCAGTACACTTGAATATTTTTTGGGTTGTAGCCTAAAAACCGTTGAACTAAAAAAATTGCCCTCTGCATTGCCATCTGCAACATCAACATTATAGATGGCACTGTATTACCGACTAGGTATCAATCAACGGCAATAAGAAGAAACATGCTCAAGTAGGTACTTGAGTTTAAAATTTTAACGAAGTAAGCAAAATATTGCAATCAAACGTTCTTGTATGAATTTTCAGTCTACTATTTAACACAGCAGAGTGCGCTATTTCCATTATGAGGAAAAAAGTCAAAAATCTCTTTCCAAGATAAAGGTTTGGAATTTATAAGAGAAAAAAAGTTGCCCTCAAACGTTTCTGACAACTAGTGACTAACTACGTGAAAGGGCGGCCATCTTCAACGGTAGACAGAGCAAAACGGAGTAAAAGGTTAATCTACCCCAGTATATTGGCGTACCTGAGCAATAGGAATTAGCATTAATATGATATACATTTCTTGCAGTAGGTTTTACACCCGTCTTTACGTTGTTAAAGATATTGCATAATTTGTTATGCTTTTTAATAAAACTCTTCGAATCTGTGCATATCGCCCCTCGAAGGTGACATTTGGGTATTGCTTACAATTCATGTCTAAAACACTTGCGCGTAGCGTCCCCATTTATATAATTATATCCCGCATCTTGTACTAGTCTGCACTTTCTGGAGTGTCCGTTTAGAATTTAGATGAACTCGAAATCTTCAACCTCGGCGTGAACGTCGAGAAACAGGATCTTATAAAAGTTATCTTATCGTCCTCTCGTTGTACCCACGGTTGGTATTTTATTATGTGATGGCGGCGAGTGACGGCTCGTCTGAATTTCCGTCCTACAAACAGTGCAAATACTGTAAATCAGTGCCAAAAAATGGACCAAAATGTGTTAAATGTAGCAGCGTTTAAAATAACTATCCCATCTACGGAAACAGAGAAGATTTTTAAAGCAGATATCTGGCCACAATATACAATCATTAGACCCTTCCATCAAAACAGAAATTTTCAAGGGAAAAGCCTAGAACAAATACAAACATAACCGAAAATGGTTTCAACCATAAAACAAAAATCAAAATCATCCATCTAAATGTGCAATCTATATCAAATAAAATAAATGTTCTAGAACTATTTCTAATCGAAGAAAAACCGGATATTTTCTGTGTAACCGAACACTGGATGACCGAGCAACAAGTCTCTGTAACTACCCTGGCTGGATATCATCTCATCGCTCACTACTGTAGAAGAAATTATATCCATGGCGGAGTTGCTATCTATTTAAGAGGTAATAAAACTGACTTTCAAGTATTAGTTAGAAATGACTTTAATGTTATTGATAAAACATTCGAATGTAGTGCCATTACGGTTGATATAGGGGTTACTAAATTAGCTTTAGCGGTAATTTATAGATCACCCACTGCCTCTTTTGAGGATTTTATAAATATGCTCGACTTTACCATATTAAAAGTCACGCATAAATCAAAATTCGCAGTGATATGTGGTGATTTCAATGTTAATTATCTTGTAAATTCAGCTGATAAAACTGCATTACAAGATGTTTTTAATAATCATAAACTTAACTATAATCTACCTAATGAACCCACGCGTGATTACAACGGAGCGATTTCTGCTTTGGATTTCATTGTTAGTAATCTGCCTTTAGATCACATAGTAAACTGTTCAAATTTAGACATTGACATATCAGATCATAAAGCACAATGTATAAAATTCATGGATAGTCAACAGCTATCCCAAATAGATCAAGAGAATAAAAGTTTTCAGTATAAGCGTAGGTTTAACAATGATAATCTTCTTTTCTGGCTTACAAAGTACAACATGCGAAAGGTCTTTTGTGTTTCTGATATAAATGAGGCATGGAGTACCTTCATTAATAATTTAAATTGGTGTATTGAACGTTCTTGTTATTACACCAAAGTAAAAAAATATAACAACTCTAAATCTTGGGTTGATGTCAATATAATACATATGAGCAAAGAATTAAAGAAATTGTTTTGGCTAAAAAAACACCTAAATACAGTCGATATCACTAATAGATATATTGAAACAAAAAAAGGTTTAATAACTTGCTAATCCAAACAAAAAAAAATTACTATAAAAATCGCATAAATTCAGCGAACAACAGGGCTAAGGAAACATGGAAAATTGTAAACAACATTACAGGTCGCACATATGCAACCTACCATCCTACTAAATTAAAGACTAACAACGGGGAAATTACAAATCCGCAAAAGATAGCAAACGAATTTTGTAAATTTTTTGCCACTGTTACTGAAGAATTACTCCATAAGAAGTATGGTGCATCCCTTAGTATATATAAAATCACAAACGGCCATGATTACCGATCTAACTCACTATATTTTTATCAAATTACAATAGAGGAAGTTATCACAGTTATCAATAGTATGCCTAACAAAGACTGTACTGGTGCTGATCAATTACCCATTACCGTCATAAAACACTGTCTGGACCAATTGGTTCATCCTATGACTCATCTATTTAACTTGTTTATTAATTCTGGCGAGTTTCCTACAATGTTAAAACAGTACTCGGGAATCCCGTTACACAAAAAAGGGGAGAAAACCGATGTAACCAACTATCGAATACTATCAATATCACCCACATTCTCAAAAATTCTGGAAAAAATAATCTTCAATCGTATTATGGATTTCATCAATAAACAGCACATCCTATCCGTTAACCAGCATGGCTTTCGCAAAAATCACTCAACGAATACTGCATCCTTTGATTTGATACAATATATATCTAAAAGCTTAGACTCGAATAAGTTAGTACTTATACTACTGTTTGACTTAACACGCGCCTTTGACTGTATATCTATCAATCTACTCATCGATAAACTGTACAACATGGGGGTGAGAGGAAACTTGAGTTCATTTATAAAGTCCTTCTTATCAAACAGAAGACTTCAAATTAAAATTTCAAACAGTGTATCACAAACATGCGAACAAAAATATGGCGTTCCACAAGGCTCCATCTTGTCACCATTATTATTTATTCTCTTTATAAACGACTTATCTACATCTCTAAATGAAGACGATCTTTTAATAATGTTTGCTGACGACACCACCATAGCTATTGCTGCCCCAACTCTGGATGAACTTTATGCGAAAGCAACCAGCTCTCTGAATAAATTTGCGTCATGGTGCAATAATAATAAATTATTACTAAATGTGCAGAAAACAAATTATATGATTTTTGCAAAACCACAAATAAGCCAAACCCTTAATCTGTCTGTGGATAATATATGTATAAAGAGATGTTCAGAATACAAATTCCTAGGTATGATACTAGATGAACATTTACAATGGAGTAAACAACATGATCATGTCATAAACAAAATAAATTCGGCAGCTTACGCCATCAGAAATTTAAAATCTGTCCTAAATCAAAAACCACTTTTGAATGTCTATTATGCATTAGTGTATCCCCATCTCAAATACCTAGTAATTTATTGGGGTAAGGCTGCGTACGGGAGAAGAATCTTTATTGCCCAGAAAAGAATTATTAGGCTTATTTTCAATCTCACTCCACTTACATCATGTCGTAATACTTTTATAAATAATAAATTACTTACTTTTCCTTCAATCATTATTTTGGAATGTTTGTTATTTGCCAAAAATCATCCACACCTGTTTAAATATAATAAGGACACACATAATCACGGCACTAGACATGGGAACAATATATTATTAGATATACATAAATCAAATTATTATGTCAAAAGTCCCTATGCAATCTGTGCAACACTTTATAATAAATTGCCAAAAAACGTAAAAAATATGCAACCCGCCAAATTTAAACAATACATTAAGATTATGCTACAAACTAAAGGTTATTATAATGTATCCGAATTTATATAAATTAAGTGATAATAGTTACTGTAAGTAATATTAAGTATATTGTATTTTTTGACGTATTCTATCTGTTTTATAATAGCACCTGAATAAAGATATTTGATTGATTGATTGATATTACGCGGTGTACGAAAATATAGGGTTGCTTTGGTTTATAAAATTCCTAACTAAAACCCGTTTGAGCTTACTCGACTATTTTTTTAACTCGGCTGCGCCTCGTTAAAAAAATCAGTTCTCGATCACCAAAGTGGCATTTCGCGCACTAGATACAAAAATAACTATTTCTACAAGCGTCAAAAAATGACAATGTTTGCGCCGAACTTCATAAATGAAAATGGACTGATAATCACATGTACTCGAAATGACCCCTTACCATATACTTATAAAGACACTATAAGTATATGCCCCTTACAGTGTCCGCCATGATGAGTGCAAATTCAACCGCGAAAATTTGAAATGTAATTCGGATCACGTAAAAAAAACAACTTTTCTCAGTTCATAGATGAGATTCTCACTTGAATTTGATAAAACGAATCCAGCTATTATAAACAACTTTATTGTCTTCTTAACTGTTAAAATCTACAGGTATTTAAGGCTGGGGTATGCAATACAAATTTTCAGGTTATATCACGCTTCACCACAACGTACATATAGTTGTGTAATCTGTGGCTAGATACAAGAAAATAACAATGCGATCAGCTGCTAGCAGAGGTACCAACCATGACCGATCTCCAACACAAATATCCAAATGATCCAAATGTTACCGGAATGTTACTAATATTTGCGCTCATCATGGCGGATCCCTGGTGGGCTCAAAAGCGATGAAGTAGGGATATGCTATCAGCAGTCCATTTTTATTTATGAGGTTCGTGGTTTGCGCATTGATAAAAATACGTGAAGTGACCCTTTTTTTCACTTTTCTACGTTACCATGACACCGTGCGCGAAATGACCAAAGTGGCACTTCGCGCACTTGATACAAAAATAACTATTGTCGAAATGCAGTCGAAATTTAATTGAAAAATCGAACAATATTGTCAGAAAACTGCAAAACTTGTACTTTAATAAATGAAATAAGGTAAAATTGTATTGCCAATTAAATTCATCCTATTTGGATCATCAACGTGATCGAACGCGAACCCATAGTGTAGATACAGTAAAATTTTACCGAATCGAGACTGGACCGAGACCGAACTATGACGGGCACTATAGTGTGAATCCAGCCTAAAACTAAATCCAAAAGAAAATGTGTGTAGTCAACGGTATTTCTGACTCAGCAGGATGCCATTTAGTAACTGCAAAGGTTTCAGGGAAGGTTTAGTGTAACTTATTTCTCACCGAACTGCAATTAATTTTACTCTTAAATGAAGTATTTTTTAACCCTCATTTATATGCTTGCACATCACGGTTATAGTTTCAATATGTCTATTTGAAATTGACAAGATATTTATAAGCATATTATAGTTCAGTTTACGCCAAAGCATATACCACATAAAATGCAACCATTGATCAGGTGATATTTATAACTTCAAACTTCTTAGTTTACGCCTGCCCGAACATGTAATACTCCTTCTTCGTCGTTTTTGTGCAGACAAGCCATATTTAGAAGTTACAATTACCTCGCGGTTAGTGAACATTTTGGTGAACTTAACGCCATACTTGTAGACTCCAATAAACATTTAATGGAGAATTGGAGATCTTAGTTTATTACAGTTTGCTACATGACTACTTATACTAACTGCACATAAGCTAAAAGTTTTTTTTTTGTTGATTCATGAATCAACTAAATTATGATCAAACAAGATTGATTGACTACAGCTATTATTGTACGGTATTGGTTGGATGGTGCAGAAAATTTCGATAAGGCAGAGAATTCACTCAAGATTTGGCCCGTCCAGAACATGCAATCAGATGAAAATGTCAGATTGTCGAATTAGTTGAATAGCTTCTAAATGTGTTTTTATTAAACAATCTTGATAGTTAATCCCCATAGAACGTTAATCCGATCAACATTGAACAAGATTAATTTATAATAATATAAATAAATACAATGGAATTCAATAGTACCTAAACAGTTTCTGGATATTTCAAAAGATGATCATAGTGGGTAATGCATTTACACTTCTACAATTTTCGTGCTTAAATAATAAATAGCTTAATTTTGGTTTAACAGTCAGATTACTTTAAAGGTTAGCATTTCGTGTCCAGAAATAACAGTTGCAACGGTCACGAACATTCTGTGGCCCAGTGACCTCTGACCACATTTGCTTCAGGTTATGTCCATAGCATGAATCCAGATTTCGTAAACATTGAGAACTTTATTTAAAACGATGTTCATTAGGTAATGAAATTATTAAATCAAGTAGAAGAGTACGAAATAGTGAGAGATCACTAATCATTTCATTCTATTCATCTTATCTACAATATAGTTATCGTGCAGTATTATGAAATGAAGATCTGCCATGAACTTCATAGTTAATGTCTATATAGTATTGTGTAAATATTCATTCCCAAGTATTACGTCTGCCCTACTACACGCGGTATGTAATACAGTAGTCATTAAAAACCACTGTTTTGTTAGATCTTCAGACGGGGAAGAAATTCCCTTTGTTCCCATATGTAACATCTTATAGCCATTTGCATTTTAGAAAACTATTTCTTACTCATAAAAACAATTACAATTTTTAATAAATAAGACAATAAATTTAAACAAACATCAGAAACATTAAATATGTTAGTTAGCAATATTAAATCCAATTAAAGCAAAACAATCACGTTTGGACAAACATTTTGAGGTGTTATAAAATTATAAATTGGCAGGTAACTCAGCCAAAGGGTTCATAATATATTCTTATTTATGTCGCCAGGTCCAACCCAATAGTGTAATCCTCAAATGAACCAATTAGACTATTAGAGGGTTAATTTACAAAATAAATTATGCTCAAATATTTAGAATTATTTTTTCCAATCTTGCTTTGTGGAATTCCATAAGTATGTAAATGTAATAATAAAATCATGTAATTCCACTAATTTTTTATTTTAAATGTAATCTTAATTTTAAAAGTTAATCTCTGCAGCGGAAAAACCAAGCAGCAGGGTATCTACTCTGATGTAAACTAAATTTATAAATTTAAAAAAACTTAGTAAGTAATGAAACTGAATTGTTTATCAAAAATGAAGTGATTAATGGGACTAAAAAAAGTTTTTCCTGTTGAAATAGCCATTTGATTTTATATTAACAAAAATTATAATGGATAAGGAATTAATTGCAAGGAAGGTAATCCATCAATTAAGCTTCCTTCTTGTTTTCTGAAGTTAATCTTCTAAGAGGGCCTGATAGTTACCCTTGTATGTCATTAATAAGATAATTGTTTCTTTACAGTATCCACCGTATTACGATGTTTTCTAGCAGTATAACAGAGCAAATTCTCAAAAATATCTTGCAATCAAAAGCGGCAAGGGAAAATAATTATCGCCAAACGAAGAATGTTACAAGCACCATGCAACCAGCAGCGTCGGCAACTCCGCAGCCCGCTCTAGATGGTGCTCCGTTTGACTAATTGCCCAAGTGCCTCCCGCGCCGAAAGACATGGCTCCATCTAGGTGGTGACGCAGCACAGAGAGATATTCTTTCAACATTTAAGAAGTACATGTAATGTTACGCCGAAACCGATTGTGATAATCGCAGGAAATGAGAATGGCTGCAAAGCATTTTTCTTAGTACACATTTCTAACGAGTCCCTGACCACACGTAGTTTCCCCAACAGCTGGAAGTCAATCACACTTATTCCCATCGTAAAAGTTAATAATGCCACTGTGTTCTATAAAGTAATGGAAAAAATCATAAGGAAGCAGATGAAACATTTTTAGACGATAGTCATGTACTGGAGATTATTGTACTATGGATAAAGGTCAAAAAATTAAAAAAAAAACAAGAATATTATCGAACGTTTAGTAAACATCAAATTTTTCAAAAACGTCGAGGTTATCGTTGAGTGCAATATTAGAAATCTATATTACAATAAATTATAACAAATGTTTTAGTTCTAAGGGTTACATTCATTGAAAGTCACTTAAATATGAAAAAGGTTCTTTTTAACATTTCAGGTTATACTAAGCTTGGACGTAGTTTTCGTACAATGAAATCATCAAGCACTTCTGATGCCAAAGAGGAAGTAATGTGCCTATACAATGGTTTAAGCTCAGTATGGTGGAATAAAGGCAGCGTCGTATCAATTATGCATAAATCGTGTGATACGATTTATCCATACATCAAAAGTAAGATAACTGGCAAAACAGATTCGATAGAACAACCTTTACAAGGTTTAAAGGTATTGGATGTAGGTTGCGGAGGTAACATCTACCTTATTGTCACTACACGAGTTGTTATGGAAAAATATTTTAGGAGGAATAGTGACAGAAAGATTGGCAAGAGATGGTGCACTAACAACAGGAATTGACATTAACGCAAAACTCATTGATGTTGCAAAAGGCCACGCAAGTTTAGATTCGAGCATTTCCAGTCGATTATCATACTTTGTTCAACCAGTAGAGGAACATGCCAATGAAAATGCCGGAAAATATGATGTGATTATCTTAAAATATGTACTGTTGTATGTTACAGATCAGGAGGGATTCCTGAATGACTGCATAAAGTGCTTAAAACCAAATGGGTCGATTTTCGTATGTACAATTAACAAAACGTGGACATCGTGGTTTTATTATGAACTGTTGCGGCAGAAAATCTTTCCCAGTTATCCAAAGAATTTTTTCTGTTGGAACTTATGTACCACCCCAGAAGATTTTAGTCAAATTGTGAGAAACAGTAAGTATAACCAGCTACCCTGGAAAATTAATTCAATTCAACCATCCGTAATTATAGATGGGTGTAAAGTTCAAGAGGTTCTAGGCTTGTACCACAATTTAATGTGGAACAAATATTGCTGGACACGACAGAAATATTTAGATTATGTTGTGCATATTACTAAAATTTAAAGGTGCATACGAAAATGTATACTGTCCAATAATCAAAATAATGTTATGTATAATAATAAAATAAATAACATTGAGATTTATCAAGTGAATCTGCTAGTGACACAAAATAATCGTAAGGTGAACATCAGCATTGCATCGGTGGATTTTATATTGTCTGAGAATTCAGGAGATTTGTGCTAATGATAAAATAACGTTTGAAATCACACAAAATATGCTGAAGATTTTTAACGGTGATGCAACTTCCTCAACACAGTTGGAAGGTTGCATTAATTTCATTCCATTTTACTAACACCATAACAAAAATTCAAATTTTAACCTAAACTAATTGCCCTTGTTGAAAAGTTACTAGAGATAGTTACCAGTAAACTTGTAACGTAAAACGGAATTTTTCGTTTGTTGCTAAATTCAAAATGGCGGCCAATATAGCAATTCTCCCAGTTTTACATTTTAGGCTGTACCTCAAGAAGGGCTTAACTTAATTAAAATTTGAAAACGTAGCCAAAGGATGGCCAGAACATTTAGTTATAATTGATAAAGAACAAAAATTGAACGTAGCCATTTTCTTGGTGCCAAAAGTTGGACAAAAATTCAAAATCTGCTCTAAGCATTTTTTTATTTTTTGAAATGTTATACATATGTATAGTTGACTACCGGTTAAAACCCGTCTGATAGACGGGACAATTTGTTATTGAAAGTAAAAAAATATTTATGACAGATCTCTTGTTTGAAGGTTAATTAAAATATTATCTAACAAATACTAATGACATTTCATCAATAAGTTTGCGTTTACTTTTTAAGAAACAACAAAAAAAAAAAGTTTAGCACCCGAAAACCAAGCATTTTAGGACATACGTTTATATGAACTTTTCGACTTAAAATTGGTTAAGGAATGCCCCCTTAATTTAAGTAGGTTATTACGCAAAAACTATTTTATTTAATACGTCATTGTAGTAAAGACGGGAAAGTTTTGTTGCAGTTTACTAGTCAGTTAATTTGAGTGTATTATGGTTAACTTGTTAGAATTCAACGCAGAATTCTTAATGAAGCTTCTCTTTGGTAGTCCCTTGTTTGTGGAGAATAATAGTGAATCTATGGCGCATTTACAGTCACAAATCTTCTCATAAAATTCAGTGGATTATGTTTCGTGCCAGTTCTTGCTTAAATGTTGTGGTTCAGATCGAAGTAAAATTTTTTCATCTCCAAAATTCAGTTAGGTAAGATATAACCGTATCCGCTATTTCTTCTGTTGAAGTAGCGTGGCGAATCTACAGTGTTCTTGCACTTTCTATTGTTCTACATGTTACATTTTCTTCAATACCGTATACTTAAAGAATGAAATTCAGTACTACATATAGACGTTCCCGTCTCAGTCTATACAGATTATTCTAAAAGAAAATTAAAATGGAAGATCAAGATTAGGTGCTGACTATGTAATAGTACTGCCCTCTGCCTATTTAGTGATGAAGAAAAGCGTTATGCGAGTGTGGTCCTTATTATAAAGCTGTATCATCATTTCACGAAAATTCGGTAGATTTACGTTTGAGAAAACCATGTTTTTTTGGAAACGTGTAATTTGATATGATTGTATACTCAAAATTTTCCCAAAAATCTTTGCAGGGATGGATAGAACCCCATCTGAGCCACACGGTATTTTTCGTTTAAGTTCTAGAATCGCGAATTCGCTACTTTTGCTCCGAAATGGTTTACTACTCAAAACGTCACTTAATGTACACTATCATCTTTAGAGTCCGAATACTGCACACCATTGTGACATTCCATTTCTGGAAGAACTAGAACTCTTGTGGCCGTTGAATTACACAACATTGAAAACACCAAAAACATCCCAATACAAGTTTAACAAATCGAACGCGTTTCAACAGCGAAGCTATTATCAGCAGGGTATTCATTATCAGAAAGCGTTTAAAGCTTTAAATTGAAACTGGGATCATATAATGTACTATATTAGAGTTACTTTTTCATTTTTTAAGATGGTACCTAATGCTTTATTTTAGAAGTCCTAAATTTGTAAAATTTGTTTACCGCCTCAGCTGGAATTACATAAATATTTAGTGACAGTCAGTTGACAGAATTCACCATATACCTATGCACTATATTTAAGGCAGACTCTGTAAACAACACAATCAATGTCATAATTATAATTTAACAAATTCAAATAAATATCTTTATACTTACTTCGAATACTTCGGACATTCCCTGAACTCAACTTAACAAGCAGCTCAATAAATGCCAGAATAACAAAAAAATTGCAAAAGACAGAAATTAGCAAATTAAGAAAAAGTTGTTAAAACTAACTTACCCTTAGTGACGCCTTTATTTATTTTTATGGTCCGGTACATTAATTAAACAACGTTTTCGATTTAATTATTAAGCACACAGATACAGATTTTTGAACTGGAAATCACGAACGCGACACCGAAGAACAATTTCGAAATAAATTTCATTACACTTCCTACCGCCACGAAAGTCGTTAACGTACTGATCGGTAACAACTTCGAAAATTTACATAAACGTCGCTTATCCTTATCATATTTATTTATAAAAACTGGTTACTATCACATTTTAACAAGAATGTCGACTTGAAGTGACCCGACAGCAATGATTCACCTTGATCGCTTGCGAGAGTTACAAAAAATAAGAAATGTTACTAACGCACCTATAATATCATCTCTGGTGTTAAACTTAAGACGTAGGTACTGAAAATAAATATTTCGAGATTGATCTACCATTACGTATTTTGGAGATTAAAAATCTGTCCAATTAGTAATATAATCGTAGACTGTGCTTAATAATTAACAAATCAATGAACCAAAAATTTTCCTAAATTTTCTAATTGCACTGTGGCGCTAAATAAGTCGTTTTGTTCTCATTCCCGCTAGATATTTCTTGAATTGTTTTCTAAAGATGGGTTTATTAAACAGATCTATGAAAAGGTACATACAGGGTGGCCCATTGAAAAGGTAACACACCTGTTTTGGGACACTTAGACCAGTTTCTTAAAAAAACGCTCGGACACGCCGATTTTCTATTTTTGGGGTACAACTTTTGATGTCAAATTTGACTTTGTCGGGTCAAACCCTAGCCCCAGCAACCCCTAACTCAAGAATTTAAATAGGGAAGGGTGTCGAGCGACCCCTCACCTTAGTTAATCTAGAGGGTGCTTTTCATGGTGGTGGAAAAAATTGAATATTAAAAGACGCTTCAAATGAGGGGTCGCTCGACATCCTTTCTCTATTTAAATTCTTGAGTTAGGGATTGCTGGGGTTAGGGGGTTGACCTGATAAGGTCAAATTTGACATCAAACTGTGCCGTTCAAAAGGTCAAAAGTGACGTGATTCAGGATTTTTCCTATACAACACCCCCACCTTAGTTAATCTGGAGGGTGCTTTTCATCGGGGCGAAAAAAAAATTGAATAAAACTAATTTTCATTTGTACTGTCGAATAGAGAATTAAAATACGCTTCAAATGAGGGATCGCTCGACTCCTTTTCCCTATTTAAATTCTTGAGTTAGGGGTTGCTGGGGCTAGGGGGTTGACCTGACAAAGTCAAATTTGACATCAAAAGTTGTCCCCCAAAAATAGAAAATCGACGTGTCCGAGCGTTTTTTTAAGAAACTGGTCTAAGTGTCCCAAAACAGGCGTGTTACCTTTCCAATGGCCACCCTGTATACTTTTCAGTTAAGTTTTCATCCTTTTGTTAAAACCGTTTGAATTTGAAGTCCAAGTAGGAGTCAAAATTCTTAGCATTAGTATGGAGTAATTATATTTTTATTAATTAACGTTAGTAATTGAAAATTGTACTTTATTAATAAAGTTACTGATTGTTTTACTCAAAGAAATAACAAAATTTCGAAAAGATCACACTGTACTTGGTTCATTTCATTTATTCTTTTATACGTTTTTCCTTAGTTTTAGATTTTCCACTTCCAATAAAGTAAGATAATATATAGATCTGAAAATGTTACAATTTAGGATTACACTATGTATATGTTTATTTTATAAAAAATACACTTACACTATACTCCAATTCAAAAATCTGTGGGACATTGCATTACTATTTTCGTCCCTCTTTTTTAGAATTACTACATCTAACTGTAGTTCTAGCTTTTGGTTATCGCTATTTTGTTTAACATTTGAATATCTAAAAACAGTTTTTGGAAGACCATAAAAGATGATCCTACTAGAAGCACTTAAAATTTTTGGCGCAGATGTAAACATTAACAGTGTAAAAAAAATTTAAATTATTTTGAATTCGAGTATGTGTACCGTTAAGTTAAAGATTAACTGTGCATCAGATTTCTTTCAGACAACCACCTAAAATTCGGATGAAATGGCTACGTTACTAATTAAGTGTCAGGTTCAAGAAATGGTCGACATTTCTCCTGTAAAAAGCTTTAAACACCGTAAATTCTATCTAATTTATATCCTTGTACGGTTCTTGAATGATATTACTTTAATAGCGCAATACCGATAAGATGCAAAAATCTCGCAATTAATTCTTTATAACAATTTAATTTTAGTTACATTTAAAACTAGATAAAAGTAAATTAAATATAATCTCTTTCCTTCGCACCGACATGTTTTATTAGTCCTTAAAATGAGAGTACGTAATAAAACCTCTAACGAGTTTGGGTATTAAATGCTTATGTAAAGATAAAGGTGTAGTTGCATGTACCACACGACATGCGCGGGTGTGTCTGGTATTAATGTTGTAATAAGACATTTTTTTGAATTAAAGGAAATTGAGCAAAAAGTCTTAGTTAACGAGTGATTTAGAGGATAATTATGAAATGTAGGTATAATTTAGGTGGAACTGCGCTTTGAAAGTGTTATAATCTTATAATGCTTAACCACCGATGTCTAGGTACATAAATCAAATGTATATAGATTGAACGTATCAGCAAGTAGTACATAACATATCGGTCGTGACGACTAAAAACTACCAGGAAAGACCATAAACAGTCGTACGGTACATGTTCTTTACTCTAATGCTCCCCATTTCACATTTCTTAACTCGTCGGTAAAACATTTACTGTTTTCGTATAGCAATAGAGTGGCAATAGAGAAATCGTGATACGGATGCTTATAACAAAAAAATTGTAACGGAGAGTAGTCTATACAATCACTCAAAACTAATCCTACTCAAATTACGGAAACGAAACTACTTCATTTTATTAATTGATTGTTAGGTTGGATTCAGGAAATGTTCTTAACAAGTTTACAATGAAACTTGTAATTTCAAATTCTACTTCGCATTCGTGATTAATGTATAGCTTTGTGCATAATATTAAGTCGGTTTGAATTTTGTGATTTTTTTGAAACTGATTAGTTGGTTTTTTAAAATTCAGGGTCACCGTTACATGTGTTTATCAATCGTTTAATTCAGAAATCTAACTAAAAACGGTGCTTTTTAGAACGATTTTCCTTCCGTATGCAAGATATTTACGAAAAAATTAAAATCAACGCCACTGGAAAATTTTTCAGTTAAAAAGTAAGAATGGTAATTGACAGTATCATTCTAACAATGAGGCTCGCGTTTCTGTGAATGTGTGCATTATATCGGAATGTACAGGAACAGGAACATTGCCTGAGCTTTCTAAATGTATTACGTATTCGTCAAAACGAGAAATTAAATTCATCCTTAAAAAATTTTCAAATTAAGAAAATGTAGCAATAGTGCAAGGATATTGTTATCCCTACATTACTTGTTCCCAAACTAACCCTTTACTTTAATATTAAGTGATACACCAAATGGTCTTTCTAAACACCGTTAGCTTGGTTCACAAAAAGAATTAAGGAAGATTTATGTAAGGGAAAGGCGGTGAATTTCTGACAATTAACAACTGTTTATCATTTGGCATACAAATGGGAATAAGTAGTGTGAATTTCAGCATAGCAGAATATTTCATATAGGTACTGTAATGAACGGTAAAAAACATATAAGTGAATGGATGTCACATTTTATATTTAAAAAATCTTATAACTTATCCCAATATGGAAAACAAGATGATTAGAAAGTCAATATTAGTTATGGTACGATAGGAAAAAAACACATAATTCGCATTTTTTTTCTATTTTGGTTCAGTAAAATATCGCTAATGAAGTAAGACAAATGTTGATTATAAATTTCACAGATTCCGTTACATAATGGCGAAACAAATTTATCGAATATATTTCATAAAAGGCAAGAGTAAAACTAATGGATTCATGAAGATTTTTTTGTAATAATATTAAATATTAATTACATATAAACTGAAGGTTATTAATTATGATACCAGTTCATTAACATAACAAAATTGGCTTATTAATCAAATAATGTTACGATTTTCCTGTAACGGGCGATACACTTACTTATTTTCTTTTTAGGACAGGCGCACGAATGCATTGAAAACCGAAGCACAAAGCTATGATTTATTACATTTGAAGAATTGATTGCAAATTCATTACGTAAAGCTATATGAGTAGTACCTACATGTACAAGTACTGTAAGTTAATTAATAGATATATTTAGGAAAAAAAAACATCTAATTAAAGTCGATCCTAATTCTATCGTGACCATTAAAATGCGATTAGTTAAAAATAAGACTTTTCTATAACCGTAGAATTTAAGATGTTAATTACAAATCGCATTCGATACTATCACCTATTTATCTTGCTAGTATGCAGACACTATATCCGTTTTTAAATGGGAAACTGAAGATTTTTTTACTAAAGGAACGATTAGAAATAAAAGTATCAGCGACCGAAATTACGTTGATGGTGTGTGCAGTAGGTCATGTTGAGGAAAATACACGTATGGGAACTGCATAAAAATTAAATGACCAGTAAACTGGCACACAACTTTCCCGTATTTACTACAATGACGTATTAAATAAAATAGTTTTTTGGAAAATCAGGCAAAATAGAATAGTTTTTGCGTAATAACTGAAAAAAATATAATTTTCGGCTAGGCCGGAAGTACATTGGTATACCTACTTATTATGCTCAATTAAAAGAGTCGTATGTCCTCTACTTCACTGTACAATTTTACTTCATCTTTGTTAGCAAAAGTTACCCACTGAACACAGTACATCCATGAAACGTTTCTAAATGTTGCATAAGGGTTACAAATGAAACATTCCTAAGAAACATCTAAGACACATTACTGGTACATACAATACTAGAAATAATTTATATAGAACTGATTTAAGTAAAAGTGCAATATACCATAGATCGTAGATATATATTTCATTCTGTTAAGCTGTATAATAAGCTGCCGCCCTTAATACGTGTTATTGAGGTAAAAAAAGAATTTAAAAAAATGCTAAAGGAACACTTGACAAAATTTTGTTTTTATTCAATTAATGAGTACCTTGAACAATAATATTTTTAAAATGCTATATTTTCATGTTTTTGTTTATAAACACTATCAAAATCTAGTCAGTCTATATTTTATAAGGTTATATTTTAATATCTAATTGTTTACTTATTTTTACATACTTTTATATTTACAACTAAAATAACTTTTTATCATGTTTTTGTTAAATTTGGTTTTTGTATTTTTTATGTCTATATTACTTTTATTTTATTCATATATGTATATTTACAATGTTTTCAATACCACTGGTCACGAAAAATAAACTACTACTACTACTACATTCCTGTCGAAAGCGAATAAATGGTAATGTCTAATAAACGTTTCAATTGATATGTTACATAAAATACAAAACATACACATTACAACACGAACGTTTTAGATATGTATCCAAAAATACATCTCTGTGATGTATTTTTTGGAATGTGATAACGTATAACATTTTAGAAACGTTACAAATGTGATGTTTCGTTTGAAACAAAATAGTCATATCTCAAAGTTAACGTTACGGAGTTGTGTTTAGTAGTGTTGTACCAGAAACCTTATCAGTTGAAACATATCGTAAGAAACACATCATACACGTTTCGGTGTGAACGTTTTAGATATGTATCCAAAAATATATCTCTGTGATATATTTTTTGGAATGTGATAACTAAAGCTAGGATGCCTTTTTTTATAAATGGACAAACATAAGGCAGACCCTATTTAAAATCCGTTTTAGAGTACGCACTTTCCAAAAATGCAAACTTTATTCTGCCTTTTTTGGTTTCTGTTAGTTTTATTGCGTTCTTTACCTTTTTTTTTGATATTTTCGCGTAAGTATTTAGTACCTTTTCTGTAAATTTTTTTTAGTTTTTTGAAATGTAAGTAAGTATTTTTTAATTTTTAGATTTTATATAGGTATATTTTTCTGGGCAATTTCTAAGAATGCAAATTGTTTGAAAGTAAAAGGAATTTGGTAACTGAATACAAACTTTGTCTATAATATTTAAGCCTCTTACAATAATAACACGGATCAGTCATTTTCCTTACTTTGAAATATTTCCCATTGTATTATTTCTACCTGCAAGCTGCACCTACATACAGTCTTTGTTGAAATTGCATCCCTTTGTCATTATGCCGAGTTAAGCGTATTTTAATTAGCCAGAAAACTTTATTGAAAAAGAATACCAGCAGATAACATCTATCAACTCTAGGTAATTACTTTTTCAAATAAATATTTGTTTGTCTATACTTAAATTGAATATGTATGTGTTGATTTTATCTCGACAGTTTTCACTTTTCCGTGCCATTTTTCTCCTTTTTTGTCTTTTTAGATGCTTTGTTTAAATTATTTTTTATGCCTTTTGCCTGCCTTTTTTAAACTTTCATTTTGTCTAACTATCCCAGCTTTAATGATAGCGTATAACATTTTAGAAACTTCATTAAAAATGTGATGTTTCATTTGAAGTCATCTTTCAAAGTTAATGTTACTTGTATTTAGTAGCGTCGTACCTACTAGAAACCTAATCACTTGAAACATATCGTAAGAAACTAAAAATACACGTTTCAATGTGAGTGTTTTACATATTTATCCAAAATTAACAATTTAGTGTTTAATTGGAACGAAAAATTTCCGTTTCCAAAAATAGATTTATTCATCATAAGTAGATCGGTAATATTGCACATCTAAATGGCTTATTTGCCAGCGAGTCGGTAGCTCAGTTAGTTTGCGTAGCTGTTTTCTGAATTCCTAAACAAGCGACCGATGTTCGAATCCCACTTGAAGCAAAACGATTTTTCAGCATCACCGATCTCCTTCGAGTCTACACTAAGAGAATTTTGGGGGCCCTGGAGAACAAGCCCCCGGAGTACATGGGGCCCTGCAGGGCCTGCGCACTGGGAAAAGAGCCCCTCAGAGCAGTTGGGGCTCTCGGTACCCTAGTTTCTACCACATCTCAATTTTTTATACTCAGGTATGTTTCAAATGAAACATATATGAGACATTTCAAATATTCACGTATGAAACATTTATAAGGACACATTTCTCCTACATATCAATAAATTACTCTCCGATATGTTTCTTGAAACATATATAAAATGTTTCGATGTAACGTTTCTGTGTTGTTTCAAATCTAGGTTTCTGAAGGCGGACATTAAACATCTATGTTATGTGTATGACACGTTTCTGTCGCTGTTTCGGAGATGTTTCATGTTTCAGAGATACGTTTCTAAAACATTTCAGAAACGTTTTTTTGCACTGTGGGTGTGAATTTTTAAAATTTTCAACTTCAAACATTAACCCCCCTTCCCTATGGGAAATAAAGAAATAGGCTACAAAAATATGTATCACTTTATTTCCAAGTTGCAGCCCCTTAGCAGGAAATCCACTCCTTGTGCCAAACACACAAGTGGGAACTATGTTAAATAATTGAGAAACGAATCATTTTATGACGGTGTGTTATCTTCCGAGTTAGAAGCTATCGAAATATGTATAAACTGACTTTCGAGTTGCAGCCTCTTAGCAGGAAAACCACCCCTTCAGCCAAACACAAAAAGGGAACTATGTTAAATAATCGACGGACGAATCATTTTATGAAGGTGTATTTATTTTTATCATTACTCATGAGTACTTTTGTTTGCTTGGCTTACACACAGCTATACCTCTGCACTCAATAAAAATGAGACACGTGGTATATGGAATTTTGTATTGCAATTCGACTTTACTACCACCTCCTAAAATATGTACACCTGAAACACCCTGTATAGTCAATTAACAACACTAATAAAAAGTTTTATACAACGCAAAACAAAGTTGATCTCGTAATCAATTGATCGCATTGTTAGTTGACGATATAGTTAACTATGCTTTTATAAAACCACCCACAAATATATAACCTATATATAAATATTTTTAAGTCATACTACGTTATTATTTCACCATAACAACTCTGAAACAAGAAACATTAATGACTAAATAACGCCTCTTTAAATCACAACCGGATTTTAGATAGCAACGGGCGTTATTTTTTATAACGCCTACAAATGTAAAATTATCATCTGTTTTAATCATCTTAATCAACTTCTTGCAAGTATGACATAAAGTAAAGAAGTTCATAACGCCCTAGATACCTTAATCACAGATTATCTGTGCCTTAATTACTATAAAATAATAAATCACAATACACTCATGAGTCATGAGTAATGATAAAAATAATAATACACCTTCATAAAATGATTCGTTTCTCGATTTATTTAACATAGGTAGTTCTCTCTTGCGTGTTTTGAATAAGGGGTGGTTTTCCTGCTAAGGAGCTGCAACTTACAAGTCAGTTGGTGCATATTTAGTAAGCTCTTAAATCGGAAGATGATTCTCATCTCCGTCATAAAAGGATCCGTTTCTTGATTATTTATAATAGTTCTCTCTTGTGTGTTTGGCACAAGGAGTGGTTTTCATGCTAAGGGGCTGCAACTCGAAAGTCAGTTTATACATATTTCGAAAGGTCCTAATTCGGAAGATAATACACCATCAAAAAATGATTCGTTTCTCAATTATTTAACATGGTTCCCTCTTGCGTGTTTGGCACAAGGGGTTGATATTTCCTGCTAAGGGGTTGGAACTTGGAAATGAAGTGTTATATATAAAATAAGCTCCTAAATCAGAAGATGATTCACCATCATAAAATGATCCGTTTCTCTATTATTTAACATAGTTCCCTCTTGCGTGCTTGGCACAAGGGGTGGATTTCCTGCTAAGGGGTGCAACTTGG
The DNA here is from genome assembly GCA_036250285.1 of Pyrocoelia pectoralis. Taxonomy (NCBI): domain Eukaryota; kingdom Metazoa; phylum Arthropoda; class Insecta; order Coleoptera; family Lampyridae; genus Pyrocoelia; species Pyrocoelia pectoralis. The sequence goes on along the minus strand of CM070075.1, from coordinate 80,831,551 downwards.
AAATGAAGTGCTACATATACAGTAAGCTCCTAAATCAGAAGATGGTTCACCGTCATAAAATGATACGTTTCTCTATTATTTAACATACACTCAGAGAAAAAGCAATGGTTAAATTAACCAGATTTAATAGTTATTCAACAATTTTATTAAATTTAGTATATTTAAACAAAACCTGGTTTATTTTAACCAATTTGCAATTGTAGATTCAATCGACTCGAAAGTGTTAAGCATAAAATGTTAAATTGACAATGACTATGAAGTTCTTTTACTATGAAATTTAGCAATTGAACATTTTATTATTTCTTTTAACTTATGTTCGTTGTGTTTTAACACTTAAATTGTAGTTTACCAAAACACTTCAGTAATAACAACCCACAATAATTAGTTAAACAATGAGATTATCGGTATTGTGACATTTTATCTTGGTAGTTTTTACAGTTTTTAAGAAGCTCCAAAAGCATAGTTAAATTGAACAAAATATAAGGCATAATAACATTTTAATGGTTCTTTTACTAGAAATTCTTGGTAATATTTATCCTGACTCTGTTCCTTTTAACTATTAAAATAGTAGCTTATCAGAAAGCCTGGTAAACTTAACTGATAACTCCGTTTAATGTTACCTTTGCTTTTCTGCAATTCATCAAAAAGTAAACGTTGGCGACAGTCTTCAATTTATTGTATCAAGGTCTTCAATGAAGTTTTGTGTGGTTAAATCTTTACTTATTTTTATTAATGCAAATGGAAAATTTAGGAGAAGTTTTTAACGCGTTATATAGTGCTCCAGATAGTGATATCGAATATTCGTCGATTGTAAATGATGAATTATTACAAATTTTAACATCGTGGGGATTTGAATCTTTATTCGAAGAATTTGTAGGTGAGTATAGAGTATCTAATAATAAAAATCAATGGTAGCATGTGTAACGTATAACCCTTGTTTATATACCTTTAAACAAGGGTATAACATACGTATTTTAAAAAAATACAGGTTGGTTATTTATGATTTATGCAATTATCAAGTATTGTAAAAATGTTTCCTAGCTTTTTTATAAGACAGTCTAATATTATAATACCTACTATTCTGCGAGATATACCTATCTTAAATTTGAACTAAATGTCAATTGCAGCTCAAGAAATCACTTCGGAACGGCTGAAATATTTAAAAGAAAAAGATCTTGACGAACTCTTTCAAGACAAGAAATTGGGTTTAAAAATTGAGTTTCGCCATTTTCTAACCAAGTGGCAATCAGAAAATGTAAGTTACGACTATTTATTAGTGATTATTTTATAGTGTTTTTTATTTTGATTGAGTATTAGAAAAAAATGTTCCAAAATAGATTTTTTTATATTATGTATATTTATACAGAATACTACAGATCCGAACAGTTGTTCTCTTGAGCGGCTTGAGCCTATAAGTAATAGAACTAGCTTATGGCTCAATCATAATTTAAATTCGCCTTCCACTTCTTCATCAGCTAGTATTAGCACCTATTTGTCCGCAGACGGCGCAGACGAAACGGGGATCAGCTCTTTTGTATGTTTCAATCATATATTTTAAAAACGTTTAATGCAATATTTTTTATCCCAGGATTTGATTAAGGTTATCAAAGATTTCAATACGGGAGGATACGTTTTTGCGACTTTCAATGCTACAAGCAAGTTAAACGATGCAGCTAGAAAAATTATAGTTGATGCTGTTGTAACTTGGCATACCTATAGAGCATAAAAAGAAGATTAGAAGAGATACGTTTGAAAACGTATCTATAGAAATTGAAAAACATTTTCGCGACGATAGGGTAGGTACTTACCTACTAAAATTAATTTAAAAAAATTTATTAATACTCAAAATTAAATTCTATTTTCAGTTTATTTACTATAAAAAAAGAGGTCCAAAACAGAATCCCTCAGGTCGATTATACGACAAGTATTACAATTACACTAAACGTTTAAAAAAAATTGGTTTATTAGGGGAGATCAATAATAGTAAAGGCGCTGATACTACAGTTTTAATAAATGAAGACTTGGAAGAAGTTCCTGATGAAGGTAAGTTCTGTTTTAATGTGTATAATTGCATCTATAAGGACTTATTTTTTTTATATAAAAGAAACCGAAAATTTGAAATCATGGTTACAAATTAACAGCTCTCCATGGTCCGATGTCCAATTAAATTGGAGAAAAACTTTTAAAAAGCGTCGGAATGAGATATTAACAAATTTCTGTATAACTAATTGGCCTTTGTTAAAACATTCAGAAGGATTTAATTTGGTAAGTTTTAAACGTATTTATAGCAACGACTAAACACTTTACAGGTACAATCCTTTCTAGATTGATATAGATTTTAATATAATTTTTAATGAAAAATCTTACGGACTAATTAGACGGTGGCCGACCGTAAAAAGTAAACTTATTGAAATATTAAATAAGAAAGTGAAGGATAAACAAAATTTAATTCTACTAAAATTTCTTAACTCAGTTGATCAAACCAAAGGTAATTTCTTTATTATTACCCCTAATTTAGTAAATTAATTTAAAAAAATTTTTTTTTGCAGCTGTTGGTGATATCATCGTAGCTCTTCTAATTCACGCCTTACTACCACCTACTGTAAAGCACGTCGTAACTAAGGATAACAGAAAAAAAATTGTTATAAAGTCTACCATTAAGGATTCTCAAAATTCCATGTTTCTTCATGTTCGTACAATTAACGACTTCGATAAGAAATTGAATGATTTAAAAACAGAGTTAGCACAGCAAAACGAAACTTTACAACCTATTATAATAGCCGTTGGTGACGTATTACTAAATATTAATACTTATTATGTTTTTTACGACGATATAACATACAAGTTTGAAAATTGTCTAAGTGCGCTCGACGCTTGTTTTAAAATTTTCCACGTCTTGAACTTAAAATACCCTCGAAGTTGTGAAACTACGTGGACGTTCTTTCAGAAGTATTTTTACAACATAGATTTATCGGAAGATAATACATCTTCTAACTTACTTTGTTTATTGTCGGATTTAGCAAATTAATCATGCCTGAATGTTTTAAATGCAAATTATCCGAAAAATCAGGTACTATTACTTTGTTTACAATTGAGGCGTGTTTTACAAAAACAGCATAAGTCCAAAATTTCCGAAATCGGGTTAGTGGGGCCATCTTACTAGAAAATGAGATATATAGTAAGATGGCCCCACTAACCCGATTTCGGTAATTTTGGACTTATGCTGTTTTTGTAAAACACGCCTCAATTGATCAACTTATTACACATTTTAAACTTTTTCATGGCTTCACCCCATACGACAATTTTTATTGCCTAGATTGTAGTCACACGTACCAATCTTTAAGAGCATTTAAAAAACACTTTAAGTGTAACAATGTATGTGTAAATAAATTGAAGGAGACTTTAAAAACATCTAATATACCTTCTGATAATACACCAAAACAAGAACAAACGCATAACTTTTTAACTGATTGTGTAGCTAACCAGACAGATGAAAATAATTATAATATAAATTCAGTTATTAGCAATATCGAATCTTGCGCTTTATTATTTGTTAGTAAATTATATAACAAATCAAATTATTCACGAAAAGATGCAGAAGAACTTATAGACGAGATTTCCTTCAACTTATTGGACACTATTATGTTAGCTCTTAAAGATGTAGTTTCGAGTGAACACAACAATACTGATGAATTATTATGTCAAATATTACATTTTTGTAAAAATCCCTTTAGTAAATTTAACACTTTTCATAAATACATAAAAATTTTAGAAAGTAAAGGTGTATATAAGGAACCCCAAATTTTTGAACTCAACAATGAAGTAAACGAGATAATTATTAATTATACACCAACTTTAGATTCAAAACCAAGTAAAGGGTGTTTAATGCCGCTGCATTTCCAGTTTACCAAGTTTTTTGAGTTACCTTCTGTATTAGACGATACTATGCAAAACATGAAAGATCTCGCTGATAAACCTACATTAAATAATATTATAAATGGAGAAGCATGGAAAACTATCGAGTCTCACAACACAAATAAATTTTTAATTCCTTATATTTTATATTTTGACGACTTCGAAATTAATAACGCGTTAGGTTCACATGCCGGATCCCAATCAATTGCCGCCTTTTATTATAGTTTTCCAACACTTCCGCAACATCATGCTTCTTCTCTAGAAAATATATTTACTGCTCTATTATTTAAATCATCCGATAAGCATTATGGAAATGAGGTATCACTTCATTTATTAATTGATGAAATAAAAGTACTCGAAAAACATGGATTAACAATCCACAATCGTCAATTTCATTTTATTTTAATTGCTGTCGTGGGAGATAATTTAGGGCTTAATTCTATTCTTGGTTACACAAAAAGTTTCAGCGCAAATTATCCCTGTAGAATGTGTAAGTGTAATCAGCTTGAAATTAGATCGAACTGTAAAGAAAATTCTGAAAAATTTAGAAACGAAGTAAATTATAATGAAGATATATCCATTGAAACTGACGCGAGTAAAAGAGCTAAACTTAGTGGCGTACGAGAATTTTCTATATTCAACACAATTAATTCGTTTCATGTTGTTACAAACTACGCTGCTGACATAATGCACGATCTATTCGAAGGAGTTTGCCACTACGATGTATCTCAAATTTTGAGTCATTTAATACAAGCTGATAAATTATTTTCATTGGAAATTTTGAATAATCGAAAACAACTGTTTAATTACGGAAAAAGTGAAGTGGGTAACATTTCACCTCCTATAAAAATGAACCATTTAAACAATTTAAAACTTCATATGTCGGCTAGAGAAATGTGGACATTTTGTCATTTCTTACCTTTGATTATTGGAGACTTGGTTCCAATTAATAATAAGTATTGGAAATTGTTATGCCTTTTAATAGAAATGATGGATTTAATTTTACGAGATGAATTTGACGATAATGATTTAAAGGCCATGCGTTTAAAAATATGTCAACACCACACACAATATGTTAAATTGTTTGGAGATACTCTTAAACCTAAATTTCATTTTATCCTTCACTATCCTACAATCATTAAAAAAATAGGCCCTCTCAAGCATATTTGGTGTTTTCGCTTTGAGTCAAAACACAGAGAATTGAAAATTTATACTAACAGTACTAATTCTAGACGAAATATACCTTACACTGTTGGTATCAAATGCTCTCTTAAATTTTCTTACCGTTTGTTAAATAACATAGGATTTAAAAATATAATAGGTTATACTGCGAAATACAACAAGCTGCAAACTTTAAAAGAAAGAACGTATTACCCGACTCTCAATTTAGATACAGTAGGCTCTATAGAAGACGATATTGTGGCATTTAAAAAAAGTATTACTTATAAAGGAACGCAATACGAAATTGACTTTTTTCTGCTAACTAAAAATTTACAATTATACAAAATTGTAGATATATTTATTGCGAGTGAAGAAAAAGTATATTTTGTATGTTTAAAATACAAACTTGGAAATTTTTGTAACCATTTTCAAGCCTATCAAGTACTGGAAAGTACTGACAATTTACTTTTTGTATTCTCACTTTCGTATTTTGATTATTATTCCCCAATTCATACCTATATTTCGCCTAATGGCAATACATATCTTCGACCTAAGTATTTCTAAAAATAGTTTGGTCTAGGTTACATTTAGTCTAGGTTACAATTAGAGGTGCCTACCTACTTAGTTTTACCATGTCCTAGGTTTTAAGATTTTTATTATGTTATTTTTATTATAAGGTTTTTAATGTGTAGTGTATAGGTATGTATGTAGTTTATATATACAATAATTGTTTATTACTTATAAAAATATGTTTTTAATAAATTATAAGTTCAAACTTAAATAACTTTTATTATTTTTACAATATGGTATGAAAGTAAGTTAACAATAAAAATTGTTTAAATAACTATCAAGTATAGGTAAGTCGCCAATTAATATGGTTAAATAGCAGCTATAGTGTTTAAACAACTATTATCTTGGTTCGGCAACTAGCAAGAACTATTTTAATAATTAAGTAACATTTTTATTTGTTAGACAACGGAAGAATTAGTTGAGAGACTATAAATTTGTTAATGTACCACTTGGTTTGTTTAATGTAACAAACTTTGGTTAAATAAACAATTCAAACCGTTAATCTACTATTTTCTTGGTAAATTCTATCAATTCTCTATGTTATTTGACATTAGTAATATTAACTATTATTTTACAGTTGATAATACCATATTCATTGATTGGCGCATTTTCATATACTCTTTTTAATTAATTTTACCAAGTTTTTTCTTTGAGTGTAGTTCCCTCTTGCGTGTTTGGCTGAAGGGGTGATTTTCCTGCTAAGGGGCTGCAACTCAAAAGTCAGTTTATACATATTTCGAAAGCTCCTAAATCGGAGGATAATATACCGTCATAAAATGATTCGTCTCTCAATTATTTATTAACACAGTTCCCTCTTGTGTGTTTGGCACAAGGAGTGGATTTCCTGCTAAGGGGTTGCAACTTGGAAATGGAGTGATACATATTTTTGTAGCCTATTAATGCTGAAACTACATCGATTATAGAATTAACGGTATTTTCTATGAGTTACCTCTTCGGCGAAACCCGTTTTGGGGTTGTTTTAAGGTAAGGGGTGGAGCTCGAATATCGAAAACACGTTTAAGAGCTCCTAATTATGCGCCTATGCGCGATCTTCTGTTTTTATTAATAAGAGGTGGGGGTGAACGTTCACTCAGCCCCCCCACTTTCAAATTAAAATTCCTGCTAAGGGGAACGAGCTCAAATTTTTTTTTTGCGAATTTCGAAAGTTCATAAATAGCTTCTAATTCGGAGCTATCATTTTTTAAATTCTCGCGTGGCGGGGGGGGGGGGCAGCTGAACGAGGGTATTTTAATCTATTTTATTTAAAAATCATGATTCGACACCCCGCATTGCGCAGAAAAATGTTGGGTTTTAAGTACGGCCTTTTTGGTTATTAATTGAATATCTTTGAGTTCATTTCATATGTTTTACACGAAATTCGTAAATAAATTTGTGCAGTGCCTTTACTGTCGTCGTTTGAACAACTGTTCCAAACATTCCATCTTTAAATCAATCTAGTACTACTTTTAACATCTTTGCCTTTATCAATTAATCACCTAATGTACCTACGTTTGATTTTCTTTACACCTGCAGCATTTGTGTCAATTTTTATTCACTTTTCAGCCTTATGCAATTCTCATACCGGACGAGCCCCCAAAATATGTGGGATTAGACTTGGAAAAATGAAAAATTGACATTTATTAATTATTGAATTAACTAACTGGACTCCTTCCCTACTCGGATTTCGAATCTCGCGGGTAATTTAATCCCACATTATAAAGCATATTTAGCCACAAATTATTCATGCGTCATAAATGACAAGCGTACAAATCAAGATCAAAACATTCCTAGTCAAATGACATGACCGTAACAAATAACGCAAATACAAAAAGTTAATTTTGAAAAAGTAATAAGCAATAACGGGGAACATAAACAACAACAAAAATAGGGGTTACTAAATGTCAACAATGGCCGTATTAACAATACGTACCTATGATGTGACATAAGAACTACATTGATCATTTTCGAAACTAAAAACACCGCAGAGCAAACGTTCTATTTTCATGTTTCTTCCATGCATACATTCGTTTTGATCTTAAATATGGTGTACTTACTTGTTTTGTTAATTATCAGAGATAAGAGATAGTGATATCGATTGATTACGTTCTATTCAGCGTAAGGGATTTAATAAAGTTAAACGTTCGTTATTAATTGCTAAACTTCAACATTTAGGTTTTTGTGATTCATTCCTAAAGTTAATATGGTCGTTTTTAAATTATCGCTTCCAAATTGTGCGTTTAAAAAATTATTTGTCCGATTCGATTAATGTAACTTCAGGTGTCCCCCAAGGATCCCATTGCGGTGCAATCTTGTTTCTGCTTTTTATAAATGATATATCTCAAGTTATTAAAAACTGTGAACATCTCCTTTATGCGGATGATTTAAAACCGTTTAAAGAAGTTGATTCTGTTAATGACTATTTGTTAATTCAAGAGGATATAAGTAATATAGCTCTGTGGTGTGACATGAATCAATTGTGGCTTAATATTGAGATTAATTTGCTAGTAATAACTCGAAATCCATTTTTAGTAATTATCAATTTCTTTATCTCCCATCATTATGGATTCAAGACATCTTAATATTGAGAAATGCAACTGCATTACTAAGGGATTACTTTGAATAATGTTAATTGTATTAAAGATTTGGGAGTTTTATTTGAGTCAAAATTAAATTTCAATAATGATGTTCAATTTATACATGCAAAAACATTGAAGCAATGGGGTGTAATTTGGATGACAGCTAAAGAAAATTACGTAGCATGTTCAATTGTAATAGGGGTTTCCCGTTAATAATAAACTATTATAGTAGGATTCACCGGGTTTTAGGTATGACTCATTGCAGTAAAGTATGATAATCGACGTGACATAGTTTTCTGTTTCTGTAAATAAAAATATCAGTAAAATGCAATTGAGAAACGTATGTCGTTCCGTTTATTTTATGTGCAAGCAATGAAACGTATGTCAAATAATTTTCTTTGTTTACATTGACATAACCTTACTTCGTACTTCAAGTTGCCACACCGTTTTGAATTTTTTCCAACGTTCCTTTATTCAAATCAGTATTTTTCAATGCTAATCACAAAATCACAAAATGAGCAGAAGATCACAAAACTTCTTGTTGAAAACAATAAATTTATGACTGGATTGACAGATTACACAAAAATTGACAGTAGGAATTATTGTTACGACATACGAACGTTTGGATTGATGCATACGATTTGTAGCGATGAGTCATACCTAAAACCCCGTGAATCCGACTATAACTACTACGAATATGTAGTTTATCTTTTACAACCTTTACATTCTGTTTTATTTTTATATATATCCTGTTTATACTACATTCATAAGAGTAAACAAATTTGCTAATTATTATTGTTATTGTTAAATAATTAATGCAACCTGGAAATAATGAGAATATAAGATGGTTTATGCCTTTATTCGACTTTTCCACAAACTCAATATCTAAATCAATGTAACGACTATATTAAATAAATAAATTTTACGAGGATTACGATCACAATGTGAAACAAATAATAAATAAGATACCCAATTCTGCGATCAAAGACAAGATGATATATCGATAATGGAAGTAAACACAATGCGGCAAGTGGATACCACCTCTACTAGTCTGTATTAGTCCATTGTAATCGAAAGAAGAGTACTTACTGTAACACTTTAACTACATAGTTAGCCATGATAATCATTCTGACACCTAACAATCGTGAGCACTTGTGAACAATTGCCGACGAATAAACGCGCGCGATCCGTGTCTCCATAAGCGTTCAGATCGTGCAACTTTCTCATTATTACAATGCGTACGTTGACAGCTCCATAAATCTTATTGCAATTCCATATGCAGAATTCGCTAAGGCTGTAATTGTAATCGCTTAAATCATTGTTGAATTGCGCTTTTGATATTGAGAGAGACTTCTCGTTCCTGAAAGGACCACCAACCTACACACCATTTAATGTGTAATTCAATTAAATTCAGAAACGGATTGATACAATGAATTCTTTTCTTTACCATTGTTCTTCTGATGCTTCTGTATTGTTTTTTAACAATTTGCTTACATTATACATTTAATAACGTCGTAAATTATCTCGTACATTAGCGGTTAATTGTGTCGTGTCAATATTATTCTTTGATGGAATTGATTATCATGGAAAAATAACTATTTCTGAAACCTTTATTATAATACAATGTACCTAATTATTACAGTTATATACGATAAGTTATTATAAGTTTAATTACTATACTTCCCGGTAATTTTGTATAATTTCCACTGTATTGGTTAGCATAATGAATTATATTCGCCACCGGTAATTAAATATTCTTTGCCAAGTTCTTCGTTTAAATAAACTCTTTGGAATCCACCCATTTTTTAATGATGTTTCCTTCCTTCCTTATTTGCAAACCAATATTTTCGTCATTCTCACCTGAAACATCTTATTGGAACAAATTAAAGTCACTCGGGGGTAGGTTTCCATGACTTTAAACCTGGCATGACAAATGATTGCTACCAAATTCAGGGCAACCATCTCGCAGACACTTTATGAAGGCATAATCCTTTATAATGGTTCCAATAATACCACTAGAAATTTCTGCAATTCACCTAGTGATCAGCCGATGATAATTCATAATAAAGTCATTAATACCATTGATATTCTCTTGAGTGCCCACTGAGCAAATCAGTATCAATCACGTCCAAATTATACTGTATACTTTCCTACCCATTATGTCCCATACATGTTTAACGAGGAAAAAGGAAATATACGGAACAACTCTTATGTCTTAAGTGGAAAATTGCCAAGTTTCCTTTTAATAATTATACTTTCATAGTTTTAATAATAGAGTCATTCATGAAGTATAACATGATGCAGTTGACATAGTAAATCGGAGGTTGAACAACGCTATTTAGTTATGCTTTGAAAAGTTAAATTAAACCCGAAACAGGGCGCAATGTTACTTAATTCAACGGGATAGGAGGGAAAAGAAATATTCTACATTTATACAGGGTGAGTTTTTTTTCATTATTTGTATGGGGATCTCGGAAACCATAAGAGTTACACATTTGCTTAAATGGGGAAAGATTTGCTTCTTTGGAAGACTAATCCAGATACGATTTTGTTGATTTAAGAAAATGCATGGCTTACTAGATATTTGTAAAAAAATAAAATTCTCCAAAATCGTTTCAGCCGTTTAATTCGTTTATTTCTAAAGATAGATAAAAATTGTTCTAATACAATTTGTAGATAATTTTGTGCCGAATAACGTCACCGTACTAGTTTTTTAATTTTGCTTAGCATTTTGAGGTTATGAAGCAAAGTTGAATTTTTTTAAATGGAAACAATAGTTGGCTATGACGTTTTTTAATAGTGCATTTTTTTCTGATTGTAATGATGTAAGGGTAAAGGGTTGTATCACTTATTTTGATAAATAAAGGCACAATACACGTTTTCCTATTATTAGGTTTACCAAAAATCACATCCTGCCATGGAAAACAAAAGAAATTTACAGTAAGTGTTCGAAATGTACACAATTATTATCGACACACCTTTAGACTTTTTTTGTATTTGGAGGAATAAAAGATGCAGGAGCTGCAGGAAGTTGTTATTAATGCGTTTAGCAGATTAGATGTAAATGGGCGTAAAATTGGGAAAGCTGTTAACTCCGTGTTGAAAAGGTGTCACAATGTGCGTCGATAATAATTTCTTTTGTTTTCCATGGCAGGATATGATTTTTTGTAAACCTAATAATAGGAAAACGTGTATTGTGCCTTTATTTATCAAAATAAGTGATACAACCCTTACATCATTACAATCAGAAAAAAATGCACTATTAAAAAACGTCATAACCAACTATTGTTTCCATTTAAAAAAATTCAACTTTGCTTCATAACCTCAAAATGCTAAGGAAAATTAAAAAACTAGTACGGTGACGTTATTCGGCACAAAATTATCTACAAATTGTATTTGAACAATTTTTATCTATCTTTAGAAATAAACGAATTAAAGGGCTGAAACGATTTTGGAAAATTTTACTTTTTTACAAATATCTAGTAAGCGATTCATTTTCTTAAATCAACAAAAGCGTATCTGAATTAGTCTTCCAAAGAAGCAAATCTTTCCCCATTTAAGCAAATGTGTAACTCTCATTGTTTCCGAGATCCCCATACAAATAATGAAAAAAAACTCACCCTGTATATTACACCTAACCCTCCTCTCCTAACAACATTCTTCTTCTCTCTCCTACCTCTTCCATCCATCCTATTTTTCCCCCCTCTCTCCCCTAGAATGTCTCTCCATCCTCTTCCCTCAGTTCTTCACGTTCTTTAACATGTGCGTAATACTCTCTTGTCCCGTTCTACATAACCTACATATTCTTTTTTTTGCTCCTGTTATTATACCCCCTTTCGCTCTTCCTCTCTATCCCTCTCTTAACGTGAATTGAGCCCTCCTATGGGAGATTCTTCTCCCATTTTTCCCAATCGTTCTCCTTGATCCATGTTTCTACCGGCCCCACCATATCCCACCCCTCTATGTACTTCCAAAAGTCTCCCCTTTATTGCTTATCTCCACCACGTTCCAGAAGAGCAACCTCCCCTGCCTTTGTTCTCTTCTATTCTTCCCTTGCATATTTTTCTTTCCGTTACTGGTTTTTCCGTTTCTTGGCGTATCGTTTCCTTTCCTCCCCTCCCCTTGCATTAGTTTTTTTGTCTTATATTCTACTTTTTCCCTATTGAGCCCTTTTATTCTCTCGTCATACGTATCTTTCTCCGTCTACCTCCATTTTCTTGTATCCCATAATTTTCTTCCCTCCGGTCTTTTTCTGCCGCTATGTTCCTTATTTCCCTTTGGGCACTTCTTTCTCCTCATGATCTAGATATGTAAATTCTGGTGCCCCTCAGTCTTCTCCTTTCTGCCATCACCTTCTGCTTCTCTTCCCAGTTCTCCATTTCTATCACCACCATCTCGTTTTCCCTCTCCTTATTTATCACTATCACTCTTTTATATTCTGCTGTACATTCAATTTCTCCTCCATCATCTCTTTCACCTCTTCCTGCGGCTCCTTACTTCTCCACCCCCTTATCACAATGTTGTTCTTCCTTTTCCTCTTCTCCTCGTCGTCCCGTTTTTTGCTAGTTGTTCTATTCTCTCTATCAGTTCTTCCTTTTCTTTCTGCCACACCTTTTCTTTGATTACCACTTCCTCCTTCATTTCTTTAATCTCTTTCATATTTTCCCCCATTCGCTCCATCACAGCTTGAATAAGCACCTTTATTTCGTCCATTTCTGTTTCTTCCTTCGTCTTTCCTCTTTCCTTAGTTACACTTCCCTCTCCTTGTTCCTTCCCTGTCTTATTTATATCAGGTGATCTTATTACTTTCTCAAATATTCGTTGTTCTTCAGCTTCCTCTTCTTCCCTTTCTTTTTTATTCAATTCCTCTGTCACACTATTCGCTCTTTTCTCGCTGATCCGCGTAAAATGTTGTGGCTCTTTTTTACTTAAAACGTTCCAAAGATCCCTCAGACGCGCTACCCGTCACGGAAAGAATAAAATGCAAGTTCAATTACCGAAATTTAAAACCACAATATACAGGGTGGTTTGGCTTGCAATGTCCAGACAATATTTCCTAAACTAATAAAATTAGGAAAAAACATTTAAATTGAAAGTTATTGAGTATTACGTATTCTATATTATGATCCATCATCATGTTCAGTCTCTAGGAAATTCACTTGACAACAAACATCGACTCGTGAATGATCATCATGACTGCATAATGCATATGTTTGTGTAGGTATGACAAAACATTGCAAATTTTGTACGGAATTGGAGGCTTACTTACCCCGTAAATAATTTTGCATGATCATTAAGCTGGTGTCAAAAAAAGGGTGAACATGGAGGAGTAGCTATTTATGTGCGGTCAAACATATAAAACCAATCCTTCAACTCTCTATGAACGGTGTTTTTGAATGTGCCGCGGTTACCAGTAGGTTGAACCGTGGCCAAATACAAGATGTATATCAATTTATTAAAATGTTAGTCATCAAGTAATGTCAGTGGGACAACAATGATTCGTCGAATCGCCTTTATTTAAGTAAATATGTCTAATCTTCCGTTGAAATATCATAAATAATTTGAAATTTTTAAAAAAGGAAAAGTTTAAATAAGGAAAATATCATAACGTGTAAAAACGATAAGTATACCCTTTCCATTAGACTATTAAGATCACAATTAGTTAAATTTCATCTTCTTAATAACGAATTGTAAATTAAATTAATGTAGTTTAGATGTAAACATCCATAAAGAATCAGTGCAAGATTTGATTGGCATGAAATTATCTAAATCGACAATTACATTTTCGTTTATAAACCGTAAATCATTTTGACAGCATCGTTTCTCATAGACTTTCATGTTTTTAATTTTCGTCAGCAACAAAATTAACTTTTCGATCAATTTAATTTTCTACGATTATATTATGAATTGAACGAAATAAGTATGAATTTTTTAATTGCTGTAGTACGTTTTATTACCTAACTAATTACTTGCTGCAGGTAAATTAGTGTGAACATAAAAAAGTCATACAAAAAATCCTAACTCGAATTTAAGATATGATCACTTCAGAGTCAATGAGGAATTTGTGGAATTCGGGACGAGAGTTTTCATCAAAGGGTTTGACAATTCAAGGTCTAACGTGATAACATCTTTGTACCTACTATAGAAGCAGAACCGTTTCGACGGCTCATTGAATCACTTTTAATTTACGGAATTGTACTAATTAAAAAGAATCGTCGGTGGAAGTTTAGCCTTCATCTTACTCGAACATCTCAACATTTTAATCATCAATTTTATATTGTTAACACTGTATTTAGTCGTTAAGGTCCTAAAGAGCCTTCATATACCTCTATAAAATCTGCGATAATCTTTATTAGTTCATAAACTTTATTATCGTCCATATTACATTTCGAGGCTCAATAAATATTTGCGGTTTAAAAAGATCTGATTTATTTCAAAATTTTATTAAGCATAAATTTGTAATGATTTGTAGCTTAATCTATAGTTGAAATCACCAGTAATTTTCTTTTAAATTTCTAAACGTAGCCGCAATCTCTAACTATAATATAATTAGACAAGTAGTGAAAGGTTAAAAGGTTAGAAAAATACTTAAGTGCAATTAAAATAAGTTAAGTGAAGGGGCGTTTTGTGGACATGTGTACAGGTAGGTATGCTGTGCACTCGAGTGTTACTATTATTACAGGACGAGGACGATGCTGGAATACCTACTATTACGTATTTCTACGTGCTTTAATTAAGCACTTAACTTTGAAGATAGACAGAAGTATGAGAATTAAAGACTATTTGATACAGAGTGTTCATTAGCAATGGTCAATTTTTTTATAAACCTTGGTCATGCATAAGTAGTTAAGAATTTTAAACCGTAACATCTTTACTAACTGCCACCCATAACTCCTCATGTGTTACTGTCATATACATAGTATAACTTTCAAATTAAATTTGTAACCTGAAATCTGCTTCCAATTCCACTACAATTAAAAGTTTCTTAGAGTACCGTCGCATTAGAGTAAAAACGAAAGTACAAAGCCACTTGTAAATGAATAGTACGTTTTTGTGATCTTTTTTCCAGCAGAAAAACGTCAATCTCCGCTTGAATCTTGTAATAGACTTATCCGCGTATATTATCCGCATAGCTTTTATCTCACTTGACATCAAAATTGGACCACGGAGGCCCAGTTGTATAAAGTCTAATTAATTGAGTTTCAAGCGGCGCCAGCGATTAGTGCAAAATGGAACCGCACAAACTAGGGTTAACGTCTGGACTAAGATTGTACTGACGATTTTACCAACCCATATAGGTTGGTAAATGGGTGCTAAAACAGTCTGTTGAACCCTAGGATGGACGTCAACCCTAGTTTGTGCGACTCAATTTTACACTAACCGCCGGATGGTTGAAATTCAACTAGACTTTATATAACTGGGCCGGAATGTTACATTCGAAATTAAAGGTTGGTAACGGAAGAAAGAGAAAGGTACAAATGGTTCATACGTATTTAGCAATAAACATATTAGTAACAATTAGCCCAAAAATAATCTACCGTTACTAGTTACATCTTCATTTATATTATTGGTTTTGTTGTTCATGTTCAATAACCTATGATTGACCAATAACCATAATTAAGAATTCTTCATATTAATTGAACATTCTGTGAACAAAAGGATATCAATTGCATATGGAATAAATTTCAACTATGCACCACGAAAAAGTGATGCGTTTCCGAGAACAACATAGAAAAACTAGGGGTAAGACAGTTGCTTTGTTGTAAATCTCCAGGACTTTGGAATGATAAATTTGGTTAAGAAGGTTTTTGAACCAAAAGGAAGCAAGAACCTATCCTAATTGAAGTGTGTTCTACTGTACCTCCAGGATGTGGCCGATTTGAAGGACACCACGCCACTAGAAGAACACAAAGCTTTCACTGAGGGGTAGTTCACTTTGCGGATTAACTCGCGTTCGAAGTACCAGAAGAGCATGTCGCGGGAGAAATTGAAAATTTCGTTTTTAGTAATCGCAGAGGCGATATCCACTTTTGCTTATTGGGGAAGATAAGGTATAAGCTATTCAGGATAATAATTGTTGGCGGTGAAATTTAAATGGAATGATTGAGCGAAATTCCTTACAACCATGAAATGTGCAATACTTCACGGACGAAACTCGATTTCAGGAAAAATTCTAATACACCTAAAACCATTTAACAATAAATCATTAACATTATGCCATCCGTGAATTCACTTAAAGATCAATTAAATTACTACTAAAGAGTTCCTCTTCTAATGCAACAATTGGTAGGTAATTCGTTTATAAAAATTTGAAGTTATGAAGCACAGAAGTTTTACAAGTTGCCTATGTTCCTTTTCCATGATTTTATGAACCACGAGTGTAAAGTGAATGAAGATTTTTTGCCACATCAAAAGGATTCGCAACGATGCAATATTATCAAATCAAAGCAATCGGTTGTTTCCTGTATTTAGAACAGATTCAAATTGTAGGTTATCTACTGCAAAAAGTAGCAACTTCCCCGAAGAGTGCTTAAAACCGAAGAAACGAGTCCAAACGGCCTTGAAACCAATCGGATTCTGTCAAAAATTGGATAGGGGTACATACCGAGTTACACTTGGGATCTGCAATTAATTTCGCAAAATTCTGACCTGTAATGTGGACTGTGGAGTCCTCATAGAAAACAGCTTTACATACTCAATTTCGGCTTTTCGGAGTTTATGAAAATCCAACTTTATGCACGTCCCTGCATATAAACCAGAACATACACCTAGGAGAAATACAGGGTGATTCGGGAGGAAATGGAAATATTTTGAAGACATGTCCAGGAAGCTAAAATAAGTAAAATAAGCTCATATTTTCAAATCCGATTTTCATTTATTTCAGAGATAATTAGGTTTTTCTTTTTAAAAAGTTAATCAAGTTAAATTTGACAACGTTGTCCTTAATGCCAATTTGAAACAATATATTAATTAGATAAATGTTATTTTGAATTACTTACAAAAAAACTTAACAGTTAGCTAAAAAATTAACTGTTATTAATCAATTTTTTGTAATTACCACATCAACGTGTTTTACCCCTGCACACCCCGTAGGATCCATTTGCGAAAATTTTCGCAAAGGAAAAAGTTTGGCGTCTCGTTAAAATAAAGCCGCTCACAAAGTATAAAAAGTATATTAATTGATTGCAAAAAAGGTTGCCGGCTCCCGGACCATTCTGTTTATTCAGTAGAAGAGCATCGACGTCGTTTTCCGAATAGAAAAATTCCTAATAGGCAAGTGTTTCAAAATGTTTTTACACGTGCTAGTGAAACTGGAACGTTCCCAAGTGCACGTATTGCTTCTGAAAAATAACTTTTTAAAAAGAGGAACCTAATTATCTCTGAAACAAATGAAAATCGGATTTGAACATATGAGCTTATTTTGCTTATTTTAGCTTCCTGGAAATGTCTTTAAATATTTTCATTTCCACCCGAATCACCCTATATTATAATAAAACACTCTCAACCATCCCCTTAAAACCAATGAAATGTAATGAATGAAAATGAAGTTATTTTTTATACTTTTATTTAAATTTTCATTCATTAAATTTCATCAGTTTTAAGGGGATGGTTGAGAGTGTTTTATTATAATTTTCATTTACCCCTTTGTGAGTTCCGAACCTCAATTATGTCTTCATAAGAGAAATATTATGTTAACAAATTACAGAAGGAGATATTTGGATTTCTGCAATTTGGTATATTTTGAACAAGAGACCTACGTATACTAAGTTAGAATATATTTTTGTTTCTAAATTGAGATATCTGCATATTTACTTGAACTTGTGATTCGATAAAAAGACCATCAATCAAGCTAAGGATTTTATTGATCCTTTGAAGAATTATTAACGAAGTGAATTAAAATATTTTAAAAAAATTACCGTGTAGTAGTTAGTCGCATACGGTAAGGACAATAACGAAATGTGAGTATACAGGGTGTTTCAGACCACCCGTACCGCCCAAATATCTCGCGAAATACAAAACGCATTGGAAAAAGAAAAAATACACCTAAAAATTTTTTTAAGACTCTATTGTTTGATAGTAATAGGATGTCTCCACTCCCACCCCCGGGGGGTGGAAAGGGGGGTAACTTCGTAATGTTAAATAGCACCCCCCAATGTATTATGCAGATTTGAATTCTGCGTTAACAAATAGGAACTTTTTGTTTGAAACATTTTTTGAAGTTCGTTACAGATGGCGCTATGATCGCCGAACGAAGTTTTTCCAATTACCTATGCTAATTTGATGTCAGTTTTGTTAAGTGACTATCAAAAATGTTGATGTTTTGTAAAAGGGAAGAGGGGGAGCTTTATTTACCCCCCTCCCCTCCCCCACACCGCCACTTCACCCCTACGGCCCATAACCTAGGATGGGAAAACGCAACCATTTTAGATTTAAACAACTGTTTAATACCACGATTGAAGAAGTTAAATTTTGTAAATTTTTTTTGTCTTTGATGGAAAATAGAAAAAAAAAATTGAAATACTTTTGTTGCGAACATGTATGCGGCCTGTGGTGGAGAGAGTCGAGGATGACAGTTAAGGAGGCGAATGGGAGAGATGTCAGTGTGATTTTTAATTTTTCGTAAGGTGGTTGGTTAATAAAGAGTGGTGATTAAATACAAATAATTATTTGACGCTTTGAACTTAATTTCGTTACACTTTTATTTCACGAGTAAAGAACACATTGACATTCGAGATACGTTTAAATCTAAAATTAGGGGTGAAGTGGCGGTGTGGGGGAGAAGGGGGGGTAAATTAAGCTCCCCTCTTCCCTTTTACAAAGCATTAACATTTTTGATTGTCACTTAACAAAACTGACATCAAATTAGCATAGGTAATCGGAAAACTTCTTTCGGCGATCATAGCGCAATCTGTCATGAACTTCAAAAAATGTTTCAAACAAAAAGTTCCTATTTGTTAACGCAGAATTCAAATCTGTATAATAAACAGGGGAGTGCTATTTAAGATTACGAAGTTATCCCCCTTTCCACCCCCCGGGGGTGGGAGTGGGGACATCCTATTACTATCAAACAATAGAGTCTTACAAAATTTTTAGACGTATTTTTTCTTTTTCCAATGCGTTTTGTATTTCGCGAGATATTTGGGCGGTACGGGCGGTCTGAAACACCCTGTATATGTACTTACTTACTATGGCTAGCGTGGTTCGACATTTTTAAGAAGTTCGTAAAACACAAAAAGGGGTTGAAAGGTAAAATAACAGAGTAAAACTCAAAGAGTTCTAAGGGGAGGTTTTGAGTTTTACTCTGTTATTTTACTTACTATAGTCTGTACCATTCAGAATGTTTCAGATCTTATAGAAAATTCAAAAATATACAAAAACGCACAAGTTTTTTTAAGGGAGAATTTTGCAGGCTGGTATTCGATTACATTTCATCAACTCTCTAGCGGAGTTGGAAATATCCCTTAAAATCTACATAGGGTTTGGGATGATACTTATTTTAAAAGCCATTCAATTGCATTTTCAAAAATATTACATACTTGACCTCTTTTCGGTATTATTGGAGAAATCAACCAAAAATCGGAAAACGGTTCGGGATAAAAACCTAAAAACTGATAAAAAGGACATTATTTTATTAAATTTTTGCAATGTTCATTTCTTTGTAAGCAGTGGTAAAAGTCTGGTATCAAACCCATATGAAACGTTTTGAGAAACTTTTATATGAATTTCTGTACACTCAGCTGTTTATTTCCCATCAAATATTCCAAATATTTAGGCTGTGCTTTGTAAAGAATCGATCTAAGATACACACTGAGATAGAAGTTAAATTCGGTGATTGTGGTGGTCTTCTAATCAATCCAACAGCCAGCAAATCTTATCATTTAGCTACTGTGAAACTGAAAGAGAGTAATGTGGTGGAGCTCCATCTTGTTGGAAGTGAGTTAGATTTTCCTGCAACATTACCGGACGCAACAATTCGATTTTCCACATTGTTAATCCTTAAGACAGATTTATGTAAAGCTCGCCAGTTTGATTTTCGCGAAGTTTCTTCACCCCCGTATCGAAAATTTTCTTTGTTCCCATGCCCATTCAGAAAATTGATTTATTCTTAGTGCTTTCCTATTTCTAAGGTAGGAGGTTGATGTAATTTAGTTGAAAACCATCTTCCAAAATGTCTCCAAGATAAACTTGACATGTTTTTGCATATTTGCACATATTTTATGTAGAGCCTGAAATATTCAGGGTTTCAAATCGGCACACTCGTGTTTCTAAAACTGGATTAACTTCCACTAACGGGGTTTCAACCAAGTAAAGTCACAAATTGTTCAAAGCATGATTCAAATCATTATTGAATAAACCTTAATCAATTTCCAATCTACAGTTTAATAACATCCGACAACACTAATGAAGTAATGAGTTTCCAAGTTTACGGTGTTTGGAGCACCTCAGTAGTACTCGTAGAATGTGAATTTTCCAACCATCCACAAAATTGATCTAGAATATTAAATAATTAATAGCTGCACCTTGTGCATTGTTTGCGATCACCAGGTGGGGTCTGCTAGCCAATTTGCAAATGAAACGAAACGGTAGTGTTTACACGGTGTACGGTTTGTTAGAAGTCAATTAAAAAGGGATAGCCAGTAATCATATCAGGTTTTCTGTTTTTAAACCGTGTGAAATTAAAGTCTTTCTATCAGGAAGCCAATATATAGGATGATTGATTTTTAAGACGCTTGTAAATGTCAGTCACCAAAAATTTTAAAACACTTAACAATGGCAAACGAGGGCTATCGCGTAAGCGTTTTAAAAAACATAAAACTTTTCTCTACCATATTATTGTTTCAATGATTTATCCTCGTATGTTCTCAACGACGTTATATTGATCGTAAATATTGATTTTCAAAAGATACGATCCATCATTTGATAAGATTTACGTTCAGTCAATCGATTTTAGTTTTCTACATCTTCATTCTCGAACTCACGTGACGTTAGAATTTCTTCTCACTAATTAAATGGTAAATTGGAAATAAAGTCATTGCTTATGGAATGAAGTTGTTAAGCAACTATAGCGAATAAACTGGATCATTAGAATTGATTTGGCTATTTTACCATTTTTGTGTAACCGTTCCGGAGAGAAAGTGATTTTTCTACATCAATTTAAAGTGAACAAACCACATAGTCAGTAATAATATTTAATGACTTTCGGTTACGACCTAATCAAATAAATTAAATCTTGTCCCTCATTTAAACGATAGATATGGCACAATAATTAAAAATAATTCCGATTAGTCATAAGTAGAACTAGTTTGAAGAAGTTTAGGAATGTCGCTTTAAGATTTTATCTCCTTTCGCCTTTACCTTAACCACATTATAGGATTGTATTGATTATTTCACATCATTAAAATGCTGAAACAATAATTTTCTTACACGGCAATTACACAATTAATCTGCTTATTAAAAAGAAAATGTTTCGCCACAAAAAGCCGGCATTTTTAGAATTCATAGACCATATCATAACAGCAAAACTTCCCATAGCAATCGTTAAATTTATAATTCAACACCAAAAAAAAGATTGATGTAAAGATTGTTTCATCTCATTCTTACTTAATGTACCGTTGTTGTGAAATGGGAAGAAGAAAATAAACGCGACCGAACGAATGTAAAGGATCTCTTTTAAAACAGAAGTACGAAGATATCGTGAACGAAAATCGTAAATCCCTCAGAAGACGGGTTGCGAATCCCGCGGTTTGGTTCACGCATGAATGATCGGCCACTTTTTAGTGGCTCCGTTAAGATGTGGACGGAATATTAACTGGTTATTTAAGAAATAAATCGAGTGTACTTTATGTTGATGTTTGTTGGTAATTTCCGCGGGACATGAAATCAACAACTTACCGTATTCATATTTCAAAACAAACGATTTATTTATATTTATTTACAATACTGTCGCTATAATGCGCTCCCGCCTTGTGAACGAAACTCAAAACGAACAACTTTTTTGCAAAAAATACCTTCGCTGTGAAGCATTTACCAAAATTTCGAAAATTGACATGTTCACATCAATAGTTCATAGTTCTGTTTTTTCTGTCTTTATTGAATGATCATCTCACTTTTTCTTATTTACAATTCGTATCTCAAGGGTAGATTTATAAATTTATTTACTTACAGAGTGACGTCACATTTTTATTTTCACGGGAACAATTGAATTACTCGTATAATCGCTGAAACTTCATCTCCTTAGCCATCTTTTTCTACAAATGGTAACGGATATGTGGTTATATTTATTAGGAAGGGCATTAAATGGTGTATTGTTTATAACTTTCAACTACGGGTTGTCGATGAGTTTTCAACATTTTTAATTTGAACCTCTGATCAAAAAATAGGCGTCTGTAACAAACTGCCCTTTACAACCAAATGTGATGCTTAAATCAGAAAGTATCATTTAATTTACTTAAGTGTATTATGGTGAACCACGAAGGCGTGCGCCTCCAGTTAAGTGTAGCGAAGTTGTTTAAGATACCTTGGAATGCTGTTCATTTTTTGGCGTTCACTAGTAATCAGTTCCTTCAACCTTTTAATGGGTGGTATTAATTGTCGACTTAAGATTCTTAGATGCCCCTACATCCAAAGAAATTGAAGTCAAGTTCATTCAATAGCATTCCCACCCCCTCAATCTACCTACTAGGAAACTTTAAATCTAGAAACTGCCGTACAGGCATAATGAAGGAAATCATGCGCCCCATCAGGATAAAATATCGCAGTTTGCGCGTTTTCTTTAATTTGGATAAACGATGAACTAATAACGATCGACAACAGAATATGTGGGCGTGTATTTCGACTTAAGTTTCCTGGCAGAAAAATGCTAGTCCAAACGGTTTAATTTAGTAGTATGTTGAATTTGGACCTTATTGGATTCATATTGGACCAGTATCGATAACTGTGCCCATTTATAACGTCACTGAACTAAAATGGGCATTCGTCTGAGAAACAAACATCAGATAGTTCGGATTTATTCATAGTTATTTTGCTAATTATTTCGTAAAATTGTAACCGATCGATAGTGATTATGACCTTCTAGAATCAATGGAACGTACGCTGTGATCATGAAACTGAAGCACATATCTAAAACTACCAAAAAGTCACAAAAATATTGAAGATCTAAGACTAATGTAACTTTTATTAACAATAAAATTACACATAATTGGGGATGGTATCTCAATATTAAGAAATGTTATATTAATTATACTATTAGTAGGTATTATTGATCAACATTGGCTCTTTACCATCAAGTATGGTATGGTAGCGTTTTAACGATTACGAGGAAGTAGTTTAAATTATGAAATATTAATTAACTTTCAAGAAATACTTAGTAGGTTTAAATGGATGTAAATTAACTATTGAGTATCCCTATGACAAGAAAAGTGTTAATTTAAATAGTTACTAATTACAGCGTCCGGCTAAAAATGGATAACACAACCTTATAGTAAAATACTGGCATGTAAAGCTGCATGCCGTAAAATGTAAACCATTACTGCAATAATCGCGTGTCTCCAATTTCGTTTAGTGTGTCGCCAGGATGAGCTTTTCTAGAAATCTATCCATTTTTTGGTCAAATCACTTTTAATATTACTGACCTGACCACATTTTTACCTTGAGAAAGGTTATTGAATGCTTTTTGACGTTCGCAACATGGCCTACTTCTATTCTCTCTTAAGCTGCGTTTACATTAGGCGCAAATTATTTCACGAGGGAATTGCGCCTAGTGTAGACGCTCCTCCACTCCTGAGTAATATTGCCATTGAACTGTACGCTGTTGCGTATAGCGTATAGTTCAATGAATAATTGCATGGTGAGGTTCCTCGCTGCGAGCCGGAGCACAGTCGGTTTTTGTCCGCCCTCATTGAGTTTCGCGCAGTGTAAACGTGGTCCCCATAGTTGCGCGAGGGATGAACCAAGAGCAGTGCTTGCAGCTCATCGAGCTTTACAAAAATCGATGCTTTATGTGGAATACGAAAAACAAAAACTATTTTAATCGTAATAAAAGAGAAGACGCGGGGATGGAAATTAGTGCTCAACTAAAGTTTCCTATTTCTACAGTGAAAGGGAAGATGAAAGTGCTACTGGGATCATACCGAAGCGAAAGATGGAAAGAAAATAAGAGCCGAGTCAAAAATAACATTGAGTTTCCGTGTTGACTGCGAAACCAGATCTGACACAATTCGGCAAGTTGTTAATACTAAAAACAAAATAAGGCCGAGGATAGACTCCCTGGTGTACAAAATGAGTTGCCTCTAGTAAAGTAAATTTGCAGTTATTAAAATACACATTCATAGGTACTGTGTTCTTTTGGATAAGTAAAGGAGTAAAGCTATTAGTTTTACGCTATTATTCTCAAAACCATAATAGTGCAAATTTGTGGCAAACACAATCACAAACTGTTATGTATTCATGTTAAACGTTTTGTTTGTCTATGAATGTGTATTTGAACTTTTTTTTAATAAATTGAAATGGAAAGTGCAGAAAGATTTACAAAAACCTGATCGGAGGCAACCCAATATGAAACTTCTGTACAAGCCTTGCATAAATCTCCATGGGAAAAACTTGCCAATAATGTAAGGGACCTGCCGCCAGATCAAAGCACTTCTAAGGTGGAAGGGATAGCTACTGGGAAACGTTTGCAGCATTTCTCCAGTTTCTACATTGACACAAAGACAAAAAAGTGGGTTTCCAAAATCTTAGAGACCAAGTCTCTAAAATTACCCAATGGCTTAATCAATTTTTGAAAAATCACATCAAACTTCACCCCAATTTTGCGTTAAAAAACTCTTCTGATCTGGTTGTAAAAATTAATTCTATCAATCTCCCAGCTCAATTCCAGATGATCTCTTTCGATGTTACAAACCTTTTCCCAAGTATCCCTTTCGATGATTGCGTCAACATCATTTCTAATCACGTCAACTCCTCTGATATTTCCGATAATCACACACAGCTTATGGTTTCGTTACTCAAACTTTGCATCCAACAAATTTTTTTAAAATTTAATTATACTTGCCACACTCAGTCCCAAGGCCTGGCTATGGGTTCTCACCGTTGCTTGCGGAAATTTTTATGAACCACTTGGAAATTAACTCGATAACTAAACGTCAATTTTTTAAACAGTATGTATTTTTTTGGGGTAGATACGTGGACGACATCATTTACATCCATTCGGGCAATGATTTCCAAATTACTCAATTTTTAAAATCTCTTAATGAAATCCATGTCAATATCAAATTTACCACTGAGAAAGAAACTGACCATAAGCTCCTCTTTCTGGACATATTATTACACAAAAGCCCACAGACGTTGCCTTCGACCTTATTTTTCAACCGATCGAAAAATCTGACACGGTGGTTTTGTTCGTTTTTTCAAGCTCTACAACTTTCTCATACATGAACAAATTCTATTTATTGACTCACAAAAGATATAAGCGAAAAACCAAAAAAGTTTACTTTTTTTACTGTTTTTTACGATAAATCATTAAATATTAATTTTCGGGAAAAGTCGTCCAAAAGAAGCTTGTAGAGCTTGAAAAAACCTACAAAACCCTTTTTTTATTTTTTCTGTACGATCAATTGGGGCCGAGTTATAGCGAAAACAAAATTTTTACCTTCCCCCCGCCCTTAAAAAAATCCCTATGGCTCCTGTGTATACGCAAACTTGGATTTAAGCTCTCCTCTTCCCAAACAACCCTGAAAAAGTTCCGTACAGTTAGCATCACCTTTTTCAACAAAAGTCTTAATTTGACTGGCCTATTTGGGAAACAAAATTTACTATTTCAACAAGTTGCATCTAATTATTCATTTTAATTATTATTAAAGGGGAGGCTGAGAGTCTAATTTGTAGTATTTGATAGACAAGAACTTCCATTATGTCGTTATCTAAAAAAATAATTTATTGCATGAGTAACTTTAGAAATTCATATTTGTTAGATCGGGACTCCGATTTATTAGCAATTCAAGTATATTGCACGTATGTAATATTATACCTAGATTAGTTTACAAGGCAAAGAAAAAGAAGATTGTAAACTTCAGATGTACAAATAATTTCTTTTTTCTTAATTAATGTCCAATATTGGTTGCGGAAATACATACAGGGTGGCCCATTGAAAAGGTAACACGCCTGTTTTGGGACACTTAGACCAGTTTCTTAAAAAAACGCTCGGACACGTCGGTTTTCTATTTTTGGGGGACAACTTTTGACGTCAAATTTGACCTTGTCAGATCAACCCCCTAGCCCCAGCAACCCCTAACTCAAGAATTTAAATAGGGAAAGGGTGTCGAGCGACCCCTCATTTGAAGCGTCTTTTAATCTCTATTCGACAGTATGACCGAAATTAGTTTTATTCAATTTTTCCACCCCTATGAAAAGCACCCTCTAAATTAATTAAGGTGAGGGTGTTGTTTAGGAAAAATCCTGAAACGTGCCGTTCAAAAGGTCAAAGGAGGCGTGTTTCAGAATTTTTCCTAAACAACACCCCCACCTTAGTTAACCTAGAGGGTGGTTATCATGGGGGCGAAAAAGAAATTAAGTAAATCTAATTTTTGTTTAAATGAGGGGTCGCTCGACACCCTTCCCTATTTAAATTCTTGAGTTAGAGGTTGCTGGGGCTAGGGGGTTGACCTGACAAGGTCAAATTTGACATCAAAATGTGCCGTTCAAAAGGTCAAAAGTGACGTGTTTCAGGATTTTTCCTAAAAAATACCCCCACCTTAGTTAATCTGGAGGGTGTTTTTCATGGGGGCGAAAAAAAAATTGAATAAAACTAATTTTCATTTGTACTGTCGAATAGAGAATTAAAAGACGTTTCAAATGAGGGGTCGCTCGACTCCCTTTCCCTATTTAAATTCTTGTGTTAGGGGTTGCTGAGGCTAGGGGGTTGACCGGACAAAGTCAAATTTGACGTCAAAAGTTGTCCCCTAAAAATAGAAAATCGACGTGTCCGATCGTTTTTTTAAGAAACTGGTCTAAGTGTCCCAAAACAGGCGTGTTACCTTTTCAATGGGCCACCCTGTATAAGTTCCACAAGATGCTAAAAAAATCAGAAAAATTACCCCTCTGAATTCCGTTGGTAGTATAATGATAGTGACGGAATCATTTTGTAAATACATACATATGTACAGAAACAAATTATTCACCTTTATAATGAATTACTACACTATCAAGATTATAAAATTACAAATTGTTTTACTCACACGACAAATTATACTTATTAGGTAACGGATAAAACACTATTATAGTATACTTGTCTTAAAAGATTGATTAAAATGTATGACATTTATGAGAATAATAATAAACTTATAAACCGTATTAATTACGTAATGTGGTTTTAAATCGTTTTGCATAATTGCAGCTATAAGCAATGTAATTTCATAAGTGCGATATTCAAAATGGAAGAAAGAAATTTTCTTTCTGTACGTAATTTTATATCACTGAAAACCGTTACAATCAATTATCCTGACAAAGTGGTTAAAACATACAACACCTTCTCTGTCATGGAATCTCATTTATCTCTTATACGTTATAATCAGTATTCAGTACATCATACAATTCAAGTTTCCTAAAAGTAGTTGAAAATCAATTAACGTATATATAAAAGATTAAAGAATTCCTATCGCGTACAAAAGGCGCCATAGATGCTCGTGTTTACTGTTCGTAATATAAAAGACGTAGAAAATTACATAATATTAGTCCCTGTAATGGAGACAATAATACAGTATATCAGTCAATTAATTAAATTTACTCTACCACTAGACATTTTACAATCCACCCCCTTTTTGTTTTTATAAAAACGTGATGTGTTTACGTATTGAAATTAGAATTAGACCTCCACCATTTTTTTTTATGACGGGAATAGTAAATAGAGGCGATTGTTTGAAAAAGTAAAATTTGTGCATGTTGATCACGAATGGCGGGTTTATTTGGGCAGTGTAAGTTTCGTTTTGAATACAGTAATTCACGTGTGAAGATATACACTATATAGGTAATTAATGTTGACATGATCGAGTATCCGTAAGATGATCTAACAGTAATAAATGCAGATATGTGCGTAATAGTCAGTGAACTGGGAGGAATGCGCTATATTAGGAAAAACATACACGATTTCAGTAATTTGGATTTATTTACCCATTATATAAAGTACCTACTTGCATCTTGCACTTCTTGATTTCAATAACTTGAATTATTAAGTAAATATACGCTATAGTCATTTGTTCACTACAAATCCGTGCAAGGTAATAAATTCATTCAATGGAAGGTTTTAGACTATACTTTCGAATACAGTACACAGGCTACTTGTGATGGACACAGGGTCAATTAAGGTGGTTTATGTAAAATCTACCTACTTATTGCTTTGGTAAGTTTTGTCAGTGGTTACGGAAGGAAAGTTGGTACAATGGATTTTCAACTGCCAAAAGAACGATTTTTCGAGGTGTGAAACTAACATTTAAATGTACAATATTATCATAGTTTATCAGTATGTACTACATTTAAAAAAAATATGCCGGGCTAGAAATGGTTTCATGCTTCTCTTGGCCGCCACAAGGAATTAGAACTGATAACATATGTAAGTAGCCAAATTTCTGTCAAAGACTAAAGGGCTGGAGAACATTAAATCAAAAGAAGTGGACAAAATTTTAGAAAATCCCACTTTGCATATTATTGTTGTGGTCCAAAAAGGTTCAAAAATATGTACAGTGTGGAGAATGATCTTACGGATTGAAATCCGGAGGGCTCCATTAAATTCGTGATTGCAAAAAAGAATAAAAAAATATTTTCGGATTATTTTGAATTACATATCTTTAAAAAACAATTTTTTGTGTCTTGATTCCATAATGAAGCATTGGTAATTATTCGAAATGGAGTGAAAATGATCAATTTTCAGTTAATGATAAATATTAACAAAAACGTTCTTGTATTACAGTGATTTTCCTTTTCATAACTCCCCCGTATTTAATCCGCACTTCCTTACCTTCATTACAGGTCTCTACTACTTTATTTGGTTTCTCACATCGTCTGCTGGCCGTTGTTTTCTCATTCGCTCTCTTGATACCTGTTGCACTGCATGGTGGTCTCCTTTAAATCTACTTTTTATATACTTATAGCCCCACAATTGGTGGTAGGAAGTATATTTTCATTTAATTTAATTTAATTTAATGTTATAATTATGTGTTTGCGTATGTATTTTTTTCCCGCAAGTATCCTTTCGATCTTATTGTTGGTCGCTCATAACCTTAATTTTTCAGCATGGCCCTTCCCCTTTAATTAATTTTTAATTCATTTCACCGTTTGATACATTTGTTGGTTCCAACTCCTTGTCCGTGGTGATGGAGTTTTGAACTAATTTTTTAATGTAACGTGCAATTTTTCTCTCCCGTTTAATTTTAATCTTAACGTATATCTTGGTTTAACGCTTAGTGTACGATGTTGTTTATATGTTTTCGTAGCCTGAGGATGGCATTGTTTGCCGAAACATGTAGCTTTACGACTTTATAACTTTATAATTTTACGTCAATTATTAAATGTTCTATGGGGAATGGTTTTGAGTCATTAAGTTATCATTAACTGAAAACTGACTATTTTTTGTGTTTAACTCGCGATTGTGATGCCATTTTTTAATATTTTTTCAAAAATTTTTTAAAAAATGTTCTGTGGTAGTTTCCATGTTCACTGATTCGTCTCTTTATTGTCAACGTAAACCTTTTTTCTTAAATGCTAAGTTTACTAATTTTCACTATGAAATAATTTTTATCAAGTTCCAAATTTAGTGCCAGTAACCGGAGCATAAAGGTGTCCTTGAATTTGAGACTTTTCCAAAAAGTGCATACTTAATTACCGATTTGCGCCAATTTTTATAGCAACAATAGACATTCCCAAAAGAGTAGCAGTAGGTGATATCATAATGATTAGAAATAATACTACTAATGACAAAGGACAACTAATCGTACCAAAACAAAAAACCAGAGGCAGATTTTCGTATAGGCGCAGGAGGCGCTGGCCTTGGGCCCCCCGAATAAGCGGGGCCCCACTCTCAACTCGTATACTTTTTAAGTGTAATTTACAGTATAAATGTTTTTTGACCCTTATAATTTTTTATTTATTTCTTGAGACAACAAATAGGTATATACAGAGAAAAGTAAGTTTTAATGTTTAATAAATAAGAAAAACTTATAAACGCATATTGTACAAACTTAATTAAAATCGGTGCGTATGGTTTTTCTCTTTTTAATCAGAATCTTTTCTCTGTGAATTTATCCCCACTCTCTGATTCGGTTGAACGGCTCTCTTTGGAAAGCATTTTTGTTTATTACGATTTGCAACTGTTCATGCAAAGTAAGTAAACTGTCGTGTGGTCGTCTACTCATTATATTTCTTAATTTACTTTTCTTTTTCATATTCAATATTTATGCTGCAGGATTTCGGATTTTTAATCAAGTATGTTATGATAAATCTAGACTCGATAAACGTTAGTATTTTTTTATTATTTTTAATTTAGAAAAACTCTTTGTAGCAAAAGCAACTGTAACTGGCAATGATAAATCAATTGTTAATAAATAAATATACATCTATTCGACAAAAAATTGTAAATGCTATCAATTTTTTGTGATATTCACATATGAACCAAGACACATTTTTGAAAAATCATTTTTAAATATTGTAGCCATGAAGCGGACTTACATGTCAGGAAGCTGAAAAACGCCCTCACTCAAAAAATCTCTCAAAATCATTTCTATCATCATGATCATCTGATAATAAAGCAAAAGAAACAAACAAAGAGCCGGAAGAAAATGAAGAACGCGCTGGAAAAGGAATTGAAGAATGGACAAATAAGATGAAAGAACAATAAGAAAAGTACGTTCAGAAATAGAAAATAACGACGAAAGACAGCACCAACCAGAGGAACAAAAAGAAGTACGCAGAGAAATAGAAAGTGACGCCCAAAGTCAGCATCAACAACAGCAACCAGAAGAATATGAGATTGCATTACTGACCGTTTTATGGGATAAACTGCTACAAAGAATAAATAGTACAGTGATGCATTACAGAAAATTGAAACAAATTTATGGCAATGATTGAATCTGCTACATTCTTTATCTGAATTTTTTATGGAAGTAAGAAATAATTTCCAAATTATTGAACAGGAAGCCAGTTTGTTAACGGTGAATCCAGTTTATAAAAAAAATGGTATAAAGAAACGGAAAATACAGTTCGGCGAATCTAAGGCTAATGAAGTAACTTTGGTTGGCCGAGAACATTTTCTGGTTAAAACAGTTAATGTAATTTGCGATAAACTCATTACAGAAATTTCTACCCGAGGAACTATTTATAAGGAAGTTTTCAAAAATTCATAGTATGACAAATCAAGATATAGATTCATGCATTACAAATTTAGGAAAACAATATAAAAATGACATAAATGTAACATATTTCAGTGACACTTTCATTTTTTAAAATTTTTAAAAGAAGAAAATATTACTTGTCCTCTTAAAATGTAAAAAACAATAACCGATGGGCTTCCCTCAACATTTCCCGATATTCAAACCATTTTAAACATTTTTTTAACGGTACCAGTATGTAATACCAGTGGGGGACGAAGTTTTTCAGTTTTGAAATTACTTAAGAAGTACTATAGGGCAGGAACATTTAGTCAATTTATCAATATTGTTTATAGAAAATGATGTTTTACGTAATTATAACATTTGATAATGTTGTAGAAAAATATGCTACATCTAAAAGCAGGAAAGTTATGTTATAAAAATAATAACACAGGGTAACAAACTTTAACTTGTTTTTAATATCATTGATTAAATAGATTAATATTTATTAATGTGTGATGATTTCGAATATGATAATAAAAATCCTGCAGGACGTTTAGTTTTTTTATTATGTTAAATAAATAGTAAATTGTATTGACCTTTTGTTAAAGAGAAGTGTTTATTAAATATTACCATGTTAGATTACACTGTTATTAATTTGATAAAAGAAATGTAGCGTAGTAATCGCAAACAACACAATTAACAAATGAAGATTGACTGAGATTCCCCTCCAATTTTTAGCGTCAAAAGATAAGCAGCTTAAATATTTCTACACAAATTATTTATTTTAATTTATTCCTTTTTGAAATTTTGTTGATCTATAACTTAAAAATGTGACCTCTTTGCATTTTTCTAAATCCAGATTTAAAATCAGCACTCCAAATACAATTAAAAACGGCTAAAACAGTTCATGTTATAAAAACCTTGTCGACCTGTGTAATTGTATGTATAGATATAGATATAACCATTGAATAAAGCTCAACGATATAACTGATTGTTGTATATGGAAAATATATACTAATATTAATAATAAATGAGATTTTTCTTATACATATTTCATCTGGTCAATCTCACAAAAAAATTACGTGGTTTGCTAAATCCGCCACTGCAAAGAACAGTGAGATTTCAAAACGAAGAGACGACAGATTTCCATTATAATCGACAACAAATTTGAAAACGACATTTACCACACTGTAGATGTTATTTTAATCCCTTAAGCCCCAGGAAACTAATTCTGACCTAGATAATAGTTATTTTTTATTAAAATAATCGAATAAGTGTCCTTAGTTGATGATTGATTTACCCAACAATTAAAAGTTTGCACCTAGGGAGCCATCTTCACCATATTTAAAAATGGTTGATAAATTACTGCTAAATAGAATAAGGCATACAGGGCAGGCGAATGTTCACATTAATAAGAATACTCTTTAACTCCTTGTAGAGATATTGATGAATATGCTACATGTGAATATAACATGCTACAACGTAGAAAAGAACAGCTTTCAAAACAAATAATTGACAAATTACATCTATAATATAGAATCACGCTAAAAGATTTATAGTAGATACTATCAGCGAAGCTAATAAATAAACCATAAATAAGCTACAATAAATGCAACATATTATGTCCAATTTAATAAGCATTAATTACGAAACTTTTCGAACGACGCTGTTTGAGAAGATCTTTCATTTTATTGAACGATCTAGATCTTTACCGAGAAAATACCAAATTTTATTAAGATCAAAGTAACTTTCGACATTAAGAGGAATCGCAAGATGATTATCATTTATCATGAATAAAAGGTAGGTCGTTAAATGTGGTTTAGTTAATTGATTGACAATGTTACTGCATTCGAAATGACCCAAAATTCTTTATACTGTACGAGGCGTTCGTTAAAATACTCGAAATATTTCTGCAACCACGTTTTTTGTTCGTAATAGCGAGAAGTGCAGATTTTCCACGAGTGTTCTTTTATTTTACGTAAACGATGCTTGACAGGAAAATGAATATGTACATTGTCGGCAATTAGTTTAATTCGTAAGTATCTTATCCAACATCATTTATACTTAAGCTTACAATAATAAAATTTGAGTAAAATTGATTCGCTTCGATTAATTTAAATGCACTCTAACTTTTACGGACCCTATTAAAATGGTAACATATTGCCTATTTAAATTTCAATTTACTAATTAGTGTATTTCGTATCGAAAGCCTCACCGACAAAACGAATCCATAAGAATGTGGAAGCTGATGGCAAATTGTCTTATCCAACAGATACAGATAACAAGCAAGCAATATGAAGAGTACATGTACTTTTTATGCAACATTATTAATTTCTCTTTTCCTCTAAAAATAACATTTCAAGTTTTGTGACACTAAACAATTAATGAGACACTTCAGCGTACTTTACATAAAAATTATTTCACACCAGTAGCACCGCCACTATTAATCGCCTGCATTTCTTCTTCGTCAACTGGTACCCTCTTAAATCGATCGGGAATTTGAGAGTCCAAAATAACACCTTGGGGTGAAGATTTCGCTGAGACGGCAGTTCCTGTTGGTTTTACTGCGAAATCGGTGGCACCATGTGCCGAGCGAGGGCCGCCTTTTGGTATACCGTACCTAAACGCAATTAATGGTGTCCTTCCCGAAAATCTTACCAATTTCACAATCGTAACAAAAGGTTTCAACATTTTTACGTGAACAGGGGTTTTTCTTTGACGTGAATTTACAGAGAAATGTCACTAATTTTAGTTTGTCACACACATACGCGATCTGTAGGTACAATGAAATAATCTCATTATTCGCTCCTGCCTTTCAATCATCTTGAAAATTTAACGCATCCTAATTTCCTAAGATGATATTGCATTTTTTATAGACTTAACTACAACTATTTCACACGTCATGGTGTTTAATTTTTAAACGACCAAACGTTTCAAAGCTAAAATTAATAGTTGTGCACTTGTTATACTATTCAACAATTGGCACTTCTTTTTTTTTATTATATTTGTTGCACCTCTTTATACGTAATTAATTGTCCTAAGGTACGCCCATATAGCCTGTTATTATATAAATAATAATGTACGCTTGGGAGGATTATAAGATGTAAAATTAGCATTTAACTTTGCGAGTAATTCAATTTTTTTCTGAATCAATTGAAGTTCAAACAAGGAAAACGTTTTTCAAAAACTGTTAAGGCTTTAACATTGCTCGAACGTTCATTAAGGTTAATGATAAATTATTCGACCTTAAGTCTTAGAGATTAAGCAATATCTGTCAGTGTAAATACAATCTCAAGAACGTACTTAACTATCTTAATATGAAACAGATAAAATACTTTGTTTGTATTACCTTGCGTATTAAAAAAATCATTTCATAACCGATACCTACACAATTTCAAAAACTAAAGGGACAGGATCTCGTAGGACTACCGATTTTACTCTAAATATGAGCTTGAAGAACCTCAGTTCATAAATCAAAATGTAGCTATATAAGAAATTTACATGGTTGTATAGATAAAAATTTGTTTAAATTAACTCCACGAACATGCCCTTTCATTTTCAAAATTCTGCTACCTTTAGGCGCAGAAACTGTGCACTGTTAGAAATACGAGATACTAAAACGGTTTTTTTTTTTATTTAAGAGCATCATATGAGATTTTGCATACTTAAAATCCACATGAGACACTTGCCTTTTTGAGTACGTACAAATAACGTAAAAGAGGAAAAATGACAAAACTGTAAGGTCTTTTTTCCAATAGTATATTAGCGCAAAGGGAAAATTATGCTACTTATTAAGGATACTCAGATCCTTTATGTGTAAAATAGAAAAAAAATCGTACGTGATGCAATTCAATATTTGATGTTTGTAAAGTTGGAAGAGATAGGCATTTCAATGAATTAGGAATGTCCAAGTTATCGGCAAGGTGGATGCGAATTCTGGCCAAAGACGTGAAGGGGCGTACCATTCACAAAAAAATGACTAATTAGGGAACATATTTTAACACAATATACAATATTATCATTGCAAGAGATAGAACGGAATTCCTATTAAATAATTAATACTTATGCTTATTTATGTAGTGGACTAATGCTCGTTTAAGGGGGGGGGGGGCTGAAGCCCACCCTAAAAGGTCCTGGCTAGTGTCAAATAATTTTATGGCATACGCGACCAGCAGCACCGTACTTAGCTATAAAATGCCTGTACTTTCCGGCATTTAACAACGTGTTCTGCCCGAAGTTAGGGTAATAATGGTTTGGTTCTTACATCACGGGATATAATCATATCGAACAGATAACGGCAAACCAATGAAACATAATAGAAATATTAAAAATTAAAAGAAACACATTGAAATATTATTGGTTTTCCTAGGGCAAGGGTTACCTAAATCTCTCTACCAAATGGTCCGAGGGAATTTCCTTACCTAATCTGGAACTGAATGACTGTGTGGTGTTTCCATTTTAAGTGATTTCTCAAACGTTCATATAATTACTTGGTGGTTAATTACCTGATTAGGCTAGGAGTTTGGAGTTGCCTAAACAGTCAAACACATAATGAATTTCCAAACTGTTAGAATGTTTAACAGCGTCTCTTATATAGTTTAAACAATAAAAATGCGAATTTTGTTGAACGGAAATTCTTTATATTACAGAAAAATTCCTAGGCCCAGTGACTGCAAGTGCAACCCCTTGCAGACACCTTAAGTAAGTATAATAGGCTCTTCCGATTCAGTTATTTATTTCTTAATTGAACATTAAATAAGTTTTGCTATTTAACAGATAAAATTTTCCATTTATTAAGAGTTCGCTGATGCTTATTTTATTATTGATCGTAAAATTGTCTATTGAAGCCAATTATACCTAAGCGGTTATAAATAATAATGCCGTTAGATATAACTACAGAAATATAAATTCATATCATTTCCTTAATGTGTGAAATAATATATTCAATTTTATTTCTGATTCTCTACATAACATTTTGAATGAATACGTTAACGGCTGTTAAATAGAAAAAATAATACAATAAAATTAATTGCCAGTCAGACTGGATACGAGAATTTTACTACAAAAATATCTACCACAGTACATATTTCTACTGCCTTTTGTGTTTGTATATGGAGATCATATTCATTGCATCTTAAATACACCAAGTAAGCCAAGTTACTCGACTCGACATAGTGAATGTCAAAGAAATTAACTGCTTTTGAATATGTTTTTATAGTTTGATATGTTTACTCAATATCTATCTAATGATAATCTCTAGATGTACAACGTGTAGACAGACAATAAAATTATTATTATCATTATTATATTGTGCAGTTAATTTATGAAGGTGTTACGAGAAGTTAAAACATTTGCGAATGAAAAGATCGGTTAACAATAAAGGTGTTTCCTCAATATATAAATTAGGAATAAATCTCTACCCCATTTTGTATACATTAAGTTAAGTAAAATACCTGGGTAATAACTCTTGGCAATGGTAGGAAATTGAAAATAATTACCAGCATTTTCTCTTGCCCACATTTATCATAAGATTTTTTATTTCACTGTTCCATCTCAAATAGTTTCTGAGTTATGGTCGCCCTCCTTTCTTAGTTGTACACCCTGTACACAAGATTTACAAATCAAAAGGAATTGTATTTGGGCCAAAGATGTTTTGACCCTAGAAGGTTTCCTGAAACGTTAACGGATATTTTCCTCAAAAGCTGTAACTGCGCGAACATTGGTTCTCTCTTTGTGGCTTGGCTTGTATTTAAGAAAGTAAGCCAAATATTAATAATTATGCGAACGCATACCACTCCAAAATTTATCTCTTAGAAAACTTGATGGAAAATTTCACGAGCTTCGCATTGTTTATTACCGCCATTTGGGAAAACTCTAATTTTGCAATAAATTTACGAATTATTTCCGTGTAACGACCTTCATCATTCTTAGTTATTAAAGCTCTCCTGAACTGTTCCCTTGTAATTGTTTTTACGTAGTACGAAATTTCCATTAAAACTTAAGAGATAATTTTATACGCTTTAAGCATCTATCACCACCAGTGATGAAATGGTAATTTTATTTATTAATACGGAAAAATGTATGTAATGGCGATTCGTTCCGTAATTTTCGGAACTGGCAACAATTCTATATGATTAAAAATTGAAAAACTGAAAACACATTTTAAATTCAGAATTACGACTATGAGTTAACTAAAGACCAAAAACATTTAGTTGGAATAAGATTATCAGTATGTCAGTCATGTCTTTTAATGTCGCAGTTTTGTCGCAAAAAGCGGCAGCTCTACTTGATGGACAATGTACTTGAATAAAAAACCATTGTGAGATATAATTGTACATCTCTTTCTAGAATGTTAACAAAGTATTATTCGGTAGAGGTAAGACAAAGATCGTCGTGATACGTTATAAAACAAACAGCGTTAGCGCCGGCTGGACTCTGAGACGTTTGCTCTCAACGAATTGACAATAAACGAACTGATGAATGGTCACCGATCATTCACCATCAGCCATAAGGATAACGTTTTGTTAAGATCGAGATTGAACGCTTCTTTTAGTATAGTACATTAATTCCGTCATTTTTGTTTTCCCAGAAATACATACTCATATACGTATATAAAGATCATATTTTCTTGTTAGACCACCTAAGATATTATCCTTTTTATCTTATAATAAGGAAGCCTTGTCAGATAAAGAGTTAATTGGTATAAGTTGTGTGTTTTATTTGTTAAGAAAAAAGAAAGGAAACGCATTCAGCGGTACATTAAACGTCTCTCTTCAATTAATTTTATTTATTAGATTTTAATAAATTCACATGTCGGCCGTTTAACAGCACTTCGCCTTAGATACAAGATCGGTACAAACATATGTTAATGGTAAATTGTTGAAATAGTTTACATGATTAGCAACGAATAGTTAATGGTAAGGGCGACAAGGTTTTTTTAATTTACGATTGCAATATGTGTTGTTAAATTGTTTCGATTAAGATTCATTAGGTCACATGGAAAACACTTTTATGTGAAATTAAAACATTTACAGGTATTTGAATACCTCAACCAATTAACTTGAGTGTGGCGTGGCAAAAGGTTAAAAGGAAAAATATTATTTTAAATTATCATACAAATTATGACTTGTTTCCCTCGTTACACTGAAGAAGGTTTCAGTCGAATATAATTCCCACAAAAAATAGTACTTTATCTATACGATATGCTCAAAAGCTCTTTCATACAAATTTTTATTGAGTGTTAAATTTCTACTTAAAGCTAACATCCAATAAACAATTTCATGGAAGAATTCATTTATTTGGTTGCACTCCATCAGATCAATGGATTCAATCATATTGAACTGAATAATTCAGATTTTACCTTTATACAGGGTGGCCCAACGAAAAGGTAACAGACGGGTTTCTGGCCAGAGGGAATTTTTTTTTGGGAAACGCAAAAACACGTCAGTTTTTATATCAAGGGGGACAACTTTCGCCATGATTTTCAACCTGAAGTGATTTCATCCCTTAGCGCTGTGAGAACAACCCCTAAAATTTAAATAGGGATGATGGGGCAAGTGATACCTCATTTGAAAGGTCTTTCTGTCCTGAATTCAGTGCACTAGTTTTTTTTATATTTTTTTTATTTTTAACCAAAAAAATTGAAGTTCCAAAATGGAAAATGAGGAAAGAAATTTGAGGCATTTAAAAACTCAAAAAAGCTCGGACAGGTCAATTGTTTTTTTCTTAGGGAAGCTAGGTACTTTTACTGCTATTTGACAACATTGTTTCACCCCTTGGGTACAGGGTAAACAACCCTTAAATTTTTAAATAATAGCAAGGGTTAATTTTTTCTTGTGCTAATTAATAAAACCAGTTTATGCAAATTCAACCCTTATTTTAATAAATGTTCGAAGTGTCTGCCTTCAGCTTCCATGTAATAAGTAATACAGATTTTGATTAAATCGTTCCTCCTGATCTCACCCCATTAGATTTATTTATGGGGTCATGTAAAGAGTAAAGTTTTTTCCACTGGCCCGGAATCTTTGGAGGAGTTACATGACCTTATAGTACATGAATGCCACCTGATCACTCCTCAAATGGTGCAAAATCTACGGGAACGATTTCATGAAAATTTGTACTATTGCATGGAAGCTGAAGGCAGGCACTTCGAACATTTATTAAATTAAGATTGAATTTTCATAAACTTGTTTTATTCATTAGCACAAGAAAAAATTAACCCTTGTTTTTATTTAAAAATTTAAGGGTTGTTTACCCTGTACCCAAGGGGTGAAACAATGTTGTCAAATAGCAGTAAAAGTACCTAGCTTCCCTAAGAAAAAAACAATTGACCTGTCCGAGCTTTTTTGAGTTTTTAAATGCCTCAAATTTCTTTCCTCATTTTCCATTTTGGAACTTCAATTTTTTTGGTTAAAAATAAAAAAAATATAAAAAAACTAGTGCACTGAATTCAGGACAGAAAGACCTTTCAAATGAGGTATCACTTGCCCCATCATCCCTATTTAAATTTTAGGGGTTGTTCTCACAGCGCTAAGGGATGAAATCACTTCAGGTTGAAAATCATGGCGAAAGTTGTCCCCCTTGATATAAAAATTGACGTGTTTTTGCGTTTCCCAAAAAAAAATTCCCTCTGGCCAGAAACCCGTCTGTTACCTTTTCGTTGGGCCACTCTGTATAACTCCAAAGGGAAGAACCTAATGATTTCCCTTGCAAGTTGTGAACTTTCATAATGCTTATAAACTGATTAAACAACTGATTTTCAGGTAATACTGTGTTAGAAATCTTGAATATTAAATGTTTCAAAGTCTATTCTGAACTCCAAATCGTAAGACACTACGATCCTTCGATAAGAAGGTCATATATAGTTAGGTAGGCAGTATTTTTAAATTTCTAAATTAATTGCGTCGATCCAAAACTAATTTTTTTATCATTTTTTTAATGAATATTTCCTCTATTTTTATAGTTTAACCGACTGAAAGTTGGGAATAAAAACAGTAGTTTTAACGAAAAATGGAGAGACGTTGAATCATTTTCTTTTACTCATGCAAAAGAAAAAGCTTTCAGGATCTCTGTTAAAAGAATATAATACAACATTAATCGACATTGAAGGACAAAACATAACACGAATTATAAAAATATCTAAAGCCAGTTGCGAAAGGATAGATTGAACCAATTGGAGAAAAATTTTAAATATGGAGAGATGATTAAGGAGTGTTGCAGAAGTAGTTTTTCTCGATAAAGATATTGATTTCCAAAGCGACATTGGTAAAAGAAATCGATTCAAATTTTAAAATAACTTAATAACGAATAAGAGACTTCTACATGAGCCAAAATCTGTTACAGAACTTATCAATTCTATTGAAAAACATTATTGTGGGTATATGAACCGATGGAGCACTGGCAATTGCAAGCACGAATGTAGGAGTCACAGATTGGTTATTCAAAAAACTTGGAAAGGATCTATATTCCCAATACAACGATAAGGAGCTTGCCTTTCTTGTACATAACTCAGGATCTCACCATGGAAAAAACCAGTGTGATAAAACAAAAGGTTTTGAAAGCGACCTTGTAAATTGAAACAACCATCTGTTGTCAGACAACAGCACCACATTTTCCATACTTAAGAAAAAAGCTCCTATAGGAAAACGAAATTTCAGAACGTGGATATCCACAAGTTTGATAAAAATACATGGTGACAAAATTTCCACGATTAACTAGGGGTGCAGTGAAGTCATTGGAGATTCGCCCTAATACAATACGATTCTTATTTGCCGACATGCTAACAATTAAGTACCTACTTATAGTGAAATGAAATTAGATTACACGTAAACGAAATCGAATTACAAGGACCAATATTCATTTAAACCCAAAGGTTGTTACTAATGATCTGTAGCCGTGAGTGATAAATGAAGATAATATGAACTTATGCGAGTGCAAATATGATAAACTGACGTAGAAGTGTGAAAATTTATTTGTTTGAAAAATTTTAGAACACATACCTACATATTTTACCAATACCAAATTCTGGAGAAATGTGCCTTGTACTTGACGTTACATGATCTTCAAACGGTCGATTGATTTGAAAGTGTTCTATTTTAAAAACTGTTTTTCAAATTTACCTCCCACCCTACCCCCCATAATTTCATTCTATGATTTGAACCTTTTCTTTGGTTAAATAAACATTCATCTCAATAAATAATGTGCAATTCACATTCGACGCTTATAATAACTATTCAATTTATGCAACGAACGTTTGTTCATGACAACTGCTACATTTAGTATTTCGATAAGTGGTCCAAAGTTATTCCAGTTTTTTTAATGTAAAATTAGATTTTGTAGCAAGTATCTTGCATAAAATGTTCCGAAAGGTTTCCTTAACGTGCATAATAGGGATAGAAGCTACAATTTAAAATGTTACATGCGAGTTGCCTGAAACAGAAGCACTCAGTTATTTGAAAAACAGTACACTACGAAAGTTTCCAATACACACTAAAATGATTTAGTTATCAACAACACTTCTTCCCAAAGCAACAGAAGTTTTTCCCCTTTTTTCCCCTTTGGCAGATGGGTCAGACCCCTTCGTTATCTTTTAAATATGTATGATACCATTTTGATTTGCTTTTTGATAAGTAAATATTCACAGAGTATACCTTCCTCTTGGCCCGGCTTTATTGCGTTTTTCCCATGCCGCCGTTCATACGGATGTTGTGATGTAGGTCTCGTTTGATTCACGATATACCGTCTAGTTACTAGTTAGTTAAAATGGTTTCCTATAGTTGAATTCAATTGTGAGTGTCCCCTTAGATTCTACTGGAGCGTTCTACAGGAGTTGGTGACTCGGTTTAATGAAACGCTCTGTACTTCATTAAGGTTGAC
This sequence comes from Pyrocoelia pectoralis, assembly GCA_036250285.1. Lineage (NCBI taxonomy): Eukaryota > Metazoa > Arthropoda > Insecta > Coleoptera > Lampyridae > Pyrocoelia > Pyrocoelia pectoralis. Next base: position 80,789,100 of record CM070075.1, on the reverse strand, counting down.
GTTTCGGTTGGAAAGGTCTAGCCTTTATCGAAGCATCTTTATTAAAACAAGAGTATAATTAGCTGAGTAGTGCGCTACGGGTGTGTCGATGGAATCGACAAAAAACAGTTACCGTATACAAAGTTTTACATAATGATCAAATTAGAAGTATTTTAATTAAATTAATTGAAGGACAAGGTTACGTTAAAATTAAAATTAATATATAAACACTTACCTGTAGAATCAGTGTTTCATAAACGTTACATGGTATAAATGGGAATCCAGACTCATTGAATTATTTATCCTCAAATAATGTTTGATTCGGTTACAAACGTAATGACAATTAATAGATAAAGGCTAGACCTTTCTAGCCGAAACGTCGGCCTTAATGAAGTACAGAGCGTTTCAATTTAACCAAGTCACCAATTCCTGTAAAAGGCTCCTATAGCATCTAGTGTTGACTCCATCTGTCCCTAATTTAATCTTTTGTCGATTTGGTCCATAATCTAGATGTAAATGGTGTTTCCTCGATATGGGATAAATAATTAATGAAGCGAAGAAATGTTGTTTTGTGAATCCTTATTCCTCGCTTCACTAATCTTTAGTCTTTGAGGATCATGGTTTGGACCCGCCTTACACAGAAGTTGCTTTATTACGTGATCTTGAGTGCAAGTCTTCTTAGTGAATCAGTTAAATGATTTTGTCTTTAAGAAGAACACACGTCTAAATCTTGTGTAACTATTACTGTGACACAACATTGCTCAAGAAATTTCTTAACATGGCATAACTTGAGGAAGTTGTAAAGGGTACTTCAGTACACACACCCGCGTATTAAGTTCATGTAAACCTTTCAATGTCATCTTACCACTTAGGCGCATAATACCAACTTTTACAAATTCACACTCCCTCGAAAATAAAATATGGTACGAAATAGTTATTGTCCATAAAGCAATTTTCGATTTATCCATTTTCGTACACATAAAGACTTCTTCGATCGATTTCCTTGATGGCGGCGAATCTAAAGCTTCTCCTGTAATCTAGTAAAACTAGGTGAACGACCTTGAACAAGTTCACTATAAGTTAATTATTGCGCCAATGTGTTCCTATTGGGATTTTACATAAACTGACTAAAAAACTCAAAACATCCGATTGGGGGCGGAACCCTAAAATAACATTTTTCACTTTTTGCAATTTTCTGGAAAACGATAATTTTCTCGGAAGATTTACAACAAAGACTTTTTGTAGAGCACAAAATTACCAAACAAACGGTACATCTTATACTCATTTTATCGTTTCAAGAAGTTTCCAAGTTGATTCAGGCCTGTATTTTAGTGGAAAATCAGCAAGAAAATACTTTTTTGTGTTATATATCATTTGTTCTTTTGGTAAATTACTGTAATGAAATATTGAGAAAACAACATCTTTTGTCAAGGAGAAGTATTGAACTTTAAATGTAAGTGTAAGTCCTCTTGGTAATCTACCCACTTTAAAATACATCCCTATTTCAGTTTGCGAAAAAATACACAAATATGTGACGTAATAATTCGGATACCTATAGTATTATTTTTCCGTAAATGGTTCCAATAGCTTCCAAAAATCTCTTGTTAGTTCTACGGTGTGTTCATTACTTAAACCACTATGAATTATGAAGGAATGTAGTGCTTGTGTTGGTTTTTCAGGTTCTAGATTTACATTTGGATTTTTTTTAACTGAATTTTTAACGACAACTAGTAATGTTCGTTACCATTATTTAAGAAAAACACGTGTTTTTAAACAATTTTCATTTTTAAGGTTCAGTTTTGTAGAACGACCCCTGGACTGGTACTTAAAATCAAAAGTTCCTGTAAAGAGATTATTATTCAATAAATAATTATAATTTTCATATTTTTAAACGATAAATATTTATTCGCATTCTCTTCTGTTGTGCAATTGTTGTAGAAAACGTTTTCTTCTACCTTTAACAATAAAAGAAATGTTTACCTTCTAAGAAAATGCCTTATTTCTGTTTTTAATCAAAAACTATCAAACTGTGACTTTTTTCAAACAAATAAAATCGTACCCAACTTACACTCTGACACGCGGTCTAAGCAAGATTGAGTATTAAAGTAATGAGCTTATTTTAATTTTTGAGGTATAATTTCACAGTTACATTGAGGGCTACTGCACGTTTGGTTTTGTAAATTTTATTCTTATGCAGTAATTGTTGTATAGTTACAAAATTCCTTAATTTCTGCAAACCGTTAAATAATCCTTTGTTGCTGGCATTTTACCATTTCGATTTAATTAATGATTACCTTCATATAGCGAAGAGCCTGTTCAAGGCATGAATCTACAGTAATTGTTAACTGGCCTCGCATTAACGAGGCATAACAAAATATTCTAGACTAATACGTGCTGTATAAATTACAAATTCAATTATTTTTCCAAATGTTTAGTGTCCTACAAAAATCGATAAATTCCGTTTGCTGTACGTCTTAAAACTATACATCGTGAACGAAATATTTAGATAAAATTCAAATGATCGTACGTTAACACAAAATAAATTTCTAGAAGTATCAATTTCGAAAAGAGACTGTTTATTTCAAGGTAATATATTGTGTTATTCAACTTAAAACCGTTAACAATATTAGTATTCATATCGCCCAACGTTTTAACAGGAATTCAACTGCGAATTAGTTATTCAGTCTATTTTATACTTTCAGAGTGTATACTTGTTAGTACAAATGAGTGTGTGAACGATCTATACAAATAAACAACAATTTTGTGATAATTTAAGTGTAAATATATAATATAACCTCGCCAAGGTCAACGACAAATAAACAATATTATAAATTATCGTTAACATTCTATAAGAATCACTGTTACAATGAACTATAATATTATAGTGCTAATTTTTATAACGTCGTGGATTGAATTAGAATTACCCCGTGTGCATGGATTAGATAACGGATTAGCGCGTACACCTCCAATGGGATGGATGAGTTGGCAAAGATTTCGATGTATTGTCGACTGTAAGTTGTATCCTGACGATTGCATTTCGGATAGGCTTTTCCGTAAGATGGCCGATTTGATGTCTTCGGGGGGATATCTTGATGCAGGTTACGAGTACTTGGTAATTGACGACTGTTGGTTGTCTCACGAAAGAACCCCTCAAGGTCGTCTACAGCCCGATCCCGATAGATTTCCGCACGGTATGAAGGATTTAGCTGATTACATTCACAGCAAGGGCCTCAAATTTGGTATGTATGAAAATTTTGGGGGCTATACGTGTGCAGGTTATCCTGGTATAATTCATCACTTGGAAGTTGACGCAAAAACATTTGTTGATTGGGAGATTGACTATATTAAAATTGATGGTTGTAATGCAAGTATTGATGATTACAAGCAGGGTTACACAGATTTTGGACGATATCTTAATGAATCTGGACGGCCTATTGTATATTCGTGCAGTTGGCCTTACTACATAGAGAATAAAGGTATTTATGCTGATTACAAGTATTTGGGCGAAATTTGTAACTTGTGGAGGAATTACGAGGACATTCAAGATTCATATGAAAGTTTGACTGGTATTATCGACTGGTATAAGAAGCACCAAGATAGATTTGGTAAATACGCCGGACCAGGTCAGTGGAACGATCCCGACATGTTGATAATTGGAAACTACGGTCTAAGTTACGAACAAAGTAAAACGCAAATGGCACTGTGGGCAATACTAGCAGCGCCATTATTAATATCTGTCGATTTTAGAACAATAGATAATAAGGAAAAAGAAATTTTATTAAATAAGGATGTTATTGCGATCAACCAAGATAAGTTAGGAATCCAAGGATGGTGGGTCAAAACGATATCGAAAATAGACGCGTGGGTACGGCCTATTACTCCTGTCGTAAATGGGAAAAAATCGTACGCTGTTGCCTTTCACAGCAGAAGAGATGACGGATATGCTTATGCTATTAATGTGTCATTGCATAAGGTTGGAATTAAACAAGGCACTTATTCGATTAAAGATGTTTACAATCCAGATCAGAAATACGAAGATGCTGATATAAATGATGTTTTCACTATTAAAGTAAAACCGTCTGGAGTAGTTTTCCTAAAAGCAATACCGCTTAGTTAAAAATGTTTGTTTATCATTGTTTACTAAGTAATGCTTACATGAAATAAATTTTTTTATACTCGTAAATTTTCTTGCACCTTTTTCAGCTTAAAATTGTGTAAGGATGGTAGTAAATAGGGAACGCGCATTTTAATGCTAATATAAAGGAACAAGGTAGTATGAAATTAATAGTAGTACTTTTCAAAAAATGAATCAATTTTATTAAATTATATTGATTTGGGAAGCAGTTCTTAAATTTTGTTGATGCTTAGGGTGCTATACTTAAGGGCTTTCCTAATTCACACTAAGCGGTATCGTTAGATATGCAATTTTTACTGATTTCCCAGTCTGCAACCAAGTTGATATCCTAAGCGAGATCTTTCACAACGTAAATAACTATTTTGTAGTATATTATTTCCATTTATTCAACAGCTGTGTTTTTCCCAAAGTTAAAGGGACCTTATACTTGTAATTATTCACTTTACCTACGTAAGTATAAAAATTGTGTATGAATGCGCCATTGCACTAAGTGATTGTGAACTGGAGATTGAGCAAAAGCTTCTAGGAGAGCCAAAGGTCTTGGCCCCCATTTTGTTAATATTGTTTCAGATTTGTACAAAAGGTTAATGCGAAGTCAGTTAATCTCATTTTTTGTTCCTCTCTCCTACTTGCACATTAAGCTTGGTTAATTATATAGAATTTTTGAATATTAACAACACAGGATCCCTATCTTACTGAGAGTTTGCAAGCTTGCATAAGTGATAAAGGTACACCAGATGCCATAATATAACTTTAAATAAACTTTAACACACATCAATGTTATTCAACAAAAAGTAAGTAATTAATAAATTAAGAATTTTCAACTTACAGAGAATTATAAAACAGTAATTTTATGGGATTTGAATTTAAAATTAAATCTTCATATTAAGATGAACGCGAGAGTTCCTCTTCTCACCTCTTATTTTGTGGAATTTCAATTGCAAAAAAAAACAAAATACATACAATAAAACTACAATAATATTTTATTGTACTCTACGCGTTTCGACAGTAAAGCTGCCATCATCGGCGAATAACTTATAAATGTAATGCTATAACTGTCCGTTTTAAATAATTTAAAATACCATGGTGTGTTTTACATTCAAGTTGACTTATATTCATCTATACCGGATAAGTATCGAAGCACACATAAAATGGCAATAAAATTCAGCGGACGCCATACTCTGAAACTGAACATTATCTAGGAAATATAACTAAGGGTTCAAATTTTCATTCAAACTCAAATAACTTTTGTGAATTAAGAAGCTAGAACTAACAAATACGATAATTTCTTAGATAACCATGAGACATTGAAATTAAAGATTTGTACATCATCCCTTCAGTCAAAGAAGAAACATCCACAAAACTTCATTGAGTTACCACAATTCTGTATCATACATTCAAAATTTTCACTACGTAAGGGCTTCCCTCGAGGGAACAGTTGCCGAATTAATTAAAGCATTGCCTATCAACTCTGATAATTATGAAATTAAATATCCTAGCCTTATTATCAATTATGTATCTGAATTATGTAATCTGAATCTCAATTATTTAACTGAAAATGAACTCCCAACTTTAAAGGAAACATTAAAACTATACGTAAATTGGCTAGGTCCAAGACATTTTCATAAATATTACAAATGACAGCCATGTAAAAGGTGTTTGTTATACAGCCTGTTTCAGAGTAAGCGCCTTATATTTTTTTAGCCACACTATGGGTACTACTTTCAAAGTATTTGGCAGTAATATGTTTCAGAACATTCTCGGCACGATGGTGATATCAGATTTTTAATTGAACGAATTATTTCAAAAGAGCGACTTTCAATTTTTTTTAAATGAAATGATATAATTTTTCTTTATTATTGTGATCCTAAAAATATTCTTATTTTTTCGATAATATTTCGTTTTTCTTAAATATTCATTTCTTTCCGTATCAAAAAGCAAACTAACATTTGAATCTAGTAGCGCATGAATGTAATTTTTGTCCAAAGTAGCCTTCAATCTATTGGCTTCATTGGACGACAATTCAATTTATGTATTGAAAAAGAAGGAAAACATTTCGAGCATTTTTTTTAAAACCCAATTTTTATTTGATATAAATTTTTAATGTTATGTTTCAAAAAGTAGATGTTTATTGCAAAATAAAGTTTAATGGTTTGTTTTGTGTCTACCGTTACTTGATATTTGGATAAAAATAACATCGTGTGTAAAACATTCATACGCTACTAGATTAAAATGTTAGTTTACTTTTTGATAGGGAAACAAATGAATATTAAAAAAAAACGAAATACTATCGTAAAAAGAATGTTTTTTGGATCCCAATAAAAAAAATTATGGCATTCCATTTAAAAAATTGAAAGTCGCCATTTTGAAATAATTCGTTCAATTAAAAATCTGATATCACAATCGTGTAGAGAAGGTCCTGAAACATATTACTGCCGAATATTTTGAAAGCTGTAAAAAATTCTGCAAGTAACTAACTAACTTAATTGTAAGTAACGGGTCACTGAAAATTACACACGTTTCCGAAAGGCAGCGTAGAATCTGATTTCTACATGAATTATCCGTTGACTGGAGCCGAAAACTTAACTTACTGAGCTACATTATTGAGAAAAACTAAGGTTACTGTAAACCTATATGCAAAATCGATTAAAAACAAGTCGTTAATTTATTAACAGCTCAATCTAGAGTATCGCTTGCTAAATCACCAGGAAATTATTGTGTGCCGCACAAAACTATTTCTTGTGGCAGGATTTTATAATTGTGATGAATTTGTCCCTGCGCCGGTAAAAACATTAGTTGTCAACAGAATTTCAAAAGTCACCTCGTTCTACAACGAGCAACATATCAGTTCTTCTGAAAACTCCTCACATCTTCTTCAAGAGGAGTTCCAATTCTTGCATAACTCTCAGCTTTGTACTGACGTTGAGTTTAAGCAACTTTCAGATAGTTTACCACGACAGCCGTTTAAGATACTATCCCAAAACGGCGTAATAGATTTCAATAGATTTTCTAGCTTTTTACGGCTACTGGAAGCAATGGTCTATTGTTTACGATATTAAAGAGTGTCAAGATTTAAATTTTCATGTTCTTCAATTTTCACTAAGCGACAAATATATAGCCTTCACTTCAATATGGTGTAATCACTTAAAAAAAATAAAAAAAGACATATCTCACTAATGATAAGAACGCAGTAAATATAATTAGGTACGTACTTTAAGAGAAGTGAGGAAAGATGTAAGGATGAGCAAGAAAATTGCCTTGTAACATGAAACAGTTGATCGCTGTCATGGCCATTGAAACGGTGATAAATGTTTACGATTGTCACATTCTATTACATAACGTTAAAATAAATGACATTTCCTGCAATTTTGCACCCTTAGTATAAAGTGTCAAAGTCAGTCTGTCACAAAATGGAGATAAATATAAATTATCTCCTTTGCGTTTTTCTTTGGGCAACGGTTGCCGCACTTGACAATGGCTTGGCACGCACACCTCCAATGGGTTGGATGAGTTGGCTGAGATATAAATGCATCACACGCTGTGATATTCATCCCGAAGAATGCATATCTGATAGGCTCATCCGTAAAGTAGCCGATATAATGTCATCGGAAGGGTACTTGGAAGCAGGGTATGAATATGTAATAATTGATGACTGTTGGATGACCCAAAGAAACCCGCGAACAAATCGTTTAGAACCAGATCCTTACCGATTTCCTTACGGTATGAAAAACTTGGCGGAGTACATTCATAGTAAAGGCTTAAAGTTTGGACTCTACGAATGTTTGGGGAATTATACATGTGCCGGTTTTCCAGGTATGAAAAATAATTTAGAGCTGGACGCCAAAACTTTTGCAGAATGGGAAATTGACTACATTAAAGTTGACGGTTGTGGAATGACATTTTCCGAGTATAGTGACGATTATATTAATTTTGGAAGGTATTTAAATGCAACCGGTCATCCCATTGTCTACTCCTGCAGCTGGCCATTTTATTTAGAGAAACGTGATATTTTACCAGATTATTTCAAGGTCGCGGAAACGTGTAATTTGTGGAGAAATTGGGATGACATTGAAGATTCTTACTGGAGTATGATAAATATCATCGATTGGTACGGGAAGCGACAGGAAATACTGATAGATTTTATAAAGCCGGGTAGTTGGAATGATCTTGATATGGTTATAATTGGAAATTTCGGATTAAATGTAGAACAAAGCAAATTACAGTTAGCACTTTGGGCAATTTTAAGTGCGCCAATGTTGATGTCCGTTGATTTGGGAGCAATCAAGCCCGAATACAAAAAGATTTTATTAAATAAGGAAGTGATTGCAATTAATCAAGATAAATTAGGCGTTCCCGGTAAGCTGTTTGGTAGAATTGAGGAAGTTGATGTGTGGATAAAACCTGTCGAACCGATTGTGGAAGGTGAACAGTCGTTTGCGGTTGCCTTTCAGGATAAACGGAAACATTATAGGGACTATAGTCTTAATGTTTCGTATGAAAATATAAGGTTGATTAGTAATTGTGGATACATTGTCAGAAACATTTTTGAATATTCCCCTGGTCAAAAGTTGAAGGTGGGGGAAAGTTTAAATTTTCCGATACCACTAATGGGTGTAGTATTGCTAAAATTTACACCTGCTTGTGAACAGTCTGCTCTAAAAGAATAGACTTGGATGTTTGTCATTCATTTTGAGTGGAAATGTAAAGTAGTGAACCTCTTAGCCTTTCTAACTTGTTTAAATAGCTTGATAAAAAGTACATTTACCTACTTAAGATAAGCGCGATGAAAGTACTTTAATTAAATTTTCATAAATAAATAAATTTGAAATAATTCAAGTAGTTGCTCCACTTTCGTAAATTTTACATGCTTATCAATCATATCGGCAGATAGTGAGCGCTATAGTTGGTATAAATAGCAAACAAAATGAAACCCTCTGCCAAGTATCACTATGTTTTTCCACTTATTCACAGTTGCGTGTTTAATTTTCTATGCAAACGCCTTAGATAATGGCGTTGCACGAACACCTCCAATGGGATGGATGAGCTGGCAAAGGTTTAGATGTCTTACCGATTGTAACTTATATCCCGATGAATGTATATCCGATCGACTTTTCCGAAGAACTGCCGACCTTATGGTATCTGAAGGCTATTTGGACGCCGGTTACGAATATCTCATTATAGACGATTGTTGGCTAGAAAAAGAACGAGACGAAAACGGCCGATTACAACCAGATCACATACGTTTCCCGTACGGTATCAAAAATCTCTCGGATTACATTCATGCTAAGGGGTTGAAATTTGGTATGTACGAAGATTATGGGACATTTACATGCGCAGGGTATCCCGGTATTTTAGGCCACCTAGAAGTTGATGCCAACACCTTTGCCGAATGGGGTGTTGATTATATTAAAATTGATGGGTGTTATGCCAATGTTGAAGATTACGAGGCAGGTTATACTGAATTCGGGATGTACTTAAATCGCACAGGACGTCCAATTGTATACTCGTGCAGTTGGCCCGCTTATTTGGAAAGCAGTGGAACTTACGCCAACTACGCATACTTATCTGAAATTTGCAATCTGTGGCGAAATTGGGGCGACATTCAAGATTCGTATGGTAGCATGTCTAAAATAACAGATTGGTTTGGCAAAAATCAAGATCGTCTAATTCCATACGCTGGTCCAGGTCATTGGAATGACCCAGATATGCTACTCATTGGAAACTACGGTCTCAGTCTCGAGCAAAGTAAAACGCAAATGGCTTTGTGGGCAATACTTGCTGCTCCACTCCTAATGTCTGTGGATTTGGGAGCAATTGGTTCCGAAGAAAAGACAATTTTATTAAACCGAGATATCATAGCAATAAATCAAGATGCGCTAGGTATTCAAGGTAGGTTAATAAAAACTGTTGCTAACATCCAAATATGGAGTAGGCCTATTATGCCCATTGTAAATGGCACGCATTCGTACGCCGTCGCCTATTACAGCAAGAGGGATGATGGACATCCTTATGCAATTACCACAACACTTTCGGATGTTGGTTTAAGTCATCAAAGTGGATACCTAGTAACAAATTTGTTCGAACCTGTATTACAAGAACCCCAAAGTTTGAAGATAAGTGAAGATTTTATTGTCAGAGTGAAACCATCCGGAGTGGTCTTCTTTAAATTCACTCCCATACCGTGAGCGTTATGTTTTCTACCTTAAATAAGTAATTTATATCTGTAAAGTTTCTTAATTTCTTGACGTTTGTAACAATAAATAAAGGTCAAAAGATGTTGTTACCACAATAATAGTCCTTTTCACGTTGTTCAAATCTGGGAGCGAAATAACTGTTTATTATTGACTCTGATACCCAAGTTTTATTTTGGTATCTTGATCTTCGCCGTGAAAATCGTCGCAAATTCTTTCATTTTGAAATTCACAGAAGTTTTGTGAAAGTGAGTATGTACGCAGAATTGCAATATGAAACTGAAATTTTTCTAGTGCCTTGGCGCGCATAAAGATAAATATTAATTACTTGTACTTAATTGATTTGCAAACTACTTGAAATCAAAACCCATCAACCAGGTTTTTTAAGGATTTAGAGCTGGACGCCTAAACTTTTGCAGAATGGGAAACTGACTACATTAAAGTTGAGGGTTGTGGAATGACATTTTACGAGTATAGTGACGATTATATTAATTTTGGGAGGTATTTAAATGCAACCGGTCGTCCCATTGTCTACTCCTGCAGCTGGCCATTTTATTTAGAGAAACGTGATATTTTACCCGATTATTTCAAGGTCGCGGAAACGTGTAATTTGTGGAGAAATTGGGATGACATTGAAGATTCTTACTGGAGTATGATAAATATCATCGATTGGTACGGGAAGCGACAGGAAGTACTGATAGATTTTATAAAGCCGGGTAGTTGGAATGATCTTGATATGGTTATAATTGGAAATTTCGGATTGAATGTAGAACAAAGCAAATTACAGTTAGCACTTTGGGCAATTTTAAGTGCACCAATGTTGATGTCCGTTGATTTGGGAGCAATCAAGCCCGAATGCAAAAAGATTTTAATAAATAAGGAAGTGATTGCAATTAATCAAGATAAATTAGGCGTTCCCGGTAAGCTGTTTGGTAGAATTGAGGAAGTTGATGTGTGGCTAAAACCTGTCGAACCGATTGTGGAAGGTGAACAGTCGTTTGCGGTTGCCTTTCAGGATAAACGGAAACATTATAAGGACTATTATAGCCTTAATGTTTCGTATGAAAATATAAGGTTGATTAGTAATTGTGGATACATTGTCAGAAACAATTTTGAATTTTCCCCTAGTTACTAAAGGTGGCGGAAAATTAAAGTAGTGAACCTTTCTAAGTTGTTTAAATAAGTTGATAAAAACTACATTTACCTACTTAAGATAAGGGTGATTAAATTAAATTTTCATAAATAAATAAATTTGCTCCACTTTCGTACATTTTACATGCTTATCAAACATATGGGCAAATAGTGAGCGCTACAGTAGGTATAAATAGCGAACAAAATGAAACCCTCTGCCAAGTATCACTATGTTTCTTCATTTATTCACAGTTGCGTGCTTAATTTTCTATGCAAACGCCTTAGATAATGGCGTTGCACGAACACCTCCAATGGGATGGATGAGCTGGCAAAGGTTTAGATGTCTTACGGATTGTAACTTATATCCCGATGAATGTATATCCGATCGACTTTTCCGAAGAACTGCCGACCTTATGGTATCTGAAGGTTATTTGGACGCCGGTTACGAATATGTAATTATCGACGATTGTTGGTTAGAAAAAGAACGAGACGAAAATGGCCGATTACAACCAGATCACATACGTTTCCCGTACGGTATCAAAAATCTCTCGGATTACATTCATGCTAAGGGGCTGAAATTTGGCATGTACGAAGATTATGGCACAATGACATGCGGAGGCTATCCCGGTATTTTAGGCCACCTGGAAGTTGATGCCAACACTTTTGCCGAATGGGGTGTTGATTATATCAAAATTGATGGGTGTTATGCCAATGTTGAAGATTACGAGGTAGGTTATACTGAATTTGGGATGTACTTAAATCTCACAGGACGTCCAATTGTATACTCGTGCAGTTGGCCCGCTTATTTGGAAAGCAGTGGAACTTACGCTAACTACGCATATTTATCTGAAATTTGCAATCTATGGCGAAATTGGGGCGACATTCAAGATTCGTATGGTACCATGTCTAGCATAATAGATTGGTTTGGGAAAAATCAAGATCGGCTAATTCCCTACGCTGGTCCGGGTCATTGGAATGACCCCGATATGCTACTCATTGGAAACTACGGTCTCAGTCTGGAGCAAAGTAAAACGCAAATGGCATTGTGGGCAATACTTGCTGCTCCACTCCTGATGTCTGTGGATTTGGGAGCAATTGGTTGCGAAGAAAAAAAAATTTTATTAAACCGAGATATAATAGCAATAAGTCAAGATGCGCTAGGTATTCAAGGTAGGTTAATAAAAACTGTTGCTAACATCCAAATATGGAGTAGACCTATTATGCCCATTGTAAATGGCACGCATTCGTACGCCGTCGCCTATTACAGCAAGAGGGATGATGGATATCCTTACGCAATTACCACAACACTTTCGGATGTTGGTTTAAGTCATCAAAGTGGATATCTAGTAACTAATTTGTTCGAACCTGTATTACAAAAACCCCCGAGTTTGAAGATAAGTGAAGATTTTATTGTCAGAGTGAAACCATCCGGAGTGGTCTTCTTTAAATTCACTCCTATACCGTGAACTTTACACTCCCTACATGGGTAACTATTTGAAAATATTTGCGTAAAATGTGGAGTAAATTTAATCTTGTTTAAATTAGGTTGCTGTTTTTACCCTAAATAAACAATTTATATCAGCAAATTTTCTTAGTTTCTTGACATTTGTAACAATAAATAAACGCCAAAAGATGTTTTTACAACAATATTTATAACTCCGTCTCACGTTTATTACCTATTGCTTAGGTTTTATTGTGGTATCTTGAACTTCGCCGTGAAGATAGTCGCAATTCTTTTCATTTTGAAATTCACAGAACCACGTATCTGACGGAGTGAAAAATATTATCTACAATTACTCATTTCAGAATTGCAACATGAAACTGAAATTTCTCTAGTGCCTTGGCTCGCATAAAGGTAAATCTGTTACTTGTACTTAAAAGCTCGATTTCTGATGCTTTTTGATTTTATTTTCCCCCACATTTTTAAAATTACAATTATCATCCCGAAAATGACTTATGATAAAAAGGGTATAGTAGTTACAAAGGCAGAAATGAATTTATTGTTTTAGTTCTACATTGCGATTTCACTTTACCTCTAATAGCATTGATTCATATTTTTAATTTTACGGTATTCAGACTATTATTTCTTGTTAGGTGATAAGAAAGGTACATGAATCGTCTGTCGAGAAGAACCCACACTACCCACAGGCTTCTGCAAAGAAACACGCAGCAGCATTGAATTTAAACCAAATCTCCGACCGCCGAATACTCCACAATTTTATTCATACCAAAATCAAATTGCACAGTAACTGTGACCAACATTTTATGGTCGGCTTACTTTCAAAACCTCTTAAGTCTAAATTTACCACTTCCGAAATTTTGATACAAATGTATCCTAAATATTATTATTTAACGTCGTGAAAAAGTTTCCAACTCTCAATTCGTTTACAGCAACATCTACCGGAGAATTATAAAACCTTCTATGTTGTTCTTTGCATACAGGGTGGGCCATTGAAAAGGAAACACGCCTGTTTGGGGACACTTATACTAGTTTCTTAAAAAAATGCTCGGACAGGTCGATTCTTGACATTGACACATCAACCCCCTAGCCCCAGCAACCCCTAACTGAAGAATTTAAATAGGGAAGGGGGTCGAGCGACCCCTCATTTGAATGCTCGAAATTAGTTTTATTCCATTTGCCATGAAAAGTGCGCTCTAGATTAATTAAAGTGGGGGTGCTGTTTATAAACAATCTTAAAACACTCCACCTTTGACCTTTTGAACGGCACATTTTTATGTCAAATTTGACTTTGTCAGATCAACCCACTCGCCCCAACAACCCCAAATAAAAAAAAATTGCGGTAAGGTGGTCGAGTGACCCTCATTTTAAAAGTCTCTTGATTTTCTATGTGAGTGATTATTTTTAGGTTTATAACAATATTGGAAATGTGTAGAAAAAAATTAAAACATCAAAATTCAACGTCAGAAGAAATTTTTATGTTGTAAAATGTACGGGAACGATGTAATCATGTTAGAGATAAGCAGGAAATAATAAAACGACACTAATTTAAAATAAAAAATACTAAGCAACTTATAGAATGTAGTAGTAGTAGTCAGTTGTTTTATAAAAGTAAAAAATATAACATGTGAAAATACAGAAAATTAATTATTACCTTTAACAGGTTATGGGCCCAGCGAGCGTTTGAAAGAATATTTTGAGAAATCTGAAATTACACTTTCAAGATGGATGCCGAGTTAGGTTTGGAGAAACTGTCTGAGAATGGACAAGGAAATGGAATGTCAAATTATGTTTCATGGAGATTCAAGTTAAATCTGCTACTGCGAATGAAAGATCTGTTAAATGTTGCACTTCGAACATTTATTAAACTTTTTTTTAAATTGCGCACTTGTGTAACTTCAATTTTTTGTTAAAAACTAGTGCACTGAATTCAGAAAAGAAAAACCTTTCAAATGACGTATCACTTGTGCCATCATCTCTATTTAAATTTTAGGGGTTGTTCTCACAGCGCTAAGGGATGAAATCATTTCAGTTTGAAAATCACGACAAACGATGATATAAAAATTGATGTCTTTGTAATTTAAAAAAAAAAATTGTCCTAACCAGCGTCTGTTAGGTACCTTTTCCTTGGCCTATCCTGTATAACGCTTTTGAGGATAATAAGGCAATAAAATATCGTACGATGTTCCTACATTTGTAATCCAGTCCATTAAGGATTCTTATTTGCCACTAATTTATTTTTTATAGGGTATTTCTCTTACCTAAACGGTGGAAATACACCTATTTTTAAATATGGCAGAGGCATTTTTTAATTTGATTACATTTTTATTAAAGTATGTTATTTAAAAATGTGATGGTGAAAAAATTTCAATTTGTCTACATTGATTTTTTTCTTGGAAGGTCACGGAAACAAAGCTAAGCTTTTTCGCGACCAAAATAGAACATAGACCTGCCTCTTGCTTTCCTAGAAAATTTAATCTTTCTTAATTATTGTATGCGGTAATTTCTTAATTCCCTTGCTAAATAAAGTTAAGTTTCTAAATTTTGATTCTCGAAGATTTTGTTCTAAGAATGGAGTACTAAGCCACATGATGGCTCTGACAATGAAGTGAAACTAACTTAAGTTAAATATTCACCGAAAACGTTATATCCTAGATATATTCCAGGATTATTATTTTCACGTTAATACATTCATTAAGATATTTCAGACTAAGGATCTGTTGGTCTTTTTCATTCATACATTGTTATTTAACTTGATTAATATAATTCATAGAAATGTTTTTTTAGAACCACTAGAATTACTAAATCACTTTACTAACACTGAATAAATGCCATTTGAAGTTAATTTAGTGAAGGCTTGTAGAGAATATTTTTCCCTAGCATCTACCCAACTAAGAATTCAATGGTTGAATTTGTGATTGATTCTTTGGAGAAGAGACTGAAGATGTTTACATTAGCGTTAACTTTTAAACACAATATGCTCTTTGAGTAGTTGTAACTATTATAGGTACTTTCAATCTCTATTGACTCTAATTAATTAATAAAGTAAATTATTTTAATATGTAGTTATTTTTTTTTTTTAAGTTTATTTTATAGAGCACGGTTTACAGTTAAGTAATGCGGGTCAAATTTGTATTTTCCTTTGAGTATGTTTCCGTTAATAATTGTGAAACAAATAAAAACTGGTTCTAATAATAGCTACTTCTGTAACTTCCAATTTATCGAATTTACTTAGATTTTGACATACTTAGAAGTATTTTATCAAACAGATGCAAAATAATAAATAGTGCAAAATCACCTACCTTTATACAATTTTGGTCCATCTTCTGAAGATCTGCAACACAAACATTTCATTTTCTTCAAACTATATTTGTTTTTTATACCTATTTCGATGCTACTTCAATCAAAGATTGATCTAATTTTTTTACTTTTTTGAACGGGAATAAACATATCTGCTAGTAACGTTTAACTTAAAATTATGATCACACACTACGATACAAATAAAAATTCAATATCTAACCTCAAAACAAAATTCTTCAAATCAAAAATGGGAAAAAAATGAAGAAAACAGTCTCACAACTAAAAATGATATGGCAGTACAAAATACACATCATCAACTAACAATGACCGAAAATGAATTTAAAAGAATGGAAAATGGGGAACTCACCTCCTCACTCTTAGCGCATCATAAATTGAAGGTAGATCACTATCTAATTAAACGCGAAGGTACGAAGGGGGTTAATTTATAAAACACTTTATTCACAAACACGGTACCGTCTTCTCCGACAAACGAAGCGAAACTGATTTTTGAAAAATATAGTCTTAAACTAGTTTCACCCACAGGTTGTTAATAATATTGTATGGACTGGTTGTTATCTTTCATGGAATGTCAAGTTTTTCTTGCGATTACCGACATTGTGTGTGGCAAAGTCACTTTCGCCGAACGAAAATACTATTATCCAGTTTCAAATTAGTATATAACGACCAGTCCATACAACATTATTGTCGAAATGTGTGTGAAACTAGTTTAATACTCTACGATAGTTTTGGAAAATTAGTTTCGCTTCGTTCGTCGGGAAAGACGGTAACATTATTCAAAATGATGTGTTTTTATAAATTGCTTCATTCGTTTATTCCCGTTTAATTATACAGTGATCAACGTTATGCTCAATGGCGCAAAAAGCATAAGCAGGTGAGTGTTTGAGGTTTATTCTTAAATACTATTAAAGTTTAATAAATAATGTCAAAAACCATTAACGAGTATCATATTAATTTTAATATTGAAAGATATTTGATGAGAAACGCATTCACTTATTCTTTAGTTAGTGGAAGGAAAATTTTCAGTCAATCGTGGAAGGTACACTTATCTTCTACTTACATAAGTTATATGAAACGGGTACAACATTCAAAGGGCGCAAAATGTAGTTAAAATTGTCGCAAAACAACTAATGTATCCTCAAACATACATTTTTCCTGATACAAAGGTGGACAATTAACGTATAGTTATTAATAGTACCTATGAGTTAATGCTTTAATTTTCAATTTGTCAATAGTCTTAAAATGTTATTATTTCACAAGTTCCGTTGCTCTGGTTTTGAGTAATGTATCGTCAGTTTTTTTAATGTCCTCAAAGTGCCAATAGAATATCAAAGTTTTGTGTTACAGATCTTTCGGGGGATAGGCTGGAATCTCATAAGGTAGGAGCTTTTAGACTATTTTGTGTTTCACTACTGTTGAAACTGTTTTCTTACAAATATCTAATTCTTTTGGCACGATATGCAGAAAGAAACAATTTTTTTAATATTAATTTCGAGGAGTGTAAAAAGAGAAATATGGGCTCCACGTATAAAATTGGGCCATTAATTAAACTACGGTATAATACAATTTCCAATTAATCTTTGGAAAAAGAGAAAGAAACTAATATTCCTAACCTGCATAGAAACTATAAGCGTTTTCATATTGATATTTATTGCTTAATAATTTAAAAATGGAACAGTTTAATAAATGAAAATGACAATACTAGAAAGAAGGTATTGTTAATTCAATAACTTATTGGAATAATTAATGCAGGAAAAAAGGTCAAGCTTATCAGGGTGTATCATTAATAATGGGAATTACTTAAACTGAAGAATCTTGGGTTCAAAATATATTTAACTCAAATCACTTAGATAAAATGTGGCTCCTTACTGACTTACAGGGTGTTTTATTTAAAACTTGAAAAAGAATCTACTTGAACATAACACAATGTGGGTCCATTATTATTAAAATCTCACCAGGAGGGGGTAAATGAAGGTCTGACTTCCCACAATCATTTTATTTGAATTATTTGCTACCGGTTTCGTGGTCTATGCTTACACCACATCATCAGGCAAAAGACTAAAACCTAAATACATACAATCAAAGTTACTTAATTTTAAAAAACACAATTGATAGTAAGCTCCTTATAGTCTTTTGCCTGATGATGTGGTGTAAGCATAGACCACGAAACCGGTAGCAAATAATTAAAATAAAAAGATTGTGGGAAGTCAGACCTTCATTTACCCTCTCCTGGTAAGATTTTAATAATTGAAAAAGAATGTTTGCCCATTACTTTAAACCTATTTGACATATCCTTATCATATTTGGCAAGAAGTGTATGTACTATAAACTATGCTAAATTATGTTAAATAAAGGTTTGTGGCTACTACAAGAGTGTTACGAGAGGGGTAAGCGAGAGTTTCGCCCTCGCTAACTCTACGCCACTAGCAGAATTGTCATTTTAGCACAATTTTCTATTCTCCAATACTTTCTGTGTAAACAACATACTCTTCCTTCGAAACGATAAATCATTATCTTTCGAGATACTTAAAGTTAAACAAAAGCTGTACAATTTTAATGTGTACTACTTAAATTGCATTTGTTACACAAATGAAAGTTTATAGTTAATTTTTAGGTTTAATAAGAAGATTAACAAACAGTTTTACTATTATGTAATTATCATTTTTACTAGTTAGTTAGTTTTAAAGTAGAGGGCAAAAATACTTTTTCAATGTTTAAATAAAATACCCTGTAACTTGGTAATGAGCAACATTTGATCTAAGTGATTTGGGTTCAATCTTAATATTTTGAACCCAGGATTCTCCAGTTTAAATATGTTCCCGTTATTAATGATACACTCTGTATAGCCACATTTCTGATTGTAACAACTAAAATGTCAAAGTTAAGGGGGGGGGGGGGTTCAAGAACTTTTTTCGCTCCAATATTGACCCTGATTTCTATCGCGTTGAAGGCCTCCAAAGCTCTCTTACGTCTGCCCAGTTTGGTGTTCTTCTTAGCCACCTTTCTTTCACCTGCACGCACCGATCTTGGTTTACGTTGGCCCATTCCACTGAAGAAATCTCTACGAAATTGTTTGATGAATTCCGAAATTTTCGAATAATGAGAGCAATTTACGAGGAAATTTAGCATGAAGTAAAGAGCTGTGATGGAACGACAATTTTTCCTGCTAGTACGCCAAAAGTTCACTCGCCATTGGAAAATACTAGGACTTCATTTTTTGGAGACCTCGTTGTGACCACTGTCTTGGTCGTATTGTTGACTTTTATATCTGAAAATGACCCCAATGAACCCTCACGGCAGTTATGCCTATCGATATCGCATTGGGGTATGCTATTTCTATTGTAACTTTGAAAGAATCGCAAAATATCGCAAGGAAACAGTATCTGTCTCACTTTGACACATCCTAGACAACTTGAAACATTATACTTTTTGCTAAAACTAGGCATATGAGCCGTGGCATGTTCTTAGGGTCATTTTGAGACATAAAACTCCATGATCGGGGCAAAACTATGATCAGAGCGAGTTGTCCAGAAATGCATGCCAAAGTCCAATTTTAACATGGCTTTTATATGGGAGTGCGATTATGAAATTTTTATTACTTAGGACAATTGAACCCCTCCTTAAGAACTTTGAAGAATACAAACAATAACTTAGAGACTTACATTTTTTAACTGAAAGGGTTCTCATATAAAGAACGTAGGTAGTTATTTTTGAAAAACTGAGATAAAGAAAACTGAATTTCTTATTACGACAGAGCGTATACAAGATTCCTGTACTTAGGGCACACAGGATTCAGTGTCCGTATGAAGAAGCTTGATTTTTTTGTCTAAATTAAATTAAACTTTAAACGATATTCAATTTTCTTCTGAAATGATTCAAAATGAATCTAATGACAATTATTGACTGAAGCTTTAAATTTAAGAACCTTTGATATAGTATGCTTAAACTTTGTAACCTATAGAGTTAAAATGTCAAAAAATAATGTTGATGTGCTGAGATTTTGGAACGGCAGATTATCAAGCACGAACTGAAACTTGGATAGATAATATACAGAGAAGGGTAGAAATGTAAGGAGCAAATTAAATGGCTATGGATATATGCGTTAAGCTCTACTCGGTGAAGTGATAGCTTATTGAAACACTGAGATAATAAAAGCATAATAAGTAATTATCCTGCTACTTTTGACCAAATCGGCATCGTTTGCTACTTTTTGGAACTTAAAAGGTGTTCCCTAAACTATCTACACCTTTAAATGATTAAAAAAGTAGGATAGTAATGATCAAAACGTAAAAAGATTAATTATGCTTACTACAAAAAAGAATATTTTTCAGTATACATTAGGGGTGAGTCGGACAGCCATTTTTCGCGTCCGAATGCGTCCACCGTCCGAAAAATGTTGGACTTTAACTGTCCGAAGTTTGTCCAGATCGAAACTTTTGTGTCCGTGTCCGAACGTGTCCGAACAAATTTTCAAAAAGTACGTCCGAAACTGTCCGAATTATTTTTTGTTGTCCGAGTCCGAGACCGTCCGAAAAATCTTAAATGAAATTCGAATGCGATAACGTAGGATAAATTAAATATACACAATTAGGTACACATGCAACAAACATTTAAAATACAGGGTGATTCGCGAGGAAGTGGCAATATTTTAAGGACATGTCGAGGAAGCCAAAATAAGCAAAATAAACTCATATGTTCAAGTCCGATTTTCATTTGTTTCGGAGATATTTTGATTAATTGTAATTTAAAAAGCAAACAACAATTTATTACAAAATGAATTACAAAAACAAGTATCAAAAGCAGCAAATTCTTATAGAATTTTAATTTCAACCAACTTCAAATCTGTAACTAATTATGGCATATACCAGGGGTGGCCAACCTGCGGCTCGCGAGCCACATGCGGCTCTCTGAAGGATTATTTGTGGCTCTCGATAAATTTACCCAAGTTCCATTTTCATTTTTTTGTTATTTTAGTTAAAAAAATTATTATCGCTCCGTATGTGTTTCAAAATGTCTTTTAAATTACTGACAACAAATATGAAAGACCAAGTGCAACGTTGTAACAAATTTCATTTCCGTCCTAGTTAAGAATGATGTGACTCATCGAAAACGAAATTGTGGCTCGCGAAAAATTTCAAATTTTGAAAAATGTCTCGGGCTATCAACGAGCTTGGCCACCCCTGGCATATACTATATACAACATATGTATATGTATAAGTACCCCCCCCCCCCCCCTTCCCACCTCAGACACAACCACGCCGGATTCTGCACAAATGAGTCATTGTTTTTCTTTCCACCCTTAAGGGAGATGGGAGTGGAGAGGGTGACGGACAATTTGTAAATCACGAAAAAATGTTAGAGGAAAAAAAGTAAAAAAGATCGTTTTTCTGCGGACATGCAATTTTCCCCCTTTCCACCCCCAAAAAAGGGGTTGCAGTTGGGGGTGAAATTTGCAATTTGAGTATCGTTTTTTATGGAGAATCCAAAAGTAATAAAAAATAGGTGTTCCCATTTAAGTTTTGAAAACTCACCCCCGCTCCACCCCACAGGAGGGGTGAGGGTGATGTTTACGTATCATGACTCAATAGGTTTCAACAAATAAAGGAAACGAATTTTTTTCTTTTTGTAATTGGGCGTGTCGTTTTCGAGATATTAAAGGGTATATATTTTGACTTTAATGGCGTCCCGACGGCGAACGGGTGATCCGATCAAAAAATTTACCAGCGATTTGGAATCAGTGAAGAATTTCTTATAAGATGACAGCACTTCCAGCTTTCTAAACCCTGTAACATCGACCAACGCACAGACACACAGACATCCGAACGAATTTAGTAACCAACTTTTTGAAGTTGGTTGATTAAAAAAATAGCATTAATTTACGACAAATTTTCGAAAACACCACCGCCCACTTCGATACACTTATTTGCGCGTTTATAAACTGCACTAGTAGCGAGTTTCAATGAACGATTGTTCGCTCTAATGATAGCTGCTGCATTAAGAATGCGATCTAGATCGCATTCTTATCTCCGAAACAAATGAAAATCGGACTTGAACATATGAGTTTATTTTGCTTATTTTGGCTTCCTCGACATGTCCTTAAAATATTGCCACTTCCTCGCGAATCACCCTGTATATGTATTATGTAGTTAATAACCGTGACATTAATTTATTGATGGAGCGCTCCAAAACTTTAGAAAAATAACTTGATTTTTCCATCAATTGAACCCCGGCAAAAAGAGCGCTCTTTGGCCATGGCGACGTGTATAACATGATTTCCAAATTCATTGGTAAATGGAACCTCTGCAAAGCGATCTTCTCCGATTTTTTTAATGCATTTTGGACAGTTGCGGACAATGGAATTGTCTGAAAAATTGTTCGGACATGTCCGTGTCCGAATGTACCGTACAAAATATTGTCTCGGACAGTCCACGTCCGTCGGAAAATATGATTTGCCTGTCCGTCCGACCGATAATCTCGGACACTTTCGGACGGACAAGTGTCCGCCCGGAAATCTCGGACAGACCGCTCACCACTAGTATACATCAGTAATATTTTTAAATGGACTGGATATTACTATGTACTGATTTTCCAGATAGAAGTGATTCTATGTATATACCTACTCGTACGCCCCTCTATTAATATGCTTCATTTGTAGTGATGATCTACTGCGAGTCAATGAAGAAAATAGAAACAAAAAGAAGATATTTCAGTTTCACCCTCCCCAATCTTCAATTCTTATTAATCTTTGACAGCGCGGGAAGAAGAGTAACATCCTAAAGAGATAACCAAATGAATTCTAGAACAATAGTGAAAAAAGGGTAAGGTGAAAAGGGGAGGGAAAGTATTAGTAAGTAATTGTCTCTCCTTCCATAAATTCTTTTTATGGAATATTTCCATTAATTTCTATAGAAACATAAATTTGCGTAAGCACACTCGAGGGCCTGAACAATTTTGGTGGAATTATAAAAGTAAACAGAATTTTGGGTTAAGCATTCATATAAGTGTAAATTAAATGAAAACAATTGATTAGATAGCCATAAAAAAGTAGAATAGAGAAGGCAAAGGAGTGGCCACGTTGTTCCAGTTAGGTAATTAAAACAATAATAATGGCGTACATCACAATTAATTATTATAATAAGTAATCATTTTGAGACTCCATTATAGATCGCTGTCATTTTTTTTGTTATTTATGATTCGCTAAATTGCACCACGAATTTTGATTTAACTGTAATTTTTTTGACACCTGTATAAACTTCTCATAATGAAAAACAAAATCTTCACTAAGCTGTCACGCTAAAGGAATTTTACTTGCATAATTAAATGAAAGCTTGGTCAAATAATTCCATCAATCTCTTAAGATCTGTAATTAACAAAGTTTGTATAACTTCCTAGAAATGATTTAATTAGTACTTTTACAAAAATTATGATCTAAAATTTGAATAATTATCTTGTTCTTTAAATAAGTTTGTCAATATCAATTTGTTACGTTTCACGTTATACCGTGCGAAAATTTTTTAACACAATCGTTTTTATTTTTTTTAAGCAGTTTTTATTCGCCATTATCCGCAAATTACTGAAGATTCACAGTCATTTTGAGTGCCTTGATTTATACTCTTGATCTGATATTAACATTCAAATTTTATTGATCCAGATGTTTCCAATAAACTTTACATTAATAGTTCCGAATAAATTTTATGGGGGAGTACTTACTTATATTGGAACCACTTGTTATTATAACCGGATACTTTACGAGGGTATTAAACAAGAAGCATTTTTCCTTAATGATTGGCAAGTAGGTAAATATTTATACCGTTTAATAGTACCTAAATCGACTTTGTATTTAGATTTATGAACTTTCGAGTAAGTACAGTTATTACTGTAGGATCTTTTATCAATTTGGTTTGGTTTCTACTCCGAAATATATCTCAAAATTAAATTGAACCCAATGTAAGGTACCGCGCTATAATCGCGTCCAAATAAGCTTAAATTAAAGAAGACACCGTTGTCGTGTTAACATTTCAATGAATTCTATTGTTTATTATTAGCCTTGTTACCGGTGGCCACATGTGGTCACAGTACCTGCTGCTGTATAGATTGAGATTTTGATACGTTTTATTGTCAATCTCTTTTGAGAATGACATGCTTATTAATTATGTAATGTGTTTGCATTTTATTGTTGTCTGCAAATCATCCAACCATTCCACTTTGAAAAGTTTTGCAATTCCACTTTTTATTACAATGAAATTATGAACTTATGCTTTTACCATAATGAATAATGTGTAAGTCAAATACAGCTCAACAGCATTATTTTTGAAGATGGACCTAAACAATCTCTATCATTACACATGATGATTTTATTATTATGTTTACACATTTAGCCTTGGAAATACTGAGACTAAGCCTAAGTCCCACGGATCAAGACCTTGTTTTTCTCCTTAATGATTTTCCAAAATATCAAAGTGAAATGGTAGTTCGTCTACTTTACTAAACTATTATTACGCGTTAGTTGTCTAAAAATTTGTTTTCAATTTGGCATCTAACTGAGTTGTCTTTTTTGTGCCAAGGATTGTGTAAGATTATATCTGTATGTTGTAGGTATTAAATTTGAATTTGTTCTTGAAATGCATCGATTATTATGAAGCAATTATTAACCAAAATATAGTTTTGGCATAAAATTCAATTGGAGAATTTGGTTTTTAAATTGTCTATGGTAAATCTTAACAATTATAGACCTATATACGGCAAATATTGATAAAATTAATCAGAATCTATTGTAGAGGTTGTTAGTTATTAGTTACTTACCCTTATAAAAAAGAATAAAAAGGAATTTAGACATCTATAACAAGAAATTGCCATAAAAATACATCAAAACAGAAAAATTAAATAAAAATAGCTTGTTTTAAAAGATTGAATGAAACATTTTCTCAGCCCCGAATCGATGTTTAAAACACCTGCAAAGATTGAACTGAATGATGTTTATTTGCCATAATGTTGGAGTTGTTGTACGTCCAGTCTAGTCTGGAAGACTCATCAACTTATTACTATGGATTTATAGACACCCTTAATATTATATTGTTGACAAGAATTTTAAACTTATTTATTCTACAGGGTTTCCGGGATTGTTTGTGCAAGAGGAAGAAAAATTTTGTTTCTTATTGTAAGTTATCAAAAACACTTTGCGAGTTAGAAGTTTTTCAGTTACAATATAGCCATAATACCTTATCGTTATCAAAATTATTTTTCGTACACGTACAGTGTGACAATTTTCAAAAGCGTCAAACAACCTTCATGTGGTAGAACTTAAAATAGATCTATCAGAAGATCACCTGCGATTTACGCCCTTAAGGGAAGTACAATTCCTTCTTGTTATGTTGAATTTTGGTTTTCAAAAGTTTGGCTAGATTTTGTTGCTTATAATTTACTTATCATTAATTTTTGAGCGAACAATTCTATCACAATACAAGTATTTTGAATTTTTTGTGAAACTACTATTTAGATCTCTCGATAGAAATGATAAAAGATGCCGAATCACCAAATTGAATCATTGAATCAGCTGTGTTGGTGGCTAAGGAAATGCGGTGCTATGTGAACGTCCTAGAAAGGGTCGCCTGTAAAAGATCCATCTTTCTAGATGGTTTCGTTTCCTCAAATCGGTTCTTCTTATCGTGATCGTTAGATCACTGTAGGTCAGCTGCAAGTAAACAAATTTAAAAGCCGACAGGTGGGCTAGAAGGCCATGTCAACCTAAAAATTGTCAACGTTATGGTAAAATACTCACTTGCAAATTAGAAGGTGTTCTCGAATTCATATTATTTATATTTTATGGGCGACTTACGTATCGATCCTGTTAGGGAAGATTAGCTGTCTTCGTCTAGATACCCATAATTGTTAAAATACACTACATAAATTGTACAACTATCAATATATCATCAAACCCTTCAAATTCTAGTTACAAAAGGACATTCAAGCGAGTATATATTATAATCAATGTGATGAAGCGAGCCTTAATCAAATTTGTACATACGAATGAGGACTAATCATTGCTTAGTTTCTACATCATCTGTATTTTCCAGAACGCTTTATTAATACCGTGTTCTTGATTACAATACAGCAAATCGTTCAACTGTGTCAATTCAAAGCTAAATTAAATTTTGATAAAGAAATTGTATCACCAAATCTTCCCCATAAGCGAATTTTTAATTAAAATGATCTTCGACTACAAATCAGCGTTAAATTTAAATTCAATAATACAACATGTTTCGACAAATGACATTGTCATCGTCAGGCTCTAATTAGACAAATTAAACGATAAAACTAAATTATAAATTACTTACTGAAAAAATGTAGTTTCATTCACACCGTTTCAACCTTTTAATATGTAATTTGTAATTTATAATTTAGTTTTATCGTTTAATATGTCTAACTATAGCCTGAAGATGACAATGTCATTTGTCCAAACATGTTATATCATTACCTAAATTTAAATTTAACGCTGATTTGTAATCGAAGATCATTTTAATTAAAAATTCGTTTATGGGGAAGGTTTGGTGATGCAATTAAGATTTATTTTCTACTTATGGGAAATGATAATACGTAGGTATAACAAATGCCACGTTTCGTTGAAAACTTTAAGTCATTCCTTCCTATGCGAACTATTTTGACATTTTCCATATTCAAACTTGGCAAGCATTGATCAACAGGTTGGGAATGAAGCACCAACAAGAACAAAGCTTTTTAGTGTGAAAGTAACGGGTTAAAATTTCATTAACTGCAGTTGATGAAAGATTCGGTGACCTTTCAATCTGCGTATATTGATCAACACTCGTATTGGATTTCATAACAGGATATCAATGTAAATTATAAAGATCAATATCGTATTATTTACGTTTATAATCGCCGCTGAAGCTGTACAGTTTGCGTGTGACAGTCTAACGAAATTATAAAGTTAAAATATTATATTTATGTAAATAGAATCTACAAAAAAAATAGCAATATGTATAAAAACAGTAAACAAATCTAGAAATCACAAACAGTTACAAAAATTCCATTTAAATACAATAAAGGATCTCCCAAGTGTGTAATAAATCGAATTTTAATATATTTTGGTGATGATTTATGTAACTGCGTTGCTGAATTTTACAGGTGTTTGTGGAAAGTATTATTTTTTAATTTAGTATTATAACTGCGAAATATTAGGGAACGCTTGATATTTTCTCTGATTTATCAAAATGCACAAATGTGTAAAATTGAATTTTCTCGTCCCCGCGTAAGTCTTGATACAACAGGGAGAGCTTGCGAAGTTCATATACTTTGTCTTGAAGAAACCGAAACAGTTGTTTAAGCTAAAGAATATTCAAGGAGGCATTTTTTTCAAATATCTATTAGGTATTAAGGAATTTTAAAAAATGTATTTTTTAAAATTCGCGTCATTTGTTTAATAGAAATATGGGTGTTTTAATAGAACTGGTATAATTCAATTTGACTAAAGTTGGTATTACCGAGTTAATTCATAGCAAATACTGTAGTTAACTTTAAATAAATGATAAATTGACAATTTGAAAAGTAGTAGTTCCAATCTCTAAAAAATTCCTTAGATTTTTATAATAGCAAATATTTATTTAAAATTGTTTCCAAAAGGCGCAAATTCTAAAAAATACCTAGTATAAAAACTCATTCATAAGGCTTTTAAACTTTGATTCGTGCCATAAAACCTACCTTATGAAACTTGTTTTTTTAATATAGGTACTATTTTTTTGATTTATTATCCGTTCATCATTAGTAACTCAATGGGTAAGGCCTTTTGTACAATATTTTACTCAATAATAGTCTTTCCGATGCAATGAGAAAAAATCTTTTATGATACTCATGAGTATCATCATGGAAGCACTTATTTAGGAGAATTCAACAACATTAATTATTGTGAGAATATACAAGCAGGAATTCTTTAGTGATTATGAACTTATTATGTCACTATCTGTTTGTGTTAGCAACTTAGGTACTGATTAAAAAGTATCTAAATAATTTGAAGCTGGAATATCTGGAGCCCTTTTGGATGTTGAACACAACACTGAAAACACCAAAAACCACAATTTAATTCAAACCAAGAAGATACGCTTTAACGAAATTTAGTTTGTTTCTTGTTATTTGGAGATGAAGGTATTTTATCATTTTTCATGATTGAAATGTGGAAAACTAACATTTCATGGCAGTTTGGCACTTCTTTTGGTACGGAAGAATCGACTATGTCAGTAAAACGATTGAAGTAAATTGGCGTGTGAGGCTTAGTGTAATGGGGGCAAGAAGAAAGCCTTATATTAATTATACGCCCCTCACAATGTGACTATTCTAAGAAGGTGACAAAATATCCTAGTATCGCCCTTAAATTTCTGTAAAATATATTTAACAAGTATAATAATAGCAAGTGATTCTACTTACACTTACATGTTTAATCGCGTTTCGACAATATATGTGATCATTAATAGTTAACAGATTGTGAAAAAAATTAGACAAT
This sequence comes from Pyrocoelia pectoralis, assembly GCA_036250285.1. Classification (NCBI taxonomy): domain Eukaryota; kingdom Metazoa; phylum Arthropoda; class Insecta; order Coleoptera; family Lampyridae; genus Pyrocoelia; species Pyrocoelia pectoralis. The sequence goes on along the minus strand of CM070075.1, from coordinate 80,760,376 downwards.
GGTTGCCAAGATACAACGTTAAGTAGATATTGTTGCCTACGGAACAGATGCGGTATCTACGGAGCGTACCAACTTTGAAAGTAACTAATGATATTTAATTGTAATTGTTAAATGCATGCTCGGTTTCAAAAAATGAAAGTTAACTTTATTTGCTGAAATTTTTTTTGCATTAATTATTTGAACAGGAAAGGAAACTCCATTTTTTTTGTTGCAGAAGCAACTATCGAGGCGTTAGAACGCATCCTTTTTATAAAAAGTAATAATCTTACCAAAAATCTTATCGCCTTTGTTAGTTACATCTTACCATGCCACCCTCTTTCATTTATATCTCTGTCATCTCTTAAATTACCACTATTTCTCACCTACACACTTGCGTATGAAGTTTGCAAAAAATAACATTACCCCACCCTCACCTCACTCGCTCCCCCATTATCCTTTCTTACATCAACTGAGACTGCCTTTTGCAAAGTATAAAACTTATTGTTCATCTTATTGCCGCACTTTATAATATTATATTTAACTTAATTATACATATTATTACAATACGGAAAATGGTTTAAGGTGCGATTTAGAATCAAATGGTAGGTACGGAGCTTTCATTAAAAACAATCAATTGTTTAAAAAAAATCCCTTCATAAAGGTATTATTATTCCCTTTTATTGATAAGTTGGGTTATATTTTTGCCAATTTATTAAAAACCATCATTGCATCCTTTATATTAGGGATGAGTGATTGACATAAACGATACAAATTAAAATTATTATCAGTGAAGTTAGAACAACGTTTCGCCACCATTTTGTGGCTTTTTCAAGTCTACAATAAAAACAGAAATACACATATTAGAGAACTTAAATATAGTTGTTAATTAGTACATCTACAATCCAGTTAGGGCAGGGAGAGGATCAATTTCATAAATGCAAGCTTACCTTGATTAATAGAAGGATAAAATTTACACTTCATTATGAAAATTAAAACGTGTAGCATGTGTCAGCGTGTGTGATATTAGAGTGAGGTTAGTTGGTTTTAGGTAGGAATAAAATTTGATAAGTTATGAAAGTAAGTATTGATATTGGGAATTGAGATTTTCCGTATCCGTTTTAAAGTTTATTGAATTGTTGGTTTTCTTTATGGATATGGATTCAAGTAGGATTCTTTTTTAAAAAAAGGTTCTGTGTGGATGATTTTTGTATTAAGGAAGTCAAAGTTGTGATTTAAATTAGTAGCATGTTCTGAGAGCGCTGTGTTGTGTAGATGAGGTTTTTTTTTTTAATTTCAATTGAATTTTTATGTTGTGCTATTCTTTTTTTTAAATATTGTTTCGTTTGGCCAATGTAACTGGCATCACAATCTAAACAGTTGATTTGGTATACTAGATTGGACTTATCAAAGGGTTTAGGTTTGGTTTTTAGTTGAGAGAATACTTTCGTTCTTAAGGTGTTGTCATTTTTGTGTACTGTCTTAATATCAATTTTTTTTAATTCTTTAGTTAGTTTACCTGTTAGTGGTGTTGTGTAGGGAAGTGTAACAATGTTGTTAAAAAGCTTTTCAGTGCTGTTATTGCTGTTAGCTGAAATTTGCTGGCTGGGTTTTTTTCAGTTTGCTAAATTTTATATGTTTTAATCGTTTGGTGATTTGTTTTTCAATAAAGTTTGTAGGAAAGTTGTTCGTGTGTAGAATGTTTTTAATTTTCTTAATATTTGATTTATGAAAAGAGTTGTGAGAGAGGATAATAGCTCTGTCAACGAGGCTTATAATGACACTTTTTTTATATTGTATTGGGGTATAAGAGTGGAAGTCTATAAATCTGTTAGATTTTATAGGTTTCTGGTACCAGTTAGTAATAATTTTATTATCTAGTCTTATTAAGGTCATATCTAAAAAGTTAAGTTTCTTGTCAATTTCTAGTTCTACGGTGAATTTTAGTCTGTCGTGATATCTGTTGAATAGTTCTTGTATAGTGTCGATGTAGTCTTTTTGGGATATAAGAATAATGTCATCTACGTAACGATTGTAGAATGTGATTTTGTTGTTGTTGGCTATAGTTTGTTTTTCTAATTCAATCAGCACAAGATTTGCGATTGAATTAGAAAAACAAACTATAGCCAACAACAACAAAATCACATTCTACAATCGTTACGTAGATGACATTATTCTTATATCCCAAAAAGACTACATCGACACTATACAAGAACTATTCAACAGATATCACGACAGACTAAAATTCACCGTAGAACTAGAAATTGACAAGAAACTTAACTTTTTAGATATGACCTTAATAAGACTAGATAATAAAATTATTACTAACTGGTACCAGAAACCTATAAAATCTAACAGATTTATAGACTTCCACTCTTATACCCCAATACAATATAAAAAAAGTGTCATTATAAGCCTCGTTGACAGAGCTATTATCCTCTCTCACAACTCTTTTCATAAATCAAATATTAAGAAAATTAAAAACATTCTACACACGAACAACTTTCCTACAAACTTTATTGAAAAACAAATCACCAAACGATTAAAACATATAAAATTTAGCAAACTGAAAAAACCCAGCCAGCAAATTTCAGCTAACAGCAATAACAGCACTGAAAAGCTTTTTAACAACATTGTTACACTTCCCTACACAACACCACTAACAGGTAAACTAACTAAAGAATTAAAAAAATTGATATTAAGACAGTACACAAAAATGACAACACCTTAAGAACGAAAGTATTCTCTCAACTAAAAACCAAACCTAAACCCTTTGATAAGTCCAATCTAGTATACCAAATCAACTGTTTAGATTGTGATGCCAGTTACATTGGCCAAACGAAACAATATTTAAAAAAAAGAATAGCACAACATAAAAATTCAATTGAAATTAAAAAAAAAAAACCTCATCTACACAACACAGCGCTCTCAGAACATGCTACTAATTTAAATCACAACTTTGACTTCCTTAATACAAAAATCATCCACACAGAACCTTTTTTTAAAAAAAGAATCCTACTTGAATCCATATCCATAAAGAAAACCAACAATTCAATAAACTTTAAAACGGATACGGAAAATCTCAATTCCCAATATCAATACTTACTTTCATAACTTATCAAATTTTATTCCTACCTAAAACCAACTAACCTCACTCTAATATCACACACGCTGACACATGCTACACGTTTTAATTTTCATAATGAAGTGTAAATTTTATCCTTCTATTAATCAAGGTAAGCTTGCATTTATGAAATTGATCCTCTCCCTGCCCTAACTGGATTGTAGATGTACTAATTAACAACTATATTTAAGTTCTCTAATATGTGTATTTCTGTTTTTATTGTAGACTTGAAAAAGCCACAAAATGGTGGCGAAACGTTGTTCTAACTTCACTGATAATAATTTTAATTTGTATCGTTTATGTCAATCACTCATCCCTAATATAAAGGATGCAATGATGGTTTTTAATAAATTGGCAAAAATATAACCCAACTTATCAATAAAAATAAACTGCCGTAATTAACCAAAAATCAAAAATTCCCTTTTATAAGTCTGGATGAGTGTTTTTTAAACAAACTTGTTTGTATGTGAACATCGTGAAATTTTTTAAATTATTACGTTCGATTATTATGATTTTCAAGACGAACAAATATTACAATTGCGTTTGATATATTCTTCTTTGTGGCCGTGCAGTTTAAATTCCTCATAACGCTGACACTGTTCATACCCCAATTAAGCATAGAAAATGTTGTTTGACAAACGAGGTCACTCTGACTGGGTCACTCAAGTGTCTGAAAAATTTAATGTAACCTAATTATTAATGCTTCTTCTGCCTGTGATAATATTTCTACCTCTACCTACAATTTGTTCTTCAGTAGATTTTGTACTTCATCTACCTTCTTTAAAACTGACATTTCTTCCATTATTTCCTCCGCCGTTCTTATGTCCTCTACTGAGGATGGTATATTATTTTTCAAGGACAACTTATTTCAACCGCAATAAATTGACCAGTTTTTATTGGCTCACCATTTTCTTCTCTCTGTGGCGGTTGTAATGAAATCATCTCATCACCGCACCAAAGTATCAGGTGGCGAATGGAATATAATATTAAGATTATTGGCGATAAGGAATCGTAGTCACACAAATTCGTCAAACTATTAACTTCCTTCTCAGAATCATTACACACCATAGTAAAAATACACAAGCTTTAGGTTGGAAAAGGTTTCAATAGACGTTGAACGTCACGTTATAATGTGCACACTGACGATCTCCATCCTCGAACATCAAAATTAGAAAGCGTAAAAAGTTTTCTTCCTCTCCTGACGGCCACGGAAGGATTTATTTGGGAAATAATAAATAAATCCTTAAGAAGTAAAGAAAATGTGCATTGATTAGAGCGACCTTTCAAACTTGACATGTGTCTTGCTTTACTTTCCCCGCGAACGGGAAAGATTTTCAATATAATAATATACCTACGCAGGTACTTATAAGGAGCTTTAATAAGCTGACGAGGAATTGAAGGTCTTTTTATCGTTACGTGCCGACAAAACGCGGTATGTATGTAATAAACAAATAAATGAAATTTGCAGGGAGTGACATTATGAATCATTTATTATGAAAGATGAGCAGTAGGTGTGCGACTGTGTAATTTCTCAAACCTTTGAATGAAACGAAAAAGGAGACAAGAAAGTAAAAGTAAAATGATTTAATCCCATAAATTTTCCCATAACAGTAGGATGAATAGCGTATTTCCACCCTAATTTTAAACGCGTGCAGTGGTCAAGTGTAAACCCAATTGTCACATTTGAAAATCCCTTAGTGAGCGTTACTAAAGCATTCTGTCACCCTTATATAATCCAATGAATGGGTATATGATACACATATTCAGTAGCGTAACAGATGCGATCAATGCACTTCATTAGTTCGTTTATTCTTATTCTAACACACTTGATCCGCTTATATGCGTTGTATAAAATTTTGAATTATTCTATTATACAAAAATTCCCATGTGATTCAAAATAAAGATACGCCAAAATTTTTACCTTGGCCTCAATTTTGACAGATACGGATTTACCTTTCGATAAATTAATTGGTACGTCACGAAATTGTGATTTTTACTGAAGATATATTTAATTATCTACAAGGAAAATTGCTATTCCATCTCAATACGTTTTCCTTAAAATAGGATGGGTAATTGTGACTGAAAAGGTGAACATTATATCTTAAATAAAATTTTAAAAATTCATATATACTTAATAAATTATGCCTATAATGTAGAACCAGCAGTGTTACTGTGGGCCGACTAATTTCTCAAAGAATGACAATATATTCATTAAGACTGTCTATGAAATCTACAATTATCCTGGATAAGTCGAAATAAGTTGATTAAATTAAACGATGTCTTTTTGCACCCTAAACACAGTTCTTTGGTTCTTACATCAAAGTAATTCTATCGTTTAGCTTATCTGTAAGATAAGTGTTCCTTAATAGGATTTACTTTATCCACACCAATATTGAACCTAGGCAACAAAATATTAATATCTCTGTTAAATAATAATTTTGATGGTGGCAAGATACTGCCAGTTGGGGTAGCTCAATATTCTAATAGGCATAGATGGGGATTTTTGTCATATTCCGCTTCAATATGTTCTTAATATTTCGTATATGGGTAACTTGAAGTTATATGATTCGTATTCTTGGAAAATGGAATTTAAAACTACTTGAACTGCAATGTTTTCAGATCGTAACATTTGTGGTGTTTCGTGCCTAGCAAGAATTGATTCTAGCTGTAAATATTGCTTCTTTGTTATCCAATTTATACATATTCTCTTAAATCATCCACTAGAATCTCTTTTTTATCAGGAGATCTATCTCTTGGTCAAAACCCTATCTTTATTCGTTTCGTTTGAAAAGTTTTGAGCTTGGATTTGGATACCAATAATATTTTTACAATAAAATTAAACAGAAGTGTCAATTTCGTTTAAAATCAAGTTTACTGCTTCGCTGCTTTTATTTAGAAAACTCCGTGATATAGTCTAGTCATTTTAAACATGAACATTGCAAAAAATCCTATATTAGGTTTGACTTTTTTATGTTGTTAGGTTCAGTCCCAGTAGTAAATACTCAATTTTGCAACTTCGAAAATCTTGTGGAAACTGGGGGGGGGGCCAAAAACCGCGATTTTTTCGGACTTTTTTCAGTTTTAGCCTCGTAGCTCAAAAACTACGAGCTATAGTGCAAAGAATACGATTATCTTTTTTAAACTAGACTAAATTTGCTACAATTTGAGCCTAACCGGAAGTCTTTAAGTATAATAGTTTCCGAGATACAGCTCTTCAAAGATAGGCAATTTTTCCCAAAATCTTTTTTCAACGTATCATCCATGTTTCGAGCCAGATATTGCCATAACGACGTGCCCTACGACTCTTGTCATGGAGAAAAAAATTGTAGGACTTTTATCACCTTTTATTTAAGCATATATGCATTCCTGTGGGCCTAACAGTTCTCGAGAAAAAGACTGAAAACCGGAAAACAGTGAAATCCTCCACATATATGTAATAGCATTAGTATGATTAGAAGACATTTTCTGATTATTCTTATTTAGTCTAGCGAACGAACGCTCAAAAAGGGCTTGTAGACAGACTGTTTGATCCTAATGGTTTGATTTCTAAGATGTGTTTGGAGGTGTTTAGTGATAATTATACGATAAGTCCCCGGCCCTACCGTATGAGCTAACTCCGTAGCGTAACAAAATTTGCGGATTTGTTAAGTTTTCCCTTTGTATCTCTTGAATAGGCGATCGTAGTGGGAAATGGCCAATTATAAAATAAAAGCTGTCTTGAGAAAATACTTTTGTTCTTTTCGTCAAACATTAACCCTATCATAAATGTATTTAGAAAAGACTAGAGACCATTAAACATGGTGGCGCATAAGAGTGAAATTGTTTGGCTAAGGATGCAGGTAATCTGTATTTAATACTCACATATCAGATTTAGCTCCAAACCTCCCACAATATTACTTGTTCTCTAGTGCCCTCTATTCCATATTGAACTCAACGTTTTTTTAAAATAACTATAACATCTAATCTATTTGAGATAAAATATTAAACGGTATATGTATTTTATAGGAAATTTTATGGTCTACAACTTTTATTTCAGCAGTTTTTGCTATAAACCCAATACTTTAGGAGCTAGGACACAATATTTGCCGAAAAACGTCGTGTAAAAGCGATTTTCAAAAAAAATGTCAATTCTGGACAGCGAATATCTCTTCAACGGATAGAGATAGAGAAAAAACGCATAGAGGCAAACTTGTAGAAAATTTAATCAGTTTTTTTTATAATTGGCCATTTCCCACTACGATGGCCTGTTCAAGAGATGTAAACGGAAAACCAAACAAATCCGCACATTTTGTTACGCTACTTTTCGTATAATCATCACCAAACACATCCCAGAAATAAAATCTTTAGGATCAAAAAGTCTGTCTACAAGCCCTTTTTGAGCGTTCGTTCGCTAGGCTAAATAAGAATAATCACAAAATGTCTTCTAATCATATTAATGCTATTACATATATGTGGAGTCGTAGCGATTTCACTGTTTTCCGGTTTTCCGTCTTTTTCTCGAGAACTGTTAGGCCTACAGGAATGCATCTATTCTTAAATAAAAGGTGATAAAATGTCCTACAATTTTTTCCTGTCGATGCGACGTAAAACCGGAAATAAAAAAAAAAATTTTTTTTTCCGCTATAACAACGGTCGTAGGGCACGTGGTTGTGGCAATATCTGGCTCGAATCATGGATGATACGTTAAAAACAGATTTAGGGAAAATGTCTATTTTTGAAGAGCTTTATCTCGGAAACTATTATACTTACAGACTTCCGGTTAGGCTCAAATGGTAGAAAATTTAGTCCAGTTTAAAAATGATAATCATATTCTTTGCACTACAACTCATAGTTTTTGATCTACGAGGCTAAAACTAAAAAAAGTCCGAAAAAATCGCGGTTTTTGGTGCCCCCCCCCAGTTTCCACAAGTTTTTCGAAGTTGCAAAATCGAGTATTTACTACTGGGACCGAACCTAACACCATGAAAAAAGCAAACCTAACATAGGATTTTTTGCAATGTTTGTATATTTTTGTGTTTAAATTGACTGTACTAATAAACAATCGGCCATTAATAATTGAGAGGTTTAGTGGTTTATGCTTTACTTCTAAATCATAAATTTGTAATTTTACCACCATCCTCTGTAGATTTTTTTTCATAAGTGTATTAATGGAGACGAATAAATGTATGACAAACTGCAAGCAACTCTTTTTCTCCTTGAAAGTAGCCTCGTTTTCGTTTAGTCTCAGTTAATGCGCAAGATGAATAAATTACTGAGAGATTATGTTGTAGTATAACAGCGCTCCTATTGGATAATAGATCTGTAGTATAGATGTCTTTGTAAGTATTTCTTTAAGTTTCCATCCAAATAATTGTTTTTCAATAATAACTGACATAAACATTTAGTATTTTGTTCAACCATTCAATCTAATTCTTTTCCTTTAAATCAGCTCTAATTGAGTTTCGAATTTTTCTAGCAGTATAAATTACTGGTTTTATGTTCCCCATTTAAAAATCCTAACCCTTCAAATATACCTTTCAATTCCGTTAACAAATTATCATTTAACCTAATCTCATCAATTCTTTTAATTAATTTTAATTTCTTACAGGCATCTAAACCAAAAATCGGTGATGCTTTATTTTTAATTTCTACTACTTGATATTCTAGCTTAAAGTTATCTTTCCTACCCTTAATATTATATCCTCAGTTACACATTCCAAACAATTTTGTGCTAGATCCATTATAATTCGCTAATACTTTATTGATTGGAATTTTCCTCTACACACGATTAGGTAATATTCGTAATAATTTGAATTTACCAAATTAGTTAATGCCAGTCGTTTGCTATTAGTTTGCCCCCATTTTCTTCTGCTACTATACTTGTCCTACGAATATATCTCCTTCTCATCTCTTCTGGGGCACATTTGTTACATTTGTAGCACTGCTTTGCTATGAAATGTTTATGATGAACATATTTTTTCCCTAAATTGAAATGTCTTCCTCACCCAGTTTCATTTACTGACAGAAGCACTTTACATAGGTACGTTCATATACGCACCATAAAACAAGTGTCATAATACAACCCAAAATCCGTCCAATCAATGCAAAAATTCAAAAATCGACTCACAATCACACCAATAAGTATAACATATGAATTACAAGCTCAGAAATTACACAAGTAAACCATGTGAACGCACATTAAATGACGAACATTGCAATCTCACTGAATTAAGAATTATTTGCAAATAGTAATAATCTAAAGGAAAATAATGTAGGTAATGATTTTCTAGCATGCTTAAGCGATAATTAACGTTAGTATGTGATCGTATTATGGTAAAATGAAGATGTATTAAATTGTTCATGTATAACATTTTTTTCTGTATACATACTAATTAACTAACTGTTCAACGTTAAACTTGCCATTATTGATATCTTGGTATTTACATATTCAGTATCTAACAACTGTACAATCATTTCATTTCTTGTTTACTTGTATAAGCGCCATAAAAGTAGCCAAGTAGGTCCGAACAGGATTTACTTGTCAACGCATACTATAACCCGTTTAAAATATTGTAAAAGTAATAATTTTTAAATTAAAATAATGTAATTAAAATAATGATTTTTAAATTATTATTTTTAATTTCCATAAAATTAGAGGAAAAAATTGGTATGCAGGACTTATGTACGATACAGTTCAGGTACTTGTACTTCATTTTTGCAGTAAATACAAAGTGCCAATTAATATTATATACACATCATTTTTGGAATTACACTAATAGTTACAGCTTACGAAATAGCCAGTTTTGCACCCCATCTATAATATTCGCATTCTAGTTAAATCTCTTGCACCCCAAAAATCTTTGCTTCTTATTCTTATTTCCTCTTTATATTTTTTGTATTAATTAAATATATATATACATTCATATTACAGTAGATAGTTGTCCAATTGTTACGTGTTGAACTGTGTTCTTGGTACCAAATAAATAAACGGCAATGTCCCGATAGCTCGAGTGAGAAGAACCATGGGTCGTGAGCAAATTAGTTAACAAAATGGGCGCCACTATATTTTGTAAACAATTGCCTAATATGTTCCAATCTAGTACTGTAAATATAGAAATGTGACTACAAGATTTCATAAGCAACAATGATTCAATAACGTACTTTTTAATTCAAAATCAAATATATTATTACAAATGTAAATAAAATAGGTAAAATAATTGTCAATAATAACCAAGTCTCAGGTTAACTATAACAGAGTTATACAATAATCCTCTGCTTAACACATTTTAAATACAAACAAAATTGGCATATTACAATATTTCCAAATGATAACAAAAATCTCTTACCCAATTAATTACCTTTACTACAAAACAAATCCGTCCGACGAAGAGCTCTCCGCAGGTCGGAATCTTCTCCAAATATCTGAAAATATGAATTAAAACACTTTGGAAATATCTAAGTAGCGTTTCCAAATTAAACTTGACCTTGAAATAGCAAAACGTAACTCAAGAAATTGATTATTAGTTGATATCCAAATTACGAATTTTGACTTTAAATTAAATAAATATTTAGTGAAATTAAGTTGACATAAATTGAAGTTTAATAAATTAAATGACTTAAATAACAAGTTTCTTCTTAATGATTTTTAAATGTTATCAATGGTTAACTAATTAAATATTCTCCAAATAATATTTAAAGAAAAATTGAACTAATTTCTTGAATTCCTCCCTGGCGATGACAATTCGAATAAAAAACAGTTATCGATGACGAACGAAATCTTCGATATTGATCCTTAATAGCAATCAACAACAGATGTTACCATACACGTGCAGCATACGACAGAATACTGGATTAATACCATCAATTATTAAAGCACCGTAATTCCGATGTCACCAAAACATTACAGCTACCTCTAATTCAAAATCGAAAATGACATGCGGTGTCCCAAATTTCTTAAATCCTTCTTACGAAGCAAAAATACAACCATCCAACTGTACTAATTATTATCCAACACTCATGGAGTATTTAAAATTCCCATTACCATAACAGATCCGAATAAATATTCGAGATGAAAAATATTTCCAACCAAAATGGCAACGAAGCGAACTTTTGTTAACAACCGCACACTTTTACGATATTTCGAAGAAGAGAGCGAGACCTGCGCATCTACCTCACTTATAACCTTTCTTATCATTCCTCAGCCGCATTCAACCATACTTTCTACCTAACTTCAATCTTACAAAGAAAATTTTATACAGGCACTATTTCAACCGTTACACAATCTCAAATTTTAAGTGTTTTATCTTTTACCGAGATATTAAAATTTACATTTTGAAGTTTTTCTTTTTATGGCTAAAGGACAGTAGTAAGATTGCAAGGGCGAGGTGATAATTATATTGCCTAGCACAGAAATGGCTATGAATGAAACGTTATTTTGTTGTTACTGCACGTACCACAATTACGTTTAAGTAAGTTTAGAGTGTGCACTTCGTTGAAATGGCTAAAACTGGAATACGGATGAGTCGTAAAATTCCTCGTTTTGTATGTTTCGTCGCCCAAAAGGCTGATGATGGTTTAGTGCACTGCTGATTTATTAACTGTAAAGAAAGAAAAAAAATTATACCATTATACCATACTTTTCTTGAAGGTGATCCACGCGGAAAACAATCAAACCTGCTACCACTGATCAAAACATACGGTGAATATAGGTACAGCGATGGCCGTAAGTACGTCTGAAACAGAGTACGGCAATTTTTACATCAAGATATTAGAATAAAAAAGCTTTATGTAGGATGGATGTCGTATTTGCTAAATGCTGAATAAAAACGAACGCGAAAACTAAATTCAAACAATTTTTACGCAATTTTAAAATAGATTCGACCGATTTCATGTGCCGATTTGTTGCAATGGACGAAAAATCTACCCAACACTACAAACCAGAATCAAAATAACAATTAGAAATCGGTAGGTGGGAACCCGTGACTCGTTACCAAAAACTCCCATTTCTAAGATTTCTAAGATTCCAAGAGAATTATTTTCATTGATTACCTTGAAAGGAATAGGTGGCAAATACTGCAAAAACCATTTGGAAGGATTTGGAAGAAGAAGAGGCCTCGTTTACAAAAAATATGGTCAGTTCAAAATTTGGAATGGGAGCACGAATTATTGGATCATCAAAGTTTTTTGAAATATTTTATGATTGTTTATTTTGCAAACCTTCCAAATTCATACTTCAGTCCATTCATTAGAGAAGCAACGCGATACTTTGCATTTGAAATAATTAGAGCAAATTAAAGATATGATCACGAACTATGGAAGTAGAGAACCTTTTTTTCAGCCAATCCCTTTGAATATGTGTTCAAATGTTGGTATATAAGGCTTTGTTTTGGAGGTAGATAGGAGTCGATTAATAGTAGATTTCAAAATTATTCGCATAATGAACAGGATGCTCAAAAACAGAAAAACTTATTAAAATTGTATTTTTTAAATGGAGTTGTTCCTATAATAAACAAAATAAATAAGAGTTTCGTTAATGTTTACGTCACTGGCACCTTGCAGCTTGAAATATGGTGTATTTTGTGAAAATGTATTCCTACGCATCCATTAATTAAGGATAACTGTTTATCATGATCTTCACTCTTCCAAAATGTGTCAAAAAATTTTTTTTGTCTCGAAATTTAAAATGCATTGACCGAATAAGATGAAAAACTTAGTACCTAGTAGTATTTGGACCATAAATATATTATAATATTCTTCCATTGGATTGATAATCAATAAATCATGTTTCGGTATTTGTATAATCGTATGTGTTTTCTTGAAAATGTCAAATCATACCGTTGTCAAGTCATCTACTGAAAGAAAATCATGTTGGAGAGCGTTACCTAATAAGGGTTTTTTGGAATCTTCCGCGCATAGTTGCAATATTTTGTTGTTCAGTGCAAATAAGGATTAATATTTTAAGAATCCTGGCTTAGTTCTGCTGCTTTAACATAACGCGAAACTTTGAATTAAATATTATAACATGTATGAACAATTAATTGCGTTTCTTGTTTACATCATAATGCCCATAAGCAGTGGGGTGTACGTCCTTTCTGAAAATTGGTATCAAGTAGACGTAAGGAACACGACCAAATTTCAGGCTCGCCAGTAATGGTAAATTAACAGGTTCGTTCAGAAAGTTAAGAAGTTTAGTAAATCTGTCGCGAAATAATGAATGGTTTCTTGCGTCATGATTTCATTGTAAGTTGTTCGTTGCAATCTACTTTTGAGTTGGATTCCTCGAAAACAACTGGATATTTTGCAATCATCTGATATTGCATCGATTAGATAGTAATCGTGACAATATTTCAAGAATTGTAACGTTGTCTGCATTTTTGTATTAATTGTAATAATATAACCAGGTCCCATAAAATTTTATTATGAGAATAATTAATGGGTGCAGTACGTGTATGAATAGAACTACCAACATCCATGCACCTGTGGAATTGTCAAAGAAAGTTAGAAGCTTTCAGTATTCTTAAAATTTATTGCTAAAATTGAGGACACCTTATCTGAACAACATACTTGTACACGGCAATAAAGAAAAATTATAATTAGTGGCACTATAAAAATTTCATTGCCTATATGAGTTTCAGTGTGTTTATAAGAGAGTTAAGGACAAAGAAGATCTGAAGAGCAGTTCATCCACATTCCTAAATACAATCTCGGCTGTTAATTCTTAAACATGTCCGTGTTGTGCTTCGCTGCATGCGGATCCAGTTCAGAACTTGTTAAAAGGGTTCGTTTATATCGTGGATTTAATTTAAATGTTTTTTTGTTAAATTATTTTTATCTCCTTTAAAATACGTTTACAAAAAAAAACCACCCTTTCTTCTATAAATTTTCAAAAGTAAATTCGAATGTGTAGCGCACTATATTTTAGTGAACTTATTTATATTTAAATGAAGTATCATATTGGCCACCTCAAATTGGCAGGGGGTCAACTACTAAAACACCGATATCAACGCTAACTAACGAGAAACATTCACGCTACCACAACCACCTTCGATGTAAAATCATCAGGAGTCGTTTGTTACTTTTAATGATGCACAAATTTATGACACGAAATTAGTATAAAGTTATTTAAAATATTTCAGTAAACAATTTTGTGGTTATTGTGGTGCCTATCTATATCTGTGCGCGTCATTAAACTGCCTAATTAATTAACTTCCCCTTTCCAAATCGCACTCTATTATACCTATGATGCCACCTTATATTTTTTACAAACTTGTACTAATGATTTGTATAACGTTGATAACTCCAAAAGTATCGTTCAGCACATATATCTGAAAGCCAAAGGTCGGGTTATGTTATAAAATTAACGAGGTACACATAATAGGCGTCAAACTGTGTAATGTTGAAATACCTTGTTGAATAGTGGCTTATACTCGAGCCTTGTAGGTAGTGTATAGGGTGTAACAAAATTCTAATACCACATTTCTGTATTAAAGAAAGCTCCAATTATACATTTGCAAGGAAGCTTTACAATTACATAATTACGGGATAGATTTCTAAAATTAATCTTTTTCCTGTACAGCACGAACCTTATGCTACTTCTGACGCTACAACCACCAAATTGCTTACAACAGTTAACAACATTACGAAGTAACGCTTGATAAGCTCTTTTGGGGTAACTGATGCAGTATACACTCTATCTCAAGTAATTAAAGATCACATCTTCATCAGTCCCCCGTTTACGACATCCCTAAAATTTAAATAAACGGGGAAAGGTTCTTATCTACCCTCACCATGAAACAGACAAGTGTTAAAAGAAATCATCTATCAATTAAGTTTCAGTAGTTTAGTACACAAATAGTAATCATACCGCACATACTAATACTAAATCACTACAAACCCGTGATCACTGATTACTATCGAAGCTTTTCCAACTTTGTGCACTAATTGTCGTATAACACAATTTTCAGGTATGGTTTGATGTTTTGGGCCATTTGCGGTTTGCGATTGTGCATATTATATTTCACCAATAAAATTGTGTTACAACAAACTGTAGCCAAAAGTTTTGCAGAGAAAGATTTTCCGCGAGCAAGACCCTTTACTTGCATAGATTCACGGCTCATCATCAATTACAATTTTCAGAAAAATTTCTTCATCATCAGTTAAAGGGACCACGATTTTTCTCTTCCGCGCAATTTTTTTTATTATTATTATTTATTATTTATTTTTCATTAAGTCCAGATCCCAAAATTTTCAGTAGAAGTGCGATTTCTATAGATTTCTGTAAAAACCTATGTATGATTTTTTGCATGCTTTTCGCAGATATTTCAAATTTCTTACGCGATTCGTAAATTAAGTCTATACCAAAATGTTGTTTCCATCATTGTTCACAAAAGACATCTTATTAGATTTTGTTTGCGACTTATGACTCTTCCATAAAGGAAATCTTCATAAGTCATCACCCACTCCAACTTTTCAATTTCACAAAAATTTTTGCCTTTCTTGTTGGAATAATTTCATTTGCTGATTTCTATTGAATTATTATTAGAACAAGCGAACATTAATCAATGCGGGAATTGCTTAAATTTTGCTGAAGAGGGGGTTAACTCTAATGAATTAAATTTATAAAAACAAAACGGAATATTTGGGAGTAAAAATTAATCCCAAATTGTGTTCTCAACACATTTGTCCCCAAACACCTGCTTCGGTTGTGAAGTTATCTAAGAAGAATCATTCATAACTACCCGTAAAGTTCATTCAAAATTTTGTAAACTTCTGATGTGCTTCGCACGAACTTTGGATGTAGTAGAAAGATTGAAATTAGGCTATTACATTATTAAAGGAAAAGCGTTCATTAAGAATGAAAAAAGCACCCTTATGTCAAATTTAAATGCTATGAAAAGGACGGTTTCCCCAGAAAAATATGGTATAACTAATCCTAATCTATTCTTTCTTAATCTTAATCGTTGGTTTGTTACAATAAGACGGATTTTTATAACATCTCGGCATAATTTCTCCTCAATGTCATCAATGTGTCGTGAAATCTCGTCTTTGGGTTGCTGGATGGTGGTTGGCTTGTTGGCATAGGCTTTACTCTTCAGATAGCCTCAAAGAAAGAAGTCTAACGGTGTCAAATCGCAAGATCTCGGTGGCCAATTTATTTCGCTGTTTCAGGAGATTATGAGCTCGGGAAACTTCTCATGCAGTAGAGCCATTGTGGCGTGAGTTGTGTGGCATGCGGTGCCATCTTCTTGAAACCACATGTCATCGATGTCATAATCATCCAATATTAGCTACACAACGGTGTGTAACATTGCGTGGTAGCGCTCGCCGTTCAGTGACTGAACGTCCATTTTCGTAATGGGCTTCAATAAGCTCAATTCACATTCAAGATCTGTCCAAACTATTGTTTGTTTATAAGATGCCTACCAATAAGTCGCGTTGTTGAAATTTTTGTATTCAGGCGTCAAAGTTGCAGTGCCAGTAACCTAATATAACCTATAAAGATTAAAAAAGTACAATCCCTTTATGAAAAGAGTTATACACAATTTGATTGCCTTTAGTTCTTAGCTTGTCTTCATAATCCAAGGGTGGTCCCTTCGCATATCAAGCATACATAAAAATTTTATTATATGATGAATTGTGGAAGAAGAAATCAGCTACTATTTAATGCTTGTTTGTTGGTATTTATATAAATACCTTATTAAATTTATTCCACCAGCAATATATTAATCAGACATAACAGCCATTTCTAATTTCATGCAAAAATTATGATTTTTACAATAAATTATGTATAATAAAAACATAATGAGGTGTTAATTCCCTCCGTTGATTCTTATAAATTGCTCATAATGCATATATACGATATACTTTTACTTGAGATTGACTATGGAAAAGCCCGTTATTAGAAGGGCGAAACGTTGTCACAATTTAAAAATTTATTAATTGTTAATAAATGTAATAAGGTATCTATATAAATTCCAACAAACAACCATTAAATAGTAGCTGATTTCTTCTTCCACAATTCATCATACAGGGCTTCACAAAAGTAACGGATATATACCTACGATAAAATGATTATTGACCATTTCTCAGTAAAAACGTCGATTTTTATTTTTAAACTGTCATTTAATTATGTAATTTTCAACCTCCCACCCTTCAACCCCTAAGCGCTAGCATCTCCTACTTAAAAATTTTAAATAGCAATGTACCCCTTGTGATACCTCAATTAATAGCATTTTTCATGCAGAAATAAATAACTGTTTTAATCAATAAAAACTTATTCACTTAAAGTGCCAATTATCGGGTATTTGTAAAGTGTGAAATAGTGAGAGTACGTAGTTAAGTGCGTGTTGCTGGTTTAATAATGAAATTTTAATGATGATTGTCTTTGGAAATAGAATTCGAACGCATAAAGAAGTTGGAATTACAGTACAGGTATTTATCAATCGATTTAGAATTTTTTTAAAATTTTATTTCTGGATGAAAAATGCTATTAATTGAGGTATCCCAAGGAGTACATTGCTATTTAAAATTTTTAAGTAGAGGATGGTAGCGCTTAGGGGTTGAAGGGTGGGGGGTTGAAAATGACATAATTAAATGACATTTTAAAAATAAAATCGATATGTCAGAGGTTTCTACTGAGAAATGGTCAATAATCATTTAATCGAATATATCCGTTAATTTTGGCTATAATCCTTCGTATCAAATAACATAAAAAGTTCATTTTAGTTAACAAGTAAGCTCATTGCAACTGAACAGAAACTGAACTTTTGAAAAAATGTGTGGAAAAAGCATATTCGATCCATTAGGCACTCGTCACCATGAAATGTTCCCGCGTTGTCCCACCAATCTACTGCATGATATCTTGAGTAGAATTAGAGGGTCCTTTGTCCTTTGCTAGTTATGTAATGTCTTATAACTAAGGCCCGGATTTATATTTTTTTAAAAACCTGTAATATTTAAATATATATTTTATAAAAAATGGCAAATATTTTCATAAAAACCTGTAATATTTTTTAAATATTTCAAACTGAAATCAAGAAGTTAAACACATTTATTCATCAAATCATCATATTCATAATCAATTAATCATTAAGTTATTTATTACAAAAGGAAGAACCTAACCCTTAGCAAGTATAACAGGTATCCATCCTAATCCTTACATTGTTTACTGAACAAACAACGGACCATTTATTTTAAATCCTCCTTTACACGTGGTATTTTAAAAATACGTATGAATTATGAGTCAGAGAGAAATTCACCAAACTTTTCTGTAACGTTCAATACACGTATCTAAAAAAATAAACGTGACACGTTCTCACCACTAATTGGGATAACCGGGCTCTACCAATGCACCTTGTTTTCATGTTGTAATTCTTACAACCGTTCACAATACAATACGGCATTTGAAAATCGGCAAAATATTTTAAGAAATATATGAGAAGTGCGAAATATTTTTTTTATTTTCCAATATTTATTAAAATATTTGTGTATTTTTTTGTACTTAAATATTTTTAAAAATATTTCGATATTTAAAAAAATATAAATCCGAGCCCTACAGTTATAACTATCATGATGTATACTAGAAGATGCCCAGTTGCTTAATTTTCAATCGCAAATGGTTTTTGATTTACAAATTGTGATCTCAAAATATATCCCAGATAGATTTCTCACAATATTCTTTGTTGCATTTTGATATTTAACTTTATCCGCAAAAATTTTATCTGCGTGATTTGTTAGTTGAAAATGGAGCTAAAATACTATTAGAACGGTAATGTTTAACAATAACTAAAGTATATTATGCAAAAAGAATGTTAATGCACGCTAGAATTAAGAGGTATTAAAAATAAGTAGTAGGTATTCGCAATTGCAATTCTAAACACATTTTGATCCAAATCTCGATATGTAGATCATCGCAATGCAAAAGGTCAGAATGCAACAAACTCAAGTGGTGCAACTGCAGAATATAAACTCATACGATTGTTCGTGATCCGGCTATCAAATCACCAAATACACCGCGAGTTTTGACTTTATCAACGTTCCTCCGTACGTATGTATTTGCAATCTTGCTTTGCCTATGTGAATTATTACAAAAAGAGAACAAATTAAATTGTACATATTATCTGTTTTTGTAGCGTACTGTAAATTGTTTGTAATTAATATTTATTAGTTATTTATACGGTTATGTTCAAATAAAGAGAAGAAATTTGTAAGAAATTTGTATTGAATAAGCTTAAGTGTCGGTATTGAATTATTAAGTAGTTTGTTAGTATTGTTCTGAGTAATCATTTAGAACAAGGAGTTGTAGTTCGTGACTAATTTTCATTTTATTTTCTATATAAGGACATTATTGGAGACAAATGCCTTACGTTTTATGCAGTTTTTGGTTCGGTAATGAGACGAATAATTCGAATTTATTGAAAATCGTTTTGATTATAATATAATAATAATGATAAGTAATATAATTATAATAATGTATCATATTATGATTATAATTGTTAGTTGAGACCTGTTCCGACTTCTCTAGGGAAACATAAAGTAATCACAGTATTCTTTGCCATACCTCCGATGATTCCTTCCTTACCTTGTATTTATTTCTGTGTCGATAAACAACATGACTATTGAAGCAACAAAAAATCGTTGGTTATAACGGAATCATTTTCATCTTACCTTTACAATTGCAAGAACGTTATTTTACCTATTTTGCCAACCTTTGGCTAACAACTTTTTTGACAATTAAAAAACGGGGTTATTCAGCATTTGGCAAAATTCTGTATTTAATGTACTTGTTTTGATCTATAAATGTTTACATAATAAATTACCGGAATACCTAAACAGATATTTATTTCACAATCGCGAATTTCACGGCTATGAAACCAGGCAGAGAGGCAACTTTAGATTACCAAAATACAATAGAACTAGTAGCCAAAATTCATTATACTATAAAGGATTAAAGTTATTTAATGAATTGCCTAACCAAATAAAATATAGTACCTCTATGTCTGCTTTCAAAGTCGAAACGGAAGTATATTATGTTAAGAACAAATTTTAGTAATTAGTTAATAGTATAAATAAGCAAGTAAAAAGGTAAAACTCGACATAACATGATGTCAATTTTAAGATGTTATTAGTTATTATTTAACTAAATAAAGTTATTATTAATTATTCATTATTCATTAATAACTAATTATGAAACAAAAACCATGATGATATCATAGGTTTGCTTTATTGAGATTTAAAAATAAGTCAATCAGATTCATTTATATCGGTCAAATTCTTGTTTTCCTACTAATATTCTTTACTAGATTTACTGAAATAATTGCATAATATATCTATTGATTTAGCTTTTCTTTTATACGTTTCACATATAGCCTCGCTACAGGCTCTTTTTTAATTGTTTTTCTCACTTCATTGACATTTTTGAAATTCCTGAACAATTTATACAGATCCCCACAATATAATCAAAATTATTAAAATAATTTCTATTTGATAACGTGTTGAAATCCTGTAACTGTAATTGCACCGCTAAAAAATTTAAATACGTGCTTTTCAAACAGGATTTAAACTTGCATTCACTTAATCATATAAAAATAACTATTTGTGACTATGTATGTCTATTAGCAATTTATGCATAACTTGTAACCTCTCTCATGGTGGCCACTGTGGCCCTGTCTTCCTATACGAACTGATTTAGACGCATGTTTCCCAATTATTTAATGTAGATATTACTTTTTCGAAAAAACTAGCTTGCATATAAAACCTAACGATGGATCTAAGAGCAATGTATTTATCCCCCTTTTAGGAGCATTATTAAAACCTTTTACATTAGCGAATGGTGATGGCTAATTTACAATCTTTGCTCATCTTTACCACTTACCTCACATGCGATACCGGTCTACCATCACTGATGAATACGATCAATGTCTCCAACCCGTTTACAGTGATGTAGTCTTTCGCCACTTTGAACGTTGTCTTTCTCAATTGCATGCCAAATTTAACCGTCTGTCTATACCATCGAGGCAATTCTGAGAAGGTACAACAGAAGGCGCAACATATGGTGGTGACGTTTGTTGCCGTCTCTACGATGCTACTAGGGACGACAAGATAATAAACCCAATCTGAACTTGTCTCCTATTCTGCCTCACATTTTTGGTCAGAGTGAGTCGCCTTTTTCCCTGTACGGTTTTGTGATCGCCTCACAGCCTTCTGCTAATTTATTTGTGTCTTTATGGAATCTGTCCTGTACTTTTCGAATTCATATGGTGGGGTGTCTTCCGTGATTTGCTTGCTTTCATTTTTTAATTCTTCTTGCACATTTTATCGAAAAATCCACTTCATTCTCTTCGGGTCTAGGACAAGTCAGCGCCGCCGACTCATCGCGGCCGATTCATCGCGGCCATCTCATCGCCGAGCCATCTCATCGCCGGCCAACTCATCGCCGACCCATCTCTTTAAAATTTCTATGATTAGTAGTGGAACAGCATAGCATACAAGAAGCCATCAATATCCGTTAATTACTTATAACTAATAATCATATACGATACAAAAGTACCGCGTAGTGGCAATCTATGTTTAAGTTTGGCATTTTTTTTACTTCCAAATTTTGTTTAGTGTCATGTTGCCATTTTGTATCAATTTAAAAAAAATATACTAAACCTGCAAATAACCTAGGCGCTTTAATGGCAATCTACGTTTAAGTTTAGCATTACTTTTATTTCCAAACTTTTTATATATGAATCTTAATATCAGGTAAGTATGATTCATTGTCTATTAACGCTATCATTATCGATTTAAAGCTCTGTAAAGCTGATTATCATGATTAAGATTTAAGGGAATGTTAATGTCATATGTTAATGTAAGATCTTGATGATCGGTATCGGTATTTATACAAGTAAGTAAAAGAGGATAGGTAAGAATGTGCTGAATTTATCGAAAATAAAATCGGCGATGAGTTGGCCGGCGCTGAGATGGCTCGGCGATGAGATGGCTCGGCGATGAGATGGCCGCGATGAATCGGCCGCGATGAGTCGACGGCGCTGACTTGTCCCATTCCGTTCTCTTCTTCCCCTATATCTACATACTATTGCATATTCGACGAATTCATTTATCATTTACACTTTTAATATCTCCACAATCTCTTTGAATTTTTAGTTAGATGCTCAGTAGCTGGTTGATGTCTGTCTAATGGTTGAGTTATGTAAAGTGTAAGATGAAATCGACCTCTGGAGTTGGGCGATAGTGTGTGATAGTCTGCCTTATTGAAGTTATGCAGCTCTACTTATACATATATGTGTTGATTTGAAATTGCCTCAAATTCAAGTGCTGGATTCGATGTCTTCGCGTTGAACAGCACAGTGACTTTTACAGATTTGAAGGTTCAAATTACTGATTAGTACTCTTGGCGTAAAGGACACTATTGAATTGGTAACAATAAATTGATATAATCGAGAAACTGTAATAATTGATAACCTTTACTGTTTAAATAGTTAGTTTCTTCACAAAAAGTAGGTTGAAATCGCCCATAATAATTATTTTGCCATTATATAGGTTGCATTATAATAAGAATTTCATTAAAATTATTGTTTAAAACATTTCAGCATTACGCTTCAAATAAGAACTGAACTCGTTCACAATGATGCTATCCATTGTACGTCATAAACTTTGTCATAAAATATTGATGTAGAAATGGAAGTGTGTTTATTTTTAGTATATCCACAGAAGCAAAATGACTTCCTTTGCGTAATTATTAAAACTATTTTTATGTCGGCTTTTACTAACCTACGACCATAGTACCTACTCATTATTATTCTATTTTAAAGACAGTTTCCGGAAGCAACTCTTTCTACCAATATTTCTTATAATAGTGTCGAACTATACCTGATATTTTCTGCTGTAAATGAATATTGGCACGGATTGTTATATAAAGTTTATAGACGCAATCATTTTTAGCTTGGATTTCTTCTTACTTACATAATAGAAAATTATATGTACAAATAAAAGAAGTAAAATCAGAATATTACAATGTGGACATAGGTATCCCACAAGGTTCGATCTTGGGACCATTAATTTTTCTGTTATATATTAACGATCTCCCAAAATACGTCAGAGCCGAAAAGATAATTCTCTTCGCAGATGACACTACTTTGGCAGTATCGGCACTCACAAATAGTGAACTGCAAAATCAAGTCGACGCAGCAGTAAATGACATTAACCAATGGTGTAAAATCAATCGATTAATACTAAACCTAGATAAAACAGTGATTCTGAAATTTGGCAAACAAATTAGAAACAATCCTCAAATAAATAATGTAAAATTTCTTGGCGTGTATATCGATGTGTCTCTTTCGTGGGCAGATCACATTTCTTACGTTTGCAAAAAGGCAAACAAAGCTTATTTTGCCATACTCATACTAAAACCGAATTTAAACCTAACGGGCTTATTAAATATATATTATGCTATGGTGTATCCCCATTTAACATACAATATCATTCTATGGGGAAATGCTAACTATATTAATAGAGTGTTTGTAGCACAAAAAAGATTATTAGACTGATCTTTAATTTAAGTCCTGGTGAATCATGTGCGGCTACTTTTAAATTGCACAAAATAATGACATTCCCAGGTTTGTTTGTATATAAGTGTGTACTCTTTATTAAACAAAATCTAAGTTCCTACACAAAAAATTATAACTTTCATAATTATCAAACACGACAAAACTACCTTATAACCACAGTTAAACATCATAGGACGAAATTCGAGAAATCTACCTCATATATTGGAAGTAAACTCTTTAATAAGTTACCTAAGAGTATAATTGACTTAGATTATAAGTCTTTCAAAATAAAAGTAAAGGAACTGCTCCTGAGTAAATGCTACTACTCTATACGTAGCTATCTAGACGATACCCTTTAATGAAGAGCATGTTGTTTGTATTATTGTATGATATTATTTTAACTTATATGTATTCATTTATATTGTAGACCTACTTATGTATATTAACAAAGTGTATGCTAATAAAATAGACGTGTGTAAGGGCTTATGCCTGTGAAAACATCAATAAAGATATGAATATGATATGAATATGAACATTAACACATGAGGTTGTATTTTCAAAAAGTTAATCGGCATTGCGTTAGAATAAAATTAAGGAAACTCAAAGTGCACTTGAAGCGATCGATTGAAAAATTCGTGAAATTTTGAAATGTAATTATTTAAATCCATAAGACAGCAAGCTGTCTGGTATGTTAGTTAGACCAACAAGTTGAGAATATTTCAAACTGAAATACCATAAAAAAGCCAAACTCTCTGCCTATACAAATCCTAACATACTGTAGATATAAGAATATTTTTAAAAGATACGCAATTCAAATCAAAGCAACCTTTATTTGAAACTTTTTTCTGTATCTTCAACCCACATTACGGAGCAGTGGGACACCCTGTATATCTGAGTATTCTCTTGACGGCAGCGCAATGAGCCGGACCAGGATTGTTATTGAACCTACTAATTTGACTGACCGCAAAAGCTAAATCTGGCCTAGATACCTGAGAGGCAAAGAGTAGACTTCCCACTGCTTCCTGATATGGAATATCTTCCATTTCACGAATCTCATCTTTATTTTTGGGTTCCTTTAAATAACTTTTCTACCATTGGACTAGAAACAGAATTATAATTTTCCATGTTGAAACGTTTTAAAATTTGTTCCAAGTAACATTTTTGGCTTATTAGAATTTTCTTATTTTTTTTGTCGCGATCTATTTTGAACCCCAAAATATGTTTAGCCTCTCCATAATCTTTCATTTCAAATATTTTTCCTAATTGAGATTTTACGTGGTCCTTGATTTCTTTATTACTTGAAAATATTAACAAACCATCAACCCAGGCTGTGGCAACAATTATTATATTTTCATGTGTTCTTTTGAAATAAACACATCTGTCAAACTTAGACTGCTGTAGACCAGTATTCTTTAGACAGTTATCTAATTTATTGGTCCACATACGACCTGATTAGCGAAGTCCATACAGACTACGGTGTAGCCTGCATACTTTGTTTGATTCTACATAGCCCTGTGGTTGCGACATATACAACTCCTCATTTAGATCTCCTTGTAAGAAAGCTGATGCGCCCTCATGGCCTCATCTGGTCTATATCCAGATCAAGATCTTAGTGAACTATATCGAACTACTGGGGAAAATGTTTCATCAAAATCAAATTCCCTTTTCATAACGGCCACCCCGGTTTTTACTATTTCATAACGGCCACCTTGATCACAACGGCCACTTATATTATTTGATCATAACGTGAACAAGGTGGCCGTTATGATCAAATAGTATTAGAGGCCGTTGTGATCAAAGTGGCCGTTATGAAATAACAATAACCTAGGTGGCCGTTATGATCAGTGGCCCTTGTGATCAGGTTCCGCAGCCTTTCACGACAAGATGAGCTTTATGACTCGCTACTTTGCCATTTTCACCTCTTTTAGTTCGAAAACCCCATTTGCTGTTTAAAGGTTTCTTACCCTGAGGAAGATCTACTAATTCCCATGTTTTGTTGTTTAGTTGAAATTGTATCCATTTATCCATCGCATGCTTCCATAGGTCTGCATCTGGCCTGCTCATTGCTTCATTTACGGTTGTTGGATCAGAGCTGTCATCAGATCCCAAAAATATAACAAAAAATCTTCCATACCTTTTGGTGGATTTTTTACTATTGCACTTCTCCTTACTTCACTGAGTTCATCGCCAGTGTCCAAATTTTGATGTAGGTACCTCATCCTCCCTGCCTACCTCTGAGTCTGTCTTCTCATTTTCGGTTGTATTCTTAGTGTCTGAGAAATAATAGAAATGATAAATTGTCTTCCTCACGAGGGTTTTCGAGATAAACACTTCCCTTCTCCCCTTCCGAAAAAATGACATCTCGTGAATTGATGATGTTAAAATTTTAGCAACTTTTTTGTAAACAAAATATCATTCTCTTTGCTTAATTAATTAATGAATCAATAATTTTATTGACAGACTAATATTCGTCTTGTTTATACAATAAGAACAATACTGCATTATTAATTATTGTTTTAGCCAACTTACTTAAAACTAAATTATACAAAACAACAAAGAGAGCAAGAACAATATTATTGCGGTTGAGATATCCCATATTTGATTCGCGTTTCGAGAATTTTACTATAAAGTGAGAATTGTTGAACTAATTTCGGCTAAGATGAAATAAACCAAGAAAGAGTGAGAAAATCGGTTACCTATACCAGAAGAGTGAAAGAAGATATTTTGTTGCATTACCTGCATTGTAACAAAAACTATCGTTTACGATGTTAACCTTGGAATGGAATTAAAAAATGAAACCAACGTTTATAAGTAAACTAACCGTAAAGCTTCATGAATAAATATCATTAAATTAATTATCATTAATTCTGATTTATCAATTCTTTTTCAGTGTTTACTAGTTTTTTAACGGCAAGAAATGCAGTCCTTGCCTTCTTCCTCGTTTCTTATTTAGTGTATTTAGTTCATGTTCTGCAGGAAACCAAACTATATACTATATAGGTACGTCAACCACCTTAGCTCTTGTGCAAATTGTTGCGGGCTGTATTTCAGATTTTGGACTAATCTTCTTATAAATTTTTAAATCTTAGAAACACCATTTCATCCACTAATTATCTAAAATGAATTAATTAATTTATTTTGATTAACTTATGTATAAGTCTACAAAAGTGCTACACTAATACTCGAATGAAGGGTTATTAAATGTTCACCTACGTCTACTAAACTATGCCACCCATATTCAATTATATAACATAAATAGTATTTAAATGGTTCAAAGCAATATTTTTCCAGTCAATTTACTAACCAACAGGGGTCTAATTAAGAAATAAGATTTAAGTGATCCACACATTACGTGGTTTTCTCGCTTGATAAATTTTAATTTCGAGATGCGTTATAATTAGCATTAACGAAACTGCATTCGCTAATAAAGATGAGGCAGTGTTTTTTTTACGAACTATAATTTATCTTGTTTAAAATACGCATCGGCAGCAATAACGTAATGTTGTTGCAACAATCGAGAAAAATTAATGATAAATGATCGATAATATTGGTACGTAAGTCGACAAATTGTGCTGGTATTTAAATCAGTTTAGCTCCATATAAGTAGCCGAGGAAAATTTAATATTTATTACAACAAAAGGGGCTACTTATGTAATTATGGGTACTAAAAAAAACTTTTTAAATTATCGGGTGTCAATTAATAAATGATGGACATTTTATGTTTCTGGGCCAACGCCTTTGCAAATTTAGGTAATTATACGATAAATTCATCTTTCAAACGCTGATAGATTACCCTAGTGTAATTTTTTTCTAATCTCTAATTAATATTTTTCGAAGTAGACTTTCTATTTTGAAATTCAAATCCTTTTATGTAATACATCGCAACAGGAGGTGAAATTAATTTCTTACCCTTTACTATAATTTTATGATTGTAAGTAGTTCTTTGTGAAATGACATGTATCAGTTATGGCTATCAAGATTTTGGAATATTTTCATGTGTGTGGCGGCTGAGAAGAAGCCAGACCAGCGCCTCTTCTGACGAGTTTGTAAATTTAATCCTTTGTTTGTGCGCCAGAAACTTCTCAGACCGTCTTTTGAATTATCAATCATCTTGAAAGATGATATAATGCTAATTTTATTTTGTTCAGTTTTTATATTCAATAAATGCGTGCTGATTTTAAATTCTAGGTATATGAATGGTTATAAAACAGTTAACGACGTTCCTATCTTGAATATGTATATAGTTTTATTTTAGCACAGATGAATTCATCTATGATTGTAGTAAAAAGGAAGCACCAACAGTAAACTGCTGAAATATCTTTGAATAATTACATTCTTCTGTTAAAAATTGAAATAGCCGAGCATATACTGTATCCACTTCAAGAGTCCTACTATGGTTGAAATTATCTTAACGGGAAATCAATTCTATCCAACAAGGTACCAATTAAGGTACTGTATCTATTATTTATGCTGC
Source organism: Pyrocoelia pectoralis (assembly GCA_036250285.1). NCBI lineage: Eukaryota > Metazoa > Arthropoda > Insecta > Coleoptera > Lampyridae > Pyrocoelia > Pyrocoelia pectoralis. The sequence goes on along the minus strand of CM070075.1, from coordinate 80,732,274 downwards.
TAAATTCGGCAACTATGCTAACTTTTGATATACTAATTACATGACAAATGTGAAGAACAACTTTGGCATAGTTTGCCACAACTTGTAATGAAAATATTAATACAGTACTACACGTAATCAAGTGTTTATGGGAAAACATGGTACTATGATTAAAGGATATTAATTACGATCAAGCATATTCCTTACTTAAGGTATTTGTCCAATCTTGCCTGTATTAAAAAGTGCAGTTCTTTTTGTAAGTTTAATGCCCTGCACTGCTCCGTATTTTATCTTTGACGTTAAAATAAAATTTGAAACATTGGAGTTAGTGAAATTTTATTAATTATGCATAGTCATTTTAACCGTATGTTAATTAATTGTTAAATCGCTACGCTATAATGGTGTTTTGATGTAATCTTCCCATTACTGAATAAAAATGTAGACTGTTGTAGTTCACCCAACAAATACACATACAAAATGTCCTCAGAAATAATAGAAAAATATGGAGACTGAAGCATTTAACATTCCTTAAAATCAAATTCAATTCAGATTTGTTAAATAAACAGTGTGTTTATTAAAGAAATTCCCTATTAGTGGAAATAAACAAAGAGAAACGAACGCGTTATTCAAATATAATCTCTCAATCTGCAAACAAGTCCAAATGCCTTTGGAATATTGTAAATCAAATACAAAACAATCAAAAATTGAGTTAAATTTTGAAGGTAAATTATATACAAACGCGAAAGATGTAGCAAACTTGTTTGGAAACTATTTTTCTACAATATACATATGTATATTAACCATTTAAAAACTAAATTAACAAATACACAAAAAACCTGTACCGCTATGATCCCACACAACAAATCCATGTTTTTGTACCTACATGCGCAACGGAAATTAGCACTATAATACAAAATTTACCCAACAAAAAATCCACGTAGAAGACACGCGTACCAATTTGAAAATTACGTTGTATTTACTTGCAATACAGTAAATTTTTGTATGGTTAACTTGTTTCTTCTGAAAAAGCTGATAATGTTAGAATTATAGTTATGAAATACTTGTTTATAACAAAAATTTCTTAATCTTCTGTGCATTAACGACGTGTACTCATCTATACTCTATGGGCATGTGTATTTATTGAAATGTTGTCTTCGAAATCTAAAAGATTGATCGATATACCTTTTTCGCTTGGTAAAGTAAGAATATTATTCCTGGACGTAAGCTAAGGGATCATTGATGAAATAGGAAAAATTTACTAGTCATATGGTATTTTGGGCTAAAAGTTTAACCTCAACTACAAATTTATAGTTAAATTGTTGAAATGAAATCGAAAAATTGGCAATAAAATTTAAATCATACTTATTCCTATTCTTTACTAAACATATTATACATTACAAATAATATCTACATTATTATAGGTATACAATGATTGCGAGCAAGTATAACTTTTGCGTCTTGTAATCACTGTATAAAAATTGTTTTGAGTAAATATACATGCCTCGTCAGTCATCACCCTTGGTTTATACCAGCAGTTTGTTTTCAAAATTACTGCGTATCTTTACAACACACGCATACAAACATTTCAGCGACGACGAAATGCTTCCCTTTCCAAACATAACCAGGTCTCCAGTGACGATAAAGTTTAAATTGATTGGAACCATCGTGGTGTTAATCAGGGCACTAAATGGGGTGGAACGTAGAATTTAGGAAATTAACTTCACAAAACCTTCCCCAGAGACATGTCTATGGGGAAGGTTTTGTGAAGTTATTTTCCTAAATTCTACGATAAAGTTTGTTAATTCTCTATATTGTTACCAATGCTGATGATTCCGGTACCCGTATCAGCGTTTTGTTAGTGTTGGCAAATCCCCAATGAAGAAAGGAGAATGAAACCTTGAAGTCGTGCGAGTAATTACTAGAGGGTTTTATAGCTCGTGAATTAAAATACACCAACACGGTGTGCATGGGCGTACGCAAGGTGGGGCAAGGGGGGGCATTGGGCCCCCCCCCTGGCCGCGAAACGAATTGTGCTAAATATTGTGAAAGGTTGTAGGAATTACAACGTAAAAACAAGGAATAAAAACATTCACACGTCCATAAAGGCCATACACTTTTATTAAGTGGTCATAGTCAATTTTAACTCAAAAGTAACCTAAACAATTTGATAAAGCAGCCAGAAATCGCCAATTTATTACATACCACTTTAAAAACATACACAATAGTTATCTAGCTAATACGAAAGGGACCTGATCACAACGGCCACTGATCATAACGGCCACCCCGGTTTTTGCTATTTCATAACGGCCACCTTGATCACAACGGCCACTAATATTATTTGATCATAACGGCCACCTTGTTCACAACGGCCACTCTTTCAGTTGATCACAACGGCCACCTTGATCACAACGGCCAACTTAACAAATTGATCATAACGGCCACCGTGATCATAACGTCCACTCGTACTCAGTATCATAACGGCCACCTTGATCACAACGCCCACCGACGCCAGTAGTGGTAAATGTCGTACGACGATGATCATAACGGCCACCTTGTTCACAACGGCCACTCTTTCAGTTCATCACAACGGCCACCTTGATCACAACGGCCAACTTAACAAGTTGATCATAACGGCCACCGTGATCATAACGTCCACTCGTACTTAGTATCATAACGGCCACCTTGATCACAACGCCCACCGACGCCAATAGTGGAAAACGTCGTACGACGATGATCATAACGGCCACCTTGTTCACAACGCCCACTCTTTTAGTTGATCACAACGGGCACCTTGAACACAACGGCCAACTTAACAAGTTGATCGTACGGCCACTGTTGGTCATAACATAACGGCCAATCGGGCCAATCTTAGCGATGATCATAACGGCCACCGACGCCAGTTGACAAAATTACTCAACAACGATGAGTACAATGACATCGAATCCCTGAATAGGCGTATATCTGGACGATCTGACTTTCTATCAGTACATACCCATACAAAAGTACACCTGTACGTATTTACCGGCAATTTCAAATCTATATTTAAATCGTACTACGCATTTACGCAATGAGAAATGTCAAAATGTTACCTTAGGTTTAAATGATACAGTAAATAGAGCGTGCCTCACGGTGACCACCCATTAGAATATTTCAGAAACTATTACGATTTGAATTTTGAAAATTTGGGTGATGGGGTTTTCGGGCGTGGCCTCCTCAAATAAAATAATGGCGCCTACGTAACACTTCCGGTTTTTCCGGAAATGACACCAACTTTGTTATTTTAAATGTAACACCCTATATATTATTCCAATTTTGGATTCTACCTAAAATTTTAGGTGGATTTTCATCAAGTTTTCTTTTTCCTAAAATTAACCGTTTCCGAGATATTTAATTTTCTTAATAAAAATTAAAATAAACACTATCTAGCTTAAAACCGTGTGAATTCTACAGCGAGAAAGATGAAGGAACCATATTGATACGAGAGATAGCTGGACTCCTAAAGCTTCCCATCCCTACTTTCAAAGTGGCTTAATTGCATACAGGGTGGTGGAAATTTATGCCGAGTTTAGTTAACTTCAAATCATCATAAGTTGGTTTTTTCAAATAGAACACCCTGTATGTTTCGTCGTAGTCTGATGCAAAATTTCATTCTCTTTCGAACGGTACTATGGTTCCCTATACCTATCTCTTCCAGTTTTTGAGATATCTACTGTTTTTTTGTGCGGTCAACTAAGGTCATTCAATTTCTTGCGTTTGTTGTTTTCAATTTTTTTAATAAATAGTATTCAATTTAACTATCACTAGTGGTGTTAGACTGACAACTAATAACCGGTGGTTTGTTTTGAAGTCCTCCTAAGCCATTTTCGCAAGAAATTGAATGATCTTAGTTGACTATTCTTGTTTATGCATACATATAAGATATGTATAAGGTTTTCAAAAGTCCGTGGTCATTAGTGGTCATTGTCATTACTTCAAATTTTCACATTCTGACTTTCAGTTTACTTTACCCTAAACTAAAAAGAGTACAGTAACACAAAACATACATTCTGTAATAATTTTTTTATTAATTTATTAATTTTAATTTTCTTATTAGGTGCTTACAACACGCAAAAATTCTATAATAGGGGTTCTGTCCAGAGGACAAACAGAGTAGTCTACGACGTAACCCAATTCTTCGTCCGGTCTCTGATCTTCCATGTTCCTGACTTTGTATTGTTCTGTGCAGTCATCGCATAACCCAAAGTGCTTACATGGGAGCAACACTGTTGTTGGCACGTTTTCCTTGCAGATAATGCAAGTAGCGTGATCAGATGTTTGAGAGGCTTCAGGTAGTACGCTTTCTGTCGAATTTTCCTCTTCGTGCTCATCATCAGGTATATCATCTGCTTCTTCGTTTTCATCTGAAATGTGATGTACGCATGAGTAACTTAAATTGCTTTCGCCCAAAAATCAGCCGTTTCCTAATTACAGCCTGTTTTTCAAATTAAAATAATTTACACTCAGTAGGAGTATTTCAACGAGGTTTCTACTAGAACATGAACAAATATCAGTATAAATACATTTTAATTATTACAAATTAATGATTCTTAAAGAAGATGTTCAAAATGTCCTCCTTCCATTTGTATACACATTTCACATCTCCGTAAAAGTGAACGCCGCACTCTCTCAAAGAGTCCCGGATTTATACGAACAGTCTGGCAGGCATGTTCAATTCGTTCTCGCAACTCATCTAAATTATTCACAGGATTTGAATAAACTAATGTCTTTAAATACCCCCAAATGCAAAAAAAAAAAAAATGGCTTTGCCATACAATTATTTTAATTTGAAAAACAGGCTGTAATTAGGAAACGGCTGATTTTTGGACTTATGTTTATTTTGACTTTTTTGTTTGTACTGATGAGATCTATAAGTGGGCCAAATATTCGAACGTATTTTTTAAACACCCTGTATAGGAATTTGTATAATAAAATTGATATGAAGCGAAAGCATTCTGAAGGAAGAAATAACAAGTGGCAAAAAACAATGAATAAAAAGATGTGATGAAAAAACCTTACCTACTACTTCATATTCTGGCGGAACAGACCCCAAAAGAGAACCAAGGAGATATTCCTCGGTCTCTTCTTCGACATCTTCTTCAGCTAAGTTCTGCTGAATAATGGTTTCTACGCAATAGGAGACCATATTTAAGAAAGGTCCAACACTCTCGTTTGCTAAAAAATCCATCGTCGCGTCCTGGATCCTTTTATTGTTTGCTCGAAATTTTCTCTTCGCCAAACATTTTATTTGCAACCCCTCATCTATAAAACTTCTTCTCTCTCTTATAGTAACCGCAGAAATGTTACGAAGCCCATCTTTTAAAAAAAATAAGCACTTTAGAAGGGCTTACAAATCAAAAATTTTATTGCAAAATTCTACCTGCAGCATACTGCAAAGTAGAATATCTGACATGAATTTCAATTATACTTCGATTTAAAGTCTGCAGTTAACTTTTTCACAGATACATGTAATATAAGCAGAATTTGTTCATTGCTTACCAGTAAATTCCCATACATTAGGTCCTCGTACTCTTAAAATGCGTTGGAGTGCTGCATGAAATGATTCGGAATCGTTATTTGTTCTCCTTGATCGCTTAAAGACCGAGAAAGAATCTACACCTACTCGCCTTATCCATTGATTCTGATGGTATCTATAATTACATATTATAGTTAATTTTATATACAATAGAACGTAAACCATTACTATAATTGCAGCCAAAGTAACTTGGGAATGACTCATCTTACATAATGCATATTACATACGTTTTGATTTTTGAATAACATACACTTTGCTTGTATAAATTAAATTCCTATTGATCTATATCATTCTAATACGACCTCTTGGGTGCTATGGATGCATATTTATTTGTATTTATCACACTTTATAACGATTAGTTATTCCCAAGTTACTTTGGCGGCAACCATATAACCTGCGATCATCAAAGCAAGTCTAGCAAAAAATTATACCGTATTGACGTTCAATTCAAATGGAATGGTAACGTAGTGGTAATAGATATTGATGTATGAAATGATAATAGTATGAAATATTGAAAATGAATTAATATTTGAAAGAAGTTTCTTTGGATTTGCTTAAATGATCATAATCACCCTGTATCTCTCCAAAATGGAATAGATGTTAAACTGTTACAAATTTTACTTGCTCCATGAAAACATTAAGTACTTTAAAAGGAATTTAAAAAAATTAATAATATTATTTTAATTGTTACAAAAAAACTCACTGAAACTGCATATTGAGCCTAGAAGTTGGAAAGTAGGTAAGTATGTGTAGGTACTTACTGTATGAGAACTTTAAACTCCTCCTGTAGATGATTTTCTGTTAAAAATATCTTTATGTGCTGGACACCGTCTGCTTTTCTTTGTGCTGGCAACAATGGCAAACACAACATAAGTTTCAGGGACTTCTTAGCTGACGAATTTTGTTTTAATAAGCGCTTCATACCAATATTTCCAGCTTTTCTCATAATAGCCTAAAATTCAATACGATGAGTTTACCCTACTATAATTTGTTTTGTTTTGTTTTTGATAAGATTAAATGAGATGATACCGAAACAATGAGTAATTAAAAAACTACTCACTTGACAGTAATGAAAAAAGCATCCAGACTTTGAAGAGTTTGGGAAATTTTCGTCCAATGACTTTTTAAGCGCAACTTCGTAATCAGTCATTATGAGTTTCGGATCAAATTCCGGCACAATTTCTTTAATTATAGAGAAAACTCCGTTGTAAGCTTCCACCTTTCTATTTGCCATCAGGGCAAAGGCACAAGGAAATGCCTGTAAACAATAGGTAGACTTAATTAAAAAACGAATCTGTAAACTGCAGATTGCTCAGCTTACAATTCCATATTGAACAGCCATGATTGTTAATAATTGGCTACTTTGTGGATTTCGTGGCCTCGTTTTGAATGTACCGTCTATGTGAATTTCTCTGGCCTCCGACAGTAAACTCTTCATATCGTCTGCTAGAAAAACTACTGAAGTATTTTCACCTTCCCCAGTGCAACCTCGACAGAATGGTTTGCCATCAATAACTCCAAATCTTAAATTATTTTGGCATGCGATTCCATACTCTTCCAAAGTAGCTGGGGTTCCCGGTTGAGTTTTTTGACGTTGGCGCCTCATAGATTGAGATATTGCTGGAAATGCTATTTTTGCTGCTGCTTCGACATTCGTACTGAAATCGATAAAAAGGTGATATTTTTATCAATGACAGAAATTTTAAATTGGAAGGAATTTTTGTTTTAGTTTCTAATAATAATCAAAAAGAATTTAAGCTATCCTTTTATTTATATAATGAATTTGATCTTTACTTTGTGAAACTGTTTCATTTTTCTAAAATCAAAGTATTAATAAACAACGATTATTCTTATTCTGTGCCTCTATCTATTTTGTATACGTTTTATTTATAATGGTTCAACGACTGGTTTTGCTAACTGCTTTAGCACCGAAGGGTTGACGTAATTAGTGTAAATAATAGTATGATGTCAAAGTAACAAGTGTAACAACAAAGTATAGAAACACAAGATCTAAAAAAATTAGTTTAGTACTTATTAAGCACCTATACGAGGCAGGTAAAGATTGTAAATGAATCATTTAAAATAAGACAGTTTTTTTCGGCCCACATGTTTTCAATTTCTAAAGATTCTAAAAAATTAGTTTTTTATTAATATTATACGTAAAACATCAGTGTTGTTATTTTTAATTAAATTGTACGTATTTCGGTCTAAAAAGGTAGGTATTTAGCAATTTAGTAGTGTTCTTTTAATGAGTGTCAAGGATCAACGGTTTCTACTGCAATGCATTCACTACATTTGACAAAAAATATTAAAATAAAATGAAAACTTACTCAGCACTATTTTCAACGAAAATTGATTTAAGTTGATTACTGCTAGAAACGGCTTGATCAATTAGCTTTTCCTTTAAATGGAGAGCTTCTTTCTTCCAAATATCAGGAAGATGAATGTGATTATCACCCAATTTTAGGAAGTCTGAGACATTGCACGATGCTCTTGCAGGACAGTTTTTTTCAATGCATACAAGATAAGTAACACCGTTTTTATAACTTTTCTTTCTATAAAAAAATCCTGCATCGACGTCACAGGTAAAGTAAGTAGACCCTTGTCTATATCCTGCAACTTTCTGCACTTCCATTCTCAGCATCTAAAATCGCAATTTCACAAAAACAAAATTTATTTGGAAAATCAAATTCAAGATCTCACCAAAACGTCGATGTAAATGAAGACCGCAGAGATTAAAAAAAGAAACACTATAACTGCAAACTCAAAGCGCGAGTAGGTAGGTACCTATAATAATGCAAACAGCAACTAGCAAATGAACTGGCAGATAGTTAAAACTAAATTAAGAATTTTTTTGAACCATCACAACATATTGATGTTGCAGTTATTATAAACCAATCAGGATGGGGGAAATTTTTCTTAATTACCCTAGACGTTGGCGTCGGGTGTTCGAGCAAATAATAAAAGCAAGAAGAAACCCTTAATTTATGGCGGATTTGTTTGTGTAAATAGTATTTGCAGTGAGTAGTAAAAGTAAAACCTTTACCTATAATCTCCTACTACTATACAAAATAAGCGTAGATACTGTTAGAGTAATATTCATGTTAAACCAAATTTTCCAATTATGCATCTTTTAGTATTCTATTTACAACTTCCGGACCCCTTTTTAAAATTTAAGGATTAGTTGGGTTACAAGCAATATAACCGCCTTGTCAGTTGTCACCATGTTTTCATAACTTATGGTTTTACTTGACCATGCAAAAGAGCCGCCTTTACGGTGCATTACCGGCAATTTGATGATATACCTTCTGATTATACTTTTTAATCCGTACTTTGTAACAAAGATAACATTTAAAGAATTTAGTGTGAAATTACCAATCAAGGAAAAACAGTCCCAATCCCTCATTTAAGAGCTTCGTGCGTTATCAAGACAAATCGGTTTTGATTATATTGTTTATTGTGTATTCTTTTTATTAAGGGTCAATAATACAATTTTTATTAAACTATTAAATGTTTAAAAAATCATTCTAAGTAAACGGTTCGTTTATATATGAAATCTCGAAAAATCTGGGAATATGCCAAATTGAATGAGCATTAGGTATACTGTACCTACTTGCATGAGACTTGCAAATTTATTTCAATCAGCTTTTCAGTACACTATCAACCACTAAAAGATCAGAGTGGTATTGAGTTTATTAATATTAACTTAATTCGCAGTCATAAAAAAATGACGATATACGGATGCAATTGGTATTCATTTTCCATGCAGGTAGGTACTCAATGAATGTTGCTAGAGCTAGAAGTAATTGGGACAGAGCTGGCACTTTTGTTACACATAGGTAGTAAAAATTATTGTTAACATTTTCTTCAGAAATAATTTTTGTAATAATTCGCTTTTATTTACCACATGCTAAATATATAGGGAATGGACCCGTTTTACATTTTACATTTTATGGCAATAAAAAAAACCTTGAACTTAAGAGTTGTATTCCATAATTGCATTGTAGTATCCTTTATCTAGTATGGTATATTTGAACGAAGTACTAAACACAAATTGTTAGTTAAAATAAGAATATTTACAGCCAAGCTGGATAAATCAGAAAAGATAAAAAAGGCCCAAAGCCGGAAGACTGTATGAGAAACAAGTTTTCTGCAAATTTCGACATAATGCGCCCCTTAATCCTTTCCCCATGTATATTTGTAATAAACAGTTTTAAATACTATACCTGCTTTTGTACATTTCTGGGAAGTTCTGCCTTAAGAATTTTAACAGTTGCCGACAAATATGTTTAGAAATAAAAATATTCAATGTCTTTCCCAACCACTGAAATATAAGCAACCTGGAACGCGCACGGTGCATTTAACCTGTAGGAAATAAACCGAGCGTGCGATAGCAATAACGAAGGGACATTGTGTCCTTGTTGTACTCATTCACAGTTCAGCATTTTCATTGTTTTACGATTAATCAAACTAGTTTTTTATTACGTATACGATACAATAACATAATGAGTAAGACACTGACCGAATGTCCCTACAATAATTCCCTTTCTGTCGGCTCGGCTGTAAGTTAAGCGTAAGCGTTCCAGGTTGCTTATATTTCAGTGTTCCCAACAATAATTAATTGTTAGATACCTATATTTAAAATCGCTGGGATCCATATCAAGTTGACCAGTAGTACACAAAATGGGGTAACGCGAAGATTGGAAATAGTAATCACTAAACCTTCCCCATAAGAATGGGGAAGGTTTAGTGATTACTATTTCCTACCTATATTTAGTTAATCTGAACAATTTATTGCTTCCATTGATGGAATGCGGAATCATCTTCAGAATATTTAGTGTGGTGATGTCAATTTGAAAAGATGACGTAAATGAAAATATCAGTGACTAAATACAGGGTGGCCCATTGAAAAGGTAACACGCCTGTTTTGGGACACTTAGACCAGTTTCTTAAAAAACCGCTCGGACACGTCGATTTTCTATTTTTTGGGGACAACTTTTGATGTCAAATTTGACTTTGTCAGGTCAACCCCCTAGCCCCGGCAACCCCTAACTCAAGAATTTAAATAGGGAAAAGGAGTCGAACGACTCCTCATTTGAAACGTCTTTTAATTCTCTATGTGACAGTATGAATGAAAATTAGTTTTATTCAATTTTTTTTCGCCCCCTTGAAAAGCACCCTCCAGATTAACGAAGGTGGGGGTGTTGTTTAGAAATAGAGAATTAAAAGACGCTTCAAATGAGGGGTCGCTCGACACCCTTTCCCTATTTAAATTCTTGAGTTAGGGTTGCTGGCGTTAGGGGGTTGAACTGATAAGGTCAAATTTGACATCAAAATGTGCTGTTCAAAAGGTCAAAAGTGACGTGTTTCAGGATTTTTCCTAAACAACACCCCCACCTTAGTTAATCTGGAGGGTGCTTTTCATCGGGGCGAAAAAAAATTGAATAAAACTAATTTTCATTTGTACTGTCGAATACAGAATTAAAAGACGATTCTAATGAGGGGTCGCTCGACTCCTTTTCCCTATTTAAATTATTGAGTTAGGGGTTGCTGGGGCTAGGGGGTTGACCTGACAAAGTCCAATTTGACATCAAAAGTTGTCCCCCAAAAATAGAAAATCGACGTGTCCGAGCGTTTTTTTAAGAAACTGGTCTAAGTGTCCCAAAACAGGCGTGTTACCTTTTCAATGGGCCACCCTGTATACAGGGTATTCCTTATTGATACCTATGCGAATATTTAAGGGTGTGAAAAATTAATGGTAGTTTGCTTTATAAACTATGGTCTGAAAATATTCCGTTGCCAAAATACGGGGTTGGGAAGAAATAAAAAATCATTAATATTTTTGAAACCATTTGAGATATTTCAGTGATATTTAGTATATACAGTGACAGTTAATAAAGGTGCATATGTTCAATGCAAAAATAATTCAACAGGGCAACTAGATCATTGAGTAATTTACTTGTGAAACTTTGCATTGTGTTATGTTATATTAACTTATTATACCTACCTATAGATATAAAAACCCAATATCCAAGATGAATGAATTTTTTTTGTATTCACCCGTTTTCCGTTATAGCCAATCGTAGGTTGAAAAAAAATAGACCTCGTATTACATAAAACATTCTAATTATGTAGACGAGAGTTTGAAAGCTTATATCTCGATAACCCCTTACCCGATCTTATTCATAATTACATCAAATGGTATCTTAATGTCAACTCAACTGGCGTCGGTGGCCGTTGTGATCACGGTGGCCGTTATGATCAGCTTCTACAGTGGCCGTTGTGATCAGGGTGGCCGTTGTGATCATCGTCGTATAACGTTTTACACTACTGGCGTCGGTGGGCGTTGTGATCAAGGTGGCCGTTATGATAATAAGTACGGGTGGATGTTATGATCACGGTGGCCGTTATGATCAACTTGTTAAGTTGGCCGTTGTGATCAAAGTGGCCGTTGTGATCACCTGAAAGAGTGGCCGTTGTGAACAAGGTGGCCGTTATGATCATCGTCGTACGACGTTTTCCACTACTGGCGTCGGTGGGCGTTGTGATCAAGGTGGCCGTTATGATACTGAGTACGAGTGGACGTTATGATCACGGCGGCCGTTATGATCAATTTGTTAAGTTGGCCGTTGTGATGAAGGTGGCCGTTGTGATCACCTGAAAGAGTGGCCGTTGTGAACAAGGTGGCCGTTATGATCAAATAATATTAGTGGCCGTTATGAAATAGCAAAAACCGGGGTGGCCGTTATGATCAGTGGCCGTTGTGATATAGACCCATACGAAACACCCTTTAACGCTGGGTATTTTTCCATTTAACGCGCAAAAGATTAAAATTTAAAGGAGCTTATTGAAGAAATTAAGCATTTCCTGACCTTTCTTCTAAGTAAATAGTATTTGTACCCAAGGGGAATTATATGATTTTTAAGATAATATGCTTAAATGTATTGAAAAAAATTGTGGGATAACAACATAGGAAATAAATATATTAAACACGTTTCCGATCAATTTTATTTTTTGGCCCCCCCCCCCCCTAGCCAAAAAGCTGCGTATGCCCTTGACGGTGTGCCTCTCTAAAAGGCACGGATTTACATTCTGTCTACTATTAACTGTCGCCAAAAATGGTTCAAGGTAAATCCTATTTGTGGCTACACAGATAACTACATAAACTACTAAACACAATTATTGACTGCTTCTAATTACTAACGAGTATAATGTTTCCTTTTCCTCTTGCAGCAATTTACTTTTAATGCGTTCACATTATAACGAGATTTCCAAATTTATCGATAGTCATACTCATCTTCTAATCATATTTAGAACACATTAATAATATGTATTTGTAATTTCCTGTTTCAAGTAAGTTAAACTCAAAAACGTAAAATTGTGTCCAAAAGTGTTGTCAGCATTAGTACGTGTAATTATAAACACTATAAAGAAATGAATGATATTTTCTAGTTCCTACAGTGCGATAATGAAATGTAGCTTTTAGACGAGTTCATGTAGTTTATGCCATTTTCCATACATGAAATTTTCAAGTTACACAATAAGTCACAAAAGTCCAACATTTGACACAAATTCACAAGTGTACAGTGTGTCGCAAATAGTTTTATACAAATGAAGAAAAAGTTTATCTTACATTTCACAAAAAAAAATATTCTTGATAAAAAGCTCTGCATGACTTGTAGATCCATAATAAAGTACAAAATCTTTAAAACATTGGCCGTAATACAGGGAAAATCAAAATTATGATTTGAAGTGAGAGCAAAATACGTTCAAACTGGTAGTGGAGAGCAAAATGTTCATTTAAATTGTTATTAAGTAGCAAAAAATTACGCACACTTGCAGATTAGCAGATTAGTGATTTTCCCAGATAAAAATTACAAGATATTATTAATTGGATTATTTATTGAATAAAGGAATAAGACATGATAATGATCATTTCTAATTATTGCAAACACACACTGATGTAACGTATTTTACTCTCGCACTTCAAATCATAATTTTGATTTTCCCTGTATTCCGGCCAATGTTTTAAAAATGTTGTACTTCATTATGGATCTACAAGTCATGCAGAGCTTTTTATCAAGAATATTATTTTTTGTGAAATATAAGATAAACTTTTCTCCATTTGTATAAAACTATTTGCGACACACTGTATATTGAAAAATTCCATTTTTACAAACAAGTTTGTCAACTTTTTAGGCTGTAACTGATTCAAATTCAAATTCATTTATTAACCTACAAAGATCATACAGTAACGATATTAGGTAGGTACGTCAAAGTATTTAAATAATAATATCTATGTATAATCTAATATGTGCGTCACATAAAATTATTAATCGAATAAAAGGCATTTTCTATTAATATTTCGTTTATACCTAGATTTTACATACTGCAGTTACAAGTTCTTATATAGTTAGGTAGCTTATTATATAGCATTACCTACACATATTGTATAATACGGATTCGATTCGTATAATTTTAATTTATGTATGATTTACTACTAAATTGTTCTACACAAATAACTAATTACATATTGTATTGCTACAGCTTACAAAATTGAAACGCGATTAGCAACACAGGCAACAATTACATTATTGTAATATTTAGGACAGATGGTACCTACACTTAACTTAATCATAAATCTTTTAAAACGAAAACTTAATTAACTTTTGCGAAGTTTTGATGTTGTATTTTTAATACAGGCTTCCAATTTTTCAAAAATTTACCATTCACAACCTTTTTACACCAAATCTTAAATATTATTTTATTAATACGCAATCAAAAAGCTCTCGCTTAACTAATTAAGCAATGAAACTTAAATGAAGACAAGTTGTGCACATCGTCGTCGACGTAACAAATCTGCCTTGGAAATTGCCACCGACATTGTAATCAAATACATATCTTAGTGTAGGCATATTTCATTTTTTAATATTTGTAATCCTGGATTGGGATTATATAACTTAATAATATATAATATAATTGATTGTATACAAACTTTAAACTTTTACACCATTATATTTGTATATGTATAGTTACGAGTCATAGATATATTGTTCATTGTTGTATTTTTAATGAGTACGGTCGTGTTCATTACTTCATTGGATGTTTAGTTCATCTTCAGAACGTTCTATACCATATATTTTTCAGAAATGTTTAATCTCTGGATCATTTAAGTATTATAGAAATAGAAAATTCGCTCCAAATGTGTCATTCGATATTGAAAGAAAGTTTTCTCAATACAAAAATGTTTTAGCAAACAAGAAGGAAGTTGTTACATCATAAGGTCATCAAATGTAATCATTTATTATTTCAATAACATTTTCACCCTCAATATCTTATTGCCTATAACTTACAAATCGTCGACGCATTGTCATAAATCGTTTTAAAGTAATTTTTAACTGTCGTATTATTTTCTCCACCAAATTCCCACGCTTTTAAGGAAACTGTGTACTCCTTTTATGTACGATGTTTTGATTTGACTAGTTAGGAAGCATTAATAATCAATCCTAAACAATTTGCAATTAAAAGAAATCTAACATAATCTCGAATAGAGTGAAAATTTAACGCTCGAATTATAAGTAGACAATAATAATGTAGGTAAATTATATCAAAAGCATGTACTTTTACGGGATATCCGACACAACTTTCTTCTACCATCATTATATTTTGATTCACTAATACATTATAATTTAGAGTATTGTGTAAATATTTCGCACCATAAAATATTAATTAAATATTGCCCACATTGAATAAATTTATTATGTTGTTTACGTAATGGTTTAATTTAAAACTATTAAATGAAATTGATGAATTCATAAACTAAAGGCCAGTAATTGCGAGTAACATTTTTATCGGCAACGGTATTACTTTACGTAATGGTTGTTCTTCTAGATACGGAAAAACCGGTGGCGCACACGTACTACACAATTACGGTAGATTTACCCAAATATAGTACCTTGCTGCGTACTATCTCTTAATTAAAGTATAATTTAATAACAAGGAAGAAACTAACACGTTTCTTCATGGGAATACCTACAATACACTTGCATTTTTATCAAAACGTAATTATTTGAATTTTTGTCATTTGAAAGGTTTTATTCGTTGACATATTACGACAAGTGTAAAGTTAATATGCCAATTAACATTATTTTTGTAGAATCTACCGATTGTCTTTGTAATGAACAATCAAATTTGGTATCGTAATTAAAAATGTTATTTCGTGAGAACTTCGATACCTGCTTTCTTTGAATATCAGGTAAGTGGGGCTCGTGTACCGTTTTGATGCAGGTTGCTTTTATAGATCGCTATTAACTACGCACTTCTATTTCATTCATGATCGTGAAGTGTTAGTTACCATTTTCATTGCAACTCATTTTCAATAGAAGATTTGATCTTGGTTGGTTGAAAAAGACCCGTATCATTGTTTATTAACCCCTTCTCAACAAAGTTTCAAATGGCGGCTTATCTTCGTATACCTACTGTACTTTATACCTACTATAATATTTTACGTCAGTTGACGTTGGATACATACAAGTAAAAACTCTCCATTATTTTTAAATATTAATGGATCATATTATACGATGGTAAACAATGTTTTCTGATAATCTTATTACTGGAATTTCCCTTAATTCATACAGTACATTTTAGAGGTTGACGAACTCGAAAATTCTTTCCAAAACTTCAATCCACCATTTTCTTAATCATAATTTTTAAAACGATACCTATGTATATATAAACGGTCAGCTTGTGTCCCCAAAGATCATACGATAGGGCGCCCCATATCCCTTGCACTTCAGATCGTTTTTCATTTAAAATGTTTTATAGCATACTAATAGATGATTTTAAGGCTGCTCACCACGTAGCGCTAGGGATCAATCTCTTGACGTTAAAATACAAGCTATCCTAATCCTATATTCTAAATATGTACCAAGTAAGTACAAGTAAGGAGATGTTGTTAATTTGCGAGTCTCCTGAACTTTGGAAGTTTCGTGTATCCGTACTGTTTCCATGCAGATGACGCTTGGGTGTCACTTGGAGATTGGTTTTACAACATATTTTTTGCCCCGCAGATCTTCCACCTTTAGAATCATCTCAGTTCCATTTGAACTGCCCTGCCCAGAATATTTTTGAAAATTGGACTATGCGCATAATTGGCTACTTGGTATATTATGCTGTTGTTAAGCTTCAAAAATGTCACAGAATTAATTTAATTCACTTGACAATCATCGGTTAATAGGTGACAATTTAATATGGGTAAATTTCATTTAGGCAACAATTGCCTTTTCGTGGGATTTACCAATCTTTTAATTTCCTGTCCGTATCAATAAATTGAAAGTTACCAGAAAGTAGTGATCCAAATTGCGATCTAACGTAACACTGTAAGCCCGAGAAATAAAGAACGAACGCGATTTTAATCTAAACTAACCGTATTTTGTATTAATTTAAAATTTCAATGAAAACAGCGCTTTCACTGATGTATAGATTATTTTAACAATTCGTACCTTATGCAAACATTATATTAGTGCATGTTCCGCATTTGTTAAAAGTGACATAACACGCAAATTGCAAACGCAATTCGATTACTAAACAAATGATAGGTACTTAATTCCTGTAAGAATTTCTTTTAAATAAATAAAATATTCTCAGACATGTCGATAATTTATTCAACATGTCCAATTTACGTCCACATTAAAATTTTACAACAACCCAATTTCAATAAAGAAATAAATCTTTTTGTTAGTCGTTTTATTAAATCCATTGATGATAAGTACGACTAATTAATTAAATTTGCTAAATTGAAATGAAAAAATTAAAAACCTGTTTTATTATTGGTATTATGATTAGATGTCCTTGTACAGGTTTTGTACCTGAGATACTTCGTGTAGGTACGGTTGCACAAGAAATAACATCCGAAAACGAATCAACAGACGTATTAAACGTACCCTATCATTATCTGGCCTCAAGGTAATAGTCACTTTATTTGGACTTTGGTTTTTTTACCAGGTGTCACGGTTATTATATTTTCTAGGTTCGTTCACACGCCCCCTAATTCCATATTGTTTTCGATGCACCCTCTTGTAATTGGCCCTTTTTGTAATTGTACCCGGTTCTGATCATCTGAAACAATCCAAAATTGTGCATTATGCCCACTAACATAATTATTTTGAAATTTAAGTACTTAAATGAAACGTAGTCCTCAAACAAACGCAGTGATTGAAGAACGATTCGCATACAACTCGTTTTAACTGTATAATTAAAATATGTACGACGCGCCAAGTAATTATAAACCGTGAAATTATTTAATTTATTAAATTAAAAAAAAAACCGTTAATTTTTTTGCACCTACACTGCATGATTACTTACAAAGTAAATCCGTAATTAACGAGATGTGCAGTTTGAGCGTCTGTATTTTCATTCTATCATGTGAACCAGACCACATCAGTTTATGGTAAATCAAGGAATTCTATCCAACTTTTACTGCTTATAAAACCGTAAGCTTCTCTTCTTTCCGCATATTATAAGGGTGTCCCGTTTTGTTTTTGTGCAGATAGCTTGATGCGTAATGTCCTTGCGTATAATTATAATAAGGAAATGCATAAATACATCCTTTAAGGTCACTTTTTTTTTCATTTTTTGTTCACTTTACACGTTATATACTGTGGGAAATCACACCACGTATTCTAAGGGTTCTCATATTTTTTAGCTTAAAGATATACACAGTGCTACATTGTAGTCAATTACATTGCGAAGCGTATGTAAAGATTTTGTGAGATACCTATTGAATTGAGCATCTTGAGAAGTCATTTAATTGAATACCATTGTGAGCATTTAAGCGCAAAGATTCGTATTTGTTAATTTGTTATTCTTAACACTGAAGAAGTGGATGTATAGAAGTTGGGTAGTTAGCCATTAAAAGATCATCTAAGAGATCACATCCCGTACTTGTATGCAGGATGTGCTTATATGGATTTGACACATCCTAAACACTTTAATCTAAATTGTTGTTAGGCATCGGTATAGAAGACAATTTTAGCGACCGCCAACGCCATAATTTCAATGGAAATTTATTTGCTCTCAATATTCTTTACTATAAACTTGACAATTTGTGCGTTCATACTTATTACATCTTCTTGTCTTCCATCTTTTAAACCCCGAGAATGTAATATATAATGTCATGGCCACACAGTATCTATAATGTTTTTGGAGAGGAGACGAATTATTTGTAATTACGAATTTCAAGTATTATAAGGAGGTCATTAGGCATTAGGATTTCGATTTGATCACGGCGGCGTGACAATCAAACGACGCGACGTGGTCTTTATTTATGAGAAATAATATGCGCCCATGCTATGAGTAACCAGATTAGTTGCTCTAATTTAACTAACGGTCAAAAAACCTGTAGATGGCGTCATTTGTTTACTTTCATACCGCTTTACAACAATCTTCAATTATGTTTGGAAATCGTACCAGCTCGTTATTGCAGGATTTTTAAAACGACAACGAAATTTATATTACTGCAAAAATTATAAGCAATTTAATGCTTTCAGCTTTGTACTGTAAATCCCTCTATAACAAATTTATTTCCACTTTCCATTTATTACTTTTTAGTGTCGTAATTATGACTTAATTTCGAAGGTACATACATACGTATATTCACGTATGCAGGGAAAGTAGCAAGTCAACCAAAACAGCTTATTATATGTAAGTATATCACGTACTGAATCCGAAAATTGATAGAAATTTAGGCAACCATAATTAAAACGCAACTGAATAAATTTCGAGTTTGCACTTATCGTGGTTACATTTAGGTAATCAAAGATCCTGAGTGACATAGAAACTGCAACACCAAGAAGGGTTTGGAATTTCCGAATAAAATTTGGCATAATATGATATATGTGGTAATAAATGATCAAAGTTTTGGAGGAAAATCTTTATTAGTTAAGCAAAATTTTATGATTGTTAATATTGTCTGATGCGACTTTTCTGCACATACATTTACGCACCATTGATTGATTAATGTGGTTTATCTCGTTTTGCGACATTGCCCCTCATGTCTCAAAGCCTCCAAAAATCAAGGATGACGCTGCAAGTTTCGCAACCTTCTACCCACTTTGTCCCATACATGTTCAATGAGAGAAAGATCTGCAAATCTTTGGAGCCAGGGGAAAAGATGAATATGAGCATGTTCAAAAAAGCCTTGCTACATGAGTACAAATTATCTTGCTGAAATAAATGGATGTTCGAGCACTTGTAAGTATGGTAGAAAATATGTTCCAACCAATAGCTATACCGTTGTACTGTTATATTGCCTCAAATGAACACCAAGGGAGACCTGGTGCAATAAGTAATCGCACCCCAAACCATGACGCTCACAGTGCGATGTACGTGCCTCTCAACCGTAAATTGAAGATTCCGTCGTTTACACAGTCTGAGTCTCACACGACCATCGTCCATGAATGACTAAAATCTAAATTTGTCAAGATTTGTCATTCAAGATTCAAATGAGATCTTTGCACCATTGTAACCGTTGCCGAAAATCTTCCGCAATCAAAGGAAGCACAAGTTGCGGACGATATGAACCCAAAACTTCAGATTCGGTGATAAACTGTTCTAAGGGTTACATGGTCACTTTCTTCATCAAACCATTAGTCACCAATTGCTCGAGTAGTGGAAAATCTGTTCCTAAATGCCATTTCTCTTAAGCGACGTTCTTGAAGCTCATTCGTTCTTCTTGTCCTGGTTCCTATTTTACGACGTATAAATCTAGTAAAATTTCAAATTCTGCCAATATCTTTGCTGTAAGTAGCAATCATAGAGATGACATGACCAAAATATCCACGAAACCTTCATGGAAATGCTATCATTTTGTAAAGTTCAGGATGAAAATTCTTATAGAACCTTGCCATGTGGTCGTTTAAAGATACCTGAGGCTTGGGAATAGTTATTTGCATTACAAACTACTTTTCATTGCGAGGTGTTTATAAATGGGCGAGGCGTAGCGTAGCGGAGCCGAGGCTATTTAAAAAGGATCTAGGACACAACGTCCACTGGTCACAACGCCGACGGCCTTCTAAACCGCCACCTTGGTCACAACATCCACTTTTAAATTTGGTCATAACGTCCACTTTGGTCATAACGCCCACCGGATATTCTGTCACTCTGGTTGCAACGACCACTTTTAAATTTGGTCATAACCTCCACTCTGGTCACAACCTCCACCGACGCCTTCTGGTCATATTGCCCATCGACGTTGGTCGTAACGTCCACTTCTCTTTTCCGGTCACAACGCCCACCTTTCAATTTGGTCACAACGTCCACTCTGGTCACAACCTCTACCGACGTTCGTCGTAACGTTCACTTTTCTTTTTCTGGTTACAACGCCCACTTCTAGTATTGATTATAAGATCTACTTGGTCACAACGTCCACCAATGCACTCGGGACACATCGTCCAATCAAGAATTGCAGAGGTTCCAGGTTTGGCGTAGATACTCATACAGAGTGACATTTTAATTTCCTCCAACACAATGATATTCACTTGGTGACATCCGATACTACGACACTGACATTTTCAATTTAAGTTTAACTGTCCAGTCCGCCCTGGTTTCGACGACTTTCCACTCGACACAGTACGTCGTTCCTTTTGGTCCATATTATTATTATTATTATTATACGACGTAGTGGGCAGTGGAATTCCGCCCAGAATGTACATTAAATCGGAACAAGCAACTCAGTAAACTATTGGAGTTACCCACACAAGGACACATTAATAAAATTGAAAGAGAACCAAAATTTGCATCACATGATGGCAAAATTACTATACCATTCCAGCAAAAAAAATCAAATTATCCACAATTGAAATATGTGCTTACTTGATGGGTTTTCACTCGAAATTCTTTGGGCTTTTAATAAAAGGTACTTAACGCGATTAATGTCTTTCGGTAAACCGCATCTCCGTGCCTCGTTTCATATCGCAGATATTAAAATTTCTGGTTTCATTCGGAACATTTTTTGAGATAACGTATATACAGGGTGTAGAAGGGACCGATGCACTATAGGGATTTCAATGTAGAAATCTTACTATTCGATTATTTGCTTCCATTTTATACAAAACGTCTATTTAACTTTTTTGTAGAGACAAAAATTCTGAATCGACTTATTTTTACTTTGAATTTTACAGAATGCAAATATTTAGGCAAATAAAAATTTACATGTTCGTTTAATTAATACATAATACTAAATAAATAAAATAAGTTCATTTAACGAACCTTAATGGTAACCGCAGTTTCCAGAATAAACCCATTTCAACTTTTCCCAAATAATTGAATATTATGATTTTTACATTGAAATCTCTATCGTGCATCGGTCAATTCTACACCCTGTCCCTGTATAGAGCAATCCGTCTTAGACAGGTAATTCCTAGACAGCTTACGAAAATTTGTTATTGTGAAAATCACGTTTACTGAATCTGGCGCCAATTCTGCACATTTCTAAATTACTTGTAAGGTATACCGACAAACGTGCGAAATTTTATACATATACCTCTAGGTGCACCACCCTTTCACAAACGGATTTATTGTTAGTTATGAATTATGATTCATATTAAGCAGGTATTGTACATGTGAAAGTGACCTTTAATGAAACATTTACGTGTACCAAAACTCATCTCACTATCTCAACGGGTTTTCGATAAATGTAAAATAAATTATTAAAGACGGAAAAGCTTAAATACCGTACTATGAAAACGGAGCATTTCCGGACCCTGTTTATATGAACTTTTTTTTCGTATTTTGAGTTGTCGAATCTTTCCCTAAATTTTCCTCACAGTATTCTGTAACACTCTGTATAGTAGTTGTAATAGTGACAACTCAAGTATCTGTAGGTCAATAATACAGTTAATATTCTTATTGTTATATCAGTAAAAAATGGCAATAACCATTTTCTAAATCATTTCTTAGCAAAAAATCTATTAAAAAGTTGACGCTTGCAAATTGGAATCAGTTTCGCCAAACCCAGTGGTTTTTTCTCACTCTAATAGCTAAATTACAGAAAAGTAAGTGTTGGGGAAATGTTCTTTTTATCTCGATGCTTTTCTTAATAACCACATTTGAAACGTACACCTTTTTCTCGTTTCAAGCTGTTAGGTTTTTCCAAAAAGTTTCTTCTACCATTCCATTATTCTACTATTACAATTAAGTGCATATATTAATAACTGTCTAAGAGTCTCGTTGGACTTTAAATCTACTTATAAAGGAGAAATATTTTTGCTCAGCGAATCACGCTCCATACGATATCTCAGTGGTATTAGAACCCAACACCTTTCCAATTTTCCAATCATCTATCGCGCTTAGGGTTACCAGACGTCCGGAAAAGTCCGGACAAGTCCGGAAATTACATGGGTTGTCCGGATTCCGCCGGGAATTATAAATTGTCCGGATTTTTCACAGAAATCATCAATAAAGTCTAAATAATGCATTTCTTGAATAGGTTTGTGTTTTGTGTACAAAAAATGGCTCTTAACGACAGTTCGCGAAATTATATGCGTCAATTCATGGTACACGTGTAAATAGAAATACTAGTGGGTGGGAGTGGGAATGGGTGTCTGTGTAGGGACAGTAACGAGGACAGAGAACCAAAGTGTAATTAGCAATTAGCTTATCGCGCGTCTTCCGTGAATATGATTACGAATGATTTGAGCTGGCTGTTTTAGTTTGTTATTGTCGCATTATAAGTATGGCATCGTCTAACAAGCGCTTCTGTACTTTTACTGATACTCTCCGCTCGAGGTTTCCTCTCATGAAGCCTGGAAGAGATCAGAATGAAGTAAAATGTTCCGTTTGTGATATGTAGTGTTATTTCTTGTTTTTAATAATGTTTATTTAGCCATTTTATTATAAAAAATTTTTAATTAATGCTCTATCGACTGAGTTTCATTTTTCATTTGTCCGGATTTGCTCTGAAATGTCAGGAATTATAATCGAATTTGTCAGGAATTTTCATTTTTTGGTCTGGTAACCCTAATCGCGCTAAGGTCTGTTAATATCCTAACTTGAAAAATTAATGTCCGTGAAGTTAGCCCCTCATATTCCGAATTTTTATACAATTTGTTGCTTATTAATTAGTAAGTAATTAGTAAGTATTTGTAAGCTAAAAATCTAAATTTGTAAGTGAATTTTCGAATTTATTTTAACAAAAACAGTTTTTGGGGCTAACTTCTCGGTAGCCCCATTATTTTGCAATATCAAAATTTTAGTAGCGTCATTAATTAGTAAGTCATTTGTAAGAATTTGTAATCAAGTTACCAGAATTTGTAATCAAACGGTATCTCTTAAATTTAAAAAAAACTGTTGTGCGGCTAACTTCTCGGGAGCCCCACCGCTTTGAGGAATAATATTTTTTTTTGAATCAATATTTAGTAAGTCATTTGTAACAATTTGTAAGCATAATCTCAAAATTTGTAAGCCACTTTATTACTACCTACAGCCCAAATTACGCTTTGGGGGCTAACTTCACGAATGTCCCAAAACAAAGAGAAATGGTTGAATTTGTTTGTACCTTTAAGTAATAATTAGTAAGTTGCATGTATTAATTTGTAAGCATAATCCCATTCTTTATAACCCAATTACAATGGCGCAAACTAAAGTTAATAAGTAGGTATGTCCATATGTCCATAAAATACTACATGCACACAGATTTCAAATTACGCCTTAATTTGTTACACGAATTATGTTATTAGAAAGCACTTTGCAACTGAACTTCCAATTTATTTTTAAAAAAATTAGGAGGAAATTCTCTAGCGCTCTATCTACATTGGCATATACATATTCGTTGCATTAATAGTAATTAGAAATTGGTATGAAAGAAATGGTTCAATTTCTGTGTATCTCTAAGTAATATGTAATTAGTAAATCGTATGTACTAACATCATGAAGGCGTTCGCTGTGCACACAAAGGGGTCGAAGTGAATAAATCCAAACGACTCTCAACCTCCCCTTCAAAATTCTTTAATGAATACTATGACGATGAATGATACATTGTATCATTCATCGTCATAGTATTCATTAAAGAATTTTGAAGGGGAGGTTGAGAGTCGTTTGGATTTATTCGTATGTACTAATTTGTAAGCATATTTTCATAGTTTGTAAGTCACTCTATTACTGTCTAGAGTCCAAAATACGTTCTGGTGGGGCTATCTAACGAACGCCTTAAAACATGGAGAAATGGTTGAATCTATTTGTATTTCTGAGTAACAATTAGTAAGTCGAATGTACTAATTTGTAAGCATATATTTACAATTTGTAAGTCACTTTATTACCTACTATCTAAAATCCAAAATACGTTCTGGAGGGGCTATCTTCACGAACGTCTTAAAACATGGAGAAATGGTTGAATTTATTTGTACTTCTAGTACCAATTAGTAAGTTGAATGTACTAATTTGTAAGCACAACTTTACAATTTGTAAGTCACTCTATGATTATCTAGAGTCCAAAATACGTTCTGGTGCGGTTATCTTCACGAACGCCTTAAAACATGGAGAAATGGTTGAATTTATTTGTACTTCTAGTAACAATTATTAAGTCGAATGTACTAATTTGTAACCACAACTTTACAATTTGTAAGTCACTCTATGATTATCTAGAGTCCAAAATACGTTCTGGTGCGGTTATCTTCACGAACGCCTTAAAACATGGAGAAATGGTTGAATTTATTTGTACTTCTAGTAACAATTATTAAGTCGAATGTACTAATTTGTAACCACAACTTTACAATTTGTAAGTCACTCTATGATTATCTAGAGTCCAAAATACGTTCTGGTGCGGTTATCTTCACGAACGCCTTAAAACATGGAGAAATGGTTGAATTTATTTGTACTTCTAGTAACAATTAGTAAGTCGAATGTACTAATTTGTAACCACAACTTTACAATTTGTAAGTCACTCTATGATTATCTAGAGTCCAAAATACGTTCTGGTGCGGTTATCTTCACGAACGCCTTAAAACATGGAGAAATGGTTGAATTTATTTGTACTTCTAGTAACAATTAGTAAGTCGAATGTACTAATTTGTAACCACAACTTTACAATTTGTAAGTCACTCTATGATTATCTAGAGTCCAAAATACGTTCTGGTGCAGTTATCTTCACGAACGCCTTAAAACATGGAGAAATGGTTGAATCATTTTGTACTTCTAAGTAACAATTAGTAAGTCGAATGTACTAATTTGTAAGCACAACTTTACAATTTGTAAGTCACTTTATTACTATCTAGAATTCAAAATACGTTCTGGTGGGGCTATCTTCACGAACGCCTTAAAACATGGAGACATGATTGAATCATTTTGTACTTCTAAGTAACAATTAGTAAGTTGAATGTACTAATTTGTAAGCACAACTTTACAATTTGTAAGTCACTTTATTACTATCTAGGATTCAAAATACGTTCTGGTCGGGCTATCTTCACGAAAGCTTTAAAACATGGAGAAATGGTTGAATCTATTTGTATTTCTAAGTAACAATTAGTAAGTCGAATGTACTAATTTGTAAGCACAACTTTACAATTTGTAAGTCACTCTATGATTATCTAGAGTCCAAAATACGTTCTGGTGCGGTTATCTTCACGAACGCCTTAAAACATGGAGAAATGGTTGAATTTATTTGTACTTCTAGTAACAATTAGTAAGTTGAATGTACTAATTTGTAAGCACAACTTTACAATTTGTAAGTCACTTTATTACTATCTAGGATTCAAAATACGTTCTGGTCGGGCTATCTTCACGAAAGCTTTAAAACATGGAGAAATGGTTGAATCTATTTGTATTTCTAAGTAACAATTAGTAAGTCGAATGTACTAATTTGTAACCACAACTTTACAATTTGTAAGTCACTCTATGATTATCTAGAGTCCAAAATACGTTCTGGTGGGGCTATCTTCATGAACGCCTTAAAACATGGAGAAATGGTTGAATTTATTTGTACTTCTAAGTAACAATTAGTAAGTTGAATGTACTAATTTGTAAGCACAACTTTACAATTTGTAAGTCACTTTATTACTATCTAGGATTCAAAATACGTTCTGGTCGGGCTATCTTCACGAAAGCTTTAAAACATGGAGAAATGGTTGAATCTATTTGTATTTCTAAGTAACAATTAGTAAGTCGAATGTACTAATTTGTAACCACAACTTTACAATTTGTAAGTCACTCTATGATTATCTAGAGTCCAAAATACGTTCTGGTGCGGTTATCTTCACGAACGCCTTAAAACATGGAGAAATGGTTGAATTTATTTGTACTTCTAGTAACAATTAGTAAGTTGAATGTACTAATTTGTAAGCACAACTTTACAATTT
The DNA here is from genome assembly GCA_036250285.1 of Pyrocoelia pectoralis. Lineage (NCBI taxonomy): Eukaryota > Metazoa > Arthropoda > Insecta > Coleoptera > Lampyridae > Pyrocoelia > Pyrocoelia pectoralis. The sequence goes on along the minus strand of CM070075.1, from coordinate 80,705,376 downwards.
GTAAGTCACTTTATTACTATCTAGGATTCAAAATACGTTCTGGTCGGGCTATCTTCACGAAAGCTTTAAAACATGGAGAAATGGTTGAATCTATTTGTATTTCTAAGTAACAATTAGTAAGTCGAATGTACTAATTTGTAACCACAACTTTACAATTTGTAAGTCACTCTATGATTATCTAGAGTCCAAAATACGTTCTGGTGGGGCTATCTTCATGAACGCCTTAAAACATGGAGAAATGGTTGAATTTATTTGTACTTCTAAGTAACAATTAGTAAGTTGAATGTACTAATTTGTAAGCACAACTTTACAATTTGTAAGTCACTTTATTACTATCTAGGATTCAAAATACGTTCTGGTCGGGCTATCTTCACGAAAGCTTTAAAACATGGAGAAATGGTTGAATCTATTTGTATTTCTAAGTAACAATTAGTAAGTTGAATGTACTAATTTGTAAGCACAACTTTACAATTTGTAAGTCACTTTATTACTATCTAGGATTCAAAATACCTTCTGGTGGGGCTATCTTCACGAACGTCTTAAAACATGGAGAAATGGTTGAACCTATTTGTACTTTTAAGCAACAATTATTAAGGCGAATGTACTAATTTGTAAGCATATATTTACAATTTGTAAGTCACGTTATTGCTATCTAGAGTCCAAAATACGTTCTGGTCGGGCTATCTTCACGAAAGCTTTAAAACATGGAGAAATGGCTGAATCTATTTGTATTTCTAAGTAACAATTAGTAAGTCGAATGTACTAATTTGTAAGCACAACTTTACAATTTGTAAGCCACTCTATGATTATCTAGAGTCCAAAATACGTTCTGGTGCGGTTATCTTCACGAACGCCTTAAAACATGGAGAAATGGTTGAATTTATTTGTACTTCTAGTAACAATTATTAAGTCGAATGTACTAATTTGTAACCACAACTTTACAATTTGTAAGTCACTCTATGATTATCTAGAGTCCAAAATACGTTCTGGTGGGGCTATCTTCATGAACGCCTTAAAACATGGAGACATGGTTGAATCTATTTGTACTTCTAAGTAGCAATTAGTAAGTCGAATATACTAATTTGTAAGCACAACTTTATAATTTGTAAGTCACTCTATGACTATCTAGAGTACAAAATAAGTTCTGGTGGGGCTATTTTCATGACCGCTTTAAAACATGGAGAAATGGTTGAATCTATTTGTACTTCTAAATACCAATTAGTAAGTCGAATGTACTAATTTGTAAGCACAACTTTACAATTTGTAAGTCACTCTATGACTATCTAGAGTACAAAATAAGTTCTGGTAGGGCTATCTTCACGAATGTCTTAAAACATGGAGAAATGGTTGAATCTATTTGTACTTCTAAGTAACAATTAGTAAGTCGAATGTAGGTACTAATTTGGAAGCATAATTTAATAATTTGTAAGTTCCTGTATTACTATTTAGAATCCAAAATAAGTTCTGGTGGTGCTATCTTCAGGAACGCCTTAAAACATGGAGAAATGGTTGAATCTAATTGTACTTCTAAATAACAATTAGTACGTCGAATGTACATTCGTGCTTTGAGACGTTCGCGAAGATAGCCCCACTAGAACGTATTTTGTATTCTATACACTGTATATAGTAATAAAGTGACTTACTAATTGTAAAGTTATGCTTACAATTTAATACATTTACTAATTGTTACTTAGAAGTACAAATAGATTCCACCATTTCTCCATGTTTTAAGGCGTTCGTGAAGATAACCGCACCAGAACGTATTTTGGACTCTAGATAATCATAGAGTGACTTACAAATTGTAAAGTTGTGCTTACAAATTAGTACATTCAACTTACTAATTGTTACTTAGAAATACACAAATAGATTCAACCATTTCTCCATACTTTGAGACGTTCGTAAAGATAGGGCTACCAGAATGTATTTTGAATTCTAGATAGTAATAAAGTGACTTACAAATTGTAAAGTTGTGCTTACAAATAATTACATTCGACTTACTAATTGTTACTAGAAGTACAAATAAATTCAACCATTTCTCCATGTTTTAAGGCGTTCGTGAAGATAACCGCACCAGAACGTATTTTGGACTCTAGATAATCACAAAGTGACTTACAAATTGTAAAGTTGTGCTTACAAATTAGTACATTCGACTTACTAATTGTTACTTAGAAGTACAAATAGATTCAACCATGTCCCCATGTTTTAAGGCGTTCATGAAGATAGCCCCACCTGAACGTATTTTGGACTCTAGATAATCATAGAGTGACTTACAAATTGTAAAGTTGTGCTTACAAATTAGTACATTCAACTTACTAATTGTTACTAGAAGTACAAATAGATTCAACCATGTCTCCATGTTTTAAGGCGTTCGTGAAGATAGCCCCACCTGAACGTATTTTGGACTCTAGATAATCATATAGTGACTTACAAATTGTAAAGTTGTGCTTACAAATTAGTACATTCAACTTACTAATTGCTACTAGAAGTACAAATAAATTCAACCATTTCTCCATGTTTTAAGACGTTCGTGAAGATAGCCCCACCAGAACGTATTTTGGACTCTAGATAATCATAGAGTGACTTACAAATTGTAAAGTTGTGCTTACAAATTAGTACATTCAACTTACTAATTGTTACTAGAAGTACAAATAAATTCAACCATGTCTCCATGTTTTAAGGCGTTCGTGAAGATAACCGCACCAGAACGTATTTTGGACTCTAGATAATCATAGAGTGACTTACAAATTGTAAAGTTGTGCTTACAAATTAGTACATTCAACTTACTAATTGTTACTTAGAAATACAAATAGATTCAACCATTTCTCCATACTTTGAGACGTTCGTAAAGATAGCGCTACCAGAATGTATTTTGAATTCTAGATAGTAATAAAGTGACTTACAAATTGTAAAGTTGTGCTTACAAATAAGTACATTCGACTTACTAATTGTTACTAGAAGTACAAATAGATTCAACCATGTCTCCATGTTTTAAGGCGTTCATGAAAATAGCCCCACCAGAACGTATTTTGGACTCTAGATAATCATATAGTGACTTACAAATTGTAAAGTTGTGCTTACAAATTAGTACATTCGACTTACTAATTGTTACTTAGAAGTACAAATAGATTCAATCATGTCTCCATGTTTTAAGGCGTTCTTGAAGATAGCCCCACCAGAACGTATTTTGGACTCTAGATAATCATAGAGTGACTTACAAATTGTAAAGTTGTGCTTACAAATTAGTACATTCAACTTACTCATTGTTATTAGAAGTACAAAATAAATTCAACCATTTCTCCATATGTTTTAAGACGTTCGTGAAGATAGCCCCACCAGAACGCATTTTGGATTTTAGATAGTAGGTAATAAAGTGACTTACAAATTGTAAATATATGCTTACAAATTAGTACATTCGACTTACTAATTGTTACTTAGAAATACAAATAGATTCAACCATTTCTCCATGTTTTAAGGCGTTCGTTAGATAGCCCCACCAGAACGTATTTTGGACTCTAGACAGTAATAGAGTGACTTACAAACTATGAAAATATGCTTACAAATTAGTACATACGATTTACTAATTACATATTACTTAGAGATATACAGAAATTGAACCATTTCTTTCATACCAATTTCTAATTACTATTAATGCAACGAATATGTATATGCCAATGTAGATAGAGCGCTAGAGAATTTCCTCCTAATTTTTTTAAAAATAAATTGGAAGTTCAGTTGCAAAGTTCATTAGTGCTTTCTAATAACATAATTCGTGTAACAAATTAAGGCGTAATTTGAAATCTAAATAAATAAATAAATAAATAAATAAATAAATAAATAAATAAATAAATAAATAAATAGTTTTATTACCGGGAGATACAGAGTATATCGGTTCGTCATCAGATCATACATATATAATACTATACATACAATGTAGGTATAAATAATTTTAAAAACTTTACAATACCAGTACATGAAAAAGACAGTTGGGACATCATTGAATAGATTCTATATTTATAGGTAAAATAAATTAAAACATTAAAGGAGATCGACAGGCATCTATGACATATACCTACGTGCAGCTATAAAGCGAAATCGGTTGCACTAATTTTTGAGTTTATGTATTCCGACACATGATAGTAAGGGTTCCTAGCAAAAAATCGTTGTAGAACCGGTTTAACAGATGAAATACCTTTCATATGTTTTATATTGATTGGTAATTTATTGAACAGTTTTACACACATGTAGTAGGGCGATTTTTCAAATTGCGTTGTTCTATGATTTGGTATGCATAGATTCAAAGCATGTCTCGATATTTCACGACAGCTAATATACCCATTTGATTGAAATTTATGAAAATTTTTGAAAACATATAATAAGCAAGTATAGATGTATAAAGAAACTACAGTCATTATATTGGCTTTAACAAACAAAGGTTTGCAATGATCTAGATAGCCCACATTATACATACGACGTATCTGTGTGCATGTAGTATTTTATGGACATAGGGACATACCTACTTATTAACTTTAGTTTGCGCCATTGTAATTGGGTTATAAAGAATGGGATTATGCTTACAAATTAATACATGCAACTTACTAATTATTACTTAAAGGTACAAACAAATTCAACCATTTCTCTTTGTTTTGGGACATTCGTGAAGTTAGCCCCCAAAGCGTAATTTGGGCTGTAGGTAGTAATAAAGTGGCTTACAAATTTTGAGATTATGCTTACAAATTGTTACAAATGACTTACTAAATATTGATTCAAAAAAAAATATTATTCCTCAAAGCGGTGGGGCTCCCGAGAAGTTAGCCGCACAACAGTTTTTTTTAAATTTAAGAGATACCGTTTGATTACAAATTCTGGTAACTTGATTACAAATTCTTACAAATGACTTACTAATTAATGACGCTACTAAAATTTTGATATTGCAAAATAATGGGGCTACCGAGAAGTTAGCCCCAAAAACTGTTTTTGTTAAAATAAATTCGAAAATTCACTTACAAATTTAGATTTTTAGCTTACAAATACTTACTAATTACTTACTAATTAATAAGCAACAAATTGTATAAAAATTCGGAATATGAGGGGCTAACTTCACGGACATGAAAAATTATTTACTACTCATCATTATTAAGCCTTTTTTTACGTAAATAGTTGATTGAAGGTTACGATAATAAGTGAAATTCAAAAATTTGTAAAAGTGAAATCACTTTATAATACTATTTCGCCCGAATATAAGAAGCCCTGCAAAATTTTTGGTCGAACGCTTATATCAGTTTTTATCTGTTATTTAATGTATAATCAGGCTAGAACATGATTCAAATCGTTGAAGTAACATCAGAGGTAGATAGAGAACAATAATCATCAAAAATCTATAGTTTGATGTTACCCCAAATTTCAATTTACAGGCATTTACAAACTGAAGCCTATAAACATTTTCGATGTAAGTGAGACATCAAGTACCTACTATGAAAATAGCTGAATAGTCAAAAGAAAATGTGTCTCGCATAGTTTTATAGATTTGTAATGCCATCGTCTTAGTTGTCGAAACTCGAGCACTACTCGCACCTTAAATAAAGATTTATAATATAGCGGAAGCGACTTAATTAATAACATAACATATTCATGGTGTTCCACGAACTAAGTAGTTATAAAATTGATTACTTTAGATGACTTGCTATTAATTAATGTATAATGAATCATTCGTGATGCATTTAAGATTGTTTAAGATGTCGGAAAACTTAAACTGGAAGATCCAAATCGTAAGATTTGCTGAAGTAAGAATACAAAAATTCTTCCAACTAACTTCTAACATTAGTTAGATATTCTGTGTAATAAGAAATTTAACAACCCCTTTGTGTCAACAAATTGCCAAACTATACAGGGTGGGCCATTGAAAAGGAAACACGCCTGTTTTGGGACACTTAGACCACTTTCTTAAAAAAACGCTCGGGCACGCCGATTTTTTACCCCCTAGCCCCAGCAACCCTTAACTCAAGAATTTAAATAGAGAAAAGGAGTCGAGCAACCCCTCATTTGAAGCGTCTTTTAATTCTCTATTCGACAGTATGAATGTAAATTAGTTTTATTTAATTTTTTTTTCGTCCCCATGAAAAGCACCCTCCAGATTAACTAAGGTGGGGGTCCATGATTTAGGGTCAATATCACAAAGGGGGTTTGAGGTAAAATTAAAATAAAACGACTACCTCCCCTTAAGCATTTATGTATTCATGAGGTGAATACATAAATGCTTAAGGGGAGGTAGTCGTTTTATTTTAATTTTAAGGTGGGGGTGTTATTTAGGGAAATTCCTGAAACACGTCAACTTTGACCTTTTGAACGGCACATTTTTATGTCAAATTTGACTTTGTCAGGTCAACCCCCTAGCCCCAGCAACCACTAACTCAACACTTTAAATAGGGAAAGGGTGTCGAGCGACCCCTCATTTGAAGCGTCTTTTAATTCTCTATTCGACCGTATGACCGAAATTAGTTTTATTTAATTTTTTTTTCGCCCCCATGAAAAGCACCCTCTAGATTAACTAACGTGGGAGTGTTGTTTAGGAAAAATCCTGAATCCTGTGCCGTTCAAGAGGTCAAAGGTGGCCTTAATCATCGCAATGCATTTTTAGCTCGGCCTGATGATGGTCATAGATGGTTTAGACCGCCTTCTTCATATTTATTCCTCAAGTCACTATTTTCAACTTCGGCAAGTTTTTTTTTGGAAATTTGAACAGCAACTTTGAGAATAAACAACTTTTTAAACAAAGACGGTTTTCGAAGCTCTATAATAAAGCAAACTGAACGTACACTGAATACAAAACAAGCGTACTATGAATATGCTTGACAGTTTGTTTTATGGATATTCTACATGAGTATTATGAAACTGGAATATTATAGAATTGTTCCAAGAATATTTCAATTTGAATATCGGCTTTATATTCTAATAAGAATATTTATTAATATTTTAAAATCATTGTGTATTTGTGTAAAAAAATTTGAGATTATTCTGCGCTGTGTGGGTTTTTTAAGTAATTGTTCCAAGAATAATTCCATTAGAATATTTGCCTTATGAGAATATTTATTAATATTTTAAAATCATTCTAAATCATTGTGCATTTGTGTGAAAAAATTTGAGATTATTCTGTGCTGTGTGGGTTTTATAAGTAATTTAAGTAAGTAATTTAATAAAGCAAAATTATTCCTTATGGAACCTCCGTTAACACAACTTGATACTCTTTGATACAACTTAGCTCCCGGGGAGACTATAACTGACATCTATGGGTTAAATGTCTGAAATATTTATATTGGTCATTAACTCATTATATACTTAATGTGAATATTCAGCAAAATTGTTGTCCATACAAAATTAATTAGTTGCAAATATTGCATTTCCTAATTATTTTAGGGTAAAACTATAGTAGAATTTCTAACATTTTTTGATTTTTAAATCTGATTTTAAAATTTATAATTTTTTACTTTGAATCCTAAAGTATTCCGACGTACCTGACCAACATCTATGAAGCTCACGAAAATGAAAATAAGGGATTCAGTTTCAAGCAATTCAAAAATACTTGATAAACGCTTGCACTAAAAAGGAACAAAAAAAGAAATTGTAAAAAATAACTAAAGCATTTTCCATTAATTTCGCTGACCTCTTCCTTTTGTGCGGAAATAGAAATCTTTTTGCGATCCCCCAGCATTTTAAGAACATGGAGGTGATCTCCACTGCAAACGTTTTATCAATATCAAATTTATAATTTTTTAAACTTTGTAAGAGTTTTTAACTTTAACCTGCTATACATGTCTAATACAAAACGTATAGGACATTACAGTAACTAAAATTATAATAGGCCAGTTAAATTAGACTTTTGGGGGAAAAGTAATGCTAACTTTACGGGAGGGGGAAATTTTTACCCCCTCCCCCCTAAAAATCCCTATTGCTCTAGCCTCTAGGTATACGAAAACTTGGATTTAAGCTCTCCTTAACTTCACAAACAACCCTGAAAAAGTCCCTAAAGTTAAAATCACTTTTTCAAAAACCCCCTCTTTTTGTGTAATTTGACTAGCCTATAAGCCCATTGCTGTCAAAGATACATTTCCGACAAATATAAAACCTCGTTAAATATTAAAAAAGGTGTAATTCGATAAGGCAATACTCAAAAGTCTAAACCAAACTCAAAAATCATGTATTTGAGAGTACGATTAGTCAAACACATAATGAATTAATTTTCTCTGTATGGTTATCAAGTTACCTTATTTGTGTGTGTGTCCAGGTGTTAGATTATAGGTTCAGGTTATACGAATTTTCTTTTAACTATAATATAAATTCCATATCATATGTAAGTAATTAAATTAGTATGTATATTAATAAAACGATGAAAATATAGAATAAAAACTGATTAGTTAGGGAATATTTGCAACTAATTGATTTTGCATGTTTTCAAAATCAAGTTGCATAAATAGCATGAATGATCACAATCGTACATTTAGCAATGTCCGTGAAGTTAGCCCCTCATATTCCGAATTTATATACAATTTGTTGCTTACTAATTAGTAAGTAATTAGTAAGTAATTAGTAAGTATTTGTAAGCTAAAAATCTAAATTTGTAAGTGAATTTTCGAATTTATTTTAACAAAAACAGTTTTTGGGGCTAAATTCTCGGTAGCCCCATTATTTTGCAATATCAAAATTTTAGTAGCGTCATTAATTAGTAAGTCATTTGTAAGAATTTGTAATCAAGTTGACAGAATTTGTAATCAAACGGTATCTCTTAAATTTAAAAAAAACTGTAGTGCGGCTAACTTCTCGGGAGCCCCACCACTTTGAGGAACAATATTTTTTTTTGAATCAATATTTAGTAAGTCATTTGTAACAATTTGTAAGCATAATCTCAAAATTTGTAAGCCACTTTATTACAATCTACAGTCCATAATGCGCTTTGGGGGCTAACTTCACGAATGTCCCAAAACATAGAGAAATGGTTGAATTTGTTTGCATCTTTAAGTAATAATTAGTAAGTTGTATGTATTAATTTGTAATCATAATCTCATTTTTTATAACCCAATTACAATGACGCAAACTAAAGTTAATAAGTTAGGTATGTCCCTATGTCCATAAAATACTACATGCATACAGATTTCAAATTACGCCTTAATTTGTTACACGAATTATGTTATTAGAAAGCACTAATGAATTTTGCAACTGAACTTCCAATTTATTTTTAAAAAAATTATGAGGAAATTCTCGGGCGCTCTATCTACATTGGCATATACATATTCGTTGCGTTAATATCTAGTAATTAGAAATTGGTATGAAAGAAATGGTTCAATTTCTGTGTATCTCTAAGTAATATGTAATTAGTAAATCGTATGTACTAATTTGTAAGCATATTTTCACAGTTTGTAAGTCACTCTATTACTGTCTAGAGTCCAAAATACGTTCTGGTGGGGCTATCTTCACGAACGCCTTAAAACATGGAGACATGGTTGAATCTATTTGTACTTCTAAGTAACAATTAGTAAGTCGAATGTACTAATTTGTAAGCACAACTTTACAATTTGTAATTCACTCTATGACTATCTAGAGTCCAAAATACGTTCTGGTGCGGTTATCTTCGCGAACGCCTTAAAACATGGACAAATGGTTGAATCTATTTGTACTTCTAAGTAACAATTAGTAAGTCGAATGTACTAATTTGTAAGCACAACTTTACAATTTGTAAGTCACTCTATGACTATCTAGAGTCCAAAATACGTTCTGGCGCGGTTAGCCTCACTAACGCCGTAAAACATGGAGACATGGTTGAATCTATTTGTACCTCTAAGTAACAATTAGTAAGTCGAATGTACTAATTTGTAAGCACAACTTTACAATTTGTAAGTCACTCTATGACTATCTAGAGTCCAAAATACGTTCTGGCGCGGTTAGCCTCACTAACGCCGTAAAACATGGAGACATGGTTGAATCTATTTGTACCTCTAAGTAACAATTAGTAAGTCGAATGTACTAATTTGTAAGCACAACTTTACAATTTGTAAGTCACTTTATTACTATCTAGAATCCTTAATACGTTCTAGTGGGGCTATTTTCACGAACGCCTTAAAACATGGAGACATGGTTGAATCTATTTGTACCTCTAAGTAACAATTAGTAAGTCAAATGTACTAATTTCTAAGCACAACTTTACAATTTGTAAGTCACTTTATTACTATCTAGAATCCATAATACGTTCTAGTGGAGCTATTTTCACGAACGCCTTAAAACATGGAGAAATGGTTGAATCTATTTGTACTTCTAAGTAACAATTAGTAAGTCGAATGTACTAAATTGTAAGCATAATTTCATAATTTGTAAGTCACTTTATTACTATTTAGAATCCAAAATACGTTCTGGTGGGGCTATCTTCACGAACGCCTTAAAACATGGAGAAATGGTTGAATCTATTTGTACTTTTAAGTAACAATTAGTAAGTCGAATTTACATTCATGCTTTGAGACGTTCCTGAAGGTAGCCCCACCAGAACGTATTTTGTATTTTATGTACCAGCATTTCTCAACCTTTTTGAACCCGAACACCACTAAAATGTCTAAAATATTTTTACGGACCCCTAATTTTACATCCCATTTTTAAAATTAGGCTATATGTAGGCCTATATTCTTAATATTTGAGGTATTAATTATGGGTCATTATAACGAAATAAATGTAAATACTTTTTTTAATTCGACGGAAACAGAGTTTTTGATTTGGAAGTAAAGTCTATTGACAGTAAAATTATATTTTGAACAGACTTTAATATTTGCTACAATTTGATAATATAATTAAGATCATTAGCATACTCTGAAAGAGTGCCATACCCACTGCACGTGCTTAACACAGGTTTACCGGTATTAGACACTAGGGCCCTAATAAATTCCGACAAAGTCTTATTTTTCAGGGTTTTGAATGAAAGAGGGAACCATAGAAGTCAATGCATCAGGGGTTTCAAACTGTGGTTCGTAACTGCAAAAGTAAGGAAACTTGCAATAGGACATGTATTTTCGAAGATTTTAAAAACTTGCACATCTAGAGTCCCATTTCATGTGAGAAATTTTTATTTCTTTACTTTCCGCTTGCTGTACGATGTTTTTTAATTATGTCTGCTACAGTGACTCTATTACAAACAGTGACGACAAGCGTGTAGGTATCGATTTTTATTGGTCGTGGTATATTTTGCCTCATAATGGCGGCCTGACTGTGTTTACCTTTGATCAGCGTGTAATTTTTATTTGAATTTGGCACGTTGCTAGGATACCACCGTTGGGTCCATAGAAACCCGCCCAAAATTTTGCCTCCTAATGGCGGATGGGTGGAGCTAATCTCTGCTTGTCGTCACTGTTTGTTATAGAGTCACTGTAATGTCTGCGGACCATCTGCACCATCTGCACCATAGGTTGAGAAACGCTGCTATATAGTAATAAAGTAATAAGTAACTTACAAATTGTAAAGTTATGCTTGCAATTTAGTACATTCCACTTACTAATTGTAACATAGAAATAGAAATAGATTCAACCATTTCTCCATGTTTTAAGACGTTCGTGACCACCAGAACGTATTTTGGATTCTAGATAGTAATAAAGTGACTTACAAATTGTAAAGTTGTGCTTACAAATTAGTACATTCGACTTACTAATTGTTACTTAGAAGTACAAATAGATTCAACCATTTGTCCATGTTTTAAATCGTTCGTGAAGATAACCGCACCAGAACGTATTTTAGACTCTAGATAGTCATAGAGTGAATTACAAATTGTAAAGTTGTGCTTACAAATTAGTACATTCGACTTACTAATTGTTACTTAGAAGTACAAATAGATTCAACCATGTCTCCATGTTTTAAGGCGTTCGTGAAGATAGCCCCACCAGAACGTATTTTGGACTCTAGACAGTAAATAGAGTGACTTACAAACTGTGAAAATATGCTTACAAATTAGTACATACGATTTACTAATTACATATTACTTAGAGATACACAGAAATTGAACCATTTCTTTCATACCAATTTCTAATTACTAGATATTAACGCAACGAATATGGCAATGTAGATAGAGCACCCGAGAATTTCCTCATAATTTTTTTAAAAATAAATTGGAAGTTTAGTTGCAAAATTCATTAGTGCTTTCTAATAACATAATTCGTGTAACAAATTAAGGCGCAATTTGAAATCTGTATGCATGTAGTATTTTATGGACATAGGGACATACCTAACTTATTAACTTTAGTTTGCGCCATTGTAATTGGGTTATAAAAAATGAGATTATGATTACAAATTAATACATACAACTTACTAATTATTACTTAAAGATGCAAACAAATTCAACCATTTCTCTATGTTTTGGGACATTCGTGAAGTTAGCCCCCAAAGCGCATTATGGACTGTAGATTGTAATAAAGTGGCTTACAAATTTTGACATTATGCTTACAAATTGTTACAAATGACTTACTAAATATTGATTCAAAAAAAATATTGTTCCTCAAAGTGGTGGGGCTCCCGAGAAGTTAGCCGCACTACAGTTTTTTTTAAATTTAAGAGATACCGTTTGATTACAAATTCTGTCAACTTGATTACAAATTCTTACAAATGACTTACTAATTAATGACGCTACTAAAATTTTGATATTGCAAAATAATGGGGCTACCGAGAATTTAGCCCCAAAAACTGTTTTTGTTAAAATAAATTCGAAAATTCACTTACAAATTTAGATTTTTAGCTTACAAATACTTACTAATTACTTACTAATTAGTAAGCAACAAATTGTATATAAATTCGGAATATGAGGGGTTAACTTCACGGACATCATTTAGCAGTATTTTGATAGAAACCTTTCATTCTGAATAATTCTATTTGGTGGCATTCCTATTTCAAAGAGTACGATGCTTTTGTATGACGAAGGCGCAATGATTTTTTGATATTTCTATTTTTGATACTGCGCACACAGTTCAAAATGCTAAATTTCGATGGTCTATTATAATGTATAATGGATACGATGAAAAATGTGTGGAAATAATTAAGGCGAAACAAATTTCTGCTCTTAATAATATTTATATTAAGCAATGTAATTGAAACCATTCGCCAAAGTATAAATAAATATCACTTCAACGAACATGTCGCTCTGAGGACGATAGAGGAAAGATGCAAGGATAAAACATGAAACCCCCATGAAATTCGTATAAACAATTTAAGAGCTGTCGAAACGAAATAAGATTTAATATATTCAAGCCGCCTAAAAGCTTATTTATCTCTAGTTTTGAACAAATAACAACGCGAATCCAAAGAACAGTACTTGCCAGTACCGACTTCACTAATCCACAGCACCTGAAGCTTACGACGCATCAGTTTTCTATTATACCGTCTTCTAGGACGTTTACCGTGAATTTGTCTATGTTAAGTAGTCAGTATACCCGTAAAACTGTCAATTTTTATAACAGGCCATAAATTTTGCAAAAGTTTTCAAAATATTCACGCCAGACGTTGTAATTAAAGTATTGGCGTCGCGTGAAATATTGAAAACAATTAATAATGTCAATTCGAAAGAAAATTGCATTAAGGTAGTACGTTGATCGTGCAAATTGGCACATTATGATAAGAATGTCGTCTTTGTACGGGTTATACCAGTTGTAAATAACAAACAACGAAACAAAACCAACGCCGCTACATTTTTAATTACCTATAAGATACGTTAAACTTCAATTAATACCGTTTTAATATTAAAAGTAAATAAATCTTTAAAATTTAATAATTAATCTTAAATTAATTTAAATATTACATATTTGTATAAATGTGTTTCCTGTTCCTCATCAATTTATATGGTAAGACTTCTTTCTAATTTGTACTATTGTGATTAATTCCCATTATAAATAAAATAGAAAGGCGCCGACTTTTCATTTACATGTGATGAATATCGGTAATTTTATTAATTAAATATAAACGATGTACGTAACTATGCATTTTTTTTATATTCAGCAGCATTCCGCAAACCTTTTCCTTTTTTGTAGGTGTTTCATTAAATCTGACCCAAGAAATTGTTCAATCAATTAATTTTTTATTAATTAAGGTAAAAACTTCCCCCCGTCCCACATCTTTTGCTTTTGGCAACAATTGATTAATGAATGCGCTACTTTCTCATATTAAATCAACGTTCAACAAATATAATATGTATGTAGATAATAAAACAATTTCCAACGCATACGTTTACCTCTTTTCGTCTACATATCTCAATCTCTCCAGTTATTCTAAATGAAATATACTGGCAGATGATTAATATTAACATCCTGTAAAAATGTTTATCACGTAATCAATTTAATTAACAACGATTTACATACGTTATCGACGTTAAACATTTGTGCGGAATTTACGAGCAAAAATATTAATGGCTTAGAAGATTTCTGCATAGCTTTCAAATTTTTCGTTAGTCTTAAAACCATTCCATATTAAAGCACATTCTTTCGGAATCTTTCAGTTTGAACTTGATTTAGTTACCCTCAAACGCACTTTTTCTGTGAACCATACATGAGTAAAACTTCAACTTGTCGCTTTAGTAATATAATGAACATTTAGAAAACGCTTTTTGGAAAAACCTCCATGCAATTGATTATTATTAGAAGCGTTCAAAGACATTTCCTTTTAAAGTTGTACGAGGGTGGACGTTAATACATTATGTAATTTGCTATTATAAGTTCTTACTATATTTTTGACTTTACCGTCGTTTCTATACCGTTTACAAATCGGACAAATTTGTAGCGGGAAACATTTAAATTCAAAGCTTCCAGGTGCGTTATATCGCAGGATGTCGCCTTACTAATTGGTCATGGTATAAGAATTTTGGTCTGATCTTAATCGAAAGATCTATTACAATAGATGCAAAGTTTAAAAGATCAGGATTAGGTACATAACTAAATGTAAGCGTTTAAAGGAACGTATAACACAAATTTTACTAAAATTACGGATAGTTGGTAAAGACATGACTCGCTGTCGCTTCATTATCAATATAATTACATACATTCCTTTGATAATTGAGTTCGGTAATAGCAAAACATCGAAATTTTTGGAATTTATTTAGAAATTATCCTTCTACGTATGTTTTAGTAATTCCTACTAACTAGTTACATGATTTTGTTATTCGAGCTTAGGTAAATTTATTGAATTAGGTAGGTACGCAATACTTCTTTACATCTACCTTAGCCAATTTCTGAATTAGACATAACTGTCAGTATTGAAGCATAAACTCCAAAGTTTCGGCCGCATCTTTGTTTAAGTAGACTTTCAAGGGGAGATATAATGTGATAAGTTCTATTTTTGATCCCCTAAAAAGCACAAGACCGCCACATGAACGCATGGATTTCTAACTATGTAAATGTATACATAATCAGCGAACTGTATAGCTAATAAATTTTATTAAGTGATAAATAGGTCATAAGTTAACTTTCAAACAATATTTTGATGATATTTTCTTACATCATAATGATTTTAAGCCTTTTAAATATTCAGCGCGCCGCTTGTATTAATTAAAATGCAAAATTTCGTGAACTCGTTCATAATAATTAATCACACGGAGCTTTTGCGGCTCTTAAAAGGTTTATTTGCACTTCAAATGATGTGTGATATGTTGTTGAAATATAATTGAGTGGGCTCCTTCCAATTAATAAACATTCGATATATCATTATTTTATTGCCCACATTTTTGCTTCAAATTTTGATAGAAATGTTTTAAAATGACTGATATCCGCCATTTATGATTACCGTGTCATTTGTACGCTATGCTTTATAATTTTGTGTTATACTAAATATGCAAGAAGTAACCATTAAAAGAATGACAGGGATGCAGGCATTGATTTTATATTATGTAAAAGTTTTCCGTTCCCTCTTGATCCCTCTAACCATTGCGAAATTGTAATATGTTTATATGTAACATAATACACAAAAACTGAATGTTTAAATATATAATTTTAAAATGATGCTTTCTTGGGGATAACAAGTTTAGAACTTAATCTCCAGATAGCTGAGTGGTATTATACGTATTAAATCTTTAGGGGATTGTTTAGTTTATTTTTGGTAGTTAGTTACCTGACTATTTATCTATTTATATAAAAATGATTTAAATAAATGTGGCATTTAATAATAATAATAATATAATATGGGTACAACTACCGATTTATTTGATATTAATGGAAAAATTAAGGGTAAATTAAGAGTAAAAGTAAATGAGGGATTGTAGTAGCCAATGGTTCGACTGTTCGACAGTTAACATAAATGTGTTAAGTAATTAGTTGTTTTGTTTTGTATTCGTATCGATATAGATGTTTTATTCAAAAACTTTTTTTTATAAATTACATGTCAAAATAGGTTTTAAAGGTTATACCTATTCGTTTTCAACGTTAAAAATCACATTGCAATAAGAAGAAGAAGATTACCAAAATGCACACCACTAATCACTTCACTAATATTATAGTGTTGTAAGGTAAGGTTGTCAACGTTCGAATATAAAAGGGCAGTTTCCGTTATTCAGCCTCATGTATCGATGTTCGCCCTATTGTTAGAAGTCCCGATAAAATCGCGATACCATTTTACAGCTTATTATATTAACGATTAATGCTACCCTATTTTTTAAAGAGGCAAAATATGAATTTTTGTCATTTCAAGGGTTTGCATTTATCCCTTAATTTAAAATAAGTATCCCTATCTCTAAAACGTTGCGTAATTTGGAGTCTTAAATTTTTACAGAATAGCCTGCCACCAAAATAGAAATATCATTTTCGGAAATGAAATGAGCTTTTTATTAAAAAAGGACGGATGAATGAAAAAGCTTTTATCTTTTATATGCTACACATTGCACTTTCCGTACCTAATCCAATTGCAGATACCATTTTAAGGGCAACTTGCCAAGTTTAAAGCATTTAACTTTTGAACTGAAACCGATTCCATGCTAAGGATCTCAACAATAAATTGGAAGTTAATGTTAATTCGGCGTTGGTTCACCTTAAAAATGATTAAAATACAATTCTGTTAGTACAGTTCAGGAAATTGAATAAATCACACAACCTCCCCTTAACCGAATTTAATAAGTTTTTCTTTTTTTTATATACCTATATACCTAAGTGTCAAAAACACTGAAACTGCTACCAATTGCAAAACAGCAGCTATAAAAATGTTGACAATTCTAAAAATTGAATTAACCTCGTTCTTAACATAGACACGTAGGTGAACAATTTTAGATTAAAAAGATTGATTAAATTCAAAAAGTGCGACATTTTTCGAAACCTGCCGGTTTCATTATCAACCAGAAAGGTTATAGTTATAAGTTAAAATGAATGATGGTTGAAAAAACCGACAATTACTTAAATCTAAGCACATGGCTAAAAATCCACTTATCTTAAGGGAACTTAAAGTTTAAATTTAAAACATTTTTTGCAAGCAATTAACAATGATGAAATCACATAATAAAATTAGCTATATAAACCATCCAAAAACCTGAAGGGCCAGTGATGATGTAGATACATTAACATAACTAACATTAAAAAGTTAAAAATTGAATTTGACCAGTAACAAAATGGTCTTACAAAATTTATAAGCGGCAGCAGGTTTCGCCGACTTAAGCCAAAGTAAAACTATACATAGGTAATACCACTGAAATATAAGCAATCTGGAACGCTTACGCTTAACTTACAGCCGAGCCGACAGAAAGGGAATTAATGTAGGGTCATTCGGTCTCTGTCTTGCTGATTATGTTATTGTATCGTATAAGTAATTTTCCGACATCGTAAAACAATCAAAATGCTTCAACAGCTTAACTGCGAATGAGTACAACAAGGACAAAATGGCCCTTCGTTATTGCTATCGTACGCTCGGTTTATTTCCTACAGGTTAAATGCACCGTGCGCGTTCCAGGTTGCTTATATTTCAGTGGGTAATACCAACATAGAAATAATAACCTATAGGGTGAAGCCGGAATAAAGACATTAAATGAATGTAGGTATAACTAATAAGATCATTACCCAGGTCCATGATCTCGTTGACCAAACATGAATTATTTTTATTTATGAAAATTTCAACCGATTCAAGCACTTAAGGAGGTGACCTTTGTTACACCAATGGAGAATCTTTTGACCCAGGTTGTTCACTTTAATGGCGTGAAAATGTTGCTCTCCCCGTCTCGTCTGGCCTATGTAGTAAAAAGAAAAAGAGAAACTTCATCTATGATGTCGTCAATATCTACTAAATTCATTAAATTCGGTTAAGGGGAGGTTGTGTGATTTACTCAATTTTCAAATAACCCCCTTTGTGCTCCTTCTTTCAAACCAAAAATGATTCCAGTTCAGGAAAATTATCCAAGGATTAATAGTAGTCAGTTTAACCGGTAAATAATCGAAAAAATTATTTCATTTTCCAGCAAGGTATAGTTTCTTTTTAACTAAAAAAGGGGAGTTTCTCAAAATTCTTAACATTCGTCGCAAGTTAGATTGGTATGATTTAAAAAATTTCAATTCGTATAAAATGTTTTTCTGTCTCAATTTTTTGTTTTTTTACACTTAGTTCCTCTCTTTGTTCTTGAACAGACTTATGAAATCTTCCTACGGAGTTCTCTACGAATTAAAGGATTTTATGGTCCATTCTTCCGTTGTGATTTCACCAAACTTTCAAAAATTTTCGTCGGAGTAATTTTGAGTCGTCGTTATTACTATTATAAATCACATCGCATGTCTAGTTTGCAGTGCTAAGTTCCTGAATGTTTTGTTCATTTAGTTATTTAATTGATATCCAGTAAATACTCTTCTTGTGGCTTCTGCAACAGACAGGACGTAGTCATTTTTGCTCTTGTAGGCGTCCATTTTTCGTAGTATCATCAAAGAGATTTATATTTGGAAGCTCCAGCTCGATGTCCGATAGAGGTTCAACATCAGGTACTGCGAACCGATGCATGATTCGTTTGCGTTTGCATACTCACAAGGTTTTAAAAAAACCTTTGTTCGCCTTCGTAAGACATTGCTATCTAGTAACTACCTAAAATTATTTACTTTGTTATATGTATATACCTAAACTCACAAATTTAATAAATATGTCACACTGCACACTGCACAAAGTGTTACGCGATTAATACGCTGGGGTACCCAGCGATACTTTCCCTCACTAATAACCTCAGGCTCATACTGAGATGCAAAACAAGTGTAATGGGTCATGGGCGTGTATTTTATTTGAAGGTGGATGACGTTTGGCTTGAAAGTGTGCGGTGATGATTTACACTGGGATATATCATACCAACGCCTCGTAAAGGGTTTGGCAACATTTACTTTTAAAATCTGCAGTTTACAATAACTATCCTTCAATGAACACATTACCTAAGAAGAAATAATTATAGCTTGGCGTAGTAATAATATTGCATTGTAGTTATGTCTTAATACAATAATAATTCTTTATGGTTTACAGTTAACTCTGTGATTAGTTTCCTAATTTCAAACTATAGCTAACTTTCGGTTTAATTTCAGTACTAACGATTCGAAGTCCTTCATTTCCAGCTTCAGTTTTCAATTAAAAGCTCAAGGTTCTTTCATATTGAAGCTTAGGGTTCGCGGGGTTTGCGAAACTATTATATAAATGTATTTATAATATTTATACACCATAGAAGATAAAATAATGTTGCTGAAAATATTTCGTGTTCCGAATACATCAGAAGTTAGGTATACATAAAGCTCATAGAACTTATGAAACCTAAAGCTCAAATTGTCATTTGTCACAGATGTTCATTTCACGGAGCCAAATTATGAGTGAGAGCTTTCTACGTTTTGGACACTTTTCTTTTTTGAAGCTTTCTAGATGTGGCATAAGGGTGGTGGGCAACTTCAACAATTTATACAGAATCCCAAGCGGATCACAGCAATGTAAGAAAAATATAGCTATGTTGAGAAAGAAAGAGGTCGTTTACTCTGTTACTTTTGAATTAAAAAAGTTTTTTCTAATTATTAGAGTAAATTATTTCCACGAAAATTTAAAAAGATTTCGTTGTCTTAAAATAGATGTAATTGTACCTACGATATCCTCCGGGCATAGCGTTGACTGCAAGAGGGAAGTAAGGTCGAGTTAAAGATAGTGTACGGATGAAGCGATGCTGAAAAATCATTTCGATACATATGCTTTTGTTGCGCTTGAGATTTTACCATGAAAGAATTGAAAAAGTACCCTTTTAGTTCTTATATTTTTCGTGCGGGAAGTGCACTCTTCGCGTGACAAGGGTATTTTTATAAATGTGTATTACCTTGACAATGCGATATGATAGTGCGTCGCGACGTTCGTTGACATTACGATATAGTCAACGTAAAATGGGTGGGAAAAATCGTGATGTCGTAACCTTTTCATTTAATTTATGACATTAAACCGCGCAACTTTCAATTTTTAGATCAGGAAATACCTTTAAACGTATAGGTTATGTTATATGCGAGGTAGTATTGTAGTAGCTTTAAGAAGCAATCTCAACAAACATTAAAAAAAGCCAGAATTAATCGGCACGAAAAAGAAATTCTCTTGTATATAATTTCGAAGTATAGCGGTTTAACATCTAATAACTACCTTCAATTATTGTATACAAAAGCACTACTTCTTAAACAAAGTCGGATGGATACAAGAAGAAAGTTAGCTATTGGTCCTTGCTGGATGCTGCAAGGATTCCCACTACAGAAGCCTGAGGTGGCAAGGGGGGCGTGAATCCCCCGCGGCTGCGTGGGGCCCCTTCAGTAGTCAACCGGCCGTCTTTCCATTATGTTTTGCATGTGCCGTTTCTCTTTCGTGTTTCGTTTTTAAGCCCGATGTGGGCCCGTATTTGTGATGATGTGCAGTGTCATGTGGCGATTGTTGTGTAGGAGCATGACCCATGGATATTTAATACAGTTTTTCTTACTTCTTCTTTATTTACTACAGGTAAAAATTTATATAAATACAAGGAATGCACCTGCTTATTAAAAAGGATGAGACTAGGCAACGGAGTTTCGTGATCGTCTTATAGGTACACAAAATACCGTCGCCACTTTAATGAAAATTAACGCGAAGGGTTGCGAGCTTTAGCGCATGGGTTGTACCTATTTTTAACCATTTTGCACTCTTCTGTTTTCTTTTTTTTAAAGGAAAGTGGGTGAGATTTGCATAACATAATTAGATAATTAAAAATCGTACTTCCTTGCTATTAGACAGGAGATACAGTTATCAGTTAAATTATTTTAGACATGCAGGAAGTACCATGTAATTTACATTCAAAATTTAGTCCTCACTTTCCCAATTTTCAACTTTGGGTTGAAAAATCAATTTCTGAAATGGAACACCAAATATTTGCTTATCGATTTACTCGCGATGGTTCATTTTTATTAATTATAAAAGGGTGGATTGACCCTGACGTCCTACTTTCTTGTTAGTGAATTATTCACTTATTCGCCGTTTATCTTTTGTAGTAAGTATATACACCTGCTAATCACGTCTCTTTATAAATGCCGCCTTTTGTGAAATATTTTACATTATGTATTAATATTCAATTCATTGCGGCACGCTTTAAATTATTTAAAAATGTAGATAAGTATGGCATTTTTTTTAATCACATGAAAGTGTGAGAAATGACATTCAAACGATACGTATTTAATAAAATCATTTAGTCAATAATATGGATACATCACGTTTATTAAAATGTTATATTAATTTAAGCTAAATCTGAACTTTACGGTAATAAAAATTTTGTTGAAATTTATAATTTAGTTAAACGTTTATTTATAGGTCGTTATTTTTAAGTTCGTTTATAAATCAATCGACTTACTACAAACAGTTTTTGATAATTACCACAATTACGATTCTCTTTTAAGGCTTCTTTTATATTTATGAAAATGGGACAAAAAGCTCTCATTGAAAGCTCAGATCAAGAATAAGGCATAAATCCTTATTCTCGATGTCATTATCTGAGAATTATGCGTTTCATTTGACAACTTCATCATTCTTACTAAGTTGAAATGTTTTGGGGCTGCGATTTGGAGACGTTGCAGCATCTTTTTGTTCAAGAGCACGTCGGTAATGTTTCAATTAGGTTCTTCTCCACAAATTTTAGGCTAAGATATTGTTAAAAATAAACTAAACGATTTAGGTACTTGAACATCCGTTTGTAATAACGTCAGGCACTTGACAATGCAAGCCAATGTACACTTTTATCAAAGTTCATTGGCTTAGTGGCTGTATTCAGAATACTTACAAATTCTTTGCTCGGAATTTTAGTTTTCAAAACTTAACAATTAGTATGCTATAGTCATTTAGGTAATGTTGATTTTATATACATTTTTTTATAATCTTTTTAGTGTCGATCTATGTAAATATAGGTTACGTTTACATAGTTTTGTGTGTTTTAGAATGGTCTTACATACGTGTGCCTTTAATATTTAATCAAACACTTCAAACGCATTAGTTCCAAACTTTCAACCTCCCTAATGTATTTTTAAACCTGAAACGCAGACATAATTTCCAAATGCTATAATGTAACTCCAAAAATAACGATACCTAACAAAGTGTAATTAATCAGGATTATTTTTAAATTCTTGCATGTAGTTCGAATGTCTTTAGTTGTGAGAAAGTTTTATCTATCTAGTAATATAAATATTGTATTTGTGCACCCTAGAAAGAAGCACAAATATTTTGTAGGTAAAGACCGAAAAATGTAGTGAAAGGATCTTCTTCCCCATTAATTATTTCACATTATGGATTTTATTGGTAGTTAAATTAACATAAAAGCTAAGTGGAATTAGAACGCGGCGTTAAACATTTACCATAGGTATATTTTAATTTCTCCATTACGTTTTAAAAGTTATCATAATTCAAATTACTTTTAATAGCAAAAGAAAGTTCCACATACCGTGTGAACAAAGTCGTCTAGTAAACGATACTGTGTGTTTTCCGGTACAATATTGTTTCTAGATATCACACGTGTAAACGATTTCATTTTAGGTAAAGGAGCCTGTAAAATTTGAGCCCAAGAATAAAGATTTGGTTACACACAAACTACTGGAAAAGATTTAAAAGCAGGAAATAGTTTACCTGAACACGGTCCATATTTACATTAAATTAAGATTCTGAAATGTTAGTATTACAAGTCGATACCGAAAATATGCAGATAAAATACGGTATTTTGCTACTATTTTATGAAAATTCCGTTCGAAAATAATTTATAACATTTTCATAATGTAACCTTGTAATATCGAAACTGTAGTATTCAAAATTTATTTAACGCAGATTTTATAAAAAAAAACATCTCGAAGAGGGCAAAGTTGATTGAACTCTTTATTCAAGAATAATGAGCCTGAATTCGGTTTGATTTATCCAAATTTGCAATTACTTCCTTTTAAAACGTAGAAAGATAGGAATAAAAAAAATGGTCAGTAATTTCTGCTTGCGATGTACATTCTTTTCATTCCTTTAAATTTTGCACTTGAAATTAAGCACATCTGGCTGCATAATTGCAGTTCTGTGCTATTAAATGATTAACAAAATTTAATGTGGTACAATTTTATGTTTGAATTTTGAAAAAGTCGCAAACAATACTAATTCTTTGCTAGGATTTAAATAGGAGAATAATACCCTTTTTTGTACATTTTCAGCACAATTTTGGATTTAATTCCCTATCTAGATTTGTCCTCAAATTCTGTTTTGTTCTATTGTCATATATGCCATTGTTATTAATTTGTCATAAAAGCAAAGTACATCGACGGGGATTCAACAAAAATTTACCAAACTTAAATGGCGCGCCGCCATACTTGGAATTTGAAAAATGCTCTATTCTAAAAAATGTTCGATTAAGATTCTTATCATTTCTAAAGAACGACCAAGGGTCATGTGTTATTTTTTGGAATTCACTTGATAGGGATTTTTATGCAAAATTGTGCATTGAATAAGTATAGGAAACAGACCTTCGTTTTAGTTACTTCTGCCATTGAATCTCAAAAGTTCAATACTTTGAATCCTAAACATGGAGAATTGTTATTCTTAAGGACCTTTGATCTTTTATTGGAAATTTCTCTCAATAAGTCTTTGGAGTTACTAACACTGGATACTTCAAAAATTGGGTAGATATTGCTAGCGCCAAAGAATGTTAATCTTAGACTGACTTGGTGTCAAACGCGTTCCGCTTCAATTATGGATCTAATGCGTTATTCCTTCAAAAATGATCCTTATAGTTTTCTTCTCTGACTGAAATGTTCTGTGAAGCCTATAGTGCACCCCATCCCTTCAGAGGAATAAACACCTGTAAAACTTAAAAAAAAACGAACTTTTTTAAATTCCTCTTTACTGTTACTAAGCTTATGCTGTTGTGTTCCAGGGTCGGTTAACCTTCTTCAACTCATAACACTTGCTCATTCCGGTTCTTCTCTCTTTATGCTATTTTGTATTTCTACACTCAGTGTTATTTCTTTTATTGTTTTTCGAGGAATCATTTTCATGCTCTTCTTTCTTTGTTTCTACATTCCAAAATATATTCATCTTGTCTTATACTGATTGTGGCGCTGGCGAGGGACTCAAGTCCTGTAGTCTGTCTCAACTAAAAAAATGTAGTCTGATTACACTAAAATAATCCTACATAGACCTACTAAGAACTTCAAATAAGTGCCATTTTGTAACATTTGTGGAAAGGTAATTTTTTACTTTCAACTTTATTTATTTTTGGCTGGTTTAAAGCTACATTAGCTTACTTACTTGACCAACCTGATAATTAACATTTAGCAGAAAACGATTCAGTTGCAAATTCACTTTTTTATCAGGTTCTCTATTACACTTATTTGCGATTTCTACGGGATTCCCTTATTTACCTTTGTTATGTTGGTATCTAATGTTTTTTCACGTTTCAATAACATTGACTATGTTAGAAAACGACGTTTCCTTTGTCAAAACAACCAACATCGGTGCCTTTTCTCATAAAAGCTTTTTTATTTTTTTTTACCTTCAATTCCAAAAATTACGTTTCTTTAATATTTGCAGAATGCATATGCTTATAATTTGAATATTGAGGTTTCTGAACTCTTTTAGTAGGTTAGTAGTATTCGATTTTAATGATATTTTCATTTTCTAAGCTATTGAGATTTTCAGAGATGTACCTGTTTGGGCATCTACCCACTTCAGCTGACAAATTGTTTATTTAAAATTCTAGAATTTCAGGTACAAAAATATGGAGTTTCATAATCTAGCAAAATAATACGTTTATTGGCGTTCGGAGAAAAAGTTAAGAATTATATTAAATAGTGTGTATTTAAGACAGTGACAATACAAAATGGTACAGCATGTCCATCAAATACATGATTAAAATTCTATCATGGAATTCCATAATTAAGGATTTGTAATGGTTACATCGTAACATTTTTGAATCCGTGTTATCACATTTTTGGCACTGTAAGGGATATAGGTATCAAAAAGTATGAAAAATGGTAATAAACCATATTGAACTAAAGAAGGAAATAAATCCAAAATGTATACTGAAAGAACCTTAAGCATTGGAATTTTATGATATCATTGGTTCTATAATATCCCCAGATAATTTTGAGAATAAGTATGGGAAGTCGAAGTTTCAGCTGACTACCGCTTAATTCTAACGCTAGGTATATAAAACTAACGTGAGAGTTTAATCTTAATCTTGAGATTAAGAAATATAATCCTAGATCATAGTCCATAGACTTAAATGAGGAACGAATAAACAAAGTGCGGACACTAACCACTACATTTTTGGTGCTTAAATTAAATGTGGGTTAATTCGCCTGAAATGTAAGCTCTTAGCGGTCATATTTTTTGAAATAGGTACAAAAGGAAAAGGATATACCCGGATATACCCTTCCTAATAGATTTCGTCAAATGTAGTTATAACCCATATTCTACAGTGTGTCCACGGATTGACTTCACTATAGGTGTAAATGACCAAAAATTTTGGAATTTCAAAACGATTTTTTCAGATTCTGCCCTGCTTCATTGGAAATGAATTTTCATCATACTTTTAATTTTTTTAATTCAAAGCCGCCTTGATCGTGCAACAAAAACTATTTTCTTTGCAGGTAAAGTACCTTTTTTGTGTATCATAGAGCAAAATTTTATTAAGAAAAGCTGTTCAGAATTGAAAAACTGACCATAAAATGACAATCGGTATTGTTTGTAAACAAATGAGAATGTAATGTTTGAAATGTTGTATGCATAGATTCCGATTTAATCGATGATAGTCGTCTTAATAAATAAAAATAACCGTTTCATGAAATTGTGCCGATTATTTTCAAATTTTGCACTGATTATTATTTTTTGATTCTGAACAGTTTTTCTTAATAAAATTTTGCTCTATGATACATAAAAAAGGTACTTTACCTGCAAAGAAAATAGTTTTTGTTCCACGATCAAGGCGGCTTTGAATTAAAAAAATTAAAAATATGATGAAAATTCATTTCCAATAAAGCAGGGCAGAATCTGAAAAAATCGTTTTGAAATTCCAAAATTTTTGGTCATTTACACCTATAGTGAACTCAATCCGTGGACACACTGTATAAGGGATGTTTTTTAACACGGCAACTGATTCAATGCAAACTACTTTTTACATAACCAGTAACGTGTCCATTATATCCATATTTTGAAACGTTGAGTTGAAGAAAAACAATTCCAACAATAGTTAGTATTAATTGAAACGCGAAATCAAATTACTGCTCGTAACATTTTTGAATGTTTCAGTTTCAGTTTATCTCAGGAGAAGAGTGCATTTTTTCTCAAACAACCTAAACCATTTAATTTTTACAAGAAATTATTTTATTTAAAAAAATTCTGTACAAAATTTGATAGAATACCTATTCATTTTCATAACTGACAAATCTCTTAGTCCCATACAGAATAATAGTAAGTTCTCCTGTGATTATGTAACTTTGGTACTACAATTTAAATTTTATTACCACTCATTTCATTTTAATATCTTCTCAAGTTTCACGTTTGGCGTCATATCTAAGTTCTGTAAACATTTACAATGAACCCATAAATCATTTATATTACCGAATAATAAATCTTATTCACGCACACAGTAACGCCTATAGAAATAGAAATAAATTATCACTAGCAGAGGTCCTGAAAGAAGACTTTTTATTATTTATCTACAAATCACAATTGATTCAAAGACACAGATCACCGTCAATTGGAGAGAAAATCAAGCAAATTTTACAGTTCGTTGCATGAAAAATGTATATATAGGTATATATTATAAAAGAACTCATTTCAGTCCACAATCGCATGACAATCTTATTGTAGGTACTTACCATAATTACAGTAATTTCATTGATGTCCTACTACATTTTTTTAAAATGTAAACTCTGTTATGAAACTATTAAAATAAGAAATTTAAATTAAAGGTTTAAACTTGTAATTACCAGTGTGAGACCCACTCTGACAAACGTTTGTTTTAGTAACAATTAGATCAAAAGTAAACTTAAATGTGTATTTAGCTTCTGTGCAGTGTGCATATAATTCCATTGTATGTAAATAACCGGGAAACTCTTACATTTTTAATTAACGATCTGTCATATTCAAAGTTATTAAATTAAACTTACAGGCATGTAAAGAGAAGAATTGAAAACAGGAAAACCTCATAAAATACACCTGAACGGATTTTGAGGGTTCAGTATCACTTCCATTCGATGAACAAGAATAAGGGACATTGATATTATCGAAATATGAGAAGCACTGCCACCGCCGGGCGTCATTTCCATAGAAATTGATATTGTGTACAACACATATTTACAATCGAAACGACAAATCAAATCTTTTCAATCGTAAGCGAGATGTTATCCAAGTAGCACGCGTCTTATCTTCGAGTTCTCTTAATTACCAAAAAATTTACAGTTATAATTACAATATGAATATTTATGTAACAGGGTTCGTTGAGGATAACATTATAATAGTAATTGAAAGACATTCACTTCGTATAATTACTTCTTTAATAATATCAAATTTTCTTTTTTTAATTAATTGACCAAGCGCGAAGAACAATGTTAGAAGTAATTCTTCTTCCTCATTCTCTTCATTATTTATATGTTTGTCATATTATCATTAGTATTCTGATGAGATTAAAAAAGCGGAAACGCGTAGAAAGCGCGAAAGTTGTGTAATTTGTTGTTGCCGTTTCCCACATTCGTTGTTTCTAAGAACATCCAATACTACATTTTTAAGTGATAGTTTGATTAGAATTTTAAACAGCCCTTTCTTTATTCACCGAATGTATGATTTCTTAATGGCAAATCTTTCACGGTCCCATGAACAATAATAATTTCTTCGAGTACTTCGAATAGAACTGGATCTAAAATAAATATGTACAAGAATTGTAAATATGTATTAGAAGATACACGATCTCGGATGTTCTTTTAATACTTGCTAACCTTGTATATTTGGATAAACCATATATGTGTCTGCATTTTATGTGTACATACTATATTATACTTTCTTTGCATGCACTGAAGGCTGCGACCTCCTTGTGTATACCTATACAAAAACGTTTTTATATTTCAATATCCATCTTGAATTCATTTACATAAATATGAGATTTATAGGTACGTTAGTTTTGAGAGAAACATAAAACTTCTCACAGATAAAAAGCAAGAAGATCGAGATCGATTAAGTTTATACTTTTTAATTATACCAGGCATTGAAATACATTGTTCTCTCGTCCCTCTTTTGGCTGTATATTTTATCTTTTATCTTTGCTTTTGAAGGATGATCACAAAAAGTGCATGGGTGGGATTTCATCATCTATAATCTACAGTGAACTCTATACTAACAGTTCACTGGTAATCTATGACTAAGAGAAAAAGGTTAAACTTATCTTTGATTGTGTTTTCTGCACCATTTGAGGTTCAAATGATAATGAACCTTTTCAATAGTTATTGAACATCATTACAAGAAATATCGTTGATTGCTACCTCGTCATTATGTTTATTGTACCTATACCAATAAGTAGGGATAGGTATTCCAAGGCAAAGAATTGGCAAACATAGCACAGGACGAACCTTTTCTTATACCTGTAATTTACCTACGTATTCAATAAATACGACTTGTGTATGTATATCCTTCAGGCCTACAAAATTTCAATGCAATTCCTCAAAAATTTGTGTGAACTTCCTTGGTATTCCGTTAAATTTCTGCATTAGATTTGTATGTAGACTATAACACTTACCTACCTTAGTTTTCTTTATTATTTTACATATAAAATGTTTGTTCGATCTGATAACAGTTCATATTTTGCTGCAAGGGTTTTGGAAAAGTTTTAATTGAATATAAAGAAATGGTCACATTTGGTCTTTAACCAATCGTTTTTCTACACTGTTCAAGGTAGGGTCTCACCCAACAGCTAAATGATAGTAGACAGTCAAAAATAAACGATTGAACTGTGGGTGAGACATAGAAACCAAGACTATAAATTGTTATTTGTATGTTAAGGCCACGAAAACACCCTTTAATGTACGATGAGAAAAATTGTCGCCGACGCCGCTTGCGGCCGAGGCAGAACAATCTCGAGTAGGTAAGTACGTTAAAGATTTTGGCGGACAAGATATACACAACATTTTTTGGGCAACCGGGCAATCTGTTTTGTTAGATTAAGACCAAAATTTAAAATTCGATATATTGAAACACATCAAAGTGGTATTTACTTTAACGGCCGCTGTTATAGTAACAGCCACGAAATCATATTTGGTTGCCCAAAAAAGCATTTCATTCAAATTATTAAAATGAAATTAAGTATGTATGTGAATTGCAAAGTTCAATGTACTTATACCATAATTCGATATGAAAGAGGTATTAATTTTTTGAGAGATATGGATTATGGCGATATTTAAAATGTAGATCGTCGAGTCAATCGCCACAACCAACGTATTGGAATTATAGCTGCATCATAAAAAATTAGATGTCTAGGTGTTTCAATATGGGCAGAGTTTGTAGTGTTTGTACCAATTAGCTGAATAAAAATAGCAACGTAATCAATGTGCGATGACTATTTAGGGAATTTGTGCGTGGGTTTGTTGTGACAATTAGAAAGATATGAATGGTTTCGTTAAATCTGAACCCTAGGACACTGGGGTAGGAATAAACCGTTGATTTGGTATATAAAGATACATTTGAAAATTAATGCCCTCTCGCAAGCCCTCCACCAACAGAAACCCCTTCAAAACACGAAAATGTTCTTCCATTGGGTGGGTAAAGGTATCGAAAGTGTTGGAAAAAATACCTACTATCCACCCTTCAAGAAAAATCTACTACATCTGTCAACTAAGGCATCTGTAGTTTCAGGTATTTCGATTCCAGCTTTAAAGAAAAATGGCCATATGTCTATAGTTTTTCTCAAATAACTATACCTTCTTGTAAATTACTGTACAAATTGTCATAAAATCAATTATATAGTCGTTCTTATATAAAAATCGAGATAAAAATAAAGTGGCGCTTAGGACACTTGGATTCTTATTCCAGCTCCATAATCACAAACTAAACATAATAACATAACATAATATCATATACATAAATATATAAGTAGGTACATAAAGTCCCCACCAAAAAACGCCCAAACATACCAATAAACACTCCCACTTTAATACTTTTTTTACTCCTGTCCCCTTCGTTTCACCCTTTCCCTCCTCTCTAACATCTCCTTCATCCACCCCACTCCTACTCCCTTATCTCCCAGAATCACCTTTTTCTCTCTCGCCTCTTCTGTTAGCTCCTCACATTCCCTCATCATACGCCACATACTTTCTCTCCCTTATACTATACATACAGGGTGAGTTTTTTTTCATTATTTGTATGGGGATCTCGGAAACCATAAGAGTTACACATTTGCTTAAATGGGGAAAGATTTGCTTCTTTGGAAGACTAATCCAGATACGCTTTTGTTGATTTAAGAAAATGCATGGCTTACTAGATATTTGTCAAAAAGTAAAATTCTCAAAAATCGTTTCAGCCCTTTAATTCGTTTATTTCTCAAGATAGATAAAAATTGTTCAAATACAATTTGTAGATAATTTTGTGCCGAATAACGTCACCGTACTAGTTTTTTAATTTTGCTTAGCATTTTGAGGATATGAAGCAAAGTTGAATTTTTTTAAATGGAAACAATAGTTGGCTATGGCGTATTTTAATAGTGATTTTTTTTCTGATTGTCATGATGTAAGGGTTGTATCACTTATTTTGATAAATAAAGGCACAATACACGTTTTCCTACTATTAGGTTTACAAAAAATCATATCCTGCCATGGAAAACAAAAGAAATTATTATCGATACACATTGTGACACCTTTTCAACATGGAGTTAACAGCTTTCCCAATTTTACGCCCATTTACATCTAATCCGCTAAACGCATTAATAACAACTTCCTGCAGCTCCTGCATCTTTTATTCCTCCAAATACAAAAAAGTCTAAAGGTGTGTCGATAATAATTGTGTACATTTCGAACACTTACTGTAAATTTCTTTTGTTTTCCATGGCAGGATCTGATTTTTGGTAGACCTAATAATAGGAAAACGTGTATTGTACCTTTATTTATCAAAATAAGTGATACAACCCTAATATCATTACAATCAGAAAAAAATGCACTATTAAAATACGTCATAGCCAACTATTGTTTCCATTTAAAAAAATTCAACTTTGCTTCATAACCTCAAAATGCTAAGCAAAATTAAAAAACTAATACGGTGACGTTATTCGGCACAAAATGATCTACAAATTGTATTTGAACAATTTTTGTCTATCTTTAGAAATTAACGAATTAAAGGGCTGAAACGATTTTGGAGAATTTTACTTTTTTACAAATATCTAGTAAGCCATGCATTTTCTTAAATCAACAAAAGCGTAACTGGATTAGTCTTCCAAAGAAGCAAATCTTTCCCCATTTAAGCAAATGTGTAACTCTTATGGTTTCCGAGATCCCCATACAAATAATGAAAAAAAACTCACCCTGTATATTACAAAATTTAATTTGATGTATATTCAAGAACACGAATCACACTTTTGTAGCAAAACCTGATTTCTTGAGTTGAAATAAAATCCAAGGTATGTGCAGCAACAATATATAATTACCTAATTAGATTGTGGCATGTAACGAAAAGAGAAGGTTACATCTACATGCTCTGGACCAGTTCACTAAGTAGGTATAGTTTTTTTAAATCCTGGAGAAACCATTAGAGGAGATAACCACCAGATGCATAAAAAATGCAACCTTTACATCCGTTTCTTCCAATTCTGTTATATACTACAATGCATGTTAACCTATCATTAACTGACAACCACTTCTCGAAGTATTTTTTGAAGGGAGAGGATCCAACGACCAAGAATCTGTCAAAGGTATTTTTTTCAAAATTCTGTTCTACGTTTACCTGTTCAAATCACTAGCAATAAACGTTTTCATTTCGTTTAAAACAGTCAACGAAGAGTTAAGTTGTATATTCTTAGTAACCATTATATCCCAAAATACTGCCAAATGATGACGTTCGTTACATTGGTTGTCTTAACTTTTGTTATTTTTAAAACAATAGAAAACGCCGAATTTCGCATGTTGATTAAAAGTTTTATGTATACGATGCTGTTGAAGCTCAGCAATGGTTTCAAAATGTAAACTAGTGTGAACTGGCTGACATTGTAGATATCAATGGGACGTCTGGGCTATATTTTGTACGAACATTGATAAGAATGTTCTGTTCGAAATGTGCACTTCGTTTGCTCACAATAGTTCTATTCAAGGAAGAATTTGCAGAAAACGAACACAAATGGCAAAGAAAAAGTCCCCTTTTCAACAGTATGGGACGATGGCAAAATTTTACGAATTGAAGTTCGAATTGCTTCCGTACCCAACGAAACCCGTCTCCCGGTGTCTATTACGCTACTGGGAAATAGATTTCGAACAAACAAACAAACAAAGAAGAAACAGAATAATATCTTTAACGGCAAATAATTCTATAAAGAAGGGTGTAGAAACATCGCAAAAGCGATGTGCGGATTGCAATGAAAAATAAGGTTGA
This sequence comes from Pyrocoelia pectoralis, assembly GCA_036250285.1. Taxonomy (NCBI): domain Eukaryota; kingdom Metazoa; phylum Arthropoda; class Insecta; order Coleoptera; family Lampyridae; genus Pyrocoelia; species Pyrocoelia pectoralis. Next base: position 80,672,322 of record CM070075.1, on the reverse strand, counting down.
ATTCTGCAAAAAAAAACTTATTAGGCAATCCGTTAATTGTAGATTGCGACATTGAACAAAGACCAGTTATTTTGCTCAACAATTTTTCAAAAATGGAACAATCTAAAAATATTCGTGGTGAAATCTCCACTTTCAATCATGTTTATCAATATTTTTTATATAACCGGTCCTGCAATTAAATAAATTTTTTATGTAATGATTTGATTGCATACCTATATATTAATTTAATTTAATTGGTCTAATTATAGTATCATTACTATCATAATTATACCAATCACAAATTTGTATGTATAATTAGCATTCACCAATATTTCGACGTGCAATTTTCTGTAGATTTCAAATCAAAAGCAAACTACATCAAAGAGTCATTTACATTTTCGCTATTTATCCTTATTATTCGAAGATCCTTATGGTTTATTACCTAATCTTGTCGATTGATTCATGAATGGTAAGCAAAATGGTTGCAAAATTTGGTGTTCCTTCCTTGAACTGTGAGAATCATTCGGCTACGAAAATGAATCCCGCGTTATTGTTAGCAATAATAATAGTGTTATTAAATGGCATGTCGAACATAATTGGTAAAAATATTAAAGCAGTTTGTGTTAACAGCAACAATGTATCGCTTCAGGTGCCGTTCTTTCTTTAGCAGTACATTCATACTTGAATTTATTATGGATAATTAATATAATAGAAATCTGTACAATAACAGAATTAAACAACAATAACCGCAGAGACTGTTAAATGATGCATTGCGAGCTACTAAATAATATGTCCGTCATCTATTCAAGCAAATCAACTGTAAGCAATTTTTTTCTCAACTGAAAAATAAATAATGCATCAGATCTTCAACAAAGATTGGAAGAATAATCAATGCGTTATTGAACAACGCCGTTCGCGTAACTATTAATATAATGGAAACTCGCAATGTAACATTCTTCAGATACATTTCAAGATATCTTGCTTGAGAGAACGTGTTTTTATACATTTCTTGTTATTTTGAAACAAAGCTTGATCTTAATTATTTGTGTTTTTTCTCTTTTTTGTTACAGTGTGCGCATGGCTCCGGTTTTTTCGAACTTCAAGTACTGGAAATGGCTAATCCGCGTGGTGAACTTGTAACAGGGGAGTGTTGTGGTGGTGCGACACGTGTTGGATCTCGTTGTCAATCACCTTGTAATACATTCTTTAGACTATGTCTTAAGGAATATCAAAGTAATGTTACTAGTACTGGATCGTGTTCTTTTGGTAATTCTTCTAGTTCCGTTTTGGGACGTGATTCATTCACTTTAGCGGATCCAGAACGAGGGAAACTTGTTCTGCCTTTTTCCTTCAGATGGACGGTAAGTAATTTTATATTCATTCCATTTAATAATAGATATACAATTTGTTGTACGGTAAAAGCGCGATTGCAATCCACAAATCACTTTCTATAGGGTAATTTAAAAAGAATCGTCGGTAATTAGTTAATTTTCGTATTAGTTAATGAGGATTCTGTGACTCAAACGATTATACAGATGAAACAGGATGACATTGCAGAGACAGACAAGCCGACTGTCATTAACTTCACTAATTGATGTTAATATGATAGATTAGAACCGACGTATGACCGTATTCAAATGATACTGTTTAAACTGTTGCCTTTCCTGTGTAATTAAATGTTAACAATTTGTTTTGATGTATTATGCACGGGCGAAAAACCTTTTAAATGTGCACCTCTCCGTTACCTACTGTACATGACTTTCACTCACTCCATAAAATAATTTAAAACGTAAGTGCAATAAATATACATTTAAAGTACGTCAACTATTATTACACGAATTGCAAGAGGTGACAGAGAGCGATCCGTTGAATGGAATGACATCATGAGTGAGTTGGTCACCGTGGGAAAGAAGTGCCAATGCACGCCTCATTGGGTATGCGAAGTAGACGATGCCATGTGCAGCATGCGACATTGCATATTATATCAGAATAGAGGCTATGCAAATAGATAGAATTTATTAGAAAGTTTCTACTTTAAAAAGTTTCTTTTTACTTTTTCAAATGCGCTTACTTATATCATAAAAATTAACATAATACCTTAAAAATAGATATTCTCACGTACTTAAGTACCACAATAAACCCAAATTTGAAGTAATCACAACTGGTGGCAAACAACTGTTTACACCTTTCCGCATTACCTGCACAAACCTTGAAAGGAATATACTTTATGGCTTACCAACATTTGTTTTTACCTAGATTTTATTGGTCCCTTCTACTATTTCGCAGTAACCATTCTCACGCTGTCACTAAGTCGGATTGGAGCCAGAAATTTTTGAAAATACCTCTCTTCTTATCGTGTGGCAGCAGTGTAATTATCCATACATATTAGCAAATTATATTATGTAAACCTTTTCATATAATTTTATATCAAAGGAAAGCTGACATTTTTCTTGAAAAATTGAAACGCGATATTATCCTTAAATATTAATTACTTGGAATATTTGGGTCATTCATACAGGAATGTTACGCTTTAATTGTCTCATGGTCAACGGTAGAAATTACGCAACTTTTTTTCATAAATAAAAGAATAGGTAAATGATATGTAAATGTTTCACACAGAAGCATAATCCACCTACTTTTCAACGGTTCTATAAAAAGAAACCGGTCGGGTCCAATCGAATAAAATCAAGGAAAAAGTTTCCTACAACGTAATAGTTATTAACATAAATTTTATACGAACCAGTTACGAAAGGTTAATACGATATCGAAAAATGAGTTTAGGAAAAAATTTGTTAAGGTTATTCGTTGTGAATCATACCAAGGGTGATTTTTTAAAGATCGACTCGCACCATTGTGTTAATAAAAGAACAAAGATGTAACCCCGAGAGATCTACCAATTGACAAGCGCTGGTCAATTTTCCATTTTATTAGTATGTAAAGGAAGAAAGGCAACAAAGACGTGTGTATTCAACAAGTTAAGATTTAAGTAAGAATTGATGTTTTATGGTGTTCTCGTGTCTAGCATAAAAAGGTATAGAGAGAAACAGGTTGGTTTGAATAACTCGATTTACACTTTTAGATTGGTTGAAACGTTTAAAGGAGTCGAATTGTCCTATAATCACTTGATTTTTAAAAGTTTCTTAACATTGATGGACATCAATAAACCGATTCTATTAAAAAAATCCTTTAATGAGATTTTGATTGTTATGGTAACAACGACATCGAAGGTTATTCAAAAATATACACGCACTTTTATAATTATTATGCTAAATTGGTGTCATAAAAGAGCGACAACATCAGGTGTTCAACTCGTTATAAAATCTTCAATTAATTTTAGTATTGACAGAAATCTTCAAAGTTATGCTTTTACAACATTTGCTTGATGATTATTATTCATTCATATGAACGGTTATGTTATCTCAAAATTGTTTGGTAACTGGGACTTACCGGATTTTAAACTTCTCAATTTAAACAGACAAAAGAAAACGGTTATTCCTTACCTAGACGTTCTATTGAATTTGATTAGAAGCCACTTTAGTCATTGTTAGCATCACATTTTATATCGCCATTTCTTGATAAATTGTCGCAAAGCGTTTTTGCTTCTCACCCACTCAAATTTGTGCACGAATTATAATAACGTTATTTCCTCCGTGCAAATCTATTTTTGCAATTTTCATTTTAGAAATGATTCAAATCGGAACTTACTATTTCAAATGTTTGCATCTAAAGAGTGGGCTGCAGGCCCGTCCTGCTTTGTCTTCAGGTATGTGCGCAATGTCTTGTGGAGAGTGATGTCTATAATCTTCTTTATTAATATGCCAATTTGTATGATAAAACAATGTTATACATTGTGGCAATGAGAAATAAGAAATTTGATGGTTTTGCATCGTTGGGAATCCTTCTTTGTCTTCTAACATGGTTTATAAACTTACAATGTGTGTTTTTAAACTTCTTGTTTTAAAAATGACTTTTCCTGAAAACCTTTTCTAAATGACAAGAAAATGTGATAGTAATTTCGTATTCACCTCTCTGTGTCTCAGGGCTCGTTTCTGTGGTTTTGAACCAATATTTGGGAAATTTTCCCACAGCGATGAATTCTTGTCATCTTACGTAGTTTACACATGCAATGTGCACAATCAATTGCATTGTCATAATACTTTCACCTTATAGCGATGGGGTGTCGATTTATGACCCTTTTGGAGTTGTTAAATTATTTTTCAAGCTTTTGGATACGTTAGTTTTATAAAAATAATTGCTTCCTTTTTATTTTGATGTTCCTATTTTTTCTTGCTTTGGAATTCGAAACGAAAATAGGAAATACCATTTGTTAATAATTGTTAGTTTGCATGCACGTATGTAAAATGTATGAATTACTATTAAGTATATAAGATTTATAAATCGTGCTAACTATTAAATCCATGACTAAAATATTTAATTTATTAGCGAATGTACAACTGTACAACCGCAAAGTGGATGTGCAGTCGTCTTCATTACGAATTTTAGTCTTTTAACCTAAAATGAAAGAAAAAAGGAAATAATAGAGATCACAAACTCATTACTTACGAGATGTAAGGAACAAAAGGGGAAGGTTCATTACTATATGTACCTATGTACAAATAGAAAATGGTAATATAAATAAGGCCAATAAGCTGACCTCACCTTTATGGCATGATTATGATTATAAAAATTTTATTGCTTTTTTACATTTGCATGCCAACTTATAGCTTAGTATTAAATTCGCTCATTTTTTAATAGAAATTTTAATAGAACGTACTCGATGGAATAAGCGACAATATTAAAAATTTTAAATTACAATATCATCCGTTAGGTTCTTTTATAATTTACTCTGTTTCGCTTCGATCAACCGTTAATCTCAGCATGTCACATCGCGACCCAATCCTCTCCATTCCATTGCTTTATCCGTTTTATCTCTCCATGATCTTTTCGGTCTTCCTCCCTTTTTCCTCATCGAGCTCCATTCTATATGGCTCTGGATATCCATCCGTTCTCCTTTTATTTTCTTACCGGTCATCTTTATCTTTTTCCTTCTGTATATACCGTTATGTTCTTCTCTACGCCATCTTATGTAATCTCCTTTTCATTTCGGTTACTAATATTTTTCTTTCATTCTTTTTTATTACGATTCATACTTTTTCGTCGTACGTTCATATGCTTATAGTCTATACGTAGATAAATCATTGTGTGGTGCCTTTTCTGTAGTCATATACTCGCTTTTTTAATTTCTCTATTGCCCTTTTTTGTGTATTCCTCCTTTAATTTCTTCAGTATGTAGCTAAAGCTACTTCATCCGAGGCGATCACGTCTGTAAATGTCATAGTTTCCATACAGAAGGCCCATAACTGAGAAATATATTATTCTTCCATGTACAGTTTTATATCTCCACGGGTATTTTTCCATTTTTCTTCTCTATTTTGTTCTCTTGTATAGAATGACAAGTGTAATCTAGCTAATAATAGTTTGTAGTTTGACCCACACCCCGATTATTTCTTTGGGTATTGTGTTTTTCATTATTACATAGTCAATTAATGATTTGCAACTACCCTTCTCGTAATATTGAAAAATTCTTTATTGTATTACCACTATAATACTTTGCTTCAGAATATTGCAAGGTACAATACTAATGTGGCTGGTGGCATTAGAAATATCGGCTTATAACATCTCTTCCTTTTAGAAGATTTCTTCCATGTATTAGACACGGGGTATATTTTTAAGTTTTATGACAGTAAACCTTAACAAGGATTATAATCATCTTCTTTACTCCATTATGTATATTGTATAGACACGTCATGAAAAATAAAAAGGAAGATCTTTAAAACTAAAATTTTAACTTTATTAATACATAAAGGGTGATTTTTTGAAAACGATTCACCTGAGATATTTCAGAAACCAAAAGGAAATTAAAAATTTCCGAAAACAGGTCCACTTATATGTCCAGGGGAAACGGTTTGGCCTATGATTCACACTTTTGACGTTTACCCCTGCGCCTCCACGAATACTCCCCAAAAATTTGAAATGGAATGACCCATCGCGTGGTATCTCAAAATTAAGCTTATAAAATTGTGGCGCTTCTACGATCCATTTACTTGAGATGGATCAGCCCTCATTTGTCATGGTCACATACTCTTCTGCTTATTTTTTTGCTCTTTTTTGCCACCTGTTTTCATTGGTCTATTTATACCTTCTCCATTTTTGAAAACATTGTTGTCTGTCATGCTCCGCATACACGACCTAACTACTTTGCTGGCTGTTGTTTTATTTATAAGTTCTATTTGTCGTATCATTCATGCCTTCTAGTTCTAGTATTTCTTTATTTATTCATATCCAGTAATCATTCTTAGCTACCTTCTCTTATCATGGGTCTCTTTCGTTATTCTCAGTTCTCTTCAGCTTTTTTCGCTATACTCATTCGTTACGTACATAATACTTGGACTGGTAAGCGTCCATTCTTTTTAGAATATGTTCTTGTTATGTTGTCTTGAGTAATAGCGTGCATCTCTTACTCATGTACTCAATATCATCATTCCTAGGGGAGGTATCTTCTAAAGAAAAAATAAAATATATGACGAAATTGTCTATGAAATATTCTGGAAACACTTCCATGTTTTTCTAGTGTAATTTATCTGAAAATGCCTCATTAATATCGTATCCTGCTTCAGTTGCTTTTTTTGACAAATCAGTTTGTTTGCGTTTTTTTAATTTTGTCAGTATTTAATTACATAAATGAGCCAAATCATCCACCAAAGTGCATGCGGCAAAAAAAAGAAAAATTAATATACCTATGTATGTACTTTCTAATCTCTAGCGAGACAACTTTTATAATGTGTTTAGTCAAGTTTTTTAAATGTGAATAATTAAAATTTAATCACGTATGGCAGTCACAAACGATTTGAGATGTCTAATTTTGGAAAGTGCCCAGTCTCACTAATTAACGATTTTTACCATTTTATTCGTTTAACAAGTGAAATGATTTAAAAGAATCTGTAAATCCACGATTATAGTAAGTCATTAGGTGATTGATCTCACTGACAACACCGTAACGAGTAAATTTTGGTAACGGTTCAGGAGAATCTATTTTGCACGAACTCCTACATTAATTAGAAGAGATCTTAAGTTTAATACGGATTATTGCCAATTACTCCCACTTACTTTCATTTATCGCTGTTTATATTTTCTAATATTGCCGTTACATTGATGTTATCGCCTAGTAAAACTGTTTATAATTTACTATGAGAGCAGTAAGATGGTATCGTTTTGAACGACTAATCACTGAAATCGCAGTTATCTATCTTTAGTAGGTATATTTAACGATTATTGCATTTAACAAGAAGGTAATTGGTGTCGTCCAAAAATAAACGATAAGTACAATCTGTTAGCTATTGAAAAACAGTTCTGTGAATTACTAACGACATAAGAATTGAACAAATTGCTATTGGCATCACTGTGAGTAAATTTATGAATAGCCAACTCAAGTGTTGGCATTCCTTCACGTTGAGCGACAATGCGTACCTGATAACGCGAATGTCCTTTCTAAGGTCTTCTTTTACACGATGATTGATTCGTGTCCATATAAATGCGAAAATCCGTTTTCCTACCACACTTTCTTCATCTTTTAATTGAGTTTTGACTTGCGAAACGTGTAATAAAATTAATTTTCTGTAACGAGTAAAGACAATAAAGTTTCGCATGTAATAAAAATATAATACTATTGAGGTTAATCTAAAAAAAGTTTGTAATTCAATTCTTATCTTTTAATTCCGGTTGATATTCCCCACACTTTAAATCATCTTCAATGACGTTTCAAAAGGCTATTGTACCTAAATTATACTTAATATAATTTTTTTCTATTTGTAGGTAATTAAAAATAATTGTTAATATAATTAAAAATGTCACGACAAGCATGTCTTCCAAAATAAAGAGTTTCGTAAAGTTAATAAATTATAAGGAAAAATGTCGGCAGTATTTATATAATCTCAGCATGTTATGAAAAGAAGACGAGGACATGCCTTTACAGGTGTCTCATGACGTTACATGTTCTTCTCGTTAGGAATTCAGTTACCGTTTTTAGATTTTCAAGGAAACCAATGAGAAGTTTCTTGTTTTGCGAATGTTAAAAAACGAGACAGCTTGACAGCAAACGAAAAATGCATACGTAATTTATAAGAGGTTATTCTTAGATGATGTTTCTGTTTTCAGCGAAAATGTTAACTTACATTCAGTTCATTTTAGTAACCGAGCGTGAAGCAAAGTTTTTGTAATTTACGTAATTAATGTTCAAAGTGAGTGTAGTTAAATTTAAAAAGTAATCATCATTTCTAAAAAATTAAATTAATAAACGTCGCGGAAAATAATAAAGATCAAGTGCAGATTTTATTTATGAATCATGACCTGAGTTGCAAATGTTACCAGCACAGTTTGGTTATTTTTCTTGAAGTAGGTAACGCAAAGGTCCGAAATCGTTTTTCGGTGAAAATGAAAATAATTTTATATTCACATTCTATTCAGCAATTTACTGTATTAAATTGGTTTAAATATCTTCGTTTACGTATCTACATTACCTTTTTATGGAAGTCGAGATTCTTTACTTATGCCCTAATTTGAACTAGGTATTACTTTATCTGGCATCCGCCGATCGTTAGTTTTTCGATTATACAATTTGTTGTCTTATACATTTATTTAAAAATGATGGATGTCGTATAGTTCGATTGTTCGATACTATGTGCTTAAGTCAAGAAACTGAATTAAAATTTGAAAAAATAAACAAGGTAATGAAACCGTTGTGCACGTGTAAACGATGGTACGAGAAGAGTCCATAGAGCTAATTTTACACATACAAAGTGGTGGGGAATCCACTTTTTCCTATCCTGTGACATTTGCCTTAGTTGCCTAACTCACCCCCCCCCCCCTTCCCAATTCTTCTATTCTTTGTTCCATATTTTTGGTTGGTCTTCCCACCCTTCGTTTCCCGTGTCTTTTGGATTCTGGTACTTTCCTAGTAAGTGTGTCCTTCGGCATTCTCTGGAACCATTTCAGTCGTTTTTCTTTTATTATTTGGGCTTTTGTTCTACGCTTTTTCTTATATTTTTAGTGTCCGACCGAAGGTCGATTTCTGGCCGAAGCCGAAGCCGAAGCCGATTAATCGGCTTTTGCAACAACCTTCGGCCGAAGCCGAAGCCGAAGGTTTAATAACCCCAAGAAATTTAGTTCAAGATTGACTAGAAGTAAAGAATTAATGATGAAGTTCATAGTTTTTAAGTTTTTAATGCTAAACAATGCTGAATAACTAATGTGGACTGTAAATAATAATTACTATCACATAAAAAAAAATTAATATTAATAATAATTAGTAATCAAAGTTAAATAGTCGTACGTACCAAAGTACTTAACCAAATGCGTGTGCTAACTGCTAATTTGTTTTGTTTTGACCGGCGATGCAGGGTGATCCCGGTCAATCCCCGCCCTCCGCGCGACCACTTTTTCATCGCAATCCCGCGCATTTCGATATAGTTCGTTGATTTTCGGTATTTGCTAGAAACCTTCGGCTTCGGCCAAAACTTCGGCCTATTTTAGCCGAAGCCGAAGGTTTGGCCGAAGGTGGTATTTTTGGCCGAAGGTGGCCGAAGCCGAAGCCGAAGCCGAAGCTTCGGTCGGACACTATATATTTTCGTTTCTGCTGTTTTTGTTTTTCCATCTATTTTTCTGAGGAACTTCATTTCTGTTGCTGTTATTTTACTTTCATGTTTGGTTGTTATTGGCCAAGTCTCACTTCCGTATGTCATGGTGGGTACTGGTACTGTGTTGTAGAATGCTGTTTTTGTCCTTGCACTAATTCAACGTTGCTTCATATCTGTATTACTTCTATATCGTTGATTGTAGTCATTTCAAACAAAAGGAAACTAATGAATGAACAAGGAGATATTTCAACTGGAACTGGAGTGAAGGATAAATATATAAAAACCGATAAATACATAGATACCTAAATGACATAACATTACATATAGACGATAACTGTTATTGGAGATTCATGTTAATGTTCAGGGACTCAGCGTTTTTAAAGTGAACAAGAAAAAAGGTAAAGAACAGCGCAGTAACTTTCAACTTCAAAAATAAGTTCATTATGAATGTCACTTGAACCACTATCAGTATCAAAATATCACTTGAATCGTACTATTTCCTCATCGTTTGATTTCACGAATAAATTCATAAACAATGATTACAGTGCGATACGTTTATGTTAATTTCACATGCATAAAATAATTATTTTAATTAATTTTATACACATAATTTACGTTTTAAGTTTAGAAAAGTTTTAGAATAAATAGCACTACATTGATAATGATTAATGATAAGCTCATTAAACGATAGGAACAGTAGCACATAACACGAATGAAGAAAATTAAATTTTAGAATATATTCAATGTTCTGAAGATGTCCATGTCAATTTAGGGGTCGAAACGTATATATTTGTTAACTGAAAAATAAAGGGAAAGTGTGGATAAAACTGTTCTAGTAAATTATAGAAAGCCTCGATGCGCATTGCTGTGAGTTGCTTTTTGAACTAATCAAAATTCATTTTATCGCCAGGACATTGTTTAGAAGATACTTTTTTCAAAAATATAATTTTTACACGTGCGACGCGACGTCCTGAACGGTTCCATTATGAAGCTAGCATGAAACTAACCTTCAAACCATTCTAAAAGATTATTTGTTTGTAAGTTAATCCTATCTTTCATCATTTTTAAAATCTTCCAATCTCCTTCAGTTAAAAATCCCTTAACCTTTATTCTCACTTGTTTGGCTAATTTTTTCCCATCGTTGCCTCATCGGTATATACAGGGTGTTTTTTTGGGAGCTTTAGTTAGACGTTTCTGGGAAAGTTTTATAGGTAGCTTTTTGAAAATTTGTACTTAGGGGTTACTCAAAAAGCCGAATCGATGTAAAATATTTTCAAAATGGCAGCACTTCCGGAAATGCCGGAAGTAGCTACCAACTTCGTTATTTTAAATAGCAACCCCTATTTTTTATTGCATTTTTGGATTCTACGTGAAATTTCATAAATTTTGATATCAACATGTCAATATCTACAAGTTATGGTTTTTAAGTTATTTTCATTTATTTATTAAGAATTCATTACTTGAAAACGGTTGTAGCTATGGCAACCCAGTTTTCACCAGCGCATAGAGGAAGAAAAGGGCTTTCTTTTGGTGTACTTAAAAAAAGTTATGTTGCGTACGACGTTACTTATGAGGCTCCAAATTTAAGAAAATTCAAAGACTGAAAACCCAGTTTTTTTAAATGAAATGACCATTTTCTTACTATTGCATTTGATAGAGAATCAAAATGGGCATTTTTGGTATTACATGTTCCTATCCCTATCTTTAATAGTTTCTGACTTATTCTCATTGGACATTCCATACCCAGGACCATTCATACCAAAGAGAATTCATATCCAATTTATAGTAACAAATTAATGTAAAATAATTTAGTACCCCAAGGTTAATTATTAACAAATGAGATTGCAACACGTAAAAATGATGTACATTTTGCACACTGAAGTGCATTTGTAATAAAATATAAAATTTATAAATTCACAAATAAGCACGGATTTAAAGGCGTATTGCATTTCATTTAAATTCTGGTATGAAACATTATAGATAAAAAACGTTTTGGGTATGAATCGTAGGGGTATGAACATCAGTTACAATTGGCTGCCTTCAGTTTTGACACTAATGATATAACAACATCGTAATTAGTTTATGTGAGTTCACTTACCTCCAAATTGGAACAAGTTACAGCATCGAAATATGTTATTACTAAATTGTTCATTGATAGATAAATAATAATTAATAACATTGCAGGGATTATTACAACAACCCTCTTTTTGAGCAACCAAAAGCACTCAATAGTAGTAGAATATGATAGATACAGCTTAGTAACCCCTGCGTACATCGTCAATTTGAAGATTTTGGCATAATCAAAGTTCTGCTCTATTTGTTTTACATTACTTTCATTTGCGTTCCCTTCAATTTAATTACAATTTGGTCCGAAGAAATCAAGTTATAAGTGCGACCAAATCACTTGCTGCTTGTAAACAAAATCTGTAGTGGATTATTATCATATCAATGTCACTCATCCTTCCTACTCATTTTCGCCATCCTCTACTATTTAGCATAATACAGAGAGGTGTCATACAAGCAAATAAAAATGTCCACCGGATTTAATAAATCTAACCGATAACATCTTTGTTATGGTTTAGCTATGAAGCGGCACTTTAATTGATTCATAATATAAATATTATTCATTTTAAGTGAATATTAATTTATGTACTTCTCATGTAGGTGTGTATATAAAATAAGGATATAAAAATTCATACCTGGTAACAATATGAAGCGAACAATTACAGACTGTTGTTAGTAAACGTGTCAACGCACCCGGAATAATTTAAATCGGTATGAAAATCGCGTATATTTGTAAATATTTCTCTGAAACTAATAGTAATAATAATACAAGAAGTAAAACTATGAATATACTTTTTATTACATCATAAAATATTCATAGTTGTTTAATTGTTGTTACATGATACTTCCTAATTGAGGGAATTCCGATTTTTTTAAATATAGCCTTTCTTCAACTTTATAAGGAAACTTGCTGATTTTGTTTAGATAATCCGATCTAATTTATTCTTATAAACTGGATTAAACTTCCGAGTGAGATCTTCATGTGATATAAACTTCTTTAACGACGATCTAGTACACGCACTCAACTCCATTTTATTTGTCTCCGCATTTTAATCGAGCCATTTATCTACAGTTCGATATACACTCGTCCGCGTTGCGATTTTGGCGCCCCAGCCACTTATATAAACAGGATGTCTGAAAATTTGTGTCCTATTAATTTAAAAGTAGTTTATTATAAATAACAATTTTTTTTAATAGAGCAAAACCAGGCGAACAGCAACAAGCTGATGTAGACAGCAATCAACCAATTTATACGAGCGATTATTTAAGTAAGCATGGCATTTAATTACCTGGTTAAACACAACTCCAATAGCAGGTAAATCAACTACTCGACCTAACCGTTAATTAGATCTAATGAGTGCCTCGAACAACGAACATTGTGTAATAATTCAAAACAATTATTAATAAATCAACCGTCTTACTGCTTCTTTTTTCTAAACCTTAAGATTTCTATTCAGTCCATTTATGGATTTTACGTATTTAAAATCATCTCAGTTTTATATTCATTCCCTACGTATTTATTTGATTTTTGTATTTATTAGAGAATGAATACGTTAACTGAATAGTAAGTTAACTATTTTCCTTTTTTAGTTTGACAAGCTTTGACTGTGAAAAAGGTTGTGGTTTGTGGTTTATTACCTTCGCAAGAACTATGCCACAAGATTAATACCGATATTTAATGTTTCTACCACTGAAATGTCTATAATTATACTTAAGCGGAAAAACCGCTGTCGCTAACTAGTTCTAAAACCCTGTTCACACCGCCTTATTAAATCTATCATGCAAATAAATCGTAATAAAACTTTATTTATTGGAAAACGCTTCTATAAACATGAAAAACATGAACAAGTTCAAGTAACTGTGTGAAAATTCTCAATTAAGGCTAAATCTCGACGCATGCCATCGTCAGAGCGTAACCGTGTTTTCTACTTTAATTAATCTTCATACTTAGATTAATTTTGTTTACTTCATTGTGGCTTATCTTCTTAATCACAACAGCAGTTATATTTGCACGTATTATGCTAATTTTGCGTTAAGGTTAATAGTTTTTCAAATCATAATTTTATAAAATTATTTGTTTTAAATAAACTTGAACTAAATGTCAAGACGGTTCGAAAGGCTGCCGTAGGTAATTAACAATCGTGTTCTTTTCCCTATAATTAATGAGCTTTATTTCAAGGCCCTTTTATATAGCTGCCGTTGTTCGTTTCATAGTCCAATAAAAATTTATGCAGTTAATAAGCGAGATCGTAAGTAAACCATTATGGGAAAAATTTTATGTATCAAATTAACGGTTGTTTCACTAAATTTAACTCCTCTTAATTAGGTGTAGGGATATTTTTATGGCATTTAAACGTTAACTATGGAATATAAATTGCAGTTTATACTTTGGATGTGGTTAAACGATAGGTAATGTAAGTTTTTAAAATATACAATGTCATGTTTTACACCACCTTACTTAATTCATTCTCCTTTCATATTTGTAGGTGTTGTCTAAGAAAGTAATTCGGCTGACGATTTCATTTTAAAATTTACAATTTAGTATAATTGCAGCCCATAAAATTGTATTGAAAAATGAAATCAGAAATTGTATATCAAATATCAAAATTTGGGGTGCTAAGTTCACAAATGGTACCTACCTTCTATAAACTGGTACTTACATTTTTCGCAAGGGAAACATACAATTTAAGCAATTAGTACACCCTCGCGTAAATATCGAAAGAAAAAGAAAATGTATTTTCATAAAATACGAAATATTTCAAAAGCTGCAATTGAGTGAACTAAACATTAACAAAATTGGCATTTATTTTGCGGAGAATGAAAAAAATAGGAAGCTTCCAAAAAATACACTTTGATACGTTTTTCTCTTTTGGGGATACCCTGTGCATTATGAAAATAATTTAAAATATAGTTTTAATCATCTTCTGTCAACCTCTAAAACAAAACCATTTTAAAGTGAAATAGTTGAGCCGTAATATTCCGTGTTGGAAAACGGAAAACGTATAGTTTTGAGAAAAATGTACCACTTCCGTAGTGTAATATTGATGAGTAATTTTGTGATTCTTAATTGCAAAAATGAACCTGACCTGTTGTTGCAACAAAAAAAACCGAATCTCAGGAACAGGAAACAACAATGCTGCGTGCTCGGTCTCAGTTTCTAGTACAGGCTTTTATGACCAACAAGGGTGCCAACTTGTTTAGCACATAATTTAACACCGTGATGTACCTGTTTGCAAGGAAAAGCACAAATTAATGCATTTTTTTATACATAAGTCTGCTAAAATATATTTTTTTGAATTTTCCGTTTCATGGGCAATGAGATTCACGAGCTAGAACATTTTTAAGCTGTTGACTAACCCTGATCACCTGAAATCTTTAGACAATTTAGACAACAATTTTGCTTTTACTGGTATTTTATTACAACGTTTTTACTCTTTCTTCACTACTTGGAAAATACCAAAATGCTTATGGCTTAAATGACCAAAGATGCGTGCATCGCTGATAGTTTTAATTAAATTCCTTTCTTTAATACTGGCTGTGGTACTTTGAAAGTTTTGTAGACTAAACCACTTTTCTACAATATTCTATTTATTTTCTTGGTCTTCTTTATCTAGTTCATAATTCAAAACATTTCACGTAATTTACATCATTTCATATTAGCGAAGGGCAAGTATATGAAATTAATTTCTTCCAGGTTACTGCAATTTAAGGGCTGCAAAAATAGAAACATAAACAACAAAAAACATAGAATAGGTAAAACTCCAAAAAAAAGACACAAAGCAAATGTTCATCCTTCGTCATCACTTTTTCCAACGTAACTAAATTGTTTATTAAACGATATTAGGGGAGGGTAATTATTCTTCGATTCATGCTTTTGTTGGTTTTTGGCCAAAACAATCCCATTTTACTATCATATTAATGAAATGAAGTTAGGGGTGCATTGCTGAAATCCTTACGGAGTGAATGCTAGTGCATAAATTTAAAATATCTGCTAACGCTGGCTGCTATACAATGGTACAAACAATAATGTAGAGACTGTTCTTGTTGTTAATTAAATTTTAGTTTGGAGAAAATGTAGTGGTAACAATCTATTGTTTGTTCGCATCTTCTTATAGCTAACAAAAATGAGTCAAATAACTTAAATTAAATTATATTATCATTTGTATTTATCAAGGGGATGTAGATTTCCTTGTTGTTTTCCTCTTTTCACTTGCGTCTCCCCCCACCCTCCAACTCCGTTTTTCTGATGTATTGTTTTATAAGTACCAATTATATTTAAAACTATTCTATGACACTCTACTCAAGAAGAATTTATTATTTAGAACCGAGAAAGACGACATTTGAACATTTTGGTTTTTCGAATAAGATATTCAAAAACTAAAGTGTTGCATCTAAATATAAAGCTGTAAATCTTGCGCAGTATGTTGCCATATTCCTCAATAAGTGTATATTCGTCCCAAAGCCTCATAATGCACAATGTTGATGACGTTCACACTTCCAAAATATTTGATGAATCTAAGAATTACTATTACAATCACACAAAAATACCAAAACTGTTGGTATCAATTGGAAGTACTATTAGGTATGGGTATAAAAACTAAGGAATCAAGAAAAATATTGGAACAAATGATTTTCATTTAGAACATTGCATCATCTTTATAATGCTTTTTTATATAATTTTGCTATTAATATATTATATTCTTCAACATTATGTTTCTTAGATAACCCAATAATAATAATATGTGATTTCGACTGCGATGGGAATTATGGAAAGATTTTAAGATCCTACTTAGGGCTTACAATACTAGGAAGAAATTTTGAATAGCGGTTTTCGGTATTCAATCCATGTGAATCCAGGGATCCCGGTAGGTATTGATACCGGTATTAACTTTTTTTACTCCTGAAATGAATAAACAAAGTAACGAAAATAAACGAAGGATTCCTTGGTTTCTGATTTACTTACAAACGTTTCCAATTCTTAAAAGGAACGTTCGAGTCTGAATGTTTCAAATTTACACTTCAATTCCAGAAACACAGTGTAATCTGATATTGTGTTGACTTGAAAAGTGGAAGAATTCATGGAGTAAATGTAAAATAATAATTGGGACCTTCCATTAAAGAAATATTAAATGTTGTGGAATAACTATTTGCCTAGTTTGTGTAAATATGAATTAATATGCTTTTTTAGTCATAATTTTGTTTAAAAAGGCACCTACTGTGTGTGTAAGTTCAGGTACAAAACGGTAACACACTTTCTACTGTCATTAACGGCCAAAATTTGTATCGTATCGCCAATATATTACCATATAATGCTGAATAGTCGAGGTGATAGTGCTTCACAACAGTATGTAATATCTTGTAATGTGGCGAATATGTACTGATACTATTATACATAACAATGGCTTTTCCTTATGTTTCATTTCCATTTTATTTGCACAACACATAGTGTTTACATCGTCGATTAAAAGATAACGTTAAGAAACATTTGACACTTTCCCTACCTTTGTAAATAAATAATGTGGAATATATGGGAACTATGATCAATTGATTAAGAAGTGGGTAGCAAGAGTCTTTGCCACGACCTTTTGAAAAATGCGGTCAAAACTAATCTGCGCTCAAATAGTGCATTTTTCTAGTATTTTAGTAACCTGTAACCATTGCATAAGTTACGGAATTTATTAATTTTGATTTATAGACGAACACACCTATGAAAATTTGAGAATTGTATAATTTTTGTGGGGTGTGGACAACTTACTGCAGTTGAGACATTTCTTGTTTTTGTCTATAGCAAATTTTCTAAACCAGACCTAAAAGGTTAGTGAGTTTTATGACTGGAATTTTTGATAAATGCAATATCCTCTTCGTAATATATGTTTTTCGCAAGGTCTAATAATTATAGTAACTATCTACGGACGAATTTTAATTGAAGTTCCGTGTAGTGAAAGTTTTAAGTAAATTAAAGAATGCTGTATATAATTTTTGACCGTTGTACATCATTTTTAGTGGGAAAATCATATTTTGTTGTGAAATTTAGGTGACAGACACTCCTAAAAAGTACCCTAATTCAACAATAATTATGATCAAGTTAGTGCCACGTACCTCCCATACGTTAAGTTCATCTTTTAAACCCTTCATTAGTTTTTATTTCTGAAAGGCTGAATTTTTTCCAACTATAATAACCATTATTTATAAAGTAGGTACATAAAAATATTTGTAAGCGTCAGGTGGTTGACAAAGTGATGCGATGACTCCAAAATTTGCGAATTAAATATGTCAGATCCTTAACAGTATCCTGTTTAAATGACATATGATACATAATTACTTTTTTCTTTAACTTTTAAATTGGCGCAAATGACACATTTATTTACATGTCTGGGGCAATAAAAAATTCTAAAAAAAATAGGACTCGCGCCAAAGTATTTAGCTGTTAATGTGGGTACTTTTTTGATGGTAGTGATAGATGTTTTAATTTACTTATATGCCTTCATTAATTCTGTTTAGACAGTTATTGGTTTATTTCTTTGAAGTGGCTCATTTTTGTTTAAATTTATTATTTGCAGCATGGCAATAAAACGATGCATTATATTCATCTAGAGCTAGACGGGACGATGGAAATTATTGAACTCGCATGGCCATCGCGTTCAAGTTTCGTAATGCATTTTTTTTATCGAAACCGCACAATGATAAGTTTGTTTTAGTAACACCGACACTAAAACGATTTTTAAATTGGAAACACGACACTTTTGTAAATAATAGCACTCATTTCCTTGTGAGTAATCGAATACGCTGTGGAACCGAAGTGACATTTCGATCGAAATATTTTCCAAGGTATTTCACTGCAAATGTCAGAATTCAATATGCAAAATTTCTCGTGTTGTCGTAGGTCAAACGAAAGGTCTGCGGATCCAGGAAAAGTAATCGACCACTTTCCTGATCTTATTCGAGTAATATCTTTTTTTACTAGGAAATTAACGTTTTGGAGCACGTGTTATGTATTAACACAGTTTGAAGTATGTATGCAAATACGATCCAGTTTAGATGCCATAGGCAATGCGATTAGTTAATTGGGGAATTATACATTTGTAACCCAAATTTGGCTAAATTTCGTTTTATTTGTTTAATTAATCAGGTTTTTCAATACTTTTAAAATGCTAACCTAGAAGCATTTAGATTTGAGAAAGGTCTATTGAATCGGGCCACCTTTACAATCAGTGGAACTTTTTTCATATGTCATTACTCATTACCAATAAATATAAAGCAAAGAATCATAATGACGCTAACGAAGAGATTTTTCAAAAGGAGTCTACGCAAAATTGCAATTAAAAACTATGACGTACCTTTATGGGTTAATTCACCTCAATTTCAAAAGCTTTATTATATTTTTAAATGTTTTAGAACATGTTTACGTAACGGTATAATCGTTTTCTTACTTCAATTATAATTTTAATTACGAATGCGCAGTCTATGTACTTTAAGATGTACCATCTAACATTGCTAATTAGCTACCATATCCATAATACTTTAATTAACGCTTGTAAAAATTTAATTCACTAACATCCCACGCACTTATAACAATTAAAATTTTAGATATATGCATGTCGGTTGGACAAAATGATGATGACATACTCCGGTTAGGATGAGATTATTTAATTTTCTAGTATGGATTAAACTGACTGTTAACATCTGCCTTCTCAACTTGATAGGTCAATATCAAAGTGTCTAAGGGTCATACGTTTACTTTTTCTATTTAATTATGATTGTTATCATCGTATATAGCTTCAACAAAGCAAACACCATCTCGTTATCGAACATCATTTTCATTGGCATGTTGCAGCCTCACGATTTCGATTTAATTTTTCTTCAGATGTATATCAAACGTATACCTACTGATTTATTCAAACTCACCCTCCAATTTGAGGAGAAACTTAAACTTACGAGCGTGAAGTAAAGTAATACAATTCACTTTTAACGTGACATTCGAAAATGAAAACGCTCCAATAAATTTTAAAAGATCATTTTGGCGAAAGTGGCTTCGGAACCTGTTTCGAAAAAGAATTTATATTAAATGGCATCTTCTAATGTAAACTAAACGTGGGTGTTGGTTGGTATTTGAATGAAACCTGACGTCTATTATAGATATAGTAAGTTATGCGGAAAATTTAACTAATTAGATATGAATATGATATAAGTATCCAACGGTGAGACAATACGGCACATTAATTCCAACTGTGATTATATCTAATATAAAAATTTAAATTATTTAATTTGTTCATTTCGATCAACAGACGTGTATTTTATAAATTTAATGTACTTAACTCATTCAAGGTTACGATCACTAGTGCTATTGACAGTGACATTAAATTTGTATAATTTTATGTATAGAATTCATTTTTGTAGATTATTACGTAAAATGCTCGTAATTCCGTTGATTTATAGATAACTGCTTACGTTTTCTCTCTTTTTTTGGGTTGTGTAAAAACTTACATAAAAACGTTGTATAAATTAGAAAAGTGGTCCAATTAAAATGAGAAATTTACTACATTTGTCTGTCGTGCCGACGTGAAAAAATTAAAGTTCAAGGGAGTATTTCAGGACTCACTTTTAGGGTACCCTCCCTCAAACTGGACCGAGATTTACTGCTCCAATTATTGAAGCGAAGTAATTCCGGCTCACACGGGAATCTTAATGTGATTAAACCAATAATTTGTAACAAAAGATTTTTTTTATAAAAGGACATGTGGGTGTGGTGCTAAAAAGTGATTAAACGAAGGCAAGTTTAAACCTGTAGCTTCGTGGTGTACAAAAATCAAGAATCACGGATCCATATGTCACAACGAAGACATATGTTAGTGCATGTTGTTTTTATCGGCGATCTTGTAAATTATATGGTTCGTTAATTTGGAGATCTACACTACACGTACACAAAGCGAATATCTAAAATTACATCTACCTCATTAATAGGAATTAATTGGGACTTTTTATGAGACGAAGAGGTTCTTAAAAGTCCTTGAAATTTTATTTTCTAATATAAATTCTACGAGTTTTACATCAGAAATTACCGCATCACGTGTTGAGACCACCGCCCATTTAAAAATAATGCATTTGATTTTTAGTAGATTTTAAACGAACTTTTTACATTGTAAATCAATTCCATAACTAATAGTTACATTTTGAAGTTCTGGCACTAGATTTTAAAATTTGTGGAATGCGACCTCCTGTGCATCATCTCGTTTTCGTTTATGTTCCATGGAAGGAAATTGTTAAAATCGTGGCGCGTTCAGGATTCGATTCGAAATTATGGATAAGATAATCTAAAACTGCCCATACTGACGTGGGAGTATTCGAATGTAATAATTGGTAGCAAGGGTTAAATTGATCCATTTGCAACCGAATTTCTTTAGCATCTAATTATCTACTTACGTCGACTTTTGCAATTGTTTGTTAACCAACTTTGACCACGCCACTTCTATCAAATTTAACTAAAATTTTTTATTTCATTCAATATCTTAAACTATATTTTTGAATTTCAGGAATGCCAAACTTAGAGAATTCTTGGTACCATTTAGATAACAATAAACAATTAGGTACCATTATTACTTAAAATTGAAATTATGTCTATGAGATATAACATTAGAAACAAAGCATATATTATTTTTTAGCCATGAAGTTGATAAATTGCAGGAGGTAGAAGAATATAGGCTAATTTTTGTTTTGGGTATTTCTTATAAATATGTACTGATTTTTTATTAATGAATAATTGAAAAAATCGGTAGGTATTTATAAGAAATTCCTAAAACACAAATTAGCCTATATTCTTCTACCTCCTGCAATTAGAAAACAAAGTTGAAAAATAATTTTAAGTGTAGGATTTTTTCCCGGAGAGATTTATTAAAGAAAAAGAACTAGTGTGTAAATATTTTACACTCTCAAAACTATTTCACCGTGCTTTCTTCTCTTTCGCTGTTAGGATCAACGTCGATCCTCTATGTATTTCTAGTAAATAGTCAAAGTAGGTACAACTCTCTTGGAACCTTGAAGGAAGAATAAAATAATTCATAATCTGTCTACGAAGCTCCGTCAGGATTTCGCATAAAAATTTCGCTATACCAACATACGATTTTACGTTTCTTCTTCTTCTTAAATGACCCACTTTGTTGAGATTATTCCATTTATTGATTTGCGTTCATTTAGACCGTCTAGTCCATCTGTAACATCTCTTTGAGCATAATATAAAGTAGTGGGAATGGTGCACATCCTTGCCGTACTTCTTACGCCCTTACCTCTTCCTTTGTTCTGTAGGGACCTGGACACTTCGCCGAATGGACATAACGCCGAATGGACACAACGCCGAAACTTGGACACAACGTCGAAACGAATTGTTGGACACATCGCCGAAACTGGACACAACGCCGAAATCAGCCGTTGGACACAACGCCGAAAAAGGACACAACGCCGAAATTACTACTTGGACATATTGCCGAATGTGGACACAACGCCGAAAAGCAAAAATTGACGCTGCATAGATCGGAAATCGGGCGTCGAAGCCGAAGTCTCACAACATCGTAACAGCTTAATGGACATATCGTCCATTGGACACTACGCCGAAACCCCGCGATGGGATATATAATCGAAATTTCTTTCTAAAAGTAATTAAAGTTCTGATTATATACATTATTTATAGTCATATGTATCTCAGAATATTGGAACGAATTGAATATGTTGTACTACTTAAGCCTGATTTTCATATACATATAATTGCTTCCCGGCTAATTAAATGCTAAATGGAGTAAATGATAATTTATTATTTTTATCTTGAAGCAATTCTTGCCTTAACTTAACAAAACCTGTCTGAAAAATTAGATTCCCAGAAATGTAATAAAGCAGGTAGTATTTAAAACTATTTACCACAAATTTTATTGCTTACATTGGGTTAGTGAAGACTCCACGAATATCATAAGGAGACACCCACTGCAGAATTCCATTAAGTATATGAGACCATCCAATTAATTAATATACCTACCTGTTCGTAAAGAATAACACAAATCTCAAAATAATTATTGTTCAAAGTTTGACGTTGACCGACGTTGACAGATAAATAATACTTATAATGTGGCGTCCTATGTTTTAGCGGGAAGACTAGCCTTCCCGTTTGCCGAGGTGCTCTGTGACTACACTATGAATTAAATTTTGTTTTACGTTTCTAATTTTTTTGATTAGTAAATTAATAATTAATTAACGTGCAGGTGCGCATCTTGGTTATTTTATTTATTAACTCGTTTACTGTTCCATTCCGTTCTGTCTTTTGCTAGTATCTTCGTTTCATTCCATGTGTTTACCATGGTGTTTTAATTGCTTTTGTACTTAACTGTCCTTCATGTGTGTTTCGGTCTGTATAATTCTTCATTGGTAATCATCTGCAGCCACAATATCTTGCATAATATTTCTCAGCCATTATTTATTAACGAATGCTTGTATCATATATTTATGAGCTTTCTCGTTTCGTTCCACGTTTCCGCCCTACATATAATTTTCAACAATTACTTAAATATCCAACTTGAACATTTCTGTTGTTTAGTAATGATTATTTTTAGAAATCTAACGGAAAAATAGTGTCTATCGGTAATCCCTAATACAGCCGGCAGGTATGCAATTCTTAAGGTACGTTTTCGTAAGGACACAACATGTCGGTCGACTTGTGAACCGACTTGTCTGTATTAACGTAAACGAAATACATTTGATGTCGGGGTAGTTGAACGACATGTCGAAGTCGGCTAGAAAAGTTATCCCAACACGCCGAGTTGGATGTCATTTGTTGCTACGTAAACAGCCGACTCGTTGATTTTTTGCATTTCCCGAAATTGCCCAGTCTGAACAAAGTAGTGTCATATTAGGTGTTTTCTTTTTGCATCGCCACAGGGTTAGGTAAAGTCACAATCATCATGTGATTGAAGTGGCTTGCGTCATGTAGACATTTCTGCCTCAGGTTAATATAAAACTTAAATAAAGCTTTTAAAACGAATAGGTTATTGAGAACTGAGTCAAATTATTTTTATAAAACGAATGGTGTGTTATTGACAGGGCTGACTTAAGTCTACCACAACGTGCAAAAAGAAAGCACCTATTGTAAATAATTCAACATGTCTGTTGCAAACAAATGGCAACATAAACACCAGTCAATTTTTCGTCATGTCGGTCGGCAGACATGTCGGCCCAACAAGTCGCAGAGACGCGTCCTTACGAAAACGTACCTTTAGTATTTCGTAGGGTTGTGGTCAGTGGCCAGGGTCACTTACGACTTCCTAAGTTTACGAAAATCTTAAATATGCCTCCTGCACTTAAAAGGATTAAAGATTTTCTGTCAATCAAAGCCCTGTTATTGTAATCCGCACCATAAATAAAGGTGGCATTTTAAAAATAAAAGTATTGGGTGCCGACTGTATTTAATTTGTTACACGTTACACCCGTAAAGTACCTATAGTTTGATTCAAATAAAGTTGGGTATGACGCCTTGGTATGACTCATCGATGTTAAACTCTATAATAAAATTACATATTTTTATCTCTCACTCTCAACAGTCTCAACTACATGTATTAGAGAAGGATGGCTATAAAAACATAAATCTGCTGTACTCTTCATATTAGCGCAATAAACGTGTGTCGTGATTAAGAAGCAGCATCTGTCACTCCTGTCATTCTTTAAAATTTTTGTTTATGAGTTTCTTATAAAAACAGTGTTGACTCGATCAATAAAATAAGTGGATAGAATGCATCATTTGTCTAGCCTTAAAATATAAAAAACATAAAATAATTTTCCACTTTCTTTGACATTTTATCGAAATTTATCTGGAGACATCTGCCGAAAAAAATATTAACTAAAAGATACTTTACCGATTTAATCAAGACTTACGTCGCCTAAATATTAGTTCATGTAATTTTAAGAATGAGTCATACCCATGTTTATTTGAATCAAACTGTACAAAGACATTTTCACCATTACACAATTTTATTTCAAGCGACGCTTTGCAGTGTTACTTTGCATTTTTTAAGTAGATACAGTTGGGGCAACAAAAAATGGGACACTATGGTTTTACAAGTTCAATGGGCATATCTACTTTAAGTAGTACCTGACTAAAAAAATTTAAGTATTGTTTAATCGCGAAGGTCAGGTAATAGGTACTTAAAGTACATATGACCATTGAACTTGTAAAACCATAGTGTCCCATTTTTGTTGCCCCAATTGTACATAAATACATAATACTTATGCCCGTTTTCACCATACAAATTAAGGCATGCTTATAGTTAAGTAGGTACAGCTTAAATACCAAAGCAACCATTGTCTCAATAATCGTTGCCATAGCATTTAAGTTCTGCCTAATTTTACGCATGCCTTAATTTGTATGGTGAAAACGGGTATTAGGTACCTTACACATTAAGGTATGCTTATACAGTCCATGCGCTCGGCAATGTCACTTTTCTCATTAAGCCGTAAATCAAATCTCATTTATAACGAGATCGATAGTTTCATTCAATATGCACCTCTAATGCAAGGTAAAAACCAGTTCCATACGGGCGAAAGTTGTTCAAAACAAATCTTATGGAAGCTTGAATACAATAGAACAATAGCTTTCAACTACCTGCCTAGTCAGCGGTTGTTAATAGTTTCATTACAAAGTAATATATCATTTATTAATACAAACATCACAATTTCATAATGAAACTAGTGTATCTTCTATTGAGAACCGCTGCCAGATAGGCAGTTCAAATCTATTGTTCTATTGTATTCCAGTTTCCATAAGATTTGTTTTGAACAACTTTCGCCCGTATGGAACTGGTTTTTACATTGCATTAGAGGTGCATATTGAATGAAACTATCGATCGCGTTATAAATGAGATTTGATTTACGACTTAATGAGAAAAGGGACACTGCCGAGCGTATGGAGTATAGCAATCATTGTTTCAATAATCGTTGCCATGGCATTTAAGTTCTGCTTAACTTTACGCGTTACTGAATTTTTACGGTGCAAATCGCCATTATAATTCGGCCAATGGATCTTTACCGATCTATATGTTCACATACAACGACGTGCGTATCTGTCATTCGACTACTTTATTAGGTACTAAAAATAAACAAAGACAAAGCAAATCTCAGTCAGTTTGTCCTTGTTTGTTTTTAGTAATGAAGTAGGCGAATGACAGATACGCACGTCGTTGTATGTGAACATACATCGGTAAAGATCCATTGGCCCAACTATATATAGCGTTGATTGAGTGTTTAGTCAATGCTAGAGTAATCTGGTCCTATCGTTTTCAGTACATATTTGGAATAATGGAAGATATTACGGTGTCCACAAAGAGACGTGGTGCTATGTATTACACGTGTCTTGCATCAGAAGATGGATTTCTTATTTTTATTGTTGCTTTTATTTTTATTATTGTTTTGATTTTGTCCTGATGAAGCCCCTTACGAAAGTGGGCGAAACGTTGACTTTTTCAACACTGACACGGTCCTACCCCGGCAGTCTCTGGCCTGGGCGTGGAAACCTCCGCTCTGACATGGATTTCTTTATAGAAAAAATAAAACCAACAACGGGAAACGAGATTTAGTACCTATGTATTGAAAATGGCAAGACATGTTGCAATAAACATCAATTCATAAAAACCGGCGAAAAGCATAACCATCTACCCGATGTGGAAAAGAAAGATTCTTTATTACTTAGATATTCAATGATGGATGCTGCTGCTGCGACTAGCGAAGACGTAAAGTCTATATTATTTATAACTTTATAAGACATACTCCAAGGTAACCATTCTTTTGGCCTTTTTTCGAATATTCTAATGCGTGATTGATAAAGACTCGAATACTTGTTGATACTTTTATTTAAATTCCATCCACTGGAGAGGACATCGCCTATTAGAACAGTTGATCATTCCATCTGTCCAGTATTGACCGAATTAAAGTTGAGCAATATGTGCGACTAGTACTAACATAACTGACTCTTCTTGGTACTATAAAATATTAGAAAATAATTAAATACCTATGTATATTTATTGCTGTCAAGTGTCAAATGTTGATTTATGTGTTAGTCTCCTTTTTTTTAAATATTCTACTATACATTTTTAATAGTACATTATTATGAATTAGTTCATCTTGATATTGTTTATTTTCTAAGTATTTTTTAAAGTTTTTTTAACAAAAATTATGTAGGAAAATTCTGACCAATCTTTGAATCGGAAAAGCTTCCTATAAACGTCGCTTACGGTGACTAGGATAAATCGAAAAATGAATCGAACCAATAAACTATATAGTGTGCGTACGGCACTAATTTTTCATATCATTTTCAAAAGAAAACATGTACTTACCTACTATTAACATTCGATAGTCTGACTACTCATTGAAACAATATACAGGGTGGCCCATTGAAAAGGTAACACGCCTGTTTTGGGACACTTAGACCAGTTTCTTAAAAAAACGCTCGGACACGTCGATTTTATATTTTTGGGGGACAACTTTTGATGTCAAATTTGACTTTGTCAGGTCAACCCCCTAGCCCCAGCAACCCCTAACTTAAGAATTTAAATAGGGAAAAGGAGTCGAGCGACCCCTCATTTGAAACGTCTTTTTATTCTATATGTGACAGTATGAATGAAAATTACTTTTATTCAATTTTTTTTTCGCCCCATGAAAAGCACCCTCCAGATTAACGAAGGTGGGGGTGTTGTTTAGGAAAAATCGTGAAACACGCCACTTTTGACCTTTTGAACGGCACATTTTCATGTCAAATTTGACTTTGTCAGGTCAACCCCCTAGCCCCAGCAACCCCTAACTCAAGAATTTAAATAGGGAAGGGTGTCGAGCGACCCCTCATTTGAAGGGTCTTTTAATTCTCTATTTGACAGTATAAATGAAAATTAGATTTACTCAATTTTTTTTTCGCCCCCATGAAAAGCACCCTCTAGATTAACTAAGGTGGGGGTGTTGTTTAGGAAAAATCCTGAAACACGCCTTTGACCTTTTGAACGGCACATTTCAGGATTTTTCCTAAACAACACCCTCACCTTAGTTAATCTAGAGGGTGCTTTTCATGGGGGCGAAAAAAAATTGAATAAAACTAATTTCGGTTATACTGTCGAATAGAAAATTAAAAGACGCTTTAAATGAGGGGTAGCTCGACACCCTTTCCCTATTTAAATTCTTGAGTTAGGGTTTGCTGGGGTTAGGGGGTTGACCTGATAAGGTCAAATTTGACATCAAACTGTGCCGTTCATAAGGTAAAAAGTGATGTAATTCAGGATTTTTCCTAAACAACACCCCCACCTTAGTTAATCTGGAGGGTGCTTTTCATCGGGGCGAAGTCAAATTTGACATCAAAAGTTGTCCCCCAAAAATAGAAAATCGACGTGTCCGAGCATTTTTTAAGAAACTGGTCTAAGTGTCCCAAAACAGGTGTGTTACCTTTTCAATGGGCCACCCTGTATTTAAATTTACATCACTTTTGTCATATTAAGGTAATTGACGTTCGAAAATGGAATATAATGTACTGAATGAAAGCAAAATAGTGTACATGCTCGTGGAATTTTCTAAATTTCCCAAGTTTGCACAGTCTTTTAATATAAACGGACAAGTCGTTGGCCTGATAATTAAAATTAATGCAGAAAGAGGTTTCGGCGTAGTGTCCAATCGACGATATGTCCATTAAGCTGTTTCGATGTTGTGAAACTTCGGCTTCGACGTCCGATTTCCGATCTATGCAACGGCCATTTTTGCTTTTCGACGTTGTGTCCACATTCGGCAATATGTCCAACTACTCATTTCGGCGTTGTGTCCTTTTTCGGCGTTGTGTCCAACGGCTGATTTCGGCGTTGTGTCCAGTTTCGGCGATGTGTCCTACAATTCGTTTCGACGTTGTGTCCAAGTTTCGGCGTTGTGTCCATTCGGCGTTATGTCCATTCGGCGTTATGTCCCTGACTCGTTCTGTACCTAACTACTAAGCATATGAATATGTGACACCTGACCACTGTTCTATTAATGTTTGTGTAGTAAATAGTGCTTCTCTAGTGCTTAAAGAATGCTTTTCTTCAATCGCCTTGACATTACCATTGATATATCCTCAAATTGCGAAACAGAATTTTCCCTACATGGAGTCGATATTTCAAATCGTCTGAAATTCCTTGTAGGTATTTATGATTTGCACAATGACAGACCGTCTTATACTATTTTGTACTTTCGACTTCAATGTATTGACAAAAATAAGATAACGTCTTGTACGCATTTCTAGCTTAATAACACTACCTTTGCGATTACTGTATTAAAAAGTAAGAGAAATGGGTACGTATAAGAATCGAACATTTCCATTTTAATTAATTCAGTGAACGTAAAGAATGTACATGTTAAGAATGACCATATTTACCTTTATCTATGAGCGGCGCCACGCAGACAGCCTTCCAATTCCCTTTCTGAATCAATGGCAACACTGATTTACATTCGCAGGGATCTATTATACTTATTGATCTAAATCTTCGTCATGTTAGCAGCGTGTAATATCTTCTAATGCATTTGCTACCATAATAAGAAGGTACTTAAATAGGAAAATCATATTTTAATAATGTTACTTAAATGTTTTCCCTAAACAGTACTTACTGGACGCTTATTATACAGGGTGTCTCACGGTGACCGTCGGTTAGAAGTATATCAAGAACTGTAAAAGCTAGAAATTTGAAATTTTTCACATGCGACATGGAGTGTTTAATCTATTAAATAAAAATATTTTCCAAATGGCAGCACTTCCGGAAACACCGGAAGTGACCATCAACTTCTTTATTTTAAATACAAACCAGGTAATTTTTTTTCACATTCTGATGTGTCATAAAATGTTTAGTAAGTATGCTTAAAATAATCGGCGTATCAATTTTGATTGTTGAGAAAAAAATTTTTTTTCACTGAAAAATGTCAAAATCGTGTTTAGGAAATAAAATTGAAAGTTGAAAGTGGTAAAAGTTAGGGAAATGGGATTTTAGGTTCTCAATGTCAAAAGATTGAGACACAATTGTCTATCATGGATTATAAAAAATTGCCCGCGGTTACGTATCTATTTGACGTTATTTCCAGACTTAAGAAAAACTTTAAAAAGTCTCTTTTTTTAAATGGAATGCCTATTTAATTATCGGCCCATTCGATGCAGAAATAAATTTCCTTTAAATTGATATACCATGTTCCTATACCTAAAATCAATGATTACAGAGTTATTTACAATTTTCTAATTAAATTTCTAATTACATACTTTACAAAACATGGTTGGCTTTGAAAATTTTCAAAAAAATTTTATTCAATTGTTTCTTATGATGACAGTTCTCAGTTAGCTATCAGTTTGAAAGTTTACGCTACATTTACGTTTGTTATCAGTGTTATCTGTTTGAATTTTGATTTTTGCGCTTAATATTTGTTTTTAATTGGGAAATATGGAATACACAAACGCTGATATTCTAAATTTGTTTTACATTCATGGCGAGTCTGCTCGTATTACTTTTCGGACCTGCAGAACCTTTAAGCATTGAATAAAGAATCACTCAACACTTTAACGAAAGATATCCGCATTTACATACAATGACAGAACAAAAAATCAGGATGATTGAAAAGAATATTCTAAATTTGGGCGAAGTAAATACGCCACGAAATTTGGAAAAGCCTATTGTCCCCAATGACGCTGCAGAAACCAATTTATTGGGATATTTTAATGTTTTCCCTGAAAGTTCTGTTCGTTCGGCGGAAAGAGACCTTGGATAGTCAAGAAGTTGCATAGATAGAATTTTAAATAATCATAAAAGCATAAGAAACATTTGAATAAAAATTTTTTGAAAATTTTCAAAGCCAACCATGTTTTGTCAAGTATGTAATTATAAATTTAATTAGAAAAATGTAAATAACTCTGTAATCATTGATTTTAGGTATAGGAACATGGTATATCAATTTAAAGGAAATTTATTTCTGCATCGAATGGGCCGATAATTAAATAGGCATTCCATTTAAAAAAAGAGACTTTTTAAAGTTTTTCTTAAGTCTGGAAATAACGTCAAATAGATACGTAACCGCGGGCAATTTTTTATAATCCATGATAGACAATTGTGTCTCAATCTTTTGACATTGAGAACCTAAAATCCCATTTCCCTAACTTTTACCACTTTCGACTTTCAATTTTATTTCCTAAACAAGATTTTGACATTTTTCAGTGGAAAAAAATTTTTTTCTCAACAATCAAAATTGATACGCCGATTATTTTGAGCATACTTACTAAACATTTTATGACACATCAGAATGTGAAAAAAAATTGCCTGATTTGTATTTAAAATAAAGAAGTTGATGGTCACTTCCGGTATTTCCGGAAGTGCTGCCATTTGGAAAATATTCTTACTTAATAGATTAAACACTCCATGTCGCATATGCAAAATTTCAAATTTCTAGCTTTTACAGTTCTTGATATACTTCTAACCGACGGTCACCGTGAGACACCCTGTATAGCGATTCATTTTATTGATTCATTAAACAGCCGCTTATTTGAGGATCATAACATCAAGTTTTGTTCATATTGATCACGTCATGTTCTGAACCCGGGCTACATCCGGCTGAACCACAGTATGGGTTCAATCCTCTGAAATTGGTATTACCATTTCCAAAAACGGAGATTTATTTACAGTTACGGAACTAAAAGGAGAAAATGATAATTTGTAAAGTGTCAAATAATACTTGTTTCGCCATGAGCAATCCCTGTCTCTCACACATTTTTCCTTGCTTTTAAACACTTCTTCATTCGTTTATATGTGATTAAAATCTTTCATTTGAAATCCGATCTATAAATAAAAAGAGTCAGGGGTATAACGCCGAATGGGCACAATGCCGAAACTTGGACACAACGTCAAAACGAATTGTTGGACACATATCGTTGATTGGACACTACGCCAAAACCTCTTTTGCATTAATTTTCATTATCCGGCCAACGACTTGTCCGTTTATATTAAAAGACGGCACAAACTTGGGAAATTTAGAAAATTCTACGAGCATGTACCTACACTATTTTGCCTTCATTCAGTACACTATATTCCATTTTCGAACGTCAATTACCTTAGTTATGTTATGACAAAGGTGATGTAAATTTAAATAAATATATTGCTTCAATGAGTCAGACTGTCGAATGTTTAATACATGTTTTTTTTTCGAAAATGATATAACAAATGGGTACCGTACGCACACAAAAAGTTTATCCTACGTCGCTTCGATTCATTTTTTATGAATAGCGTTGAGTGAAAGATTTATTCAATGTTAATAGTCACCGTATAAGGGACGTTTATAGAAAGCAAAGTACCCCCTTTTCCGATTCAAAGATTCCTACATAATTTTTGTCAAAAAAACTTTAAAAAATACTTACAAAATAGACAATATCAAGATGAATTAATTCATAATAATGTAATATTAAAAATGTATAGTAAAATACACATTTAAAACAAAGGAGACTATAACTTATAAATCAACACTTGACAGCGATAAATGTACATACAATACATATTTATTAATTTATTATTTTCTAATATTTCATAAGTACAAGAAGAGTCAGTTATGTTAGTACTAGTCGCACACATAGCACAACTTTAATTCGGTCAATAGGACAGATAGAATGATCAACTGTCCTATCATAGGCGATGTCCTCTTCAGTGGATGGAATTTCAATAAAAGTAGGTATTATCAACAAGTATTCGAGTATTTATCGATCGCGCAATAGAATATTCGAAAAAAAGGCGAACAGAATGGTTACCTTGTAGTATTCATCATTGAATATCTAAGTAATAAAGAATCTTTCTGTTCCACATCGGGTAGATGATTATGCTCTTCGCCGGTTTTTATGAATTGATGTTCATTGCAACATACCTTGCCATTTTACATACTAAATACGTTTTCCCGTTTGCATATTTACATATCCTCCTATACAATGGCACCAGGGTGCTGAAATCTGTTAGTCTTTGTGACGTACAATTGAACTACAAACGCTCATTGATTTGGGCACCTCTCCGAGAGCTGAAATCACTGCAAGCGTGTGCATGTGTGTTCCTAGTCGTTAATACATATCAGAGTGAGTGAAGTGGACGTTTGTTATTTATACGCCACAATGGAAGAGGAATATGTTACAAACATAAAGTCCCTTTTACATCGTGTTGATCCAGCGTGTAAGATCGTGTTAAGTACGATTATAAATGAAGATAAATATACTGTGGAGGTAAAAACAAAATTTTCTGACGACTATGAAAGCGAATGCAAACATTGGATACAAAAATACTCTGTAGAAACACGTACTGAAAAAACTTGATTTAAAAAGTTCTGCATGATCTAAAACTAAAACTTTCACAATGTAACCATCAGGTATTAATTTTTTTCAGTCGTATACGAGGTTGGTCAAAAAATATGAATTATGCGCAACAGTAAAGTACCTTTATTTTTGACAATATTATTTAGAATTAAAAACTGTGTTTTAAATATTTAACCATGTCGATTTAAGTAACATTTTATCATCAAATATCGTTCTAAAATAAAACTAAAATGTAAATATAATAAAATAATTTAATGCAAATGGATATGATTGCATATCTGACTGAACGTAGTTTTCAATTCTGACCAACTTTTCTTTATAACAATTTTCGAAATAGGAGTATTTTACTTGCACATTTCACAATCACAAATCACATTTTTTGACAAACCTCGTATTTCGAATGAAAAAAATTGATATCTGATGGCTGTATTTTGAGTTTTGGACCATGCCGAACATTTTATGTAGAAGACCTTTTTTCCTTAAAATTAATAATAAAAAGGTTTTCCATATGGTTTCAACTTACGGAGACATACATAGTGTATCTGATGTATACCATACAATCTCAGTAATATATTTTTTAAATAAATAAATAACTAATTATTTCAACATGTGTTTATATTATTTTACTCTGGCTGCTTTATTTCACCTGGAAGTGTTAAAATAAGTTAAACAATTCGCGGAGGTGCCTAAATCAATGAGCGTTTGTAGCTCAATTGTACACCACAAAGACTAACAGATTTCAGCACCCTGGTGCCGTTGTATAGGAGGATATGTAAATATGCTTCCCGTTTTATTTTTTCTATAAAGAAATCCATGTTAGAGCGGAGGCTTTCATGGCCAGAACCAGTAAGATTAAGACGACTTCCGGGGTAGGAGCGTGTCAATATTGAAAAAGTCAACGTCAAATAAAAATAAAAGTAACAAAAAAAGTGTATAATAAAAATAAGAAATCCATCTTCTGATACAAGACACGTGTAATACATAGCTCCACGTCTCTTTGTGAACACCGTAATAACTAATAACCTCCATTATTGCAAATAGGTACCTACTGAAAACGATAAGACCAGATCACTTTAAGGTACCTAAGTACATACTTAAAAAATTCACAGTGACACTGCAAAGCGTCGCTTGAAATAAAATTGTGGAATGGTGAAAATGCCTCTGTAGGTACTTTACGGGTATAATAAATTATATAGTCGGCATTCGGCATCTAATACCTACTTTATTTTAAAAATGCCACCTTTCTTTATTTATGATGCGGATTATAATAACAGGGCTTTAATTGACAGAAAGCTTTAATCCTTTTAAGTGCAGTAGGCATATTTAACATTTTCGTAACTTAGGAAGTCTTACTGGCCTGTCACAATGATGTTAATGTTAATGGTAATGGTAACGTAGGTTAAAATGTTAAAGTTCAGAAAATGCTGTCTGTTATGCAACTGTTCACAATGATGTTAATGGTAATGGTGATGTTAGATGGAGATGTTAACAGTACAGAATATTTCTGGATTTCTTACCATCACCACTAACATCTACCAATGGAAATGCGATCTCTCACGCATGCGATTTGTGTGACTTAAATTTTGCTCGTTATTAGGAGCAGAATTTTTAACTTTTTCAAACGAAACGATTCCATTACTATAAAATTATCAATGTAAATTCTTCACTTCAACAAAAATTGTAGATTGAAAGTAATTTATTTTTGTAGAGGAATGTAGCTCCTCCCATATTACACCGCGAATTTTAAATTTGCAAGACAGTTAAGAATTTGGTTAACATGATTGTGACCAGTATTAACACTACCATTACCATTAACATCTTAACACTACCATTAACATTAACATCATTGTGACAGACGCTTTAGTGGCCGCAACCCTACGAAATACTAAGAATTGCATGGCATTGTCAGCGGTACTTTAGGATTTACCGATAGATACCAGTTAGCCGTTAGATTTCTAAAAATAATCATTAATAAACAACAGAAATGTTCAAGTTAGATATTTAAGTAGATATAGGGCGGAAACGTGGATGGAATCGAGAAAAATCATAAATATAAGATACCTACAAGCATTTTTTAATAAATAATGTCAATGCCAATATGCAAGATATTGTGACTGCATATGATTACCAATGAAGATTTAAGTATACAGAATTACACAAGAAGGAAAAGTAAACGCATGGAATGAAATGAAGATACTAGCAAAAGGCAGAATAGTTAATATAAACAAAATAACCAAGATGCGCACTTGCAGGTTAATTAATTATAAATTTACTAAATTTATTGTATTTCTTATATCTGCAAATAAAAAAACAGAATAATTGTGAATCTGTTTATAATTTTGGATTGTAATATAATTTTCATTAATGGCTACAAATAAAGTGTATTTTTCCTTTATGCAATTAATCACAAAAATTAGAAACGTAGAACAAAATTTAATTCATAGTGTAGTCAGAGAGTACCTAATTAATACAGAGACGAAACATAGGACGCCACATTATAAGTAGTACCTATATACAGGGTGGGCCAACGAAAAGGTAACAGACGAGTTTCTGGCTAGAGAAAATTTTTTTTTGAGAAACGCAAAAACACGTCAATTTTTACATCAAGGGGGACAACTTTTGCTATGAATTTCAACTTGAAGTGATTTCATCCCTTAGCGCTGTGAGAACAACCCCTAAAATTTAAATAGGGATAATGGGGCAAGTGATACGTCATTTGAAAGGTCTTTCTTTTCTGATTTCAGTGCACTACTTTTTTTTATTTTGTTTTTATTTTTAACCAAAAAATTGAAGTTCCAAAGGGAAAATGAGGAAAGAGATTGAGGCATTTAAAAACTCAAAAAGCTCGGACAGCTCAATTGTTTTTTCTGAAGGCAGGCACTTCGAACATTTATTAAATTAAGGTTGAATTTTCATAAACTTGTTTCATTAATTACTTTAAGTTGAAATTCATAGCAAAAGTTATCCCCCTTGATGTAAAAATTGACGTGTTTTTGCGTTTCTCAAAAAAAAATTTTCTCTAGCCAGAAACTCGTCTGTTACCTTTTCGTTGGCCCACCCTGTATATTTATCTGTAAAACTTTGAACTGTAATTATTTATACAAAAGGTTGATGTAGCTGTACATGGGAGTTTTGATGATTTTGAAGAACAAAAACAGCTAAATTTAATTTTCCTTGTTTACTTGTATATTAGTACAACGTGGAAATATAACAATTAAAGGTGAATAATTGACGTTTGGCTTTATATACAAACTTATTCATAATTTATATTGATATGCAATTCTGCAACAAGTCACATTACAATGAGTGTGTACAAAAAGGATAAAATACATTATATGGAAGGGTTTGGCACCTCCACAATTGTCTAGACATTTAAACGTAAAATTGTAAAAACTTTCAATGGTGTCACAAACTAATTATTGTGATTACTTTTAGAAAGAAATTTCGATTATATGCCCCATCGCGAGGTTTGGCGTTGTGCCTAGGTTCGGCGATGTGTCCAACAGTTCGTTTCGGGATTGTGTACATTCGGCGAAGTGTCCAGGTCTCAATAAAAAGGTCTATTCGCCTCGCATCTCAAACTTTGAAGTGTTTCGTCCTTTCTTAGCTTAAAATCAATATTTATGCATATATTCTGTCTGGAGAGCTACATTTTCTTTGGGAAACAGCGGGTGGTCAACCGCAATGAAATAAATTTTCGGTCAACGTGAATGAGCAGAAAACTTATAAATACTCAATCACGTTCATTCAAATCCGCAGAATCCACTTAAATTATCTTCATTATCATCATCATCAATAATTTAGTTTAGGTTAA
Source organism: Pyrocoelia pectoralis (assembly GCA_036250285.1). Classification (NCBI taxonomy): domain Eukaryota; kingdom Metazoa; phylum Arthropoda; class Insecta; order Coleoptera; family Lampyridae; genus Pyrocoelia; species Pyrocoelia pectoralis. Next base: position 80,635,424 of record CM070075.1, on the reverse strand, counting down.
TTTGGGTATAAAACATGACAGCTTGTTGTTGTATACATTTACCGCTTGGGCAGGATTCTTGACTACAATTACAATCCTATTACCTATGTCATTCGTTGACTAAACAATAATGTACCTAAATGATTCAGTTCAAACGATACAGGCGCCATAATCACTGGCATATTCTATAGAGTGCACAATAAATTCAAAGAGTCAGTACTAAATATTTTTCCTTCTGTGTAAGTAAATAAAATTAGCGCTATTAATCCGAAAATTGTACGATTTTCGTTAATAGACCCTAGAAAATCAAACAAAGCTCTATGTGATGCGTATCCTCAGTGTTTATGTATCATCATTAATAAATAATAAATAATTTTATGGTTTGCTGCATATAATATAATATTCATCAAGTCTCTCAAATGTTCCTCTTATTTATTTTCTCGAGGATATTTTCAGATATTTGTGATATAACGCATCCTTATTTCCCTTGTTTGTCGAAAATTCTCCCCAAAAAACAAACTATTATATGATTTTGAAAGTAAGTTCCAAAATTAACCTTATGCTGTTGTTATCTACTAGACAATCTTTTTCTGGCGATTGCACTGTGTAATTACTCTTTAAATTCTACTGGTGTGTGTTATGTTTTAGGCAAGGGGGACGACACGAACACGTGATATTTTTCAGAAAATGCAACTGAAATAGAGGCGTAAATGTGAAGTCGCGGTTTTTGACCATTGTCAACATTGAAACATTATTGTTATCCCAAATCCTTGGGACCTGCTTTGAAACGCAAATCTAATTTTATTGGAAAGATACAGTTGAAACGAATGAAATACATAGTGCCTTGTTAATATAATACCAATTGATCTAAAATCAATATCGAAACTATTTTCTTAGCCATTTGGTATGCAATCTAAAAAAAGTATTCTGAATAAAGTGGTCCTTTTGTATTTTACAACATACTTATAAGTATAACGCGAGGTATAACGTTAATATACCACATTAAATAATGAAAAGGACAGTGTCGTAAAGGTTTTCAAAAAAATCGTAGGATTGTTTTCTCTAACGTGGAAGGCAAAAACAATTTTAAATGGTTTCCTTGAACTTCTGAGTGTAGGTAGCTCAAACATAATAATATGAAAATGAGAAAAACTGCTGGGGAGTAAATCTCCTTAATTTCTCTTAAGTACAATAGTCCGAAAATCATGACTTTTATAACATAACTATTATTTGACGTTGACGTCGACGGAAAGGTTTCACACCTACAGAATCATTGAGACCGACCTTTTTTGACGAATTCAACTTGTCTGTCACTAAGATAGATAATTAACTAATTCGATCAATAATACCTCCCACAAAAAAATATAAATTTATTATAATAGTCTTGTGAAAATTAGTTAACCTCTAAAGGTCGAGTTCACACCGAATTACATATTCTAATTTGTGATCACAATTTACATATAATCTAAAAGCAGCGACAAATTCTATAATTATGTGTTGTATATTGTTAATTTTAGGTAATAAATAACATTTTCGTACCGGTACCACTTGTTTATTTTGATATATTAAAATCCTAGACAGTCTTAATTAATATACTGTGACAAACAGGTAGTAAGTTACCTACTTTCCAACCTTGTATATAATTTGCGTAATAATAGATACTACTATTTGCAAATGAGAGCAACACGCCTACGTTTTACTATAATTATTTGTCTTGTCGTAAACACTGCTGATGATTGTACTTCTTTATTAATTTATAATCTAGCATAGGTAAATGTATTGAATTTCTCACTTTCATACAAGCGAACTAGTTTTAGATTGTGTAACGTACTGTAGCACGATTAGACAATCAAAATTACAAAAATCAAATTAATTCAAATAACTAGTTTCTTTAAAAATTTAAAAGTTAGCAATGAAGTTAACCTAGTTAATAAAGCGTATTATTCTCACGATATTGCTTAAGACATTCATTTTTAATTTAAGATAAAAATCTTCAACATTCACAATTTATCAAAATCTATCAGTGTCCGTTATAGTGACAGTCTATTATATTCTTTAGAAGTTACCGATCTGAACTGAGACAGTATAAAATTAACTAACTTGAGGTATCAATTTAATTTTGCTAAACCTAACTGTATTATAGTGATTGAAAAGTTTTTGAATCAGATTACAATGCAATTTCAACGACTAGCGCTAACCTTGCTGTTTAATTGTCTACCATAAGAAAAGGATATACAATTGCTAACGACATCTTTCATAACCTTAAACGTTACGAAATATAATTGTACTTAGACAACTTAATGATCTATTGAGTGGGCCAGATTATGCGTTTGTCGGCTAATTACTGGCAATGAAAACGCAAAAAAAAGAAAATCGGAAAAGCTGTAAATTTGGCATCAAAACATCTCTACCTCAAAGATTTTTAAATATATAATAATCTATCAACTTTTATTATAGTTGAATGTTGTGTCTTTTTTATAGGTACATTTTATTAGTGTTATTTGCGATAAGTTGACCTTAAGGTCGAATTTACAGTTAAATTCTATGCAGTTGTGTGATGGGTTAAAGACGCGACACAAGATAAATATCTTTCAATTTTTTCTTCTTTGAATATATCAGTTTTGTTTAGTGAACGTCTTTATTTCAATGATATAAATCTGCAATTGCATTCATTAATCAGTTACAGGCATTCCTATTGGAATCTAATACTGTTAGTTCATTATCTCTTGCAATCTTTTTTTTGTGCTAAAAATAGGAAGCCTTGGTAGATAAATTACAATTTCACACGTTAAATTGAAATAACAAAAGATTACCATAGATATGCTACTATTGTATAGAAATCTAAGATTCTAATTATTACGTGCTTTATTTGGTGATTTCAATAGCAACTTCAGTGCCTCTGTAATTTCAGTTACATAGAACACATACTTTTTATGCACATTATAAACCTCTATAAGTAGTTAAAGAAACCTCCCCCAGAATTGTCCCCAGAATTATACAAACATTATGTGGATGATAGTGAAATGAATCAATTAATAAAATAAAATTGTCTATTGGGCAAAAAGCTGATTAAATCACATCTGTTATATAATTATCATAATTGTACTAATGTATGGTGAAAAATGTTTTAGTTACATGAATGTTATAATATTTGAAGTTACATTTTTAAAAACTATTAAAACATTTTTCACCATACTTTAGCACAATTGTGATACATAATACATACCTATGTGATTTAACTAAACAGCTTTTTCTCCGATAGACAATTTTGTTTTCATACTACCATCCACATCATGTTCATATAATTGGTAGCCTGAAGATGACTCGTAATAGTCGAAACTTTAGCTATTTTAAATATTTTAATAATGAAACAATTATGGGGAGGTTTAGAGCGTATTATTACTAACATAATCGCAACCTCTACAATTAACTTCCATTAATTAAATTTTGTAAATTCATAGTTTTTTTAAATTAATTTTGAAATGCTCTTGTTCCTGATATACCAACATTCTTCTTTCAAAAACTTTACTTATACAAGTCAATCTACTTAACGGGACTTCCTAATCAATATACAATCATTCAATATACTATATTGAATCGGCCCGATTGATTCAAAGTGATAATTTTAGGGAAAAGCACGAACGACACCAAGAATTTGAATTATAGTGAGTAATACAGTAAAAAATGTATACACTGTAAGGTGAACCAGAAGTCCATAATCGCTTTGATCTTGTAGTAATTGTGCGGCAGGTTGGGGAAAACAATATGAGGCGAGTTTTTCCGTAACATTGTACCTATAATAGTATTCTTTGTCCCGATCTTAACAATAATTAATTATCTTACAGTCAACAATTAATTATTATTAGTCATGTACAATTTATATTAATACCTACTTGCTGGAAATCCATTGTGTTAGAAGTTCTCGAAGTGCGGTGAAAATTTTCTAAACCCTCTCCATGTGATTATTTTGGAGGATTAGACGTAACTGGTAAATCTGTACCTAAGGCGTTTTTTCCACTTTAGAATCGGTCCTTGGTGTTCTTCCTTTAGGCAGTTGTCGAACCACACGTGGAGAGTACTCCCTTTAAATGTGAAATTCTGTTTGAAATATTAAAGCATTAAGTTGGCTGGGTCTGGATCAACCAATGTCTGGGAAGCCATGGAGTTAGAAGTTCTCGAAAGAATTAAAATTATAAATTGTATCAGATACGCGAATGTGAATAATCAAGAAGTAATGTTTTGAATTCAAAAATTAAAAAAATATTTACGGAAGATTTTAGGTTGTTGTTACTAATTTGTACCGGTAAAAAAATTTTTGTACCATCAAAGATTTTCAAAAAAACGGCGCACTGCTGGCTTAAGTTTAAACTGGCAGTCCATGTGATAGCGCCTCAACGACAGTATCAATGATAATTTGGTACTTAACCTGTAGTTTAAAAAAATATATGCATTTTTTCTTTACTAAGTGCACTGCTACCTACTTTATGTAACATGAAGGTATGTACATTTTTATTTTGCCTCAGACTTTAGAGATTCCGTTTGGAAATTTAATTCAAAACTGTTTATAATACATTCCTAATCCAATTGCTGAACATTGTATGTCCAAATGATAACTTTGTTCAGAATGTTGTAAAATTATCCTGCCAATGTTCAATAAAGGAACACTGATGCGTTTCTTGAAGCCGGTCATTTTTGTTGAGAATAGGGGTACCCAAATATAATCCTTAACATACCCCCAAAGTCACATGTCCGGGCACGGGTGGGTCGGAGACCTAGGGGTTCGTCTGCACTAGTGTTGAATAAGGTGATTCTAATTCTCAGTGGAAGACTATTCATTAAGTGAGCACAGCAAACAACCACATAATCAAAATGACCTGTTACCGTCTTCTCAATGAAAAAAAGCGACTGAACCGTTACTTTTTTGTGAGAGTTCTCAGAAAAAGATTAACTTTTTCCCGCTAACGTTGCTCAATTGTAAGATGCGGTAAATCTATATTCTTACATTGTGACCGTAAACCTTTCCCAATGAAACGTTAATATTGATGTCTTAAACGCATTCTTAAACAAAATTCAAACCTTTGGCCATAAGCTTCAGGTTTCAACTTCAAGAGTTGCTGTTGCGTTAACTATACTTACCATCACAAAATGCTTTGGTGGGCTGCTGCTTCTTTTGCATATTCTCGTCTCAAGATTCGCATTATTTTCTGAGGAAATACTCTGTTATAATTATTAAAATTTTAAAAATAATTAATTTATATATCTCGCTCAGAGAAATCTACGTGAAAACATAACGTATAAATAGAAATTTGTTCAATTTGTGAGTAAGAGTACTTTTGTCAGTACATCATTCAACAACCAACGTTGTTTTACGTGTTGAGACTAATTCTTTTCCAACTTTCGCATGGACAGACATGTTAGATAGGTAAATGGTGTCAACAATGGTGAGGTGTGTATTGTTGTTCACCATAATTAAATGTTTAGTGTCTTTGGAAACCATGATCATAGACGATTTGAAGGATTTCTATTATTGTATCTTCGTTTTGCGTTAGCTATAGCTTGTTGTGTAATTTAATTCAATAGTCAATAAAATACAAATAACTTTGTTCAAAAATTCGTCTGTAATAAATTTCTAGTGAATTATAGTTGCGCAACTACCGTCAAGATTCGTTAAAAACGAATTACTGAAATTCTTATAACGTATGTGTTTCACAGACTTATTTTATCTTAAATTTAAACGTCTACCGCAGCACATACCTACTTTTCGATAAATTTTCACTTAACACATTTAAATGATATACGGAATAAAATGAGGTTGAGAAAATAATTTAATAATTAAAAGTAATCACATAGAATAGAGGTTTCTGTGGCGCTTTGTGCTTTCGATGTTTTCTTTTACTATAGTAACAGAAAATATGTTTAGCTTTCTAAGGTATTTATGTGGTTTCGAGTTGTATCAGTTAGTTCAGATTTCTCCCCAAATTGACAAAGTGAGATTCCACTTTTCCATTCCATTTTTCTTTGTTAAACGTTTCTATCTTCCTTCCTTTGCCTATCCCCTTATTATATTTTTCTTGGACCTTGGTAGGAAAAGTATTATAGTATCTGTTGTGGGCGAACTCGATACTGATTAAGTGAAGTTCTAGCACAATTTTCATCCACTGTAACTCTGTACATCTGTAACTCATTGAGGGTGGATTCCTTGCTTCCATGTTTCCATTCATTTTTTTGCAAAATTCAAAACTTATTATATTTTCCTGGGTAGGAAAAGGATTATGGTATCTGTTCTAGGCGAACTCGATACTGATTAAGTGAAGTTCTAGTATAATTTTCATTCACTGTTTACTTATCTGTAACTCATTGAGGGTGGATTCCTTGCTTCGAAAATATTTGCGCTTTGGAGATATTTCCATCCATTTTCTTGCAAAATTCAAAAGTTATATTTTTCTTGGTAGGAAAAGTGTTTTGGTATCTGTTCTGGGCGAACTCGATACTGATTAAGTAAAGTTCTAGTATAATTATTTTCATCCACTGTTTACTTATCTGTAATTCATTGAGGGTGGATTCCATGCTTCGAAAATATATCGGTCCTCTGCGCTTTGGAGATGTTTACATCCATTTTCTTGCAAAATTCATTAAATGAAGTGATGATTCCACTTAATCGTATTTTTATTGTTCTATCAGATAGTACAAAAATAACCTAATTCTTCTACATTTGGGTATTTTGTTGCCATCTTCTACAATGTGGGCATAAAATACCGTTTGCATATTTAAGAATATTCATATGTACTCCTTTTTGTCTGCAATCTCACAATTCATTACCTACATTCTTCAACGTATTTCATTTTGTTAAAGCTTTTGTCCCATTTTGAATCAATCAGGTTTTAAAAACAAAGCTCAAATTGTATCTCGAAAATGTAACAAATAAATCCTGCACGGGTAGGGTTTATAGCAAAAACAGCTTAATTAAACATTGTGTAGGTCACAACTTTGTTTAGTATAATCAAAAGCTTAAATCCGACACAAATATTTTAATCCATTAAAGTTTCGAAACAAAAATCCTCGTTCATCACGATTTATCTGATTGAAAATAAATTGGGAGACTACAACTTTTATTGGTGCCGTCATTCGTAGTGCCCCCTTAAATATGTTACCCCATCGAATCCAATAATGATAATCGGATTATTTGTAATTCAACCAAGCGATGGCGAACGCTTTATAATTAGGGTATCCCGTCCTACATTAATTTGATATCTTTACTTCTCATCTAAAGACGACTCGAAAACCATTCCACATTTATAATCAAAATACTTTTTTTAGCAATACGCTTAATTAATCCGTTCGCTATCTTTCTCAATTTTTTGTTGTTGTATTTTTCTTTGTTACTTTCAATATATTTATATATAGATAGTCTAAATTATGTTAAGCACCTCTTAAGACTGGTTTTGTAAGATGGTACATTCTCGTGCAGACATCCAACCTGTTTCGTGATTCTTCAAGCGCAAGTGCAATGGATATTCACATTCCATTAAGAAAAAAAATATATTTATCGATACTTTACTTCTCTCGTCGTATGCAAAATTCGAAAATTCGGACGCGTCCTACATATCAACAAGATGTTGTCCCGAAATAAAATTCGGAAAAGGTATTTCACGATTTTATAAAAATGTGGCGGTAATGTATAACAATGCGGTTACAGAGATATACAAGTGTCATCACGCCTCCTTTAAGGGAAACTGTAAGTTCACGGCGGCGTCTTCATTCCCATATTTACATTAAATTATAGAAAGCAGTTATACTGACCGGTCTTAAATGTTACAAAGTCAATGTGGCAGTAAATTTGCAGATATCAGTCAAACTAAGTAATTGCAAGAACTAATGCGTGGGAAAACTTCGAAATTTCTTTATTTAAATCAATTTCGCCATTTCTTATGGAATTAACATGAAATTTTGGTGAAAGGATGGTGGATTGACCGTTATTTGTACATGTTAAAGGTTGTGCTTGGTAACTTAATTATGTGATGAATAACTTTTTTTTAAATAAATGCAATTAAAATTGTTCACGATCAATGCGTTGACCTTAAAAATTGTCTGTTTTTTTTACCTGGAAGCATTAGTTCTACAACTGAATCTAGCAAATTAAGACAGTTCTTTGTTTGTAAAATAGTCCTATAGGTCAGTACCATTCGCAATTTTCACAATCTTTACCTTACTTCAATGTAATTATTCAGAACTGCTAGTAAATGGGAATACATTACTGTAATCAGAAATTTGCTTTTTATGTAAGCTCGGATACGTATAGAGTAAGTGTCCCTTGGTAATTTATCAAACAACTTCAATGTACGAAATGTTGATTCGGTGACCTGCCCCTCGGAGAAATCTATGAATTTAGTTAACTTTTCGAAATCCAAGGACATTAACAGCAGTTTCATGGCGAAGGCACGATTTTACCGTCTAATTTATAGGTTGGTATGTGTTTATTTAATGCATGCAAAAGTTCTTTGCTACAATCTACATACCGACTGCAGACGTATTCTTAAGTGACATCTAAAAACTAAATAAATAAGCCCAAAAAATTTAGATTAACGAGTTATAAGTTATAACAACTGCCCTTAATATTGCATACTGTAAATACTGTATTTTTCAGATTTAGTAGGTACCACTTTAAGCTGTAGTTTCTTGACACACGAAAATTAAAATAAGTTATTTTTATAATGGACAGCAACATTTATGGAACATTAAAAATGAAAAATAGGTGCTATTTTATTAGATATTAGTCAGTTTTTGATTGCCAATACTATAAAGTCTATAACTTTATAGTAACGCTAAATAATAAACAAGTTTTCTAAATTTTAATAATTAGTTCTATTAACATTTGCTTATGACAAAGGACGCGAAAGGTAATACATAATAGTAACGTAGACGATAATAGCGTCACAAAACACTTACCCTTAGAGAAATGTAATAAAATTGTCATTAATATAGTAACTTTTAGAAATTGGAAGTTAAATTTTGGTTTTTTGAAAAAGAAGCACTTTCTTGCTATTAGTGCACGGCCCCATTTCCCACAGTGACGAAATTATTACTATTCTTTTTGAATTTTTGATATCCGATAGGTACAGGTTTTTCTTGGGTCCGTTACCTTAGCCACCCCCAATGTCAGCTTCTCTGTACCTAGCATCAGCTAGCTCCCAAATGCCAAAGCTCGCTCCACTGTCCTGCAAAAAATCCATTATTTTCATTTCGGGGGTGGCTAAGCTAAGGCTGTCCCCTCACAGTGGTTCTTTTCTAGACCTTTCAAAAGCTCCGAGTTGCTTAGAGCTAGCTCGATTTAGCTCCGTAAGTTATACAGCTAGCACCACCCGACAGACGTCGTAATCAATTCACAAAGAAAAAAAATAGTGTTCCCCCGGAAAGCCCAAATACCTCCAAAAAATATAGCATATGAATTTGAGCTAGCTCCATCTGGTTCCAAAATTACAACACCCTACGGCATCTACTGTAAACATAATGCTACCGTGCATTCGGGGTGGGCTAAGATAACGTTGCCGCCCCCAACAATTGTATAGCTCCGAGTTGCTTGGAGCAAGATAACTTGTGCTTTGCCTTTTTAATTTTTATTTTGTTTTGAGGGGGTTATTTTTTAGTGATCATATTTTGCAATAATCTTTTCCACGTCTTCGTGTCAATATTCTATTGAATTTTTAGTTCAAGGTACTTGGTTTAAAAACAGGTTCAGTGAAAAATCATTTACTCCCTTTTCTGAATTGACACTTTATAAAAAATTTTTTTCATAATTATTGCATTTCATAAACAAGTGACACTTTAATGTCTAAATGGAAAAGATTATTTATTTATTAGAAATGAATCTATTATTCTACAGAAGCCAGAAAATTCAGAGAAAAAATGAATACAGCCTGTAGTGAGAACCACAGTTTCCTCTTCGCGATTTTAAAGATAAGAGAAATTAAAATATGAAATTCGCAAATCGTACTTGTAGAAGAGAAGTTCATGGAGAGACGGAAATAATACTTCCATGACGTTACTCAAAGGAGATGAAGAAGAGAACAAGACGACGCTCTGTGTGGTATAATCAGGATAATGCGGAATATAAAAGGATCCAAAAAGGCGCAAAGATGGAGGGGAAGTAATGAACAAGACGAAAGGGAGCAGCTGGGGTATAAAGAAGAAGAATATTCACGCGAATTGTAGGTCACGTGCTAATCCTCTACAAATTTGTTGTGTGGAACATAGCAAAATACCGAAAACCATAATAATAATTTATTACACTGCACGCGTTTCAACAGCAAAGCTGCCCTTATACATACTTATAAGCGAAAATAAATTATTATGACTTCTTGTGCTTGTTGTGTTGTGTTAGATGGAAATAAGAGCCCCAGCTCCAGTTTGTGTGAGCTTCACCATATCTTTTAAACCATAAAGATAATTTTCGAAATGGAATGTAGAAATATTTAAAATAAAGGTATCCAATATAATGTTGAAGAAAACTTTTAATTGCGGATAGATGATTGTGGTGGCTTTATAAGAGTTAAAGGGGAAACCAGATATCAAGAAAATACATTCCGAATTTTGAATTTTAAAATCATGACTTTTTATAGGAAGTAAAATAAATGATTTGGTTGTTTATACATCATACAAACCAAAAAAATGCCATTAAATGTAAATCTTGGCTTCCTACCAATTTGATCAAAACCTGTTGAAAATTTGACTGTGCTTAAGCCAAAATTTATGACGCTTCACCAGCAGGTGATTTATTTAAAACTCGTTTATTGTTTTCCTTATTTAACTAGATTAACTATACACTCAAGTCATATGTATTTTCTTCTAAACCACTCACACATCTGGCCAATACATAAATATTTGAAGATTTTGTACTTATTTTTTTAATAGACCATGAATAATATTGATGATATATTTAGATGTTAATTTCCGCTAAAATGTGAATAATTAAAACTGACTGTTTAGAAGAAACCTTTTTAAACAACCACAATTTATCTAAATCAAGGAATAAATTCAACACTTTTATTGCGGATTGAATAATTTAGATCTTCCATTATGTATAAAAAAAATTACGCTTATTCATTTCGAGTTTTATTTCCTGTAAAGAATCAATAAAGCAGATTGCATGTAATAACCGTTGTTAAAACAACCCCCTTTTTCCCCTCCTTAAAGCTTATCAACTACCGCGCTTTTATGCATTTATTAACTCATTTACATTTTATCATTATTTACAACTTAAAGCTTGAAATTTTTAATGGGAAAACAAGAGTTATGCCAATTTTAACGAACCGCCTATTATTCTTCTCACAGTGAGTATTTTGCACCACCCGTTGATCGGTCTAGACGAACCCGACTGTGGTTCCCATCCAATTAAAGCCACCTGATATTTAGTTTATTGTCGGAACCTGATTTTATCCTCCACCTTACATTTTGAAGGATCCTCTTCTTTTTTATTGACGTTAAGGTGAACGTGGACGAGATGTGATAAATTTGTCTTCAATTGACATGTCAAATTCTCGTACGGTAATCTAAGTGCATTTGAACTATTCTTACAAAGTTTGTATACACTGAAAGTTTCAAGATTAATAACTCTTGATGTATGTACACTTTCACGTCCGCAATTATTATGCGATGAAGAGGTGTCTTCCGCCTTTGAAATGGTGAAATAGTGACAGTTAATAATTGTAAAGGAATAAAATTTAGATTTCTGGTTCTTATTGCAGTCTCGTTTGCAGTTGTTTCTAATTTGGTACTTTTTAAGCAATAAAGGGTTACGAAGGTTTGTGAAAGTGATTTTTAATTGACAGTGCAGCATTATTTTAAAAAAATGTCAATTATCAATTCCCGAATCAAGTCTGAAGCAGCTTTGTACAGTATAAAACTTAATAAAAATAGCCTGCGTTATCTACCAGGGTCATTTGCAAAAATTCTATACGAATTATTATTATTATTATTATTTAAGATATTTTTTATTCCTTTAAGGGTGAGAAGTTCAATATAATTTATAGAAATAAAGATAAAGACTTTGTCAAGCTAAAATTTATTTTTTCTTTGGCAATCCATTTCAAAGAAAAAGTAAATTTTAGCTTGACAAAGTCTTTATCTTTATTTCTATAAATAACAAGCTACACCAATGGAGAAGTTAATCCATTTAATTCAATATAATTTGTCTAAGAGGTGTCCAGTTCTCCCTTTTATATCGATATAGTGACCTTTTGTACCCACTGCAGCACGTTTTGTTAGCCCGTACGAGTTTATCGTCTCTAAAAATCTCCTTTACACTTACTGTATGCGAAACTAGGGGTAATTCTCGCAAATTAATTGAGAATATCGATATTTTTTATTACGGTATGAAAAACAGTTCTCTGTTTTTTTGGTAGTCCAAATTAACAATTTGGTTAGAAATTAGTTATAATTGTCACAGTTTTTTACGACATTTTATCCAAGAAAACATCAATATGGTACTAAAAGTTGCGTCCGCACATGTTTGCTTGTCTGTCGGTCTGTCTGTTTGTCAGTCTGTCTGATGGATATATCTGAAAAAAACTGTTAGAGCTAGAAGTTGTGTAATGAGATGTGCAAGGTAGGTACGTGAGATGGTTTATGGCCAATGATCTGATCCAGGTCACATCCGGTTTTCGAGGGCTCAAAGGTCACCAAGTTAAAAAATGTTTTTCTTCGAAGCAGAAATTTAAGGGCCAAATCGGTGACTAACTTCATATATTATATGAGATATAGACGTCCTTCTTAGAATGTAATTATCATTACCAAAACATCACGTACATTTTCTACTAGGAATTTTGTAATTTAAAATGATATAATCTCCGTGGATTATGGTATTCTAGTTTTATCCAGCTGATAATTATGCGAATTGTAAAAGCTAGATAACGACTTCCGGGATTGGACGTTGTCAGTGTAGAAAAAGTCGACGTTTCGCCCACTTTCGTAAGGGTCTTCATCAGGACAAGAACAAAACAAGTATTATATTTGCTTAATTGTTTTGTTCATGCGGCGAAACGTTGACTTTTTCAACTTTGACACGGTGCAGCCCCGTCTTACTGACTCTGCATGACTTCGTTATCACATCACAAAATGACCTTTTTTAGAGGTTGAACACTGCAAATTAGTGAACTTGGTGAATTCATTTAACAGAAATACAATACAGTTTTTCACGTTGCAGTGTACTGATCACCTTTTACTGGGTCAAACCTAGTCACAACAGAGAATATCACAAGTATAAAAAATGTCCGTATTCTAGAGTAAACAAGATTTGAATGTACCAGATTAGAATAACAAATTATCTACAATTGTTAAATTTATTTTGGTTGCTCAGGTTTCATTTTCCAGATTTGTTTTGCACGGACGAAAAAATTTGTAATTCAAATACATGTGTAATTTCACCTTTGAATTTTCGAAAACTTGAATACGCTTACATAATAAATAAAGTTGACGACGTGAAATCAGAAAATCTCAAAGATCTATTTCCATAATAAGAAAGTTCCCAAACAGTAAATTTCGGTACTGAATTGCAAATATTTGATCCTTGCATAATCAAATGTATTTTAGAATATCAAACTCTGATAGGAATTTTCGTTTTATCCGTCAAAATTTCCTTTATAAATTAAAAAATCTTGTTTTGTTTAATGTAAATTACCTCATATTCATTAAGCAAACATTCCTGAACGTTGAAACTAATACGATCGTTGTAAAGATAAAGAGTATCCAAAAATTGAATTAAGGAAATTGTGTGAAATTACCCAAATCTACATTTTTAAGATTTAAGAAGGATTTTAAGATTTTCTTTCAGATACAAAATCGCTACTATTTTATTATAAATAGAGCAGAAGCTTTTAATTTTTTTTTGCTATTCATTTCATACAAGGAATACGATGTGAACTCATGTAAATTAGTACATACCTTCTAGATCTAATTAAGATGTTCCGTTTTGGTATGTTAACTTTATACATACGTATAGGAATCCGTAGAGATTGTCAATGTAAAAACATGGCGAGGTCGATATTAATTTATAACATTTTAAAGAGTATAATTAAATGCAATAATTTTCTTTCAATGCACGCATTTCTAAACTATTATATAGGTTCAAGTTTCTCTATTATTACGTTGGAATATTTATGTAAACGGTTAATGCATAGAAATCGTTGATTTGTATAAAATGTCACGTAAGTAGAAGGAGATAAAATGTTCTTTACTGTATTTTATACTCATAATGAGCAAGAAACGAGGCATTTTCACAATTTCAATTAATTGTTGGCGACATTACGGTAGCCGACTATTACATTTAATTAGCCATTTGTCTGAGTGAAGAAGAAAGGTCGCAAGATGGATCCGTGTGGAACCTCGTAAATATCAAAGTAGCGTACATACCATCGAATAAATCGCAAAATCGTGATACAAAACAACATACTGTGATTTCCGAATTGGCAATATTTTACTCATCGGTATCTTCTTCAGTTGATAACCGTTAGTAGGAAGTAGGTTGTGGCCTCTGACTTTGCGACCTGCTGACCTGTCTCTTTCTGTTGAAGTTATCTTGTTAAATTTTTATACAGGTGAATAGTCTGCCCCCGCTATTCGCTTTACATTAACATTCTGGTAATTTATTACCATTAGATTTACCTTTCATATAACATATTTATATGTTTGCTTGCATGTTTGTCGTTTAGACATGTGCTCATTTGAATTTATAATTAATATTTGTAGTGCCTACTCTAGAAGACCTAAAAATACTTAACTCCACTACTTGTTAGCGAAATAATATTTGGAAATTCTTCAACGACCACTTCTCTCATATAATTACAAAAACAAAAAGATCAAATGGAGCACACGTATACTTGAAGTATAAATAACGATTTCAAATATTTAAAGTATTTTCCGTCTCGATTTTCGAACGACCAAACTAAAAGTCAATTATATTAAAATTAATTGGACGAAATAACAAAGTAAAACTGCCGAAATGAGAAAGACAAACATTTCAAGAATGAAATCGGCATCTTGAAAGATATGCGATCGTAGCTAACTAATGAAACCCTATTTTTTTTGTATTAATTAATTAGTAATGTTATCTATTGTTCGTTAATTATTAATAGACGCGTTTAGATGCCTTTCATTTAAAAAAAAACTTGTATTATTATTAGTAATAGGTTCAAATATCTCGAATGAGTCATTGAGTTTCGCAACATTTTTTAACAAACCGGTTAACATTAAATTTATCTTTTGAGTGAATTGCTAATTTTGACTTATTTAATTAGTACTAATCGATATTTTTATTAGCTTGTTTTTCTTAAGTTTTACTACGGGCTAGATTCGTACACTTTCACCCATAACGTACCTATAGCTTTAACTCTAGTGATAGTATTCCATTTAGTTCAATGTTTTAGCACCGATTTTGGAACCTCAAACGGAAATGTTATCTTATGAAATTAAAGCTGTTTTTTTTATTTCCTAATGGCCTTCATTAATTAAATTCGCACGATTATTTATTACTAATATTGATCACAATAACGTCCACTTAAACGAATGCCAAATAGATTATTATGTATACATACGGCATGATGCATTCATCAAAACAATTTTATAAACAGTTAATCATTTTTGTAATTCACATTAGGTACAAGTTAATAACGTATCTATCTATCAATCAATCATTGGATGATGTGCAAAATTTCATTACAGTAAGTGTTACATTTAGTCCGTTATAAATTCATATTTGCCGTTAACGCTATAGAAATTAATAATTACAAATCAATTTCTAATAATTAAATGTACATCTATAAAAGTCAATCGATCGATTCGTGTTTAACCATTTTTGGGTAAAACAAACGAAGCGTGTTTAAATAATTATAAGTCAATATAAATGAAAGTAGCGCGTGAGATCACTCTCGTGCTGTGACAAATCTTAATAACCTTTTGAATAAAAATGTTAGGTTCGCGTGGATTATTAAGCGAAGGATCTCTTTGCTAAGAGGATTATTGCAATTATCATTATGTCTTACTAAATAATTCTCGGACGTTCATTATTTTTATGGCCAAAATAATCATTTGATGATCATATTATGTAATTGAATATTTGTTTTTTAAACATCCTTTAGCTAACGTAATTTTGCAGTCCTTTTTTTGTCATTTGCCAAAGTTACGTCATCCTTGAATTTCGTCTTATATTGCGAACAAATTTTGAGGAAGTGAACCATTTCCTTATAATTCTGTAATTATTGCAACAGTTTCTTACTAACTGGTAGGTAATTATCAAAATTGCAATTACATGCCATCAGATTACTATTGGTACTCGTTCTCAAGAACTCTTCGATAATGACTCACGGAGAAACATTAATATAAAATTGTTGCACTGTTAATAAACAAATTACGTGTTCGCCAAAACAGTGCATTTAAAATTTAAATATAATAAGCCCCACACCGTGGTCCTTACACACCTCTACCTCTTATTTGAAGGAATGAGCACCTTTCTCCTTCCCACCAATATGAAATTTGTTTTTTTCTAACTCTGGCTAATTACTGGAAGGATTAACGGTACGGTTATGTTACCCACTGGAAGGCAAGCCAAAAACCCTCACTGGAACTAACTATAGTATCAGTTGGTATTCGTTTAGTTTAACCAAGGCCACCTAAAACAGGAGGCCTTGGTTTAACACCTAGCAATAAGATTTTACACATGAAAACTCATGGTGGTAACGATTTTACTTTTTGACTACCTTACCAACATCGCATCTGTACAAATAATGACCCCCAGACTATCGCAAGGTGCCCCCCCCCCCCCCCCAAATCCATAACGAAACCATTTCGAAATCTTTCTAGTTTTTGGCATTCAACATGGCTACATGTAAGAATTTGTCAGTAAATTTCCAGTATTGAACGTGTTCACGTTTGAAATGAACTGGAAGAATGTCAAAAAAGGTTTTCCGTCTAGTTCATAATTGTTTGGTCGCAAACGTCTCCTCCTTCATCCGTTGAGTTCAGTTTGAAAGTCTTTTGCAGTGATGGTATACTAATGTAAAAAAGAAGCCAGAACAAGATTATTGTTCTGGATTTAAACTGTTTAATATTTGCATTTTCATTCGGTGCATTCTTTTTACTGGTCACTTTCCCAATAACCGTTTGGCGTTGCACGAACTCTTATTTACAGAACTGCATTTTCTTGTTTTGCTTCCTCCTCCAGATGGTGGCGAAAATAAATCCCTTTAATGAACACAAAATCATACCACAATTAACTTCCATAGAGATGACTTTTCTATTTAAAAGTTGGAAACGATTTTGTAGTAAAAGTTAGTTATTTTTGTACCATAATTCAGATTTTTCCTTTTTGGAATGTGGCAAAATACCATGATACACTGATGGTTCTGTTTTGTTAACAATAAAAGATGGGTTATTCTGTGTAGGGGTTGCATATTTTGTAACGGTAGTAGTCCAATTAAATTGTCATTTTGCCTTACAAATGAAATAAAAAGTAATTTTTTTTCTGGGGCGTGGGGGGTGGTCGAAGGGGTGGTTTGAAAAGCTTAAATCCAATTTTGTGAATTAATCAAGGTTGCGCTATTCAAGCCCTACAACTTTCTCTTGAGCGACCATAACCTCAAATTAACGTATCTCGAGTTATTGGCGAAAAAAGGCGAAAAAAATTTGACACTTCGGTTTTTTTTCTAAAACTCTTTTCAGTCACAAAATAGAAATTTTTGCTTCATGAGAAGGTTGTAGAGCTTGAAAAAATGAACAAAATCACCGTCTTCAAATTTTAGATTCGTCAAAAATTAAGACAGAAGGGAGCGTCCGAAGTTGCGCACTTGATTCTGTCGCGCATCGAGCGCGGCGGGACACGGCAGCACGCGTTCTGAAAACTGTTCGTTTTTCGCTTCTGTCTCTTTTCTGATAAATGCTATCGACTAATGACTAATATGAAACATGTACAGGATGAAAATACCTACCTTTAGCCGCAAATTACATTAAAATTATGTAATTGAAAATTGGACACAGTAATGAGCTTAAGTCATATAATCGCTTCAAATAGCCATTTTAACTTAAATACATTTTCTGGCAATAATAAATAATACACAATTGATATGCAATATTTAATGCTGCCTGTAGCAATAAAATTATATTCATTAAAGAAATGTGAAGTATATAATTCGTAATTTCCGAATATAATAATCAATGTTGAGGAATGAAAGTTACAATTTAAAAATTACAATGAAGTTAAAAAGTTGAATTAAGAGTCATAATATTTAATCTTAAACTTAATGTTTAACTTATTTTTTATCACAACGTTACAATAAAAGTTGAATTAAAATATAACGCCATATTAAAACTAAATAAGTCTAAATATAGTATTATTACTTTTTTTATTTTCTCAGTTCAGCATCGCACAAACATCGCACAACTACTTAATTATTTATTATTCATTGTGGATTTTATTCCAGATTTTTTGCATGAATATACTATTACATACTATTCATAATAAATTAATTTTTTGAATGAATCTTTTACCTTAATTTTCAATTTTAATTAACCATCGAGTTAAATTTTAACTTAACTTTTAATCTAAATTAATTTTGATCTGATGAAAATGCATTCAAGCAATCTTGGATTTACTGCCATTCTTTTAAATGCAAATGAATTGCATGTGGACGATGGTAACGGCATTCATTTATCCGGAATATATGGATAATAATTGTTTGCATTAGCGAAATTCACCCCCCCCCCCAATGTATTATTTTAATGTGGTAAAAAACAAGCTTCTGTCTGGATATTTGACAAATGCTCAAAAATTGTTCCTTTTATATCTGGAGATCCTGCTGGAATACAAAACTGTAAGTTTGTTAGCCTTCCTTGTACTTTTTCGAAGGTGCTGTACTGAATTTCGTGGCCAATTCAATATATTAAGTATTCTCAGGTCTATATCACAAAATCGGCCACGCGACAACATTCCTTCTCTTTTCGAAAAAGACTACAAAGACTACACTTAGAGCTAGGGTTAAACTACTAAAAAGTTAAAAGATACTAAGACAGATTAAGAAACATAATTGGTCAATTTTTGAAGCAATTCTTAACCAATCAAGTTTTTTAATCAGCTGATTATTTTTGGCTGAAGTACTATTAACCCATATAGACACAAAGCTCACGTATTTTTGCATTAATCACTATTGCTTTAGTGAATCACTTCCCATCCTATTTATCATACCATTCCCAACGTCACACTTCTTCATTACATCTTCAGGTGTTCCATAGCGAGGTGTCCACATTTATTCCCTATATTCATTGACGACGTAACTACCGCAACTTCCTGCACCTGCTTGCTATGCGCAAATAGATGACTTAAAAATTTAGCGACTTTACAGGATTTTTATTTCGTTTACTAAACTTGTAAAGTGGATGTAATAATTTTCATTGTGGCCAATTTTACGAATTTGTTTGCGGAGTGATTATGAAAATTGTCTCTATATCTACGTCTCGTTGAAATAATTATTGTAATGGCGTTTACCCCAAAAATTTCCATTTATTTAAGTTCTGTAGCTGCTTTGAATACCTACTTTTGAAATAATATAAATTTTTAACGATGCCTTACCCTTAAACCACCAAAAAATTACTCGGTAATTCAGGCTTTTGTTCCAAAATAAATTCATCAAATAATCGAAGGTCTAATTGCAAATTTGTATAAAAGCTCTCACACAATTAGATATAGGGGTCTTTCAAATAAAAGCTGCATTCGATCAGCTGATGAAGAAACAATATAGATAAAGACATGAAGAATAAATGCTCCTGGGAACGGAGAAGCTTGCGGTCGCTACAATGGTCGAGACAATTGCATTGTGGTCAAACTTAATCCGGTTTTATAGCCGCTTCAATTAGTTGAATACAAAACAAGCGGTACTTCATCGTTTATAGGTTACTGTGGTGGTGAATATTAAAAGAATTTTAAAAATATGTAGCGTACTGATAATAAGGAATTTTCTTTGTCACGCCGCAGGTATGGTGCTCTAACGTAGCGTTAAAATCACCGCAGAGTGATTGGGAAAGGGGGTAATTTAATATGAATGTCAATACTATTTTTGTAAGATTGAATTCCATAAACAGTTAAGCTTCAAGTTCATTCTCACGAATGCATTTCCATGAATGACGTCGACGTTTATTAATATACATTTAGAAAAATAGTTTTAACGATAGAAATCGGCGCACGGTTCATTATTATTCAATAAGAATTGGTCATGCATATATGTTGTATCAAAAATTTGAAGACGTACGTCGAATAAATTAAAAATGTTTTCGTTCATAATCCAACAGTGACGATTATGTTTATAGAAGGCTTCGATGTGAAAATTTTAATCCAATTATAATGCTACAGCCTTCTACCTACAACCTCTTTTAAGCTTCCTTTTTTGAAGATCACAAATTATGTTTATCCGACGGTTCGTGAAACGGTGTCAATTTTACGCCGACTTCATTTTCAAGGAGGATTTTGGAAAATATAAACGTGACCTAACAGCGCTCTATGGCATTACAGTTATTTAAAACTATGGCCGGTGATTCGTTGCGGTTACCACCATCACCAAATCCTTTACAAATTGCATTCTTAGATTTATTGATTGTGAAAGCTTAACAAAGAGATTTTATTAACTTTGGCATCATAGATTCTTCAAAGGACAGAATTCTTTATTTCACACCAAAAACGGCTGTTATCGTAATTATCGTCATAATTAGAAATAATTGCTTGCTTAGGTATATTAAATAGACGATTGACTTACACCCTTTTTTATAATCCGACGTACTATTTCTAGGTTTAGACCGTTTTAGCGTTCCGGAAACGTAAAATTAATACGCATTGATTAAATTTTATTTCGGTTTAATTGGGCACTTAATTAAATCAATTGCTATTTGCATCTCAGACAGGAAGTTTTATTAATACTTATACGACCACTGCATATCTCGAATTTTGAGAGTTCATTTTTATTAATGACTAAACTTTTCATCCGTTAAGCTCACGTTTTCCCATCAATCTCATCATTATAAAAAGTTAGAGTATTATAAATCTCATTTGTTTAATAATCGGCTTGCACAAACGGTTCCATTTCGCGATATTGCGTTTCGAATTATCCAAGTACTTATTACCTCTCTATCTGGTAAATTTTGAGTAGGCGCATATTTCAATTTTTATACTAAAAAAGCAGCTTTTCAATTTTTGGGAAGGTTCATTTGATTCTTTTGGGCATTACTAACAAAGATAAAATTGTGTTATCCTCAAAGGAACTTTACAATTCAAACCGAATCGCCACCATTACTATAATGCAATATACCTACATCCTTTTGGGAATATTTGGAAATTGTATTAAATTAATAATTAAACTATATACCTAATATAAAATTCAACTTAACTTCAATTTGATTATTGTTGTTTTGTTTGTAGCCGTACGATTTGACCAGCGAATTTTATGAAACTTATTTATATCCAAGTTCAAACAAATGCAGTTCTAATTCTTTCTGGTGAAGATAAAATTTCTTTACCGTTAGAATTAGGGAAGCTATGAAAATAGTGCTTTGGTCTTTTGGTGTGAGAATAGAAGGATTAAAAATTGTTGCGTAGGGAAGTCGAACTGAATTTAAAAAAAGATTCAAACTACGTATATCAGATTCTGAGAGTTTGAATTGAAGCTGTAGATCTTCGGAAAGTCATCTGTTTTTTGATTCATCACTCACTTACGTTATAAAATGATCTACGTCACTAATTGTTTAGGAAATAGGCTGAGTATCCCACAGGTTTTTTAACTATTCAAAAGCGCTTTTTTGGTTCACGGTCTTAAGCCTACGTTTACGCATTCTTCGTCTACAGTTCTGTTCTTGGAGAATTCTACGCAAACAAATTGTTCACAGTTGTTTTGATCTTTTCTATCAAGACATGCCAACGATCCCAAGTTATATTTTCTGCAGAAACATTGCGTTCTAGTGTAATGTGTAATTTACGAAGAGAAGCTCTTAGTTTTCGTGTAGTTCTGTAGCGATTCATTTCTCCACCAAGTCCTTCCCTAAATCGAGCGGAAACCTTCTTCGAGCATCCAAGTATCCATACTAGTATTTTTTTGATTTACCGGTAGCCATGTCCTAAAGCACAGCTAGTGAATGGTAAAACATATTTATGAGCCCATAGATCACGTGTTACTATTACGGAATCAGAACAAAATGAACTGGAAGGAGGTAATGCTGGACACATTTGTGATTTTGTCACCCCTTTTAGTAGCGTTTCAAAAATATTTATCGACACTACTGCGATGTTCACTTTCTGGAAGGAGTGGATACCTCTCGGTTTCAGCACAAGACGCAATTAAGAAACCGTCAGCGGCAATATGGACAAAGAGCAAGTAATATGAACAGGATTAAGCTAACAGAATTGGAAATTTTAAAATACTTATCAACGAAATTGAAGATTTGAATCCAGTAGACACACATTCATACCATATTTCGTTGGCTTGTTTTTCATATACACTATGAAAGCAGGTCTCCCTGAAAGGGAACAAGTTGCTCATCAACACTTTTTTGCAATTTGAAACAAAAACGAAAAAACCTTGTCAAGAACTTGAAACGATCTCGTGCTTTGGAAGCTTGACCACAGAATGCAGGATGTCCAAACTACAACCTTTATATAGAATTTAATAACAAAAGCACTCTCAACCTTCCCTTAGCAATTTAATGAAGTGAGCGATGAAGCGATGGTTATTTTTTGTTAGAAATAAGTAAAACTGCTACAATTCAAATAGCATGTATAACATTGTGACGAATTAATTGATCTCCCTTGTTAACATAACTTGAAACGTAGGTGAACAATCTTTAAATTACCAAAAAACGAATTTTAGCTGAGTAGCCACATGTTTTGAAACTTATACTGGTAACTGGTTTCATTATCAAGCAATCAGAAGATTAAAGATGATTAGAACTAATGATGGCTGAGAGGGAAATATAAAATAATGACAAATTAAATGTTACATATTAATTAAAACTGAGTATATGGAGAAGGAGATAAAGAAGGAAATGGATAAGATGAGACGAGGAAGTAGTGACTCCTGAGAGAGGAGGTAAGAGGTAAGAAGGAAGAGCATGGGAAGAAAGAGAACGAATGGAAGGAGGAGAGAAAGGGGTTGAAAGAGGAGATAGTAATTAATGATAATGAGAGAAATGGATAGGAATGAGAGATTAAGATGAAAAAATAATATAGTGGTGAGAGGGATCCGGAGAAGGACTTGGAAGGGTTCATTCAGAGCAAATTGGGACTGAGCGTGAGGTTTAAGGGTGCATGGGTAGTGAGCAGGGGGGCAGAAAAAGAGATGGTGGTGGCGGAGTTGGGGAGACAAGATGCAGTAATGAGGAAAAAGGGTAACCTGCAGGGTTCTAATGTATACATAGAAGACGATCTGACCAAGGAGGAGAGGTACGTACAAGGTGAGCTACGAAAGATTGCCAGGGTGGAAAGGGAGAGAGGAAGTAGAGTTAGAGTTAAGTTTGGCTACAGAAAGATTTAGATAGAAGATATGAGGCACGACAGAGCATAAACAGGGTGTGTTAGTGAACCATAGTGAAGGGGAAGGGATGCGAAAAGGTATGAAATTGCGACGGTATATTCCCAAGACATGAGAGGCATGAGAGGATATGTAGAGGAAGTGATGCGGGTTATTATTGGAGGAGACTTTAACGCCAGAACAGGGGTGGGAGGGGGGATACTGATAGAGAGAGTAGAGAATGGAAAACCATGGACAAGGTAACAAATGGAGAGGGAAGGGAGTTATTAGACATGTGCGAGGAAAGAGTATGGATGATATTAAACGGAAGTATGGACGAAGACGATAGAGGCAAGTACACATACATGAGCACGAGGGGAGTGTCTGTTATACACTATGTGTTAGTGAACAGGGAAACTTGGGAGTAAGTAGAACAGTTGAAGGTGGAGGACGAAGTGGACCCAGACCATCAATCCCTGGAGAAAAGTTTTCACTCAACGCTTTTAGCAAACGTTCGAGCAACCCTCATATAGGTAATTTGCATGAAAAAATTCGCTGAAAAATATCCTCAAATCATGTCTTTTGATATGAACCCACTTTTCGTCAAAATGCCATAAAAATTCATCGAACAATTAAGCGTATTAATAAGAAACAATAAAACGTCATTGAGTGCAATTTAGTAACTTCACCATCGACTACACTTGCATTGCAAAAAAAACTTTTTACTTTATGTAACCGTCATTAGGTTTTAGATTTATGTCATGACGACAGGTAAAATAAAAGTAACAGAGTTAATTTTTAAATCGTTGCAGTTGACTCATCAATAATTCATGAGAACTTTTACAGTCAAGTTTCGCTAATACATACTGACACATACTCTTCTCCATTCGACCCTTTTCTCCCATTCACCTAAACGTGTAGAAAAATATTTTACATATATGCATGTAATAGATTTTCTGTCCACCAATGTCTGCTGATTTTTTTTAGTCCGACGTGTAAGATGTAAAATGAGATGGGAACGCTATCTGATAAATTAAGTAATGAATGCCTTTAGGTCTAATATGTAACTAGTTGAAATCCCTGGATTACAAAACGAACTTCGAATACCGCAGTAACGAAAGTATAAAAAAAAAAAATCTGGCCTTATCAAAAAGACAAAATTTGATAATTTCGAAATTTCGACTTTAAAGTCGAATATTTCGAAAAGTATTTGAGATATCGAAAAATTGGGACCGGATCTTGAATCAGCATAAAATTTCACATAAGATCCATATCTTAACTCGGTTGTAGACAATACGCATCTCTTGCAACGCACGGACGCACGGACGGAATATTGATTCCAGTAACGAACGAAGTTCGTTGAAAATTACTTGTCTTGTAGTCGCTCAATCAATGACTTTTAACAGCGAAATATTTGCTTCTAACAAATTTCAGGATCATCACTTAAGTGGTATTCAAAAAAGGTTCAAACAATACCTAATAAATTATAATTAAACGATAGACACTCGCCACCAACTTTCACACACTTACTTAGACATTATTAACCATGAACTTGTCATTTTTAATGAAAAAAATTGTCGAAACTCTAAAATTAAACTTCTAATTGACTGAATTAGTTTATAAGTTCACATCAAAAGTTTTCTAGAGAAAACGTATTCATTTAGTAATGCCCCCCTGAGAATTTTATTTATTTTTTATTATTTTATTATTTTAGATGATGTTAGTAATTTAAATACTTTAAAGTAATATAATTTCCAGCTCGCTACACACGTCTCATAAAAAACGAATTAATTAAACCAATTTTTGAATTATTGCTTAAAAAATAACTTTATTGGAATTTCTTTAATGAGCTTGTTGAATACCTAATTCCCACAATCTGCATTTATTTGAATTGTTTAAAAATAGTTACATCTGGCAACTAATCGAGGGAACGCCATAAGGCGGTTTATTGTAAAATGAATGCAGTCACTCATCAAGAATTTGGGGTAGGTACATTTTCAGTTTCACACCCCGACAATTCTAAATAAAAGTGTTAGTCTTTTGGGATGTCACCGAATTCTATTTAAATTTGTGGGCAGCTGCGGTGTAGGTTGGTGGTTGTGATTTTTAGATAATTTCCAAAACAGGAAATGTCACAGGGACGTTCCTTTCCGTTCTTCATGATAATGAAATTCGAAGGAATTTCGATTCTATTTTATTAACTTCCGCAATTTTAAGATCCTTTTACGTACCGGTGCAACGTAATAAATTCAAGTTGAAAGTCATCCCTTTCGTGTAGTGTTTTGATGGGAAACAGGTTAAGGTTGTTAGATTTGAGATTTAGCTAACAGGGTGGGTGAAAGTCAGTCTGGAATTATAACTCACTCGCGTGAGATGACGAAACATCGCGGTTTTTGTAGTCATTACCATTCTGGTTTTCTTTAATGTGGCTGTTTAAACTATGTGTATCTTTTTCGGAGTCCCTTTGCACTGTTTCGTAGTAACTTATGATTAACGAGAAAGCATAATGTTGAAAAAAATAATTTTAAACGATGAGCTCTCATCATTTTACCCTTACGAAATGGTTTGTAATTACTTTACTATAAATATTTCTTTTATCTCAAAAGGTATTTTTGCCAAAAAGCAATAACGTTCTGATTAAAAAATTCTTGTACCTTTTACAATAAATCAAGTAACTATTCAAAAATGAATTTTTCGGTTTTCTTGGTTTGTCTTTAAAAGCGCTTGGAATTTTTGATTTTTAAGCACCATTTGAATCGGTATGCACTGCACAAAACGAATCTACGACAAAAAGGCAAACAGGTCGTCAAAAGGACGTCGCGAAAAAAGGACGCGGTTTACTCCATCAAAAAGTTGATTTGAAAGTATTAACATGTGGACTATTAATTAAAATTAACTTATTCATATAGAATATATCCAATAATTACATGTTGTGACAACCATTATTCTTTTTTCTGACCAACCAAAGTACTTGATAAGTTTACTCATTTTTATGCTAACGCAACTAGGTCCACTTTCTTGCTAAAATGGGGTCCGCTGAAACGGGGCACCGCCGAATTGGGAACCGCTGAAACGGGACACCGCGGAAACGGGGAGCGCTGAAACGGGGCACCGCCGAAACGGGACCGCTGAAACGGGGATCGCTGAATCGGGTTTATGTCATTCATTTATTACGATTAGTTCTCCTTAACAATATGAATCTACGGGCTAACACCTGACACTACGAAGTTCTAACTAAATTGCGAATATATACAAAATATCGAGCAAAATATGTATTTTAGTGGTAGGTACGAACTGGTTCGTGAGAAATTGAAAATGGAGGAAGAAAATGGTGTCATTCTCAAAGGGGAGATTGTCATAAATTGCAAAAACGCCCTCAACATCTGAAAATTTCATAAATTAAATATAAATACAAAGGTTGGTACTTACTCATTGTATAATCGTACTCGCCTGTTTCCTATTGATAGACACGTTGCAATTTCGATCAGTTGTGTGTTTCTCACGAATCAAAATGTACCTAGGCGCTCTTCAGCATAAAAAGTAAGTTATAATTTATAGCTAGAATCTACGATTAGCTTAAGTTTTAACTATTTTGCGTTCCTTGTGAAAGGAATAAAATGGAAACAGAATTAATTCATAAATTATTATTATTAATACTTATGAAAAAAGAGAGAGGTTGGGTGATGTAGATATTATAAAAATGGGTCTAAAACTCTTTGGAATGACATGAGTCTTAACACAGAAGTTGGTCCAACGAAACGAATTTAAATTTCAGATATACCCGTATAACTTCTAGGGATATAACAGTAATTAACTAGTGATACTTTTCAGAAGTGAAATACTCGAGCATCGTGATGGTCAGAGCTTTTTCCTTTATTTTCTCTCATAATGTTTCATCATAATGACATATGTGGTCAGTTCCAGCTCTTCTGTATTAAAATAAAAATAACACGCAATAATTCCCTTGACATTTTTACATTTACAGAAAACCAACCACGACTGATCATGTCATACCTTACAAATCATATCACCCCCTTTCCCATAAATTGGCAGCCTTTAGATTTTACTTTAACAGGCTCCTTCACCTACCCCTTCAACCTCACAGTTTTAAAAAGGAACTGGACATCATTCACCAGATGGCCTTTCGTAATGGGTACCCGCATAATCTAATCCACAATCTGTACAACCACCCTCGACATTCCCAGTACCTAAAAACAGAACCACCCTTTCATCCATCGATCAACCCCCTTCGCTCAGTTATTTTTCCCTACCGTATATTGGCCCCGTTTCCTTTTTCTTTCTTAACTTATTGAAGAAATTAGATATCAATATTTCCCTTAATTCCAAATTCAACTTACACAGCCTTCTAGTGAACACCAAAGACAAAATTAACGCTTTGGACAAGTCTGGTGTGTACAAACTTACTTATGGCACTTGTGATGCTCACTATATAGGTCAAACTGGTCGCAAATTCAGTAAGAGAATCTCAGAGCATTACCCTTGCATTAAAAATAACAATTTTTATTCCAAATCCTCATTTGCCACCCAGATTTTAGGCACGATTTTTGATCCTAAACTCAATTATAGGCTTTTACATTTTTGTGGCAAAGGCACCCGTCTTAACCTCCTTGAAAATCATGAGATAATAACACACCATAAGAAAAACCCTGCATCTTCCCTTAATGAAATGTTATAACTATAATTACATAAATTACAATACACTTCTTTAATTAGTTGGCTTTCCCGCTTTTGCGCCGCTTTAGGTTCCTTCCAATTTTGGTTCGCATTTGTCCTCGCCCTGTTTGTGGGACAAGTTGTAGCCATTTTGTCTCATTTTTTATCAAACTTTAATTATTTAATTTTTTTCATTGCTTTGGGTTGTACGCTTTGCGACCCCATTGTACAATGTTGTTAATTTAGTTTTACTGGTTTCCTCGTAAGTATCCGAATAAACATTCTTGTTCTTACCTTAACCTATTTCAGCATGGCCTGTTTAATAGTTTAATTATCAATTTATCCCGGTCTTTCCATTGTTTATCGGGACGTCTCATTCTTCCTTCACTTATCATTTTCACATCAACAATTTGTAATCCTTAAATTAAAAATCTAATTATTATGCAAGTAAGTACTTAAACGCTAAGTTCCACCTTTTCATCTAATTTTATTCGTATGTAGTTATAAGCCTGAAGATGATATTATTATATAATAATAATAATAATGCTTTATTGTGAAATATAAAGTAACATCGCAAACTATTCGCTAATATTTACATGTCAACTCATTTATCAACTTTACTTTAATTTCAACAATAAAATTCATGGGAAAGGTTGCGTGTTATTGATTGACCTCGTCAATTTAATTAATTTAAACCAGATTGAACGAGGCAAATCTGAAGAAAGAACAGGCAACAGCATAAACTAGAAGACGGAAGAAGATTATCTACAAATCTTTTTTCATCACACTTCTGCTTCAAAATCCAGTTAGTTATTAGTAACGTGCGGAACACTGATCGACACGGTAACTAGGTTTTTCACTTCCTATACCTTGACCGGCTTGGAACCCACTTACCTAATCCGGGCGTAAACTAAGCACACTTACCTTTAGACCATCGAGGTAGTTAACTTGTACTTTTTTGGTGTGTACTTAAGTTTTCCCAGATGAATCTCTGATATCCGGAGAGAATTTTCCAATTCTTCTCTTGTTAAGCCAATCTGATTGTTCCTTACCATCCTCTCCATTGTATCTTGGCACGCAGACTAACTCGATTCGGGTTAGCTAAGGAGCAAAGAGCGTTCGGCCATCCCATAATTATCAGCTTGGACGAACAAAATAAGAATTCTATTATTGACATACTTTTTTGCTCTTAGAATTGCATTGATTTCATACGTGTTTTAGCGTCAACCTCTCACTCCACGTGGCCCAAGAATATTCCATCTGATATTTCTTGGGACTATCGAGTAATATGAGAATTTAGGCCACTTATGTTTGCATTAGGAAGATCAGATGAAAAAAATTGGAACTACCGTTGCCAAATCGTTAAGGAAAATGGTCGTCATCGTAGCGAACCGAAAAATTTCATTTTGATTCAAGTCGAATCGTTCAAATTTATGTAAAGTTTCATTATTTTAGAACATTTAACTTTAGTTGGCATAAACAACTCATGCTTGTACGATACAGAGTTCGATATAATTACAGATAACCAAGATCCGGATCCCTGCTGTGCTATCAGAACTCATACCAAGTTTCGTGTTTTACAAGTTGTTTTACTATCGTATACTCAACATCTACCCACACATTTTTTACTTATCTATTTTGTTTTAATTATAAATCAAATCGATTGAGTATATATAGTATGCCGGCGATCCCAAAAATGAATTTTTATTCTACTGCGTGCCGTTCCATATTTCTCATATTCTACGCTAGGGGACACTTTAATTGTGATGGTTTAAATTAATCGTTTATTGTATATAGGCGGATGTTTTTTGTTAGTTTAACAATAACGAAGTCGTAGCTTTGTCTGCCTTTCTGTACAATTACTTAAGTCTGTGTAGCAACATTAATCATCCTTTCTTATTTGTTAAATCGAGCATAAAATGCAATTGAACGCAATTTTAATTAGTTTCTATTTTGCAACTTACCTTTTTTACTTAAAAAGCGAGCTTCTGGATCACCTAACAATGTAACAAAGAAATCTATATCAAGCGAGACTTAAGTATTTGAAAAATTTTACGCTACTTGCATCTGCAACAAAAAAAATTTCTTATTGTAACTATTTTAGGTTGCGGTACTTTAATAGTTGGTAAAAATTCTTAATGAATGCAATTTATAAGTATATCGTGAGAAAAATCGTACATGATTTACTTTTATAGTTATTAATCGAAATAATAACTGGCAGCTATCGCTTGTCGATCTTAAATTTGTAACGTGATTATAGGGTTTCATTTTTTAAAAACACATCTTGATCTCGTTTAATCCGTATCAATGATTATTAGTTTCATTTTCAAAACTTGTCCAACTTCTATCCTTATTAAAATGGCCTCGAATAAATACACTAAAATATGAACGTAAAACTTCGTGACAATTATTAATTCTCATGATGAAAAATTGCACTCTAATTATAACAGATTTGTTCCCATGCTTCATGCGCTATAATTTAGCGATCAGTATATAAAGTAGGCTATGTATTTATTAATTATTGCTTTATCTGGTATATTTCTGCACGTTTAATGCTTTAAAGCAGTGGTCGTATATGAGTAAGTAATAGGTAGGTAACGACTTTACGTGTATACAAATTTATGTGAATGCACATCATAATGGCTCCGTGCAACTAACACATACGTGTATATAAACGCTTAAAGGCACCGCAAAAAAAACGTTTTTGTTTTATTTAGGGATCA
Source organism: Pyrocoelia pectoralis (assembly GCA_036250285.1). NCBI lineage: Eukaryota > Metazoa > Arthropoda > Insecta > Coleoptera > Lampyridae > Pyrocoelia > Pyrocoelia pectoralis. Next base: position 80,604,523 of record CM070075.1, on the reverse strand, counting down.
TCACATGTGGTATAAGTTGCAGGTAAAAACGCAAACTCTCTAATATACCTACTATTAAATTTCAACTTCTGATATTTTCTGAGTAAGGCATCAAAACAACTATTAAATTAAGCCTTGAATCTCAAGCTTGTTCTAAACTTGAGAAAAACCTAAATTGGAACATTGCCGCAATTTCATCTTTAGGTACTATTTTGACACGTGGATCTTAATGTTAAAATGTCGAAAGTTTTGAACACGATGGAATAAGAAAAGCGAAAAATTGAGTTCTTCGTAATTAAAAATAACTCACATGTTATGTAAACATTTCCAGTCATGTAACAATACTGATTTTGAAAGGATGTTCCACATTGTGGGAAGAACCCCGAGGGCCGCTACCGTGACGATCCGAAAGCTTTAACCAGTCTACCAGGTAGTCAGTCAACAACCCCAACCTACCCAAGGGCGAAAAGCATGAAGTCACTCACCTACATAACAGAACCTTTTCATTTGATTAAACATCCGTGCTCAAATTACACGGTAAAATTAAACACCCTCTAGAAAAAAATGTAGAAAGTGAAAGCCTTTTTTTTGCCATACCAGATTTGTATACGGTAAAAAAAAGAGTCTGTTAAGCACTAATAAACAGAAGTTAAATAATATTAAAGTAATACAACCGCTTACTGAGTTCAATTTTAAAAACAATCATACGCCGCCTTTTTCATTTATTCAAATCATTAATCGACTCCTGACAATAGCAATAGTAAAAAGTTCTTTCGAAAGCTATTTAAGCCGCCCATTGAGCGGATTGATTGATTATTTTATTTGATTAAATAAATGTTCTTACGTTATTAGTTGAAGCATTTTTCTTCATCTTCGTTTTCTATACTGTATAGGTAAGTATCCAAATTATGGGATAATTTACAATTGCCTTACGGCTATAGAATAAAATTTCGCCGAAAGGTAAACGATCCTTATACTCCAACCCCCATTCAAGAAAACACGCAGATCCAAATTTGTATAGTAGGTACATGAATACTAATTTCGGACAGATTTCCAAGACTAAAATTTACATAATATAAGCTTAACAGCTGTACCTTCGTCGTGGCTTTTTTTGAACTGCCACGTTTCGATTGTTGTTGTAGTACCTATAGGTAACTTTAGAAAACGCGTCTTTTGTACTGATTAATGTGTTATCAAAAATTTAAATGGAAAGATAAACCGAAACAAAAATCACTTGGGAAATTTTATTACTCCATAAGAACTACCTAATGTTAATATCAACATGTTGGGGAGCCAATTAAAATTATTAATGCTCATTATTTTAAAAATTTAATTGACCGAGAAGTATTTTATCGAGTTTTATTAAATTGATTGATACTTTATTTGAAAATTCACGTAAACTACAATTATTCCACAATTTTCCCAGGATCGAATTTAGAATTGAAATACTTACTTAGTTACTTAATTACAATATGCAAGTACACTTAATTCTCTACTAATTAAACTTCACGGTTATTACATTTTAATTATTAAGTTCATTAGATTCAGATGCAGTTTTAGAATTCGTCTCTTTGCGGTTCAAAAATACTTTTCAATGTAAAAAATCTAACTATTTTTCTGAACTATTAATTATATAATGTATCCACTGGTGTTAGGCAAAATTCCTTCACGTTGAAAATCAATTCTTGTGAATCAGTTTTTTTTTTAAATAATTTCTATTAAAATACGTGAAGCCGCTTTATCGTCTTATAGGTACTGTTACAGAAATAGATTGTTTCTTACAAGCAACAAAAACATCGTTCATTTTAATATTTTCACGCTCTTACAGCGTATAATTTTCAATTTAAAGATCCGTAGCTAATCGAAATTCGATTTGTTAGCTACAAATTCTAAAAATAATTTAATATCTACTTGTTTAATATCGTGTGATAACGTATGCGGAAATAGCATAGATAATGTGCGTTACGGTGACAATGACGTAGATATTTAAGTGGGAAGAAAAAGGGGTGAAATTCATTACTCACATTTCATTGATGCACGTGTACAAATTTCATTCATTCCAACTCATTCAAAAGTTGTGATAGGAAACGGAACCAGGGTCAGGATCTCGTTTCCTTACTGCTCTTATGTAAGACTCAAAAGGAAGCGAGACCAGACTTTCCGGTGTCCCTGAACTTTAATTGACGGTATGGTGCATAATATAGTGCATCTTCGAAAAAATATTTCCAATTGTTGTATTTTACTTCCGTTAAAGGATAAATAAGCGGCTTCATTCGTTTATTGTTCGTATATTCGTCCTGTACGTCTTGTGCGTGGAAAAATCAACCTAAATATCTGCTTGAGTGCTTGAAAGAGATGTTGAGAATAAGCTGGATTGCTACAACTAGCGTGAATGTAAAACGTTCGAGATTTTAACTTCGTTTACCCGAACATTTCACCAATAAGTCCTGCTGAGAATTTAAACCTTTATGTTTGCAACACATTTAATGCGATTCTCCAATAATAAAATAAATGCGTCACAAGAGGCATGTCGAAAGAGACATGTAAGAGGATTGATCACCAATTCAGCTGTGTTTATTGGTCAAATACTGGAATGGGATCAGTTTATAGTCTTCTGAAGTATTATGTTCAACAGTTCAACTGGACTCGATCTTTGCACTTTGCAGTACATCTTGTACTAATGTATAGACTATAGAGTATAGTTTCGGTTCTCAAATTTGGTACGGTGCTTATCGATATAATAACTAATAAGCTCCTGCTCCATGCGACCTTTTATGATGTGTATTCATCTGTGAATGAAACATTTTAATTTGAAAAAGGAACAACTATTTTCTCATAGGTTTTATGTTTGTGTTATCATTTACAGACTGAATCACACACATCCCGTATTTTTAGTAAGATTATGAAGCAAGGGGTGGTTTTTTGATCACCGAATCTTAGATCATAATAACATTAGAGGATAAAATTTCGATTACGTAGCTTCAGAAAATCTATCTACGGGTGCATCAGGATAATATTCAGCAAGTGCATATCCACAAATCCGCCAACATACATTTTTTTTCGAAACCTGGAGGCAATGACACTTACAAGAACACCCATCGCGTTCGTACAGCCAGAAAGCTTTTAAAATGGTAGTACACGGAGTATATTATGCTGCGAACAAGTGCCACTCTGCATTTTTTGTACACTAACTGGCTACTTTCAGATCCTCTTCCCTTAGGGCCTAAATGTGAGGCCTACGTGAATCTGGATATTCTACATTGCTCAGATCAAATCGAGAACCTTGAAGAGTTCCTCTAAAAAGAGACTCTCTTATACTTCTTCTACCACTGTCCTTTTCCTAGGAATCGAGGTATGACTAAAAGTTCACTTATAATCAGCTCATCAACTATTGAAAATTTGAAAGCTTAACCATGACAGTATTGCTTTTGCAAATTCATTTTAATTCGTACAAATTTGTTAACGCAAAATAAGTGCGTACAGGTGAAGGTAAAATTATAATGAACATACTGAACATTCGTATCAAAGCATTTACTCGATAACTTTTTGCAAATACATCTTTCAGTGGTATAATTGTGGAATTTTGTTAGTTTCATTCCCTTTGAAACCAGTGATGAAGATATAGTCAAAACCAGATACATCCAGCAATAAGTATTTTCTTCTGACATAAAGTATGGACAGAGGGTGTTGGTTTGAAAACGAGCGGCGCATCACATTCTTTGTGGGTGTTTGGTAGGGGTTCTTAGAGAATCCATGTTGGCTGCATATGGGTCCTCTGTCATCAACCTCAAGTATATTTCACATGTTAGACATGGGCGACACATGAGGGTACAAAGGTCCGAGTTTGACTCTCGCGTTCCCATGAGAATCTGCCCACTCTAATCAGAATTCAAATAAATGGGAAATAGCGACAGGGACAGGATGATTAGGTTTTCAGAGCCCCTTCAGGAACGAGAACGTAAAAATGGGAAAACAGAGAAAGGTTAGAGAGGAATGGGGTGAGGATGTTGAGGGAAACGATATAAAATTCCAGCATGCACCTGTAGACTTTACGTCATGATAACACCCTTTATGTGAAACAGGAAAACCCTCTAAAAAACCTCATGATCGGCATTGTGGGAATTGAATCTACGGCCTTCAAAATCTGAGATAAACGCGGTAACGACTAGTAGACAGTACCTATGTCGATTCCTTCAAAAAGAAACCTGCGACTGTAGACCCTAGTGCGTTCGATTCGGGTCGTGACTGAAATTTCGTTTATAATCGGCGATTAAAAGAGTCGTATGTCTTCTACTTCACTGTACAATTTTACTTTGTTAGGAAATGGTTATGGATTTTAAAAATTTTCAACTTCAAACATTCATCCCCCTTCGCCTATGGGAAATAAAGAAATAAATGTAATGCCAATAGTTTTTCATGAACTATATGTATAACATTTAAAAAATTTAAAAAAATGCTCGAAGCAAATTTTAAGAAAATCGATTTTATATTTTTGACCTATTTTGGGCACCAATAAATTGGCCACCTTAAATTTTTGTTCTTTACCAATTATAAGTAAAAGTTCTGATCATCCTTTGGCTATAATTTCCAATTTTTAAATTTTAATTAAGTTTAACGGTTCTTGAGCTACACCCTAAAAAGTAAAAACTTGGAGAATTGCTATATTGGCCCCCATTTTGAATTTAGAATCAATCGAAAAACGGCGTTTTATTTGTTACCATGTCTACTAACTTTTCACCAAGGGAAATTAGTTTGGGTTAAAAAATGTTTGCGCCCAAAATAACGCCCCTAGCTTGGGCCCCTTTGTGCCGATTTTGATGAGAAGCTTGTTTTACGGATGAAGTTTTTTCATAGGCCTTAGTTTTAAATTTCATCAAAATCGGTCTAGTAGTTTAGGCCCCACAGCCATAACGTACCCACCCACCCATGGACCCACAGACAAACATTTTTCAAAGATGGTGGTTTTGGACTCAGGGGGACTCAAAACCTCGAGATTCATCAATATCTCCAGTTCAATTTTTTTTTCGATTACATTACCTACTTTCCCAAAAAATGTAACTCGCCCAACCCAGTTTGAAAAAAAGACAGTTATTTAAGTTAGTCAAAATACCAGTGAGCCTAAAAAACTCTCAGGGGCAGCGCGCCGGAAACTATAAAAGATGAAAAAGGAATCAGGGGGCTCTAAGCAACCTGACCTTCCATCATCCAAAGAGGGGCAACCTGGGGGCTCTAAGCACCCAGCAAGCACCTCACACCCCAAAGCTGACCCAAAGGCTGGGACGCAAAAGCGACACCGGTCTGAGGGCAGCACTCCCAAGGGAGCCACTTCAAAGAAGGTAAAAGCTGGGACCGTTAAGGATACCAGAACCTTCAGCGAAGCAGTAACGGGCTTCAGAATGGCTTTTGTCCATGAAGACCTGGAGGGAACGCTGTCGGAGGAGGAGACAGGGCGTATTAAGACCTGGATCCTCGACAGAATTGACACCCTGACCACTGGGGCGCCTTCGCCCAAGTTCACGGAGTGTCGCCACCGAGGGGGAGCGCTGTTAATTACGTGCGCAGACCTCACATCGGTGGGCTGGGTTAAATCGGAGCTGGAGAGAGCAGCTCCGTGGGAGGGAGCCAAGCTTCGATTCGTCGAAGCCAAAAACCTCCCAAAACCAGTGACGGCACACGCCTGGATCCCCGGGACCCCAGAGGAACCGGCAAAGATCCTGAAAAGGATCCAGAACGCTGGCGTAGAAACCAGCAACTGGCGTGTGGTGGACAGGAGGGAGGATCCCAAGGGACAAACATTGATTGTCCTTATGGACCAAACCTCCTGGGACAAGCTGGGGGCCAAGTGCAACCATCGACCCTACGTTAACTTCACCAGGTTAACGTTTAAACTCCTCTCTAAGCCGAAGGTGGGAAGAGAGGAGGAGACCAAAATGGAGTGCGAGGAGGCAACAGTGGCTGAGGGACCCTCTGAGGAACCACAACCAACTGCGTCAACCTCCGCACCTCAGTAGGTAGGCACAGTTTCAATGGCGAAACTTGTGCAAATAAACCTACACCATAGCAGAGCGGCGTCCGCCGCCCTCTATGCATACATGGGTAAACATCATATTGATGTAGCCCTGGTTCAAGAACCTTGGACCTACAAAGGGCAAATACGAGGTCTGGGACTGAGCCAACCCAAATCAATCCCAGATCGTGTGTCATAGCTAAAGATAGCGTTAAGTTACTACCACTCTGGGAATTCTGTTGCAGAGACCTAGTGGCAGTAATGCTGACAGTGGAAAGGGATGGGAGCGAGAGGGAGCTTGTGCTCGGATCCGCATACCTTCCCTACGACCAACCAAATCCACCACCAACCACTGAGGTTAGCAAACTGGTGGAACACTGTCAGCGGAAAGGGTGGCAAATCCTCCTCGGATGTGATGCCAACGCGCACCACACAGTGTGGAGCAGCACGGACATCAACAAAAGAGGCGAGTCTCTCCTAGATTATATTATTAATAATAACCTAGAGATAGCTAATGTAGGCAATGAACCAACCTTCATCAATATTCGGCGAAGGGAGGTAATTGACATAACATTTGGAACTGTGACTGCTTGCAGCTCAGTACACAAATGGCATGTGTCGGAGGAGCCATCGCTATCCGACCATAGATACATTCGCTTTGACATTAAGTCAAACGAAGCGGCTACGGCCGTTTATAGAAATCCGAGAAGAACCAACTGGGACCTCTATATGTAGAGAGAACCTAAACCAACCTCGAGAACTGTCCAGCCGAAGTTAACAACTCGGCGGAATTGGAGGCATGGAGGAAAACCTCCGCATGGCCATCAAAAATGCCTATGAGGCAAGCTGTCCCACGAAAGAGAGGAGAACCTCAACTAAAGTGCCCTGGTGGCATGAGGGACTCTCTCGATTGCGGGTACAGACTAGAAAGCTCTTTAATAGAGCAAAAAACACGGGAGAGTGGGATTCATACCGAATCACACTCACCGAATACAATAAGGCCATAAGAAAGGCAAAACGCGACTCGTGGAGGAGGCACTGTGAGGAAATTGAGCAAATTCCAGAAGGTGCCAGACTCCAAAGAGCTTTACGAGGAGGAACAGAGGGCAGAATCGGTTCCTTGAAGAAAACTGAGGGGGGCTATACAGAGACCGTGAAGGAGACTTTGGAGCTTTTGCTTCAATCACACTTCCCGGGATCAAAGACCCTCTCAAAATCTGACGTAGGCGAACCAATAACTCTGGAACCCCTTTCGAGAGCGAACAGAGGAGATTGGGTTTTGGCTCGACAGATAGTGAACCTTACAAAAATTAGGTGGGCAGTGAAGAATTTCCATCCGTACAAATCCCCAGGGATGGATGGAATTCTCCCTGCTCTATTACAACAAGGCCTCGACCTGGTAGCCACCACGCTCTGTACGTTACTAAGGGCAAGCATTGCCCTAGGATACATACCCATGGCGTGGAGGGACGTAAAAGTCGTGTTCATACCGAAACCTGGGCGAGACTCATACGCCCAAGCCAAGTCGTTTAGACCTATCAGTCTAACGTCGTTTCTCCTAAAACTATTGGAGAAACTAATTGAACGACACATTAGGGAAGAGGTGCTGGGACTTGAGCCCATCAGTAAATACCAATGTGCCTATCAACCAGGTAGATCCTGTGAGCTCGCCATCCACAGAGTAGTGGACACAGCCGAAAGGGCGATCTCCTCTAAGGAGGTCGCTCTAGGGGCGTTTATAGACACAGAGGGGGCGTTCGATAATACCTCTCTAGAATCAATTAAAACAGCTATGGAAAGCAAGGGGGTACAACCTACCGTGTGCAGGTGGATACATACCATGCTAAAACATAGGAACGTTACAGCCTCGCTTAATAACGACTCTGTAGTGGTCAGGGCCGCACGAGGATGTCCACAAGGGGGAGTTCTCTCTCCTTTATTGTGGTGCCTGGTAGTGGACGGACTGCTGAGGCGACTAAGCGAGGCTGGTTACACCACGGTTGGCTATGCCGATGACATAGCGATTGTGGTACGCGGCAGATTTGAAGAGACCGTATCAGTTGTGATGCAGGGAGCTTTAAATCTAGTGGAAGCATGGTGCGGAGAAGAGGGTCTGTCGGTTAATCCAACAAAAATGAACCTCATTCTCTTCTCACGAAGAAAAGGGCCGACAAAGCTAAAAGACATAGCAATGTATGGCACCAAGGTGAAGGTTGTGGGAGAAGGCAAATACTTGGGAATAACGCTTGACCAAGGGCTAACCTTCAAACCGCACCTAGAGAAGACAGCGAACAAAGCCACAAAGTCCTTGTGGGCTTGCAGGCGAGCGTTCGGAACCAAGTGGGGCTTATCTCCAATGATGACCCACTGGATATACACCAGAATGATCAGACCGATCATTACGTATGGCTCACTGGTGTGGTGGCATAAAACCTCCACCCAGACGAACATACAGAAACTTAGCAAGGTGCAGCGTAGGGCTTGCCTTGGAATCACGGGGGCAATGATAACCACCCCTACGGCAGCTATGGAGACCCTCCTGAACTTACCGCCGCTAAACCTAGCAATTAGGGCAGAGGCGCTCAGAGGGGCATACCGGCTGAGAGTTAACGGCGAGGAGGGATCGTCAAGGGCGGGCCACTCGCTCATTTTTGACGAAATCTCCAAAGACAAAACCCTTAGTATGAATACTGAGAGGATACCCAAAACAGTTTGTCCCATCAAACTGTTTAAGACAACAATCCCCACTCGGCAAGACTGGGAGAGTAATTCCAGTAAAGCGAAGCTGAATGGAATCGTGTATTACACAGACGGCTCGAAAACTACAAAGGGCACTGGTTCTGGAGTATACGGGAGCAATGGACGGGGCTGCAGAATTTCTGTAAGCCTAGGACAACAAGCGACCGTATTCCAAGCCGAGGTATATGCAATCCTGACGGCGGCTGCTCAACTATTAAAAGAGAACCTTATTAAAAGGAAAATCTTTATAGTGACAGATAGCAAAGCAGCGATTGCAACAATAGACTCATATGTGGTAAATTCAGGGCTAGTCCTTGAATGCACACAAATGCTAAACGCACTAGATAAGTGCAACTCACTCACACTAGTGTGGGCACCTGGGCATGCGGGAATCGCAGGTAACCAGGTTGCTGACGAGCTTGCGAGAATGGCAAGCGCAAAACCACTCATAGGACCCGAACCGGCTTGTGGGATTACTTATAACACAGTCAAAAAGGAGATTCAAGCAATACTCACGAAAGAGCATTGCAGACATTGGTCGAAAATCCCAGGACAGAGTCATTCCAAGATCTTCCTGGAAACCCCAAACGGGGACCTAGCTACGTCCATCTTAAAGTTAAGCAGGACGAAGATAAAACTTGCGACAGAAATGGTCACTGGCCACTGTCGCATGAACAAACACCTGCACAACATGGGACTGACTGAAAGCCCGACATGCAGGGGTTGTGGTGAGGCAGATGAAACGCCCTATCACGTCATTTGCCAATGTGAGGCATTCATAAAGGCAAGGGAACTCCTACTTGGAAATGAAAAAATTACACAAGAGGAAGTAACGAAGATTCGCCCTACTAAAATCCTGGACTTTGTGAAAGATACAGGTATTCTTGAAGGGTAGACAACATCGGGGAGCACAATAGACCAAAAGGTCGCAGTGCGGGAACCTATCGGGACCACCCCCAGAATAATAATAATAATAGTCAAAATATTAAGAAACAAAGATAAGAGTAATGCGTTGAAAAAATGGCGAAAGAAATATACTATTGATAAAAGGGTCATAACTCATAACTCATACTTAGTCATAATTTCAGAATTTCTAAAAACTAAAAAACTATTGTTACAGCCTTACAGTCTTCAAAATTTATAGTTGAAGTAAAACAATGCAACGGAACAACAATTCACTTCATTCTTCCGGCTTTGACAGTGGTAAGAGAAATGCAAATGAATACATTAAATTTCCTGGCCTTTCGTCTTTAAGTGACGAAAGATGATGACAAAGAATTGGTTATATGGAAGAAACATAATGCGCAATACTGACATTCATTTAAGTTTATGATGTTATTCACGCATAATAAAATAATACACTGAATAGGCGAGGGAAATGCAAAATTGAGGCACGATGGGATTATAAAACAAACATTTCATTTTTCAAAAACTCAGATAAATACGGTAATTTCAATTTTTAATAGTATTTAGCGTATACAGGCTGGAGTCAGTCCAATTTTTGAACATACAGGCAGACAGACTAATTAAATGATTATAGTTGAGGAATTGAGTGGATACTGATCGAATTGTTTCAGTGTTGTTCGTCCAAGATTCGTTACCTTTTGAGATTGGCGTTAGTTTCAAGTTTGTTGAGTGCGATGGAGGCAAATTCAGTTTTTAAGCACTTACGTGGTATAATTAAAGCTTTTTGATAGTGGTAATGTCACAAATTAATTTTTCACAGGATTTTGGATATCATAACCATAATAAAGATTTATAAATAAAATTCGAGAATCAAACATTTATGGAAAGTAATTGAAATGACCACCACTGTATGGTTGTAGTGTCAATCGATGACTTGGCACCTTTGGGCTGGGTTACTCCATGACTTCGTCATACTTCACTAGGACGAAACCGTTTCGAAAGTATAGTAACTAGTAAAGAGTAGTGGTCGTTGAAAAATGGTCACCTTTTCCTATCAGAATGATTACTAATGTCCAATGTACGACTGTAACTAATGTTAACTCGTGAAATATCAAATTATGTTAATGAAGAGCTGAAAAGTATTGATTCGAATGGATTGATTTGACTGGCCAAACTATAACGTATAAGAATTTAAAGTATTTAATACAAAAATTTGGCGTCGAAAACGGCGGTATGGATCAACTGAAATAAATGTAAAAGGAAATTATCAGACCAGTTCATCTAGGAATGATTATAGTATACGCATTAGAGAAGGAAGCGCCAGAGAAGTTGAGGTTAGGTGTTAAGCGCCTTTATCATTTTCATAATCAGATGGGTATTATTAGGCAATCAACAGAATAGATAATATTTATGACAGCCACAAGCAAGTATATAACAAATAAGTCGGTAGCCAGAGATAAACCCAAGTAGCGTAACTGCCCTAAAGCTCTATTGTAATGATGCTGTCGAACGTCTCAACTAAACCCATAAAGTCGTACGATGGATTATGAATGCAACCTTTCTGTTATATAAAATTAGTGCAACTTAAAAATCGCTTTGGGCTTTTGATCGAGATCGACGAAAATAATGCAAATTCGCCTGCCGTTAATCTGTAAACATAAATCGATTACTATACCTATACCGGCGCGTATCCTTCAGGGTATAAAAAGGAGTAATTGAAACGGTATATTACAATTATTTATTAAATAATAATCAAGCCCCATGGGGATGTTTTACTTCTACTGTTAATAGTATAATTAATTATTTATAATTTAAGCCCCCCTCCTAAATTTGTGTATTGTGAACTCATCTTATTGTAAAATGTATTTTTGGACGTTTTTGGAATAACCAAATCGACAAGGTGTGATGTGAATACGAATTTATCACACAACAAAAGTGTTTAACCAGACAGATTCTGTTTATAAAATGACAATTTAACATAACTGGTATCGAGTTCATCGATGACAAAAATCTTGAATGGGTCTACCGAAACTTGAACTGTGATGATGTCGCTTCACCATTCTTCGACCTAGAGTCTTCGCACCTGTTCACAAGAAGGACATTGACCAGTTATTATCATACGCAACTCGTCTTTCCAGTTTCTATTTCATTGCATTTTGCTTGTTGCAGTCAATTCTTCCTTTACATTCCGTATCTTAAAAATATTAGTTTAGTTTTTTAATAACCTATTTTATTTCTTCTTAAGTGGAACTTTTCGTTTTTATCGCCGCAAGGAAATTTCGTCACGTTCATCGATTATAAATGGTGTAGTAGGTAATATGATTGCGATTTCGCGGTGATGCTATTTCTCGTGTTGAACTTGTAAAGTTGTGAAAATTCTCCCACAGTTAATAATGTTAATTAATCGTATACGCCCACACATACCACTTCGAAGATTACGCTCACCGATAAAGACTGTCAGGAATTGGAAAAAAAGTAATTGTTCTAAATGTATACATCTTTAATTTGATACAAAAATAAGAAAATTAGTATGCGCTATACGCATTCAATTAAACCTTTTTATTAATTTGGCTTTCAATGTATTTTATTACGTTAATAAATTTTATTTGTGGGAAACCTATACATCGAAAGTATTTTTTCTTTGTTCAGTTGACAAGATTCTCAATCACTGTCAAATACGTTTCGCGGAGGGTGGTTAGGTAAGAAATCTTGAAAACTGATGCAGACTGCTGATTTGGATAGGTTGTCGCTAGCATGGCATTTCCCTTACTATCTTTGATCAGTGTTTTGACTGCATCTTATCCAAAGCTCTTGTTTCACATTGCAGCATCTCTAATTGACACCCACATTCTTTACGCTGACTTATTGAAATGTGTAGAGGACTACTTTTTGTCGCTTTAATTAAATCTCCAAGACAAGTAGTAACCAATAACAAAACGTAACAAATTCGATTTTAAACACGGTTTGACGTGAGTAAAGGCAAAGTTTTGATTATAATCAAGAACATTCATCCGCACCTATTAATATTTCATTTGTTTCTTTTCATTTCTCAACCTTAATCTATTATTATAAGAGGTTTCTTTAACAAAAGTAAGTGAATCGTTTTCGTAGACTATAATTACCTAAAATGGAATCCGTTTTCACTAATGCTTGTAGTATTTTTACAAATACAACATCAATGTTTGGGTACCTGCTAAGGAAGCCTTCTTTCAATTACGTGAGAACATTTCTTGCATTGCGTGCTATCTGTTATTACAAAGCAACCGTGAAATGAATAAACATGTATCATTGCATTTCGTAATAAGTTGATTATTGGTCATTCATTAAAATTATGACGGTTATCTAATAGAAGCCTTGTCGTCGTACCATAACATGAAGCAGAATATTATGAACTTCCTGTAAAGATACTGAAGCGTTGACAAACTTGTAGCAGGGATGCATATTACTTCCGCAAATCCTTACGATAACCACACATACATAATATTATGCCATTATCGATTTAAAATTCACTTTATTAATTAGGGGCCGAGATTATAACAGTTAATTGGTGTTTTAATGCGAAATTAATTATATTATACGATTCTAATTACGTGTGTAATAGTCAAAATTGCGTTTTGTAATTTAATAAAGTGGAAAATCTATACAAGCAAATAAATTTGATTTCTTTAATTATCCAGAATTAATTTTATGCTATTTATCTATTTAATAAATTGTAAATGATTAATGGTACGGGTTTTTAAGTATACCTACTTACGTGGTACACCTACTATAATGTTTTACAATGTTGCGATGTGTTTTCTGTCTCTATATTTTACCTACTACTTTATTTAGAAGTGTTCGTATTGTCTCATAAATTCTGTGTTGTTGCACGTCAAAAATTTTCCATTTTGTAACCATCTTTGTTTTGGGTTTTCTCCCTTATACATTAACAATTTAAGGGTGGCAAATTTCAACCATGCGGACAATAAATGCGAACTAGGTCTCGTTAGCCACATTCTCATTTAGCGTTGTGTTCAGTGAAATGGCTGTTTTGTGGACATCCAAGTCATTATGATCAATCAGGATATGATGGGTATATGGAGGACTTTCTTCCGGCTTAATGGGAAGTCTACATTAACTAAACCATTGTTATTTGGATATTCCATGTACTAAGATAGAGCGGTATTTGGCCATTTTTTTATTAAACACTTTTTCGCATGCATTTGGAAAAATTCCTTCTCTGTTTCATTTATTCAATGCAAATAGACCATGAACCATCGATCGATGTTACCTTATGGAACAAAGTATTTCGTCAAAATACTCCCGTCGCTGATCTTGTATTCTTCTTCTTCCACTGTTGTTAAGAGTTGTTCATGTTATTCCTTATAGTTCTCATTTTTTCATTTTTGACAAGTAATCCATCACTCATAGCAGCATTTTGGAGGCCTTCCTTTGTATATGGATGTGTTAGATCTTCTGTTCTAAATTCATCACCCTCTTCACTGCCTGTAAGATCTATTAAATCTTCTTTCTTCAAAACTTATTTGGAATGTCACTGCCTCTACTTACCTCCACTTAATTCAAAAAGCATTATTCAACATATGCACCCTATTCCGAAGAAATGTGAAATAAGAAGAAAATTTTTTACAGTGCTTCAAACAATGGCGCAAGCAGTAATTACAGTTCCCTTTAGTGGATGTCACTTCTCCGACTTGCTGTGGTTTTGAGAGATCTATGCACTATTATATGAAGAAAATTAAACCATTATGTACATTAGGTTCAAGTTTATACTGAGTTGAAACAGCCTTCAAATTTTGGTAAAAGATGCTAACATTATTACTGAAACTGGTAGCTCTACTTTAGCTTATTTGCTGTAGAGTAACAGACCATTTCGTTGCTAACATCCATTTTTTGCAGTTCAAAATTAATTTTTCAGTCTCTTCTCATTTGCTGCCACTTATTCGTAAGCGATCGTTTTCTGCCCACATGAAGATTTAACTCCTATACACCAAAACGTACTTCAAATCCCCGTTTAAGGGTTCTTCGACACAAACTAACTTCGTCTACTCGTCCTTTTTGTTTTTCAATCTAAGGAATTGATCTTGAAATCTTGAGCATTCTCTTGTCAGAGCATCCTTGTTGTGATTCTTTCACTCGAGTGGTTGGGGTGGTTTTTTACTATTCTACATTAAACCAATATAAATTTTAAATCTTGAACTAATACTGAAATCCACTTATAGCAGTGCTGCAGAATATCATCAATATAGAAATTTGAGACACAATGAACTCCAGAAAGTTTAGATGAATTCCCGAAGTCGCTATAATATTAGGGGCCGCCGTGAAAGGCAGTAATCAAATTATAAACTTTGATCAAATTTTAACCGAATATTTGTCACCTTTTTTTGCATTTCTGGAAGGATAAGGGTAACCGTTTTTAGAAACCCTTCAATTGTGAACAATCAGTCTTGAATCTTGAATTATTTAGAATCCTCTTCGATTAAGTATAAATTTTTCATATTCACTTTTTAACCACCATATTATTTAATCTGCCGTTCTTGAAACTTAAAATTTAGACTTTCTTTTTTACATTAGGATTTTAGGTGCACCGAACTGTTAGAAGTAGTTATTATTATATGGACTACTCTACCGCTCGTAATCAGTATAAGGCAACGATCTTCATAAACTTTCCAAAAAGGCTCTTGTGTACCTTCGACCTAATTAATATCAAAATAACGAAATAGTAGTTTCGATGCATTGGATCCTCGATTGGATTTTTTCGTGAAATTCAAATTTTTGTGTTTGGAACTGACAGCGCATCATTTTAGGACTTTTTAACCTAATATTGAATAGCAGTTTTCAGCATTGCACAAAGTTGAAAGAAGTATCGGTGTTCTAACACTAATAAGTACATTATTAATGTGGACGTGGAGTGCTACGAATATAAGTAGCTCTGTCTTGGGTCTGGAACCTTTATCGCGTGGACTACCATGTTATTAAGCGACACTCACTAGTTCCAATTAAACGGTGAATGACTCAATAATAATTGTGCTTAATCTGTAACGCAGATTTTAACCTTCAATAAGGCTGTTGAATTAATCGGTTTCGTAGGATCAATCCTTTTTCTCAAGTTTTACCAATTTTTTTACTTGCAATTTTTGAATTAGAAGATAGACGGTCAAAACGGAAACCGTATTACTTTTATTTAGGTTGGCAATTTGTGTGGCGAAGCTGTTTTTAGAAATTGAAAGCGTTAACGAATAATTAATTTAGACTGCAGTATTTTGATTTTCGCCAATTTACCTCGAAAGTTTGATGAAATTCTTTGTTAGCCATGACTTTTTCAGTATTTTTTAAGGTTGTTCCTCCAACAGGAAACTATGCTGTGTTATCTGAGAATTAACGTATTGATATCAGAAAATCTTCCACCTGGTCGACAACTGTAACTGTTTGAGCAGATGATAAGTAACTTTCTGGTGTTTCAGTACGATTTGTGCTCAAGGCGAGCATCAGATACACAATCTTTACCGATTTTGTGGGAATAACAGATGTCACTCTTGTCACACGTCCGACCTCGACTTTGATCTAAATAAGGTACAAGTTTATACGTATAGATAATGCTATATCCATATTAACACAGCTGTTATTCACACATAAATGAAAGTTTTTGTAATGAAACATCCCTCATATCCAGAGAATAAATATCAGATCTAACGACAATTTTTTCCTACCTATGAAATATGAAGATAATGTTTCTGCAACAATAGCCAATATTGTGTAATCGTGCCTACTTTGTTCTTGAAGAGTTATTTATTCACCAAGTTGTCATTGTGGGTTTAAATCTCACGATATTTAACTACCCATTCAGAGAGAATAACGCTTTGGTTGAATACATAATACATGAAGATCATCGAACAATATAACTAAAATCCACTTTGAACGAATTATCTTGTCGTTCTCTAACATTTATTGCTAAATCGCATAGTTTCAGTATTTTATTATTAATAATATGTCATTTACAATCGATAAGATATGGGGGGATATATTTAAAACGTTTTACATAAATTTACTGTTTATTGAAGTTGGCGACAGAGATTGAAGGTTATAAATTACTATAATAGAATGATTAAGCGATTTCATTTGCATAAATTTCGTATAAATAATGAAAGTGTGCTGTGGGCCCATTTTATTACTTATTGAATTAAAATAAATGTAATTATCCGCCAAAAAAAATGTGGTTGACTGTTACTCATTTTGCATATACACAACCACGGTTGTATTTGAAAGAATTGGCTGAAAATGTCGACCTTATATTTTTGTTGTCTTTTTGCTAATAAAACTTAATTTTAAAGAAACAGAATTATCGTGTGAGTAAATGTCGTGACGAGGCGGTTTTAGTTAAGACAGGTTAAATGTGGTATATTAAATAGCACTGTTACTTCTGACGTGATCTGACTAACATCCTTGTTTTTTTTCTTATACAATTCTGCCTTATCCTAACATTAAACCGTTAGATTAGTTTACTGACGATGGGTCAAGATGTGCGGAATTCACAATAATTATAAATTAAACACAAGTTAATGTTGTACACGAATTTAATTTCAGTTGGGATCATTAGAGGCTGAGCGGTTCTGCTTGGAAGGGTTATTTTTGCAATAAAACAAAACGTGAAATATTCGAGTGAACGTCATAAAATAGCAAGAAGGGCATTTAATTTTCTGTCGTCGTGGGGGTTCATTCTTAATGCTTTTTCGCGTCGTGTTAAAATGTTGCTTTCGCTTATTAACTTCTTTTGTTGTCTAACAATTACTTGGTAATTATTAAATATTTTTAAGTTTTATTTCTAACATTTCGTACCCGTTTGCGGCAGCACGAAGTTACAAAGCCGCTTTTAACTGTTTTTTTAAGCATCAAAATGTCAGTTCTTATATGAAATACTGAAACTGAAAGATGGCGAGCTTTATGAATATTTATATTAGTTGCACAACGAAGTAGTTTAATTTTTAACGAGTATATAAATGGATTTTTTTCGAAACGAGCGAATTTGAGCTTTGTTAGCTTAACTCGAAAAATTAATTAACAATGAAATAAGTTAGAAGATCAATTTCTTAATCCCACCTTGAGAATACTAACATAATCAATATTTATGTAATACTTCCTTTTCGACTGAAGATTTCACAAACGTGACTCATATCTCATATGCATTAGTATTTATAGAAATTTAAAATAATTTCAATGAATTTATTAGTGGGCAGTGAAATACTATGAAATTCCTGCATAGTAATAATCAATCCATACGCCGTCTTCGCAGCTTGCAAAATAGAATAATATTTTATTATTGTTTCAGAGATCCTTCACGCTCATCCTTCAGGCTGTGGACCATAACAATTTTACATTACCAAGTAAGTATAGTTTTATTACCTAAATTTGTTTCGTCCTTGCCTTAAGTCAAATAATGAAAGAAGGTTATAATTAGGGCGTCGAGCTTCCAACTTGGTCAAAATAATATACTCGTACATCCCTCGGGACAAACGTGGCTTGTTAATGCTCATTCACATCACTTTCAACCTACTGTTTTATGATTCACAATTCCATATAGAATTAAAGCTGTCATCGATTTTTAAATCGTCCTTTATGCTGTTATTGCGGTATATCTTATTGTTAAGATTATTGTGTAAACAAATTTTTGAATTATTACAACTCACTTTATAAGGAGCGTGCTTCGGTACCTACCTACTGTCTGTAGGTTCCTTAATTCTACTTTCTGTTGTACTTTCAAATCGTGTGAGTAAATATTTCCAAATATTATGTTTTCCTTTGATGCACTTTATATTTTTCCGTTAACACCTGAAAAGTATTTGCATTTCATTTAAGTATTTTCCCTCATACTTCACTTTTATTACCACTTCGTTTTATTAGCGTGAAGTCAGCACCCAAAACCACAACAGCCAGTTTATAAATTCAGGGCAACCACTTTACGGTTGACGTGGTTAGACACAAGCACTAATTATAACTAATGATCAATTAAGGCCCCTCTAGATAGCTTGACGAAATATAAACCGATCGCAGCGCTCCCTAGTGTAGCTGAGTGAAAGTTTTTGAAACTTTTACCTGAATACATTGCCACAGGCAAGATGAGGGATTAAATCAATATTCAAAAGAATTTATGTAAACCTTTTATTATTACATATTTCACTAATTTACAGAAGATATGAACACTAAAGTAACTTGCAATAAAATTGATTTTTTTTATTTTTTATAAAAATTTTTAAAACTGTCGCTTTTATACTATTATCGCAAATCTATTACCTAAATAGATACCTCTACTACATCCTTTTCTTTAATTACATGTAATCAACATAAAGCAAATAAATTGTAGAACAAATTCCTATTATTTTCTAATTAGTTCATTACCCAAATTTAAAGAGATATAGGTAATATAATTAGGTGTAAAAAATGGCTAAATAATGTATAAGGTATCCCATAAATACTTTCAATATTTTGTTAATTTCCGGACATAAGAAAAAGAAATATACAGCCTGTTTCAAGTATAAGCGCCTTATTTTTTTTAAGCCACACTATGGGTACTACTTTCAAAATATTTGGCACTAATATGTTTCAGGACATTTTCTACACGATGGTGATACATATCAGATTTTTAATTGAACGATTTATTTCAAAATGGCGACTTTCAATTTTTTTTTAATCGGAATGATATCATTTTTTTATTATTGGGATCCTAAAAACATTCTTTTATTTCGTTTTTCTTAAATATTCATTTCTTTCCCTATCAAAAAGTAAACTAACATTTGAATCTACTAGCGCATCAATATGTTTTACACCCGATGTTATTTTTGTCCAAATATCAAGTAGCGGTAGATCCTTCGATCTATTGGCTCCATTGGACGACGCGGCGTTTCAATTTATGTATTGAAAAAGAAGGAAAACACTTCCAGCATTTTTTGTAAATATGTACCAAATTTTTATTTGATGTAAATTTTTAATTTTGAGTTTCAAAAAGTAGATGGTTATTGCAAAATAAAGTTTAATTGTTTGTTTTGTGTCTACCGTTACTTGATATTTGGACAAAAGTAACATCGAGTGTAAACATTCATCATTCATCCCCTACTACCTACAAGATGCAAATGTTAGTTTACTTTTTAATAGGGAAAGAAATGAATATTTAAGAAAAACGAAATATTATCGTAAAAAGAATGTTTTTAGAAAACGATTTCTGATTTTCTCCTGAAACAATATACAGGGTATGCCATAAATATTTCTAATATTTAAAATTTTCAACTTCAAACATTCATCCCCCTTCCCCAATGGGAAATAAAGAAATAAATGTAGTGCCAATAGTTAACTACACTATATGTATAACATTTCAAAAAATAAAAAAATGCGTGGAGCAGATTTTGAGATAATTTATTTTTAGTTTTTGACCAATTTTGGGCACCAATAAATTGGTCACGTTAAATTTTTGATCTTTATCAACTATATTATAAGTAAAAGTTCTGGCGTTTTACACCAAGGGAAATTAGTTTGGGTTAAACTTTGAATGTTTGCTCCCAAAATAACGCCGCTAGTTTGGGCCCCTTTGGGTTGATATTGATGAAACGCTTGTTTTACCGATGAAGTTTTTTTATAGGCCTTAGTTTTAAATGTCATCAAAATCGGTCTAGTGGTTTAGCCTCCACAGACAAACATTTTTCAAACATGGTGATTTTGGACTCGGGAGGACTCAAAACGTAGAGATTCATCAAAACCTCGGGTTCCATTTTTTTTCGATTACATTACTTTCCCTATGTATACAGGATGGTTTGGCTTGCAATGTCCAGACGATATTTCCTAAATTGATAACATTAGGGAAAAACATTTAAATTGAAAGTTATTGAGTATTATCATTGTATTTATTATTGATTATGTAAATAAATTCCATATCAAAATTTGAAATTTATACATTGTTGAATTTAGAAAAATGTTCTCTTTTTGAAATTATAAAAAAAAATTGTTTCCGTTATTTAAAAAAAAATTTTTTTGTTCACAAAAAATAACTTTCAATTTAAATGTTTTTTCCTAATGTTATTAATTTGGGAAATATCGCCTGGACATTGCAAGCCAAACCACCCTGTATAAATGTGTGTATATGCACGGGAAAGTAATAATTAGAGAAGAATTTTACTGTAAATTTTTATTACCGGAATTAGTGGATTGACGCAGATGTAATTTAAATATTCAATCGAACTGTACAGTGTAGATATGACTAAATTTTAAATTGTTTTGTTTGTTCACCTCTACAAATTGTTTACAATATTTTAGAAACCTTGTTTTTTTTCTTTGATACAGAAAAAATAATTAAAAATACCTTTTATATCTAAATAAATAAATAAAAAAAAATAGAATAATTAATTGTTTTATTTTAATTTTTTCTGATACGAATAGATTACAATTTAATGAGGTGCATACATAAGGTACATACCACTTTCGTTATTTTAATTTAAATAATAGTTGGAACGATAATGCGATTACGTTTGTGTTTCAATGGAAATAGGTACCTGGGAATACCTGAACATCATTGTGCCCCGGGTCATTTAATGAGCAGACCATGCTGCTATATTTTGTAATGGAATTTCAACCTTATTGACATCAGAATATTTATCGTTTTTATAATGTTTTAAATAGTAAATTATAAATCTACAATTTTTTCAAAATTTCAACAGTTCGTATTTCGAAAAACCTATGCCTGTATATACGGCTTTTGTTAAAAATGTTATCAGTTATAAAAATATTCCAATTTAATCACTACTGGGAAAAAAATTCAATAAAAAATTATAGAAATTAAAATTTTAAAAAAACCCTCTATTCAGGCATTTAGGAAGGTTTCGGGACTAATTTGACGTCTTACGCGTTTCTCTAAAGTTTCAGGTAACTTCATAATAATATAAAAAGTTAGAACGTTTTTAACATTGCTCTTATGGGGGTTTAATGTGTTGCCTAACTATCTATCGAGACCCCCCTTAAAAAAGAAGAGTTTTGAGCGTGGGATTAATAAGTGAGCCCTACATCAATAACTATAGTTTTTGTTTACCCAGGTTCAGGTATCACCAAATGTCACTTTATCGTACGAGGTAGACAACAAAGGATTACGTTTCCACAAAATAATTAGTTTATTTTCGGTATTTTGCCTACTGGGAAATGCTAAAATTTATCTTGAGAAAACTTAATTATTAAAATTAACCATAATATTATTAAACATATTGTACGTCATTATCATATAACTATGTAGTTCAAGTTTGAGCTTTGAAGAATTAATGTGAAGTAGTAGGTACATTTTCTCAGTTTTGAAAAAGTGTATCTATTTTGCTTTGTCGATTTTCATTATTCACTGTCTCCGTTTTTTTGCCAAATTTTGAATATTAACTGCAAAACATTTTGGACATAGGGACATCCGGTTACTTCGTGATGGATTTCCGCATTGTATCGTTTTCAATGACCGCGCGAATGCTGTGCCCCTCGTTTTGTGTATAACGTTTCAGAAAACAGTGCGTTAACTAATTCTAAAACTCTGGATACATGCGAAAACATTGCAAAAATGAATCTACTGCTATTTTTAGAAATTAAAGTAAAGTTACCCTTCTCTTTTTATAATATAAAGAAACTTAGAAGACAACTGCCTATATCGTTCCGAGCTCGCTTGAGTATCATTGCATACCACACAAAAGGATATCCCTCCTAATTTTTTTATCTTAGGTTTTAACAACCCCGTGTTAAACTCTGAATTCAGAAATTTTCTGTACGGATACGTGGAGATTTTTTAATTCCTTATTCTGCTATTTCCAGGATGTTACAGAACATTGTTTTTCAATTATAGACTTTGGTTTGTTAGTTTGTTTTTGCATATTCAGCGACGGTGAGGAAATTGCATGTACAAAATATTTTAATATTCCACATTAAGAAGCAGCACTTTTCTGGAAAATCGCTTTCTAAAATCTGTATTTTTGCCTTTTTATTTTGAAATGCATCTACTGTCTACAATCTTGAAGTACGGTTCAACTAATTTCTAAAGATTTATTAGGGTGAGCTTCTGACATTTATGGCGACTGCGTATGTCTTAGTCTAAGGATTACAACTGAGAGTCCAGAGAAACTTGGATACCTTTTAAACTCGATACGTCTGATAAAAAGAATAGCTTGAACCGTATGTAGTACGTAGATATTCTATTCCATAAGAAATACAAATAAACACAGTGAAGAATTTTAAGTTTGCGAGCGTTGGCCGACCCTTTGGATGCTGCAGAAAAGATAAATAGAGACGCTATCGCGGAAGTTATTCTCCCTTTAGCATCCTTTACTCTTATCCTCTACCCACTCTCACTTCCCTTCTTGCTCTTTACTCATTTACTCTCGTCTTTGGCATCTTTATTTTGTATCTTTTTATTAATTTATTGTGTTAATAATAATAATAATAATACTATTCTAGTATTCTCTGCTTCGCTACTCATCAGCTTGGCATTTCCCAACGCCCAACCTTCCTGTGCGAAGTGGGTTGCTCCAATGATGGTCAGTTCGAACTAGTTCAGTTTTTTTGGACCGCTCAGCTTATCTGCTGAGAATCAAGATGTTCCATGAGGCCTTTCTTTTAGATGGAAATAATGACTCATTTTAGCCCTTCTCTCTTCTTCTCTTCTCACCACACTACTTGTACACATAACGATCTTGTATGCTTTTCGCTCTCTTTGTAAAATCTGTGCCAACTCACTGTTTTTCTACTAGTTTATTATACGTATAGTAATTGGTTTTTCTCCGTGTTTTACCGTTCTCAAAGACCTCTTCACGAACCTTTTTGAAGTAAAAAATGAGGTTTTTCTTTTAAAAAATGGTATCGACCAACGACTATGGATAACAGTTTGTATTTATGTTGAATGGGAGGCTTCTATACCATCATCTGATAGAGTAAAAAATGTTAGGGGCCCATTAGGCGTTTTAAGTCAAATTTAAATCTATCTGTTACACTTTTTCCGAGAAATTTCAGATTGGCCTTCATAAACTTTCACGAAATATTTCGCTATATCACCTCGTCCAAATGGCTGCTCATAATGTTACAGCTTGTCAAACTCGAATGGCGTTATTTTATGTACAATTAAAGAAAAAACCCGAAAGGACAATAAAGTCTATTTTATTCAAATTTCAAGTCAGTAACCTTAGCCGAAGGTTTTTTCTATTGAAATTTACGCAATAATTAAAAAAAAAACTGAATCGTTGATCGTTGGAGGAACTACTACTCGCAAAGAATTTAAATTGCATTCTGTTAGCCCGTTCGTTTTGTTTCAATTTCGGAAATGTATGCAGGCATAATAATTAAAGGTTAAATTTAATGTCGATCGCTTGGGCCGTAAATGCTACTTCTCAAGTAACCAGTACAAATTTTCACACATTATTTATAGCCCCGTTTGGAAAAAATTTAAAAGAAGTATTATTTGCATAATTTTAATTGACAAAAACCAGTCGATACTTTATGTTGGAGTTGCTTATTTAAATGGGACAAACTCATTACCCTGTTTTCCTATAACGGTTTATTTTGTATAGAGTAAGTTAACGATTTCGTATAAGTACAAACATAGAGCCGTTTCAGGTCAGTTACTAATTATTTTCGTTTTCTACGAATATAAATATTGTTTCACAGGTTTTCCTCTGCTTCTTGAAGTTTCATTAATTGACTCTTCTAAGATATTAATTAATTCACCTCATTACTTGTGTCTGTATTAACACAATTTGTTTTCGCTTCTCAAACGTTTCTATTAAGCTTGAAATTAATATCTAACGCATAGTTTTCATTAGACTGAAAAATATGTCGCTCTCATTACTTGATTTCGTGAATTTCACCTTCTTCTCTAGCTCTATGCGTGCAAAGTTTTGTTTCACCTTAATTATTATAAAACAGTTTCATGCATTTAAATTTATTAAGCGAATAACATTCAAATTGTTGCAATTTTCATGCTGTGAGTATTTTCAGCTTTACTTCATTTAGAAATATTATGCGATGCTGTTACGTATTTGTTTGACGATTACAATAACATTTAAATGAAATAGATACATGTTTCAAATACCTGTTTTTTATTATACTTGGCAAACCTCCAGTAACACCGCATAAACTTAAACCCTGTAATACATTTTGATAGTTACTTACCGAAGTCGAAAAGTTTATATTTTGCCTAAAAAGTTCATAAGTATTTTGAGGTCTTTCTCCCATTAATATTTTATTTGTTTTCTCGATTTTCTACTATTTTTCATTTCATTCCATTTTCATTTTTAAAACACTTATTTTTCTACTTATTACTTTTTGTATATTGTAGACGTAATACAAAAGATTACTTTAAAATGCAATATTTAACCTTAGGGTTTCAGTTTAAAACCTATTACTTGCATATGCAAATTTATCAACGTTTGGAAGTTATATTGTTTATATTTTTGAATGTGACAGATCCAGATTTTAGTACCAAAGTACGTAAAACTGGCAACACAATCCCCAAAAACCTATATTGCCCTACCAATGTGATTATGTGTGAAGATATTTAAATGCAAGAAAATTGTCGAACATTCCCCAATATACTTTACCGTGCTCTTTTTTGATTTTTACTGGCAAATTTTTAA
The DNA here is from genome assembly GCA_036250285.1 of Pyrocoelia pectoralis. Lineage (NCBI taxonomy): Eukaryota > Metazoa > Arthropoda > Insecta > Coleoptera > Lampyridae > Pyrocoelia > Pyrocoelia pectoralis. The sequence continues at coordinate 80,579,266 of CM070075.1, read as the reverse complement.
TTTTTTACTTTTATTGTAAGAAAGGAACGAATAGGCAGTGATTTTAGATGTAAATCCAAAGGCAAACTTTGCTCCATGATTCTAATTTTCTTAGAAGTTCTGTCAATGTATGTAGCCCAAAATATAACATTCTTCTTGTTCACCATACACGTTAGATAAAAATAAGCCTCGACCGGAACCAATTTTTGTCAATTCTACATATTGCATTGACTTTAAGACAATTTCCCTTAAATTTGATAGAATTACTATTTATTCTATTAGGTACACCACATCTGCAATAACCGCATGTCAAATTGTCAAGTGTCCATCTGTCCAATGAGTGTAAATTTTAATTTCATTTGACTGTAAGAGGCCTTTATTTTAAAAAAATGACTGAATCCTTCCATAATTATATACAAGTTTGCATTCCACTTTGGTTAATAATTTTCTCTTTTTTAGTTTTCTAAGAGAAGCTTGAGAGAGAAACTGCCTATGGTTAGTTATGGGTAAATTCATGATCATACTGTTTCGAATTTGTTAAACAAATACCTTTCATAGACCAATAATGTAACTCACTAACCAAAGTAGATGATACGCATAGAGACGCTTCGAAGATTTGCAGTTTCTAAAACTATAAAATACAAAAAATATAAATAACGCATTTTTGGGTTAGCTTTATTATAAAATTGCTATTGAATTGATTCAAGTTAAATATACTTAACATTATTTATATTTTTGCATCTTCTGATTTATAAATATTGTTTTTATTTATATTTATATTGTTTTATTTATAAGACCATGGAATCATGCGTTGGTTTTTTCACATTCTTCTAAAGAATTTTAATGAACTGATGCCAATTCAGATTCTGAAATTCTTCGTAACATTATCAACGAATGAATCACGCCCAGGAAGTATTATGATAAATAGTATTCATTCTAGTAAATACGAGGTATGGCTTTTAAGTAACGAAAGTCGTGCAATGTATTGAAAGTGGAACATTTTAATGTGATTTGCCTCAAAATACTCTGCTTTTGCACCTACGCATCGTCGCATTCGTGTCTGCCATTATTGGAAGCAAATCTGAAGATCTTTAATCGTGACCTTCTTCAGCAGTTCCGATGTTCATTTTACGTTTTCCAGCGAGCAAAGTGGATTCTTTTCCGGCGACTTTTAATCTTTAGAACAAGAAGTCACGGAGTATCAAATCCGCCAGAAATTAGCCAAAAACTGGTCGAACAGAAAGGACATTGTAACGACTCTCGTACTTTTCCTGTCTTTTCTTTCTAACGCTTTCACACAGCTTAGTCAGAAGGTCTTTGTAATGATACCAATGGTTCCCAGCCCCTAAAGCTGTGATTATAGCGGGATTTGCTCATTCGTACATTCTTCATTTCGAAGGAATCTGCAGTCTTCTAATGTATTGATTGTCCTATTGTTTCCGATTTATATGGGAAAATCTAGGTTTTCATTGTACGTTACTACACAACCTAGAAAATCGGCATATCGAATTTTCTTGCAAGTTTCTGTTCAAAAACGAATATTTTGGGAACAAGTTTCGCCGTGTTTTTATAGTTACACTTGATCCCCAACAAAATGTTTTAAATATCAGCATTAACTATGTCCTCCACCATTTTAGTACTTAATCGTCTGTCCTTCCTTGTCATTGAATTTCGCGTTATTATCGACGGTTGCTGCATCAGTAATTGACGTGGAAGCACAAATTTTTGTGTAAATTTTGTAATAAAGTGTACGATTTTATAAAGATAAGAAATCGACCAATATTACGTTCTCAAAAGTGGTAATAGCACGGCTACACATAAATTACTAATTCTTTAATGAATTGTTCTTTAGTTTTTCACACTTATTTGTGATAAGTGTGATTATTAATTATTGACTTGTGTGGGCGTATGTATATGCAAGTAGTTGTGACATACGAATTGTTATAGACGTTTTTCAAGTGTATTTACATATTTAATAGTCATCCCACACACTTAAACACTTGAATGATTTTTATAACCATTTTCTTAAACGACGCTTATTTAATATTCTTTCTTTTTGTTTCAGTTACCAATAATATAATAGAAGAAGCAATATATTCAGGTATAATTGATCCAAGTGCCGAATGGCACACGTTAAACCATCGAGGATTGAAGGCGCGAATTACTTATCGAGTCAGAGTGAAATGTGACAACCATTATTACAACGCTACTTGTACAAAATTTTGTCGACCACGTAATGATAAATTTGGACATTATCGATGCGACGCGAACGGTGATAAGGAATGTATCGAAGGATGGAAAGGAGTTAATTGTGAAATTGGTAAGTCGTTGCACTTTAAGTACTGATAGATCTTGTTGGGTTGTTCTTCGGTCGCTAATTGTAATGATCGTTAAGCAGAACTGAAAACTTGTTTCCAATAACACAATCATCTTTCATCAAATTACGTCACTATAAATGCCAAATTAACGATGATTGTATCGAACGGAAAATGCGAATGTTTATGGACATGAACCATGGCGTGTTTTAGTCGATGAAACATTTCAAAGAGATAGTTAAATGTATTTAACTGCCTTCTGCCGTAACTGACTGGTGCTTTGCGTTTTGTAAGCACACAGCATGTAACGTAGCTTATTAGAGCTTACTTTACACCCAGCCGTGTTTACTGCTAACTTAATAGGAGTTTTGCTGCCTCAACATGACACCGATTGACTGCCTATTGGCAATCGATGCGATAATGCACATGCAGACTGCCAATGCGCGGTGTATTTCACTTTTATTGGACAATTAATTTCAAATAGAAATCAAACAAACGTATATCATCCTTGTATATCTGCACGTATATACAACAAGTTTACTTAATATTTTCAGTTTACCGTTCATTCAATTACTCGAAAGAAATTAAACTAATTAAAATTACCGCGATATGAGAAATAATACTTTGAATTTGTTACAGCTGCTTGCAAAACTGGTTGTCATCCAGTACACGGAAGATGTGATAAGCCAGGGGAATGCAAGTGAGTATATTTAATATAGGCTAAGTATTTACCATTTCCGTTTAAAAAATATTGCCTACTAAAGAGTCACGATATCCGAACTACCACCCAAGGAGTGGTTACTAAAAGGCATCGCAAAAGCTTAATCTAGATATTGCGCACGGTGAGATACACGTCTCTTTTTTTTCTTGTAACCTTAAAATATGTAGATCCTTTCTTTGTGTTTGTAAATAAATTTCCGTTATAATTGCATGCTACGCCTACTATATTTATAATTAAACTAATTCTTGTTAACGTTACTCACGGTTCTTCAAAGATTAAAATCGAATTTGTGATTTTATGTTATAATTCTCGTTCCCTCAAGTTTTGTACTCAACTAGACTAGAATTTATCTAACGGATTACTTCTAACAAGGCCATATTTACATCCCCATTTCATTCATTTTTGGTTTGCATTTCACATGTTTCTTTCTGGGCTTTACGTTGATAGTATGTTTATCCCCTTTAAAGCTCTAGAAGCTTTCTGGCAATTCCAGTACAAATTATGTTCCATTGTTTATTATTGCTTTGGCAGAATCTCAACGGCAACAGTTTCTCTATAATAAACTTTTGACCCACCTTAGTGTGAGCTAAAAATGGTTTAAAACCAAAAAGAATATTGGGTACAGAATTGTTTTTTGGACCTACTCATAAAGTGAAGAATTTGGTCCACGTGGAAATAGAAAAATGGCTTATGGCCAAAAAAAATTATATTATATTATATACACAGAGAAGATTATCAGAAACTTAGTCCTATAGCTTTACCAGGAAGAAACGAATGTGGGAGTGCTAAAAAGTTACCTTGTTAGTTATACAAGGGATATCTACCGATTTATTTACGAACTTTTTTGCATAAAGAAGATATTCTAAGCGCATTTAATTTGTTTAAAAATTTAAATTACTGCTAAATAAATTGATTTCAATTTTACATAAATTTTAATTTTGACTGAATTGTTATTTAAAATTTATATCGAAATTTTCCAAAATTGGCGGTTGGGAATACAATACAGACAGAGTCTGTAATTTGGAATAAATTCAATACAGTTCAAATACTAATTTTTTTTAGAAAAACGCGCGGACACGTCGATTCTTGATTTTTGGGGGACAACTTTTGATGTCAAAGTTGACATTAACACATCAACCTCCTAGCGCCAACAACCCCTAACTCAAGAATTTAAATAGGGAATGGGGGTCGAACGATCAATCATTTGAAGCGTCTTTCCATTCTCTATGCCACAGCATGGCCGAAATTAGTTTTACTCAATTTTTTAGTAAAATTTACGGAACCAGAGTGCCTGGAGGAGTTGCGTCGACATATTATTGAAGAATGCCGCCAAATTACGCCACAGATCCTCCAAAATTTAAGGAAACGTTTCGAGCATAATTTGTTTCATTGTACGGAAGTTGGTGGGGCACAATTTGTTCATTTGTTGAATTGATAAACATTTCTTCTGGCGTTGAATTTTGATGTTTAAATTTTTTTCTACACTAACATTTTTATAAACCTAAAAACAATCATGCACTCACATAGAGAATCAAGAGACCTTTAAAATGAGGGGTCACTCGACCACCTTACCGTAATTTTTGTTTTTGTTGGGGGTCGTTGGTGCTAGTCGGTTCACCTGACAAAGTCAAATTTGACATCAAAATGTGCCGTTCAAGGTCAAAGGTGGCGTGTTTCAGGGTTTTTCCTAAACAACACCCCCACCTTAGTTAATCCAGAGGGTGGTTTTCATGAGGACGAAAAAAAAATTAAATAAAACTAATTTTGACCATGCTGTCGCATAGGGAATTGAAAGACGCTTCAAATGAGCGGTCGCTCGACCCCCTTTCCTTATTCAAAGTCTTGAGTTAGGGGTTGCTGGGGCTAGGGGGTTGATGTGTTAATGTCAACTTTGACATCAAAAGTTGTCACCCAAAAATCAAGAATCGACGTGTCCGAGCGTTTTTCTAAAAAAAAATTAGTACTTGAACTATTGAATTTATTCCACATTACAGACTCTGTATAATCCACATGAATGGAGAAACGGTGAACATTACAAATTAAAATTATGTCATTATGGCATAAAAGTGTAGCGTTGGATTCTTCGTGCTTGGGGGTTGACCAAAGCTCATTCATGATCTCGAACGAAGATTATGGAAAAAACGGTCCTAAAATTTGGTGTGTAGGTACACCTTTGACTTTTCAAAAATCTTTAAGCACTTATTCACTTTGTTTTCCATTTATTTGCTTCACTGTAACATCTTTATAGTATTCTGTAATTACTTTCTGAACCCATAAGTCAGATAAATTTGGCACAACACCTTGCAAATTACTGTAAAAAGAAAATCCTTTTTTTCTATTATTAAAACAAGTTTCTCTTTAAATTAGTGATATTTCATATAATGGAGGTCTGGCATTGCTTTTTATCATTTTTTATTTCTATTGTGCAACGTTTTGATGCAAAATGACATCTCAAGATGAGCAATTATGAACACTCGTGGAAAATGTTGAAAATTGTGATGACTTACACGGAAAAATTGTAATACTAACATTGAGTACTTTACAGACTTATTCTCGTCTCTATTTCTGTTAGCAAGTACTCTAATTTACATTAACAGCAGAAGAAATACGTTAAACGAAGACTAGAAATAAACTTCGATAAAGCAGAATATTTAAGGGAATAGAATAGAAGAGTTAAAAATAGAAGAAAATATAACGATACGAGGGAGAGGTAGATGTACCAAAGAATGCAATAAAGGATACGGAAATAAAACAAAGATTGAGATACACGCGAACGGCAGTAAGGTAACAGAATTCTGACTGTTGGAACAGATATATGACTGCAAGTATCTACAAGGAAACATAATGACGTAAAAACCGGAAAATAAGTCACAATTTCACAAGGGAAGTTGAAATATAGAAAGACTCATGGTTTGCTGGTGAGATTAGAGCTCCTTGGGGAGAAAAGCTGGAAAAGATACAGAAAATCATGAAATGAAAGCAATTGAGGAAGGAAGGTAGCGGAAACTGCAAAAATCCTGAAATATATATGAAATAGTTGGGATTAAGATAAAGCTTTCACGAGATGTGGACAATCGAAGGGAGATTATCTACTTTTGGAGGTGGTAGCACGAATTTCAATCAAGCAACAATGGTTGTGCTAAAGAAAAATGTTGCTCTAAAGACGCCTATCTCATTAATTACACCATTGAATTGGCGATTTTGTCACTTTTTTATTTACTATAATTTTCCTTTCGAGTAAGTCGGAAAATATGTATGAAAATAGGCCATGGTATTCTCACACCTTGTTTTCCTTCGTATGTGCAAAAGAAAGTGTAACAACGTTTAGGTTTTGTAACACTGTGGATGGTATTAATCTGTCCGAAGTTCGCAGTTTCAAAGCTTGATCTCGAATGAGCTTATGTAAAATGTAAAATAAACAAATTAAGTATTTTTCAAGGATTCTCCGAGTTGGTTCGTATTTTCCTTTAACTTCAGGCGATTCTGTCAGTTCTTCAAAACGTTGTGTAGGCTTTAAACACCCCATCACACTTTTACAAAGAAAATACATGCTTTTCCTTCATATAACGGATTAAAACTTAAAATGGAAAATAGTTAGTAGATACATAAATGGATTGAAATTTAAATACGTGATTTAAGCAAGCAAACTTTGAAACATATCTAATAAAGGACAAAATTGTCAATTATAAATGTATTGAAGGATCATTATCTATGTCACAACGAATTGAATGTTTCGTAAAACAGCTAAACCAATAAATGTTCATGTCAACGTTCTTATTGTAAAAAACAAACAAACCAAAACACGGCACGTACATATTAGAGTTAGAGAACGTTGTAAGGAAGTATTTTCAAACATTAGGAACATGGCATCACGTAGGTTATTCTGCTATTTATTATGAACATGACCCTTGCCTGCCTTGCTATGTTCTGCTGTACGTATTTCATTAAACTATAAGCGAGTAACACGCGCGTCTATTTCTCCTTCCATTGAAATTTTTCGGAAATCGTCAGTTATGAAAGTTTAAATTACGCTATTGTAATTAGTTTATTTAATCATTTTTTTTTCGTATAACGGTGAACGTACTCTCGTACTCACTAATTATTCTCATGCATATACTTCTAAATTACTTTTCTCACGTTTACCTAATTTGTTACGTTTCCGGATGTTTATTCAATGCACCTAAGTATACGAAAAAAGGATCACACATGAAGGAGAATTATAATACCAAAATTTTCCAATAAATGTCATTGGTATTTCTTTGTACTATCGGGAAGTCGATACACTATTCAATTTATAACGAGAACATTACAAAAACTGGACATCGTCAACTACCGATTGAAAAAGCTCACTTGATTTACTGAATATATCGTGTCAAGAGTTATAAAGCTTGCCTTTACCATTTGTTAACATATGCAAGTAACAAAAAACAAAGATAAATTGAACGGTATAATGTATAATTTATAAGCTTAACGTAAATTTATCTTATACTCAAGTTTTCTAGTAATTATGTTTATTTTACAGTTGCCGTCCTGGATGGAGAGGTGATTTCTGTGATCAGTGTGAACCGTATCCCGGCTGTAAACATGGATATTGTAATGGGTCATCTTGGCAGTGTATTTGTGACACAAATTGGGGTGGAATATTATGTGATCAAGGTACGTTTTTTGTTACTCATTAATTGCGTTATAAAAAAGTGGGAAGCGAGCAGATGCATAAGGGTTCTTATGCAACTGTTGCAGAAATTATTTAGAAAAAAAACTTAAGCATCGTCTAGGGAGGTACCCTATCATAACCATTCATCAAAACTAAAAAAACTGGAGCAACAAATGTATTGGGGCGTTTAGTGGGATTATGTATGTAGATGTGTTTGTTCCGGGTTGTGGATCATGAATAATGGTGCACTTGATCGAGTGGTTTGCACCCTATAGTGATTGTTATTACAATGGTATCACATTAACGCGATTATTTACCCCTTTTCTTACTGTGTGTAATTGTAATGTTCCCTAAGCGTTTTTTTTATGTTGGGAAACACCGACGACGCTTGGTAGAGCCGTGAATCGTAACAGTTTCCACTATGAGATCCACAACGTTTGTCGTTAATTAGTATCTCTCATGAAGTAAAAATTGTAAAAAAAATATACGAGGGTAAGCAACTAGATTTAGCGTGGGATAAAAACACAGGTGCTGCATAGTTACAAATTAAATAATAATCTAAAAACCGGATGCAGTATTACAAACCTTACATTTTATTACTACAATAACTTAGTTGTCATCAATTTTTTGCCTAATTAAATTTAATATACAACGAACCTTATTAAATTGGAAATACAGTCATAATATTAATTAGTCGTATAAAGTGTATTAAAGCAACTATGTGTACAGCATAAAGCCCTTAAAGCACTCCTTAATCATTTCACATTCTCAATCCATAAAAGAACGTCAAACCTGTCATATTAAGCACTACTAAGATAGATTAACGACGATGACACCTGAAGGTACATTTAATTAAAATCATTTAAATTTTTGTTCCTCCACGTACAAGTCAATAAATTTCTTTTCTTCTTCCACTTCTTTAGTACAGTAAAAAAAAGGTATGAAAATAGTCACAACTTAGTAAATCAGATCTGGTTTTAAATTATTAGTTATTAAAGTCGTAAAATGTACCTTGTCAACTGTATTGAATTGAAAATAAAGCGCAAGTGGAATGTTTTCATGGGAATTATTTTGTTTTATTTATGTTTGCAAGTTTCAAAAAGAATAGCGTGTCGTCATAATCGTAAACCAACTGTTCAAGGATCCCAACCCCTCATAATAAATGTACCTTTGAGATTTAAAGTAAATTGACAAACTCACCCCCTATTTTCTCATCTTTTATTATCTGATATTGAAAAAGCTCTAGAGACTCTATTCAGTTAACTTTTTTTAGGGATGTGGTGAGAATGTGTGAATTCGATCGGGGTATATGTATTCCAATTTAAAGTATTAAAGAGTAAGTTTTGTTTCAGACTTAAATTACTGTGGAACACACGAACCGTGTTTAAATGGCGGAACGTGTGAGAATACGGCACCAGACGCACATTTGTGCACCTGTCCTGAAGGATTTTCAGGTACAAATTGCGAAGTTGTCGACAATCCTTGTGCACCAGCGCCTTGTCAGCACGGCGGTACATGTATGGAGGCTGGAGGTTCATTTAATTGTGAATGCGCACCCGGATGGGCAGGTCCGACTTGTTCTATCGGTAAGTGTACATCGATAACTTTCGAATGTATATTTAAATAATAATTAAATGTTACGCAATAAATCCTCAGTAGGTTATAATTAAGTCAAAATCTAATTAAAACGCGAAATACCATAATCGCACCTATACAAAAAACCTAATTAATATTAAGTAAAGATAGACATCTTAAAATGCAATTCTAAACGTGCTTTGAGAATTTTGGGCGTAAGCAAAGTCGTAGCGAAGAATGAATTAATAGACTATAGATGTGTATAAAAATAGGAGCCCAACCGGTCAGTATAAATCAGCTCGTACCTGGCAATTACCTTTCTCCCCCGCCCCGTTATTATATCTATTACTGGCAGGGAGCTTTGCGATCGCGGGGAGACTTAATTATGGCCGGACTGCGGTGCTGCTCTTCACCTCTGACCTCACATTCCACCGTTGCCACCTATGCAACATGAACACTGTTCTATCTTTATGTCTATCTAATGTTACTCTCGTTTGAAAATTATGTCTAATAAATTTTTCAGTTTAATTGCTTATTAATCAACTTTTTCTCCATAATTGCAACAGAAATTTAAATTCTGCCCGATTGGGTAACCTGTAATTATTATAACTACCTTTCTTTATTCAGCTTCGTAATTTCAATCACCATTTTTCAAATCATATTATATCCTTCTTGGGACCAAAGGGAATTATTTTAAAAAAGGGTTTTTGAGTTGCCTTATTTACTCTTTGCTTATACATAGAAATATTTTTCTCTCATCAAGCTCTAAAAATCTCGGTTTCAAATATTTAATTTTTATTTATTAATTTCCATAAAGTAAACTTTTCGCGCGATTTAATCAGATCTTTTGCCACATCCATTTCATACTTGTATATAACATTTTCTCTCTGTTGAGGATTTAAACTATACACAAACAAGCAACAGTTGAATTTTTGCATTCGTTTCGGAAGTGCGTGCGAGCCACTCTGGGTTTGGGCGTTGATTTGATTGAAATACTAATATTTCAATCAGCGGTTTGGGTCATTTCATATACGAATACAAATTAGAACGGCTTCGATATTTAAGTGCAAATCTATGTTTGTTCTACGATTACAAACCTTTTTAGGTATATCTGCTTTGTATCTTATAATGGTTATGATTCCGAGCCCCAGGGCTCTAACCTGCGACCTTTTTTATTCGTGATGTTTATCAACGACCTGCCATCAGTAATATCTATGCAAAAACTTCTGTTCGCGGACGATTTAAAAATGTTCGCCCAAGTAAGCAGCATCGCAGACATATTAGCACCATAGTTAATCGGTCATATAAAACTCTAGGTTTTATCATTTGCGTCAATAGCGACTTTAGCAATGTGTCAACAATTATCCCTTATACATGACTTGGTTAGAAGTAAACTGGAATATGGGGCTCTAATATGGAACACATCATTAAAAAAGCACGAAGATAAATTAGAAAACTTTCAAAGGTTTGCACTCTTATTTAAGCTGAAAACTTGATATTATCCGCTGCCTGAATCTTGTGCCTTTTGGACAAATAAAGTATTATTATTATTATTAATAACTACTTAACTACCCATAATACTACCAACCAATCAATGGTAATACTTAAACACTCTAACCAGTGTACAGGGTATTTAGAAAAGATGCGGCAATATTAAAGGGGGTGATTACCCAGGTCATTTTATACAAAAAAGTTCCTATAAACGCTTTCCGAAAACGCTTCGTTACCGATCTACAGCGTGTTGAAGTTTAATTAAAAAAAAGAGTAAAAATTAGATTTTTCCAAAACGGCTTGAGATATCATAATGAAATTTTTTAGGCGTGTTAATAGCTGTGGGAGACACATACTTTGCAATACAACACGATGTTTCAGTCGTACCGGTTGCGCGCGTATTGGCACGTCACAGGCGCCTATTTTTCAAGAAAAATATGTTTGTACGCATGATAAATGGATATGCACTAAAATGTTTTTTTTACTAAAAAACGGTACGTCGTACGATAAAAAGTTAAGAGAGCTTTTTTCTTCACAATTGAACAAAGAATAAAACATATTTTTATTTTTACAGAAATCAGCGGCGTCCTATTTTTTTCTTGAAAAATAGCCTGTCACGTGGCAATACGCGCGTAACTGGTGAACCATGAGACATTTCTTTTCTCAGCAGTAGATGGTACCATGAGTAATTATTGTACGGTCGATGCGTAATATTAATTAGTATTATTTGGTCTTTTCGTTTCATTGTCATCACTTCCCGTGGTACATCAAGAGTAGGAAATTGTTTGCACATCATTGAGGTTCTATTTTTCACGTTTTGCTTAATCGGGTTTAGGAAATCTCGTATAGTGACGGTCTGTAACACTACTACCAACGGCAATGATGCGTCCAGTCTTGATATGCTAATTACATTCACCTCCATGGTCTTAAGACAAGCGTGTTTACCTTTCGCCCAGATGACGCCGATTCACACCCGGTCAAAATAGCCGTTTTTCTAAAGTGAAACACGCCTTCTTCTCGAGTAGCAAGTAAAATTGTAGGTCTCGTGTCGATGCAATGTTTGGCACGAAAAAAACATAACTCACTATTCCTTAACTTATTTTTTTCCCTCCAACCATAACAACATCCATGGACTTACCAATTGCCCCGAGTTCATTCCATAACCCGATTATGCGATGAGTCAATTTCACTAAACGCATCTCCCAGGAGTAGCACAATTCTTTGGAAGCGAATAATCGATAATTGAGGAGTTTCACATTTTCCCAGCGCTTTCAATAATCCTACCAGTTCCACACAACGTTGTCGTCAAAATATCACTGATTTGTTGTGAATTACAGCACAATTTCCCTAATTCCATTTATGACCAAAGTCCTCGCACGAAGTACTAATGGAAATCATTCACCATGCCTTAATAAATGTTTCATTCGAGAAACTTAGGTCCAAGCTGCCTTCTTTCTTAAGTTCTTTCTTTATTAAGACCGTGGTTGGAGTGTGAGTCCAATTTACTTATTATGCCGAACGAGGTTTATTGCTTCTACGTAAGATCTCACTGATTTGTGCATAACTTTGCTGCATTCCTGAAACGTTCTAGTTGTGAGCTCATGCATATGAGGAGCGAATCATTTTCAACGTTGGTGATCAAACAAAGAACATTCGAAAGGATATGTTGTCGTTGGATATCAAACCACTAGCATCGCACTTGTGTCTAAGTGAATGTTTGCAGTATATTTATAGACAGTTGATCCATATTCTAATTTGCTCCCTCAGCCTATCTACCTTGGTAACCACCAAAAAGTAATTTATTTTAAGCACGTTTTCGTTTTTTTCGTTCAACCATTTTCTCTCGGAGTTCTAATGTATATAGTTATGTACCTGATATGTTTTGCAGTTTCGAATTTGGCAGAAGTCCTTCAACTATTTGTAAAGGATAATTAAATTCGGTAAAATAGGACTTCATTGATAATTATCTTTATCTTTATAAACCTCCTCTTTTTATCAAATTCGTTTCATGCAATTTGACACCCATTTCCAATGCAGAAACAATTTGCTGTTTACGAATTGCCATAATCTTGTAACATTATTTTGCCGTTTCACGAGAATTATTATTTTCTTCCAAAATTAAAACATTTTGACACTTACTTCTAGTCATAAAATGTTGCAGTTCGATTACCTAAACAATGATCAGTTTCGTAATAATAATTTTCTGCACCATAATTGTACTGTAACGTTTTACCCAAAGCGCTCAATGTGCGATGATGATGCCTTTGGTACTTTTCTCTTGCGCTTTCCGCTGGAGCCTTTACTATTTAAACCTAAACCAGTCGTACTCGTCATTTGGTCATCTTATCTTTCTTTGGTCTCAATCGAAAACTAGGACCTTCAATTAATTGTGGAACAAACGGTACGAAGGCACACAGCCGGAAAACAGTTGCTGCAGAGTTTTCAGTCTTTACTTTCAATCGGTCAGATTTTTCCTTTTCCCATCTCTTCCTAAATTAAATATAACAACACCTCCCGTTTTACACTGGGATATCTTCATAAAGTCGGTGCTAACATTAAGTTGTTAGAATCCCGATTCAGTAAAAATGATTGAATTATGCAACGGAAGAATGTCGGTTACAATCACCACCGATATGTACTTGGAACGGAATTCATTAAATTCCACAATAGAAAGTTTCTTCACATTTTCTTAATTTTTGTTTAGCCTATAAAGTGCAGTCCATTTTTCATTTGTTATAGTGCAAAGAATTCCCGCACAGTTCTGCCTTTTCATTATTTAGAAACTTTGCGAAAGCGGCAGCCGAACCTTTTCTAATTATTTATTAACCATCATATAACTAAACTGCATTTGCATTCCTCCATTTTAAATAGTAATTCTAATGACCAAAGGGATAGTAATAAAGCTTTACATTTGCAATAACTAACATCGAATTAAGACATTAGAAAATGTAAGTGAGTATGTATCACCACGACCTCACCTAATTCATTAACATATTCTTGCGATTAAATAGCGCAATTCGAATTCATCATGCTTTAACAATAAAGATAAATCGCGCTTTAGTGAACTCCATATTCGTTTACCGTGTCTAACAACTGTTATATATTTTTCCTTTACGACTGATGATGTATTACTTGTATATTAGGCGAATCTAATGACAATTATGGATATTTTTATCAAAAATTTGTCGCTTTTTGTCGTTTAGAATTCGTCCAAAAGTAAAGCTCAATTAACTGTTAACTAATGTACGTTTTCGCTTTGTCACCTGTCTTCGTTTAACTTATGAAAAGTGTTTTCCAAGTTTTTTCGTGACTAAACGACGTTATTTAAAGCGTAAAATAACATATCTTTACGCTTCTCTTCTATTAACTACCTATTAGTATTCTATTAGGGCGTTCGTTCTCCTTCGATCCCACGCTGAAATTTCCTTACCTTTATATTTCAATATTAATTTAATACAAAAAGGCTTGTGTTTTAATTTATAATGTCGTGCTTTTCAGGTAGACATTAAATTTAAAAAAATGGAAAAAACTAAATTAAACATTTTAACAAATATAGTGGCTCCAACAGTAGATAACTACTACTTACTGAAGAAGTCGGGACAAGATTCATTATGGTTGCTGGTAGAAAACGTTTTCAGCCCGTCATGAAAAAAACTCAATTAATTTAGGTTCTTAGAAAATAACTGACCTTTAAAGGTTTTAATGGCGAGTTACCAAGAGGCGGTACTTCAGCTAACGAATTACCTTCTTTTAACCTTTTTCGGTTATATACATCAACATTAAAATTAAGATATTCATTTTTTTAATACGAAAATAACTTTTTTGAAAACGTCACTCAAGTTTAAAATCCATCAAACGTCAACGAAACCGATACCGTTAATTTTTAGCTTATTAGAAACGTTTTGGCCTCCTATAGAGCTCTTAAAAAGTTTGACGTCGTCTTAATTGCTTACAGAAAATTTTCACGATTCACACGGTAAGCTCTTATCGTTCAAGGAACACTGTTTCTTAAACTCCTGTAGTGGATCCATCAATTTACAAGAGGTGAAGTGCTTTTTCGGATATAAAACAAAAGCAGCAATCTTTCATAAGAAGTTAAACATAGCCTACTTTAGATAGTAGGTGAGAGATTTATATTAACATTTGAGACGTTTATGCTCGGTATTTTAATTTTCTTAGTTAATTGCCTGTTAAAAAACAAAATTAGGTATAAAACAGAACCAAAAGAATGATGGCCGCGGTTATTTATTAAAGCTAACCCGTTTCAAAACACAAAGACAAAATTTTCTACGGAATTAAAACACCATAAAAGAAGTTAAATTTTTACATCTAAAACGATATAACAACTTAGTTTTTATGCAAACTAGCACGGATTATATTTAGATAATTTATGATTTCTTCGGATATTCTCATAATTTATATCATACATTATAATTAAATTTACTTACTTTTAATTGAATTAATTGAACAGAATTTACATTTTTACATATCATAAAATATGAATTATCTAATTATTAAATTCGGTACTAAAGACAATAATGGTCCCGCGTTAGTATCTTGGGGAATGCCATTAACTACATTCCTTTCTGTTACCGACAGCTCATAATAAAAACGCGATAAGTTAATATAATAAAATGTACAAATTATTAAAAGTGGACGATCGTTAGGTATATAATTACACGTTTCGATTACAGGACATAACAGGAGCTAATTGTTTCCAAACATCATGTCCGCATATATTTTTTTCTAGTTGTTATTATTCGCCACCATCAATCCGATTGTAATTAATACGGTTTAATAACACCTGTAAGATAATTTCAACACCTCCTTGAACTGATTGCGAATTCAACATTTCTAAACTAACTTTAGCCACGGGCAATTATTACTAAAGTGCCTACATTCCCCTAATTTTGTCCTAATCCACTCCTAACCTGTTTCTCGAACCACATTAAAAATACAGTTGAGTAAGCATTAGTTAAATTTAAGAAAAATAAAGCAATTTATTTAAAATCATCGTCATGATTAAATTAATTAATCCGTCATAAATATGGTTCTGATCAGTAGGTAAAGCAATTAATAACGTACCTAGTCAGTTGACATCTTAACTAAAGGAACGAAGACGACTCGTTAATTGGACGAAGAATTTCAGCCTTTTTATCGAGAAAAACGTTTAAAAAACTTGTTCTTTAGTTGATCTTGAAAGAATTAGTTTAATAAGCAAAGTTGATTTACTTATAGATAGGTTTTTTTTTGGAAATTGAAACGATTCTTCCTGATTTTACCGTATAAAGTGTTCACTAATGATTTTTTTGCAGATGTTGATGAATGCGCTTCTGCTCCTTGTCAAAATGGTGGCAATTGTGTCGATATGGAAGACGCATTCTCTTGTAAGTGTCCGGCGGCGTGGGAAGGAAACGTTTGCCAGTTTGGTGTGTAATTGTTAATGGCGGTGTAAGTTTTGGAGTTTATTTGATTTTTGTTCCAGATGCCGATGAGTGCTTGACAAATCCTTGTGTGAACGCACTTTCGTGTACCAATCTCGTCGGTGACTACCATTGCAAATGCCGAGTGGGATGGATGGGAAAAAATTGTGATCAAAATATCAATGATTGCGTGGGACAATGTCAACACGGCGCGACGTGCATCGATCTGGTTAACGACTACCACTGTGCCTGCCTACCTGGGTTTACAGGTAAATTTTTCAAAAAATAATAAGATCCCACGTGCTAAATATTAAAAGTCGGAAGGAGCGTCAATAATATTGTATAATTTTCAGTTTTATGTGAAATCGTGAACTACTTGATTATTTTAACGCTCTCTTACAAAACAGTATTGCGTCTTTCTTTCTTTAGCGATTCCTTAATAGTAATAGAAGAGAATGAATTATAAATGTTAAGTAAAGGGTAGATGTTGTATAAGTATTTTATGATAACATTCGCACGTCAACTACGGTTTTAATGACACATTCTTATTCCACGTTTCGCACGAAGAATTTCAGAACGATTCAGATACTTACACGAATCACTGTAAATCCGCATCTGAAGAAAGAACACTTATCTTATTCCGATCTATAATCGTAAAGTACACCGACCTCATTAAAAACAGACTTCCCGATATAAAATCAATTTTTGATTATCAGCAAAAGCTCTCATTCGCCTTTTTTTCAGGACGTGATTGTGCAACCGATATCGACGACTGCGCGTCCAATCCGTGTAAAAATGGAGGAGAATGTGTTGATCAAGTCGATGAATATAGATGCATTTGTCCAGTCGGGTTTACAGGGCACGAATGTGAGGTAAGCAGGCCATTTCTGTTACAATTACATAAATTGGTTTCCCTTCTTATGTGTACGCGTTACGGCGATTAAAATAATAATGAACATTTACTCATTTCTTGAGGGAATGGTCATTAAGGTGTGAATAAATAGGTAATAATTGTAGACGTGTACGCCTTTGGCGACATTTAGCGCGATAATCGAGCACATTTCAATAAACTTGTTTAAATGACAGCTGCCAAGAGTTGGGGCGTCTCTTGTAGACACTCCGCGGGCTATTTTCCTGTTGAACTACTCTTTCAAGAATCCCTCGTAAGTACACGTCTACCGAATGATCAAGTGATCTAACTTAGCTGTAGGTGTTGTCTTGAATAAATACCTACTTTAAATTTATGAAACACTGTTTATGGTAACTAATTGAAAACAAACGCCGATTTCTTCTCTACATCAGTGCAATTGGGAACAATAACGTCATTTTTTTTCCAGAACGATTATGATCATTGTAGCCCAGATCCGTGCGAAAATAAGGCACCGTGTTTTAATACTCAAGCAGATTACTACTGTCATTGTCCAGAAAAGTGGCAGGGGAAAAATTGCAGTCTTCCGAAGTTAGTTTGTGATAATCCACCATGCGATGACGGTAAGCAAAACTTTAAGGAGTTAAAATAATAAAATGATGTGAATGGCCTACGGATACGCAATTCAGTATTTGAAGAGTGAGGGTCCCCAACAGGGGGCCAATGATATCCCGCTGAGTTCCAAATGAAACTAATCTAGTTCTTGTCTCACTTTGTAAAAAAATATATTTACACTTAGTTGAACAAATTAAAAAAAAACTATTTGAAAGATCAATTATGCTTTTAAGATTTTATGGTAAATACCCCGTAGATTTCTAACACTACTGACTGCTTTCTTTGCGAATGTTGGGTTTAAAGTTTACGTGATTTTTCAGGCATCGACGGTTGCGCCGTGGTATCTGCGGGAATTAACCGAATTTCTTCACCTAGCGTTTGTGGAGAGCACGGTCATTGCGTGCATTCTCTCGGTATTGGTTATCATTGTTCTTGTCAGCCCGGTTATACTGGAAAATATTGCCACGAAAGTAAGTCGATCACAATCCCACTTTGTTTGAGTTGCTTAACACCATGTTCTGTAGATATCAATGATTGCAAGATAAACCCTTGTGAAAATGGCGGCACATGTGTTGACAAAATCAACGCCTTTCAATGTATATGTAAAGAGGGATGGGAAGGAGCGCTGTGTAATATAGGTAAGAATTTCATCTGCGTACTGTTACATTGTTAAATAAGATGTTTGTACAGATGCCGATGACTGTAATCCGAACCCCTGTCTCAATAACGGTAACTGCAGTGATAGAATCGCCGATTTTGAGTGTCATTGCCGTGATGGTTGGAAGGGAAAAACTTGTTCCTTAAAAGACAGTCATTGTGATCACTCAACCTGTAAGAATGGTGGAAGTTGCCAAGACTTAGGCAACACATTTGTCTGTCGTTGTCCACCCGATTGGGAAGGTTTGTATTTCTATTTTTGGGAGAAATCCCTAACAAGTGCGTCATTTCAGGAACTACATGTCACATAGCAAAACAAACGGCATGTAGATCAAATCCATGTCAGAATGGTGGAACTTGCGTAAATACTGGCGAATACTATCAGTGTATTTGTCGCGATGGTTTTACCGGGAATCATTGTCAAGAAGACGTTAATGATTGCATACCGCAACCGTGCTATAATGGAGGTAAATGTATTGATGGCGTTAATTGGTTTCTCTGCGAATGTGCAAATGGTTTTACTGGACCAGACTGTAGAATAAACGTGAATGATTGTGCATCGAGTCCATGTGGGTATGGTGGGACCTGCATGGATGGTATTGGTGAATTTCAATGCATATGCCCACCAGGACGTCGAGGGAAAGTTTGTGAACGTGAGTTTCATGTTTACGCTGAAAGGGCCTAGTTAACAATTTTTTTTAGTTAAAGACATCACCTACTTACCGGTACCGGGCAGCTGCGCTTGGCAGGGACACAATTTGGAAAATAACGCCACTTGGCAACATCAGTGTAATACATGTGTCTGTGCCAACGGAATAGTGAAGTGCACAAAAGTTTGGTGCGGTATCGGTAATTGTAGAAGTACCGATACGCAAAACGTAATGTGTAACTCGAACCAAGTGTGTGTTCCTTCGCCTGCCGAATCTTGCCTAACCCCACCCTGCGTACCTTACGGCGAGTGTAGAGACTTGGAAAGTGGAAGACGCGTAAAACCACCCTCACTACCTAGCCCTACTACTTGCTGGCCCAACCAAGCTGTACTTAGCAATAATTGTGCACGATTAACTCTTTTATTGGATCGAGTCAAACTTCCAATGGGAATTACCGTTGAAGGTTTATGCAGTGATCTAAGAAGACTTTTAGCAAATTACGAGGCAGCAAATGACTATCAGAACGAATTAGTTTTATTGTGCGATTTGAAAACTGATTACAATGACACAGTTGAGGTTACTTTGGTAAGTTGAATTTGTACAGCTGTCACCACGTCTGTATTTTCCTTTTTCAGTCTGGATCAGAAGGTGTTTTGGAAGGTATTCGAATTTTAGGTGAGGCAATCTCACGAAAACAAACATCTCTACTGGCATTAACGTCAATCGTGGAAGTGAAGGTGGAAACTGCATTAGTGTCAGAAGAACCACCTACAAATAAATACTTAATAGCATTAATTTGTTTTATATTAATTGGTATATGTGCAGCGGTTGTTGCTGTTCTTCTGTACCTGCGTCAACGTAGACGAAACTTAGGACTTAGCGGAGTTAATTTATCACCATCACTAGATCCTTGTCATCGAAATCACGAAGATGAGAAATCCAATAACTTACAGAACGAAGAAAATCTACGTCGATACGCGAATCCTTTAAAGGACGATGTTGGCAGCATGGCGAGCTTAAGTAGTACGAGTGCGTGCGGTCTCGATATTCCTAAAGTTAGTATTGTAAGGCCATTGTCGACACTCTTGCCACATGAAAATTCGAGCGAAATGCTCGAAATGATATCGGAAGCGGATTGTCCGGGTTCGCGAAAAACGTTACACGTCTCGCCAAGTACAAGTGCCGATAATAACGCTTTAAAATTAAACGAAAGTTTAAAACTACACGAAAATATAAGACTAAGCGAGGGATTAAAACCCACCCATCGAAATAGTCAAATAATGCTTTATAAAGCGCAAAATGCCGACGTTCGAAAAAACACAGCTGCGTTCGACGATAGTGTAGGTCATAAGGACTTTAGTAAAAGTGTTATTAATGTTAATAAGCAGCGGACTTCTCAGCAAAATACAAATACTAGTGCCGATGTACTCACGGTGTTAGTGTAAGAGGTAACGAAGTAGGGGCCAGTGTAATATGAACAACTCTATTCTTAGGACATCCAAGGCTGTTATTTTCTAAATCTTACGACTGACTTTTGTATTTTCGAGAAACTTTTAGGTAAGTTATTGCGTGCAGTAATTTCAGTGTAGGTACCCCTCACAAACAAAAATTATGTGAACTATTCGTGATATTGATTAGAAACATGATCTCGTGATGATTTGTATACCTAGTGACGTGGACAAACGTGTGTTTGTTGATAGTGTGATATTAATTAATAATTTGAATTTTGTTTTATTTTTTAAATTAATATAACGTGGCAATTGTTAGAATCTTTAAAATTATTTTAAATTAAACTTTGTCGATTAATGAGATATGTAAATACGTTTTGTTTGTGTCTCTATATTTATTTTGTTGTTCCTGATTCGTTATACAGGATGTCTCACTCTAGAAATGCCCAAGTTTTGTTATTTCTTTAAAGTTATTTTTAAGTTACCCAACTATGAATGTTATTTAGAGCGGTTTGAAAAGTTTATTTTATTTAGTGAGACAACCTGTATACATAAATTTGACTTCCATAAACACGAAAATTTTCATTCTTTTGTTTTTTTAAAAATAAGTAGTATAAAGTAACATTCCTACTATCAGTAAGTGTAAAAAAAATATTACAGTGTTCCTAAACTAGATTTCTGGGTTGCAACAAATGTAAAAATCTGGGAAATAAAAAATTGCTGATTTAATTTAGTTAGGTACATATTTTGTAAATATGTATATAAGTGCAGATTGTGAAACATTTACTAAAATACGGTAATGTAATAGAATGTAAAAAATGAAAGAGTACTTATGTGTAGTTTTCAATACAAAAACAATAGTGCCTTTAAAGTGCCTAGGTTTTATGAAATCTATAAAAAAAAAACTGGACAGACTTATATTGGTATATTATTTATTATAATAGTTGGATAACTCCATGACCCACAATAAACTTAAGATGGTTTGTTTTTAGTGTACACAAGTATTACATAGTTTTTATTTAAGTAATTTATGTATATTTTGTAAAATAAATTGAAGTGTATTTTAAATATAACGCAATATACAAAAAAAGCTTTGTAATTACATAATGAGAGCTTGTGAATTTAAGGATTTAATAAAAGTTGAAATTAATGTTTTCAATTCTTATTATCTCATACAACTACAGAACATTGGACATACATCCCAGTAAAATGGGAAAATTTGGATGAAATAATGGTTACAGCTTTGAAAATTTGGTAACAAGCTTGTTTTGTGCTCCCTTTGAAGTGTTCAAAAGTCCCCATCCGTACCCCCCTCCGAGAGAAATGAAATGGGGGGCGAAAAAGTGTCAAAAACAGGCTTTCGTAAATAACTGAAAAAGTATCCATTTTATCAAAAACAAAAACGTTACGACAGTTGTAGCTGAAATGGTAACACGTGCGCGCATCGCGCGTATTTCCCTTATATCTCGAAAATGGCGATTCGTATCGCAAAATACTTCAAATAAAAGTTGTAGAAAATTTAATTACGAACAATTTTCTTTTTAAACATTTCCATACGATCAATATTGACAGATATAATCATTTAAACCTTTTTCTAAGACACAATCGCTGCTCGTTTTGTTTAATAAAATCAAATAGGTATATTTATTCAGTTTTTTTTTAATATCTTCGTTTCCATTTATTTTACGACAAACTTTTATATAAACTATTTGAAAGCTTATAAAATTTCCTATAAAAACACTGTCGGGTTTGTTTTCCTGTAAACAGCGACGAGAAACTGACGATTGAAAATGCACGTAACGTTTAATTTTTACAACAATTGTAGCTACTTTTGAGACGAAGAAAAGGTAGTATAAAAAATTGTTTTGTCTTTTCCAAGTATCAGAAGTTATTCTCCGATCATTTCTGAGTAAATTCATTATAGTGAATTTTTTATCTGTGGCCAATAGCTCTTATGACAGCGATGCGTAAGATAAATCCCATAAGAATAGCATTGCACTTTACGGATTGGTATTTAAGCTTGAACTTCACGCATTTTTATCGATGTGTAAAGTGTAAAAATTGCATTTTACAAATGGAAGTAGAAAATACCATGCAAGTGATGAAAGTGACTGATTTTTCATCGAGCGATAGATACATTATAATTATATTGACGAGCGACAGCGAGTGAGGATAGTATTGCGAGTTGAAAAATCGCACTTTCATCACGAATTGACGTGTACCTATACCTACTATTTTTTCCAACATCGCAAAAATGAGTCAGTTTTAAGTTTCTTTATAATTTATTATTTTACTCTCCTATTTTCTTAAGAATCTAGTTGCTGATTTTGTATTCTAACGTTGATATGGAAATGAACTTTCCTCACCAGTGATGCAAACGCCTATTTTCCTCACTACATTGAGTGATGAAAGTGTCATTTTCATAAGCGATGTTGGAAAAAATACTTTGCGCAACGTTCCGATTTTGAAACACTTTTCCATCACCTCGAAATACAAGGTGGAGTTTGTGTGACTGTTGGTGTAAAATGTCTAAAACATGACTATAATATGGACCGACGTTAGATCCAATTTCCGCAAACTTTAATTTGCAATTTCAGCTGCAAAAGCCAAGACTTCCTTGAGTTAAACACGGTGTCGTTCTTTCTTTTTGTTGCTGTACGTTTGAAACCTGACACTCGGTAACCTTCAAAATGTCCCTGATACATAACAATAAAGATATGTAAAACCCGTTTCGTCATATTTCCGTCCTCGAAGTACCTAACTACATTTCTGTGCCGATATATAAGAATTTAGAGTCATTTTTGCAAACAACGTTGGAAGTGAAAGGTGACAATTGAATGTTAGTTGATAAACCTTTTTGTATTATTTTAATTAGAAGTTTTGCTTGTGCTTACGGTAGTGCCGATTTGCGGTAAGTCGCTTCACTTTTAATTACATTTGTGCCGCCACTTAAATCTTTTCAGTTTGTGCGCGTAGATATCACAAATTTTCAGCCCGATTGATGGCATTGAGTCAATGCACAGGTGCGTAGTGAATCTTTTGTAAAGAAATCCGTACAAATTTCGAACTTGAGAAGATGGATTGTCAAATGGAAAAAAAAACATTTTCGACTTATCCTTTCAAAGGATTGTAGATACTTGATACACTAACTAACATTATTAACAAAACATGATGTTGAAAGTTTCAGATATTGGTATAAAAATTTCATAAAAAATTAAATTTTTTGTCTTGTAACTTGTACCAAAGACCATATAATAATTGGTCTTTGCTTGTACTAACAGTATGACCAATAACCAGAGAATATTTATCCTTAAATTGTATACATATAAACACCTGGTATCGCATCTTCCTGAGCTGCTGTTAATTTTAACATTAAATCAATGGAATCAATATGAACTTTAAAGAATTTGTTAACTCTGATAGGTAAATTAAAATTATTGAATTCGCGGGTTTTTAATTCGTTAAAATAACTTTCAACTGTCGCCGAACTATCTGTTTTGTTACCATAACGGACTTTGTCATAATTCCCAATCATAAAACATAAGTCTTTAAAAACCTTTACTGCAAAATACACCTATCCCATGATTCGGAAATTGCCCTAAAAACATGACGGAATTTAGCAGGTTCGTAAAAAATTTTGAAAAATATGAAAAATTGATAAAGTTACATCCAACAAATGTTTCCACAAATCTAACGAACGAGATAACTTCGTTGTTGCAGTCACAAATTTATTGTAAAACTAAATGTGTAATATGTGCAGTACTATAAACTTATACCCAATTCCCAACTACATATATACAATTTATTGAAACCGTAACACAGGTGCTTTGTGTTTTCACTAAGGATTGAAGGTAGCGATTTTCTAGAAAACGCCATTTTCTCGAAAACGTATAGGGTCGCAATGGATTTTGTGGGAGCACAAACAGGCACAAACGAATGATACCAAAATTTTCGTTTGTGATTCTGATGAGGCCGCTAACTTTACGGACCTAGTGCAGATGTGTAGGTAATTTCGTGAACAAAAAAGACGCCATTTACTACGAATTCTAGGGAATGTAACTACTGAAATTTATTCCGACTAACGTGGTCGCCTTCCCGGCGCAATTCAAGGGACATCACGTGAATTTACTAGTAAAGTTATTTGAATACTAATATATTATAATACAAAATTCTTGGCGAGCTTCTAACAATTTCCTGAATTTGTTTAGGCAGTTTGCAACGTATCTGTTATATTTGTCAGTTTATTCCAATACAATTCAATCTTGAAAATGTATAAGAGCAGTTTTGCCAAGTCCTCCAACAAAACTATCATCTTTCTTCTTTATTTATAAAGGTTGGGTAATGAAATTTCGGTAAAAGTGACCGGTAACATTTTAAAAATATATCTAGGTAGTAGGTATAAACTTTTTCAAATATTGATGTATATTATTGTTATTATATTAATATGTGAATCCATCGACATTAGGTTTCCCTTATCCACAAAGCAAAATTTTTTAAATTACTTTCATTTCCTTATTAATGTTCATAGATTGAAGATTGTTATGTAAAGGAAGGCAGATAATACCAATACCACAAAAATTCTGCATAGTTAAATTCCTTTTACTTAAAATAAGAGGAGAAGATGAGGGGAAGAATCTAGCAATGAAAGGCACTATAATTTCGGTTTGGCTTTAGGAATCTTTAGCGTTTAAAACAACGAAATAACAATATTGTATGTAGGTATCAAATCTCCAGGAAAAATTTTAATTTTCACATCGAACTAGAATCAATAAATAATGATAATTGAAGTAATTGAACAGGACATATATAAAAATGAAATTGGACGAGTTTGTAGATCCAACTTCAGGCGAAATTTATTACTTTTTTGCGTTGCACATCGTTCCCTCATTCGGATCTCAAATGCTCAAAACACGGTAAAAAAGAAGTTCAAACTTATTTTTCCCCTAACTTAAGTAATGTTTGGTTCCCACCCCTCTTTGTTTGTCCCTTTTTACTTAAGAGTTCAATTAATCACAATACACATCAAAAGGAAGAAGAAAATTAATTTAGTTAACTCTTAAAAGAATATTAACCAGTTATTCCAATATTTTTTATTAGGAGGAGTATCCTAAACAGTCTAAATAGGTACTTATTTGCTATGTTTCGCTGAAATGAGTCAGCTTCTTCAAACGAACGGAGTAAAACTTGTTGTTTATAAGAAAATTTATGTGAAATAATAATAGGTAATATTTGTAAGTAGTTGTACAATGCTGTTAAAATATATTTCCATTTAGAAAGTTTACTAATGTGTTTTGTATTTGTCAAAAGCTTAGTAAATTAATTAAATAATTCACCAAACCTTCCCCATGATTAATTTATTGCAAAATTGGATAACAATGGAGTGATGACTAATTGATAAGCGACATGTTTCGATATACTAAGATATCATCTTCAAGCTTAAGTATAAAGGAATTGCAATTAAAAATGTTAAAAATGTTAAAGATGGAGTGAGACGTCTCGGTGAACAAATGAACTTCTTGTGTTGGTCTCAGATGGACAGAATGGCGGCTTTTTGCCTCGTTCCTTAAATCGTGTAATTACTTATTCAGTGCAACGTTGTTGCTTTATTCCTGCAACTTGTGTCGAACTCTTGATATTTAGTTCAACTTTAAAATAATTTCCCTCATGATGATTAAATTGTGTATTTCAACTTTAATTTTCACTTTAATGTGAGTTTGTTCATTTGTTCACCGAGACGTCTCACTCCATCTTTAACATTTTTAACATTTTTAATTGCAATTCCTTTATACTTAAGCTTGAAGATGATATCTTAGTATATCGAAACATGTCGCTTATCAATTAGTCATCACTCCATTGTTATCCAATTTTGCAATAAATTAATCATGGGGAAGGTTTGGTGAATTATTTAATTAATTTGGTTACACCCCCATTTGGAGCTTCCCTACAAGGCATTATGGACACATCCAATTTAAAAGCTTAGTAGTTTTCCATATAATTTTCTATTTTATAATTGATTTTTGTAAACGATGAACATCAATTGACAGGAAGCGTGTTTTACTCCTTTCGTCTGAAGAAGCTGACTCGTTTCAGCGAAATGTAACAAATACCTAAGTATTTAAGACTGTTCAGGATACTCCTAATAAAAAATATTGGAATAACTGGTTAATATTCTTCTAAGAGTTAACTACATAGTGGTAGCCAGTAATACAAAAAATTTAATTTATTTATAAGAAAATTAATGTTCAATTTCCGAAATTAAAAGTTCCAACAATAATACTTATATGCGATCTCTCAATATACTTATCGTACACTTATCGGCTGATCGCGTGTGACCCCTGTAGCTTCGATAGATAGAATTTAGCAATTATTAAGACTTATCACACTTACACACTTACTGACTAATGATTAATTTTGTAGGATTTCGCAATTTCTGCACAAGGCGACCCCTTAATTCTTCTACGGTGCCGTCCGTTTCTAAGCCTACCTTGGTTAACTCAGCCTTCAAGGCTTCCTTCTTTAGGTTATAAATCCAGCTAACTGTTCCACTTATAACCTCTTCCGGTTCTGGATAAGCGGTAGCCATTTGGTAAGTAGCTTTTACTTGGGTTTAAACTAAAATAAAATTTTTAGGTGCTGAAAAGAAAAATTATAAGATTCACTGGAAAAAATAAAATTAGAACTTCTGGATAACTGAAATAAAACTTTTCCTGGAAATTAATTAATTATAATTAGTATAGTTATACCTGTAACTGTTGTCCTTTACCACTGTACTGTTCGGTTGCCTTTATGTTAACTGTTATGTAAGCCCTGTTTACATAACCATGTAACCCTCGTTACCTGCGGTAATTTAAACCAACTGCTCGGGCGCCATGTAAGACCCTTGACCCGGTAGCCGGAGCCCTATGCTTATAGGTACTATCGGGTAAGGGTTTGTTAAATCGGTTTTCCTCTCGGGTACCTCAGTCGGAGATGTTCCAATGAATTCGTACAGTGGTAAATGAAATTGTTTTATTATAATGCTAGTTAAACGAAAAGTAATTATAATGTAATGCTAACGAAACAGAAAGTAATTATAAACATAAAGTAATATAAATAATTGTACAAAGTAACTATTTTCAATAAATTCAAACTGCCGCGGCTGCCCTCTACCGGTTCCAAGTTACAACTACCAATGGTTGACACTTGACAGGTGTAACTTGGTATCCCGCGTCCTCGTGTTTTAACTGAAATTAAACGTTCATTAATTATCAAGAATTAATTAAAGTGGTGATTCGGATGCTGGTGAGTGAATACGAAACGGTGAATGAAGGCGAAAATGCTTTTGGCTTAATTAAGTTACGCCAATTAACCTTTTCAATTTAACAGGTGGTTATCTATTTTCAATGGCGGTTAAAAGGTTCGTTCACAATGAAGTTGTCAACAAAATACGGATGCTGTTGGAAATTAAACGGGATTGAATTAATTTACGTAAGTATCGGAACAACTTCTATTAATTATTAACGCAATTGTTTTTAAGTTGAACACGGTACCCTAGACTCCAGCCTATCCAAGCCAATATATCTAGGGTTGGGGTTAATAAAGTAGTCACCCTCCAGTCTATTCAAACCAATACATGTGATTACTTTATTAGCCGGGATATCAAATAAGGGTAACTAGATTCCAGCCTATTCAAGCCAATATACCTAGCTTCTTATTTGCAGGGTAGTTAACGGTGAATTATACGGGGAATTTATACGGTCGGTAACGGTTAGTGGTTATGAAATGAATATGGTAAATGGTATGATCTCATCTGATTTTGCATGCGGTTACTGCGGTTTTATATCCTTTTTGGAAGTAAGAGTGGGCATGAGTAGCAGTAGGGATTAATGCGTGCACATCATGTTTACACCGTGTTTACATTGCTTCGCCTGCCCTCTCTTATTTCCAATTTTCATTATTTTACAGATTTCTTCGAAATCTCCCTCATTTAAATAATTATTAAAATTGGTTACCTTACATCCTTCTTTTATAATATTACTACTGCAAAATATTTGCGATTGAACATTACTCTGTTAATAATGCTTAGTCTTATCTAGTATTTGATCAGTGTTTGAACATTGTACAGTTTACAAACTTTCTTAGAGAAAAGTTGAAATGGTAAATGGTACAAAGGGTATATGATTAACTTACAAGTAAGTATATGGTTAATAAGTACGCGTAGGTAGGTATAGGTACATTACAAAATAGTTGGAAAGTAAATGAGCAAAAAGGATCGTGATCCTGCGCCGAAGTACCTACCTAGTCTTCCGATCGATGAAATGGACAGTATTCTGAACGGTGTGCGGTCAATTCGCCCCGGCACTTCGCCCTCGGACACTTCGCCCCGGACATTTCGCCCTAGGACATATCGCCCCCAAGACATTTCGCCCCCTGATACATCGCCCCCAAGATATTTCGCCCCCGAAACATATCGCCCCCAAGACATTTATAATAATAATAATAATAATAATGTTTATTGAACTGAAAAAATCATTCAATAGGGACAAAGATCGGCATGGCCGTTTTTCACTTTTCCCTTATATTTCGCCTCCAAACATTTCGCCCCCGAAATATATCGCCCTCAAGACATTTCGCCCCCAAGACATTTCGCCTTTAAATGTTTCTCGCCCGAAACATCACCCCAATCAATATTCCATTATCCATTGTCTATTAGCATACACAGTGGTCCAAATTTCGATGCTCACGTATCTCGGTTATTAGAAGAGGTAGAGCAGTGGTTAAATAGGGAATTTTTAGAATTCAATTCTCGCGATAAATCTCATTTCTAATTATCTTCAACGTCTTTAGATTTTCAACTAATTAAAAAAAACAAAATTTTCAAGACAAACTTTTTGATGTAATCAGAAAACCACCGTTCTCTTTTTTAACAAGTAATGTGTACCAGCTATGGTTTTCATAAAGCAGATAGAATTTTTATTAGTTAATTGAAAAGAGATTTTCAGAAATGTATAACATGCCTAAAAAATTTTTATTTATGGGAGAGATATTAACAAAAACATGTATTTATCTGTAATAGCACATCATAAATGTAAGCTTAAAGGTATGCAAGTGCTAAGTAACACTGTGAAATACAGAAACCAGAAGTGTGTTTTTGAAAATCTACGAAAATTATGGAGAATTTGAAATGAGATTTGTCACGGGTATTAAACCCTGAAAAACATTCTAAGTATTTAACCGCTGCTCTACTTCTTCTAATAGCTCTACAGATGGTGAGCATAGAAATGTGGACACACTGTATATGTATAACGGATGAAGCAATAACTTTGTTATTAGTATTACTTTTATTATTTTTGATTATGTTCTATAGAAAATTAAGCTCAAAATCCGGTACGGTACTTAAATAGGTTATATATTACAAGGTGGGTGGGGTATATGCTGTAGGTTAGGCTAAATAAAAAAAAATAAACTCAACATTATACCTATAGTACACCTAACTAATGTTCGGTTTCCTGCGAGGCGAAATTGTGTGAGGGCGATATGTTTTGGAGGCGAAATTGTCGGGGGCGATATGTCCTGGGAGGCGAAGTGTATGGGGGCGAAATATCCGGGGGCGAACTGTCTGGGGGGGGGGGCGAAATGTCCGGGGGCGAACTATCCGGGGGGCGAAGTGACGGGGCGAAACGTCCGGGGGCGATGTGTCATGGGGCGATTTGCCCTACAACCATTCTGAACATGCTATTTTGATGCGGAACTTTCTCCTTCAATTGTTCACCATAACCCACGCTTGGATTTCGAACAAATTGTTCTCTCATACTCGCTCTTACCTACACTACCCTCATACTCCATATTTTAAAACCGTAACCAACAGAGTGTCCACCAGTTTCATATTATTCTAGACTAGATTAGAAAGGAGAAATTTTTGTTTTTAGTACCTATTACTGCCATAGATGCATTCAATGTCAATCGGTCTGCATTTTGGTGTGCTTGCACAGACCTGTTTCTAATTTTTTGCTAATATCAATGCTTGTGCTAGAGTCAATGTTTATCGTAGTTCCCTCGTAACTATCTACTAATGTATGTTATCTAAAACGAGTTTGGAGGTCAAGCATATGAATCGGAGATAAGATCAAATTGCTTCAAGTAATAGTGCATTTCCGTCGTGTTAAGAACGGATTCGTGTTGCTTTGTTGGTGAAAAATAGCAGTTGGTAAAGTTTTACAGCAAATGTTCCGTAATTTACATAGTTTAATAAAGTTAATCACAAAAAGGAAAATGGCAACAATAACATACAACACCAACTTCAATGAAAGTTCTTGGTATCGTTCTTGTCGGAAGGAAATTTTCAATCCAATTTATGGGAAATCCACAGGTATTTTTATTCATTGAATGGTAAGGTGTTATTTTGCGATAATTCTAGGTACCATTCCAAGCTGGTTAAATGGAGTGCTAATTCGTAATGGCCCCGGATTATTTGAATTTGGTACTACAACAGTAAACCATGTCTTTGATGGGATGGCGTTATTACATAGGTATAATTAATTTTTCTTTAAACAGAAAATAATTTCAAAAATTGGAAGATTTTTTTAAATCATCGTATCACCTACTTGACCTTTGGTTATGATTATCTCCCGATTATCTCGATTCACTTTTCCAATTATGGCAGTATTACATCTTATGTCTTATATTCATATATTTCCCGATCTTTTGTTCGGTGATGGGGTCTTTTTATAGTGTGTCGGGTGACGAAAGCTACCGTCAGTCTCAACAGAAATTGAGGCCTTTCATATTTCAAATGATATGTCCTGCTATTTATACTTATACAGGGTGGCGCCTGGGAACGCGCGATTTTGAATCAACAGTAATACAACTCGAACTGAGTTTTATTTATATTTATACACGGTCATCAGAAAGCTAAACCTACGCCATTTTTTTAAGATAACAACCCATAAATTGCGTCCTTCACTGCGTACACATTCTTCCAGTCGTGAATGCAAGTTCAACGCAACTCTCTGCGACATCTCAATGTCGATTAAGGCAATCTTGTCACGAATCCCAGCCTTTAGTTCATTTATGGTGGGAGGACGACCACCGTACACACTATCCTTTAAAAACCCTCATAAAAAGAAATCGCGCATTGATAAATCAGGCGACCTGGCAGACTAATTCATGTAGCTGTTTCTCGAGATGGGACGTTCTTCGAAGAGACGTCGCATTGCAGCCATGTGAGCTGTGGCCCCATCTTGCTAAAACCACGTGGAAACCATAGCAAATGGCCTTACAGAACGCTGTGAACTCTCGTAGATGGCGGCGTTGACTGCTTAGATTGTCTCTGGCGTTCGAACAGTTCTTGTTGGTCCTGGGCTATTCTTATTTAAGGCAGATCCTGAATTTCGTAATCGTAACCCATATCTTCACAGCGTGAACTGACGTACCCGGATCATGACGCTCAAGTTGGAAATGCCTCAATTCTCGTGTCGCAGTCTCATAACAATCATTGTCCGAAACCATGATGCTCTTCCGTCCGCTGAAATGGCTAACAATAAGGAGCAAAATGGCGGTATACGAGTACTAGCAACTTTAAGTTAGTATAACTTTGTACTCTAATAGATTCAAATTTGCCAGTTTCCAGGCGCCACCGTGTATATTAATTAAACAGTAAAGGATTAAGTTACACATTAAACCGAATTTGGAAATGACAAAATAAAGGTTGTTCCCAAATATGATTTATTTTTAACTTAGTTATTTACTGTTGCGTGTATTCTTACATCTTGTTATTAGTAAAAAAAAATTCATATGTTTCAGGTTTGAAATACAAAATGGGGTAGTTTCGTACCAATGCCGTTTTTTGCAATCGGACATTTATAAGAAAAATACGAAAGCTAATCGAATAGTTGTAACAGATTTTGGAACTAAAGCTGTGCCAGATCCTTGCCAAACAATATTCAGCAGGTAGCTATAGTTAATAAAATCAATCCTTTTTCGTATAGGTATGTTTGATTAGTGCTTTATACAGGGTTTTTCAACTAAGAGTAAGCCACCCTTTATAACTTCTAACAAAATCAAAATTTGAAAAATCGGCGATACTCGTCTATAATAATATCGAGGGGGACACTTTTTGACATAAGCTTGA
This sequence comes from Pyrocoelia pectoralis, assembly GCA_036250285.1. Taxonomy (NCBI): domain Eukaryota; kingdom Metazoa; phylum Arthropoda; class Insecta; order Coleoptera; family Lampyridae; genus Pyrocoelia; species Pyrocoelia pectoralis. The sequence continues at coordinate 80,546,761 of CM070075.1, read as the reverse complement.
GATTTCATACCTTAACCCCTTGGGTCCCACAAACATACCCTTAATTTTTTTAAATGGCAACATGGGTCATGTGATACGTCATTTGAAAGGTCATTTTATATCTTGCATTACTGCGTTTAAAATTTTAAAATCGTTGAATTGGTTTGTGAGATATTTTAATTTAAAGTTTTAGAGAACTGATATAATTTAATGTTTTTAGAATAATTATTGTTGTACTCTCTTGAAATAATGAAGTTTAAAGGGGATAATTTTAATTTTATGGAATAATTCTTGAGACTGGTCCTATTGAAAGGAGGAAGAAGTTGATGGGAGTTCAACGTAGCTATTACGTCACTGCCATGATTGGTTGCCTAAGTGGTGGTCTCATTCTCTCTGTTGCTGTCTGCAAAAGGCAGAAAGGTGTAGTAAACAAGAATAAGGTGCAGAATGGGGATAAGAGAAATCCCTGTGGAACGTCGTTGGTTTGGGGTATAAAATGAGCAAGGGGTAGCTGCCGTCTATGTTTAAAATAAATAGAAATGGAAGGCTGTAGAACGTGCTAACAGTTAGGCAAACGGCCATTCCTTTTTGGATTCTCTATTTCGTGAATTTGGACGATGGAAAAGAAGAATATTAATTTACTTAGCCCCCAATAGACAATATAGAAATTTGAAATTTAAAGTAATGGGATTTTGGAATGCATGTTAAAAAATTGAAACACATTCATAAGAAATATGAAATGTTAATAGTTTTCCATATTAACAACAGTTTTTAACGCCTAACCTGTTATGATTGACTGTTAACTACGCCGTTTTTTTTTCTAGAATATCTTCAATGTTTCATTCTATGGAGGAGGTAAGTGATAATGCAACAATATCAGTCTACCCATTCGGCGACGAGATATACGCATTTTCGGAAACAGGAATCATTCATAAAGTGGACGATAGTAATTTAGAAACAAAAACTAAAAGGGATTTTAGGAAACAGTTAGGAATTGTAACACATACGTCTCATCCCCACGTAGTTGAAGATGGTAATTGTTACCAAGATTTTCTCCATCAAACTAATACAATTTTTAGGAACGGTTTATAATTTAGCTTTATCATTTTCTAATAAAGACCCTCGTTATCACATCGTGTGTTTTCCAAACAAAGAAAAAACTGGTAGGAAATGCGTGCGTTAAGCAGTTTTTTTTTACTACTTCTTTCAGATTCAGATCACTCTATGTTTGATGAAGCTCACGTGCTTGCTAGTATTCCTTCTAAGTGGAGGTTACATCCGTCTTATATGCACTCTTTCGGTAAGTGATTTTGATTTGCTAAGTTTAATTGACGATTGCGTTTAGGTGTAACTGAGAATTACTTCATAATTGTCGAGCAACCAATGGCACTAGAGATCCCTAGAATGTTACTTACTAGAACTTTTGTTGAAGCACCAGCGAACGACTTTATTAAATGGTACAATAACGAGACGGTACTAAGATTCAAATTTTAAACTATCATTCCGTATCAATCATAATTTTAGACCAAGTTTCTTGTCATCAGTCGAAAAACAGGCGAATTAGTTAAAACATTTTATGCCAATGGATTCTTTTACTTTCATACAATTAACCAATATGAAGATATGAATCATATTATAATCGATATTTGCACTTACAAAGATGGTTCAGTATTTAATAGTCTTTACATGGACGCCTTGAAGGTAAAGAGCAGTTACCATTTTTCAAAAATTATGATTAATTAATGATCTTTAGAATGCTCACAGTGATCCAAATTTTGCCGAAACTTTTAAAAGTACTCCGCAAAGGTTTGTCTTACCATTATCTACGGAAGAGAGGACATCTTGCAATAATGAAAATCTTGTACAAATTCCCAACTCTGCATCGAAAGCGTATATAAAGGAAGATGGGAATGTGTGGGTTGAACAAGAAACTATTTGCGATCATTTTTGTGAGATGCCCACATTTAACTATAATCAATTTCTGGGTTAGTACCTAATTCACCTTTTTTGATATTAGAAAGTATTAATTTATATGCAACTTATAAAGTGGTTAGTAGAGGAGGTCGAATATCACAAACGAGTAATTAGGATAAAAGGATGAATTGAAAGATCTTAGACCAGACAACGAAATAAAACTTTTTACTGTAGCCCCCTTTCAGTTCAGTGGCCGATATCTAATGTCCTTGTACCGTAAAGCATTATTAGTTCAACTGGTCCAAAGCATTTGTTGCAGCATTCACTTCTTAATTGAGTTTGTACTTCTTTCTAGTGTAATTTTTGATTTGATTTGAGAGTAAAATATAATTCTGAGCAGCCAGGATCGGCAATAAGGGACGTGGGGTACCAATACGTGACTTGTAGAAGGGTGCATTGTCATGGTAAAAGAAGATTTTCTTCTTCGCTAATCCGTGTTGTTTCTCCTGATTTCTTTTCCTGTAGAACTTGAAGTAGATTGTTAGAGTATGTATGCTCCGCTCCGCTACATATTACCTTTGTTAAGGTAATCAACAAAAAGAACACCCTTGGCATCGTAAAAAGCTGAAACCATAACCTTTTTGGCCGATGGATCTGTTTACGTCCTTTGACAGTCCACTGCTGGATTATTACTTTGTTTGAGTGGTGAATAGCACCTGACATTTACAGTCATAAATCTTCTTATAGAATCCAATGAATTGCGTTTTAACAATTAGTTTACAAACCTTTCAATTTATCCTCGTATGCAAAATTTTTATAGAAATTTATTATACATCAGTTAAAAAAGTTATCTTAATTTGGTAATAAATCTGTGGCCATATGGATTTCAGTTTCCATGTTAGATCATCAAATTATTTTAATTATTTCGATCTATCTAGGTAAGAAGTATCAATACTTTTATGGCTTAACACCATGTGCAGAATCTACAAACCCTTCTACGGTATGTCCATTTAATTCTACATAAGACAAACTTTTATTCTTCAACTTCCAGTTAGTAAAAGCAGATATTGAGAATAAAATCAGCAAACTATGGTCGGAGAAAGGATGTTACCCGAGCGAAGCCATTTTTGTCTCCAAACCAAATCCAAAGGTATTAATTTTTTAATGTTTACATCTGATTACATTGCGTTATGTAGAGTGAAGATGATGGAGTAATTCTATCGTCTTTAATTTATGCCGAAGATGAACGACGCATCAGTTTACTGGTTTTGGACGCCCAAACCTTTGAAGAAATCGGTCGTGTTCAGTTTGTGACAGAAAGTCCTGTACCAAGAAATCTGCACGGTTGGTACTTTCCTAAAGAATAGAGTTATACACGTTTTTAATTGCCAATTTTTATTAAGTACTACGATATTAGCTTAGTTAATGTTATGATAAACGCAAAAGTGATATAAATTGCTATTAAAATGCTGCAAAAACTCAATAGACCTTTGATACTATGAATAAGCGTCAATCTTCTGCTTCATATAGTCTTGAATGTGAATCTAATATTTTAGCGCTCTCTTCGAAATTGAAAATTAGGATCCCTGAATATGAAAATGAAAGGACTCGAGGTCAAGTCTAAAGCCGGAAATCGTAATGTAATTTTTCCTTAATAAGCACTAAAAACCATATAAGTATACAGATTACAGGATGTCAATCTTCCCTTATCTTCCCATACATCTGTTTTGAACAGAATTTTTAATTATTTATTTACTTTCTAATATTATATTCTATAATTACTATTTGTAATTACGTGATGTCAATTGTTTAATATGTAATTAGATACTTTAATATCACGAATAGGTTAGAAGTTACCAGAAGAATCCGTCATAAAACACTGAAGGAAGCCATTTCAGGTAAACCAATAAATGATACAACATACATTTATCAAGATGTGGATTGTGGAGTTTATAAAATTAAGATAATTTGTCAAAGTCTGGATTGCGAATTTCTCCACAATTAGATTTGGACCATAATTCTCTTTGGCGATTCAGAAAATTAAGGTCTTGAATTTTTAATGCTTCTTTCTAAAGTTTTTACCTCTATTAATCCTACGTTCCTTTCTTTATTTTAAATGAGCTATAGGTTGCGTTTATGTAGGGTGTACAACTAAGAAAGGAGTCCGGCCATAGCTAAGAAACTATTTGAGATTAAGCAGTGAAATAAAAAATCTTATAATAAATGTCGCCAAGAGAAAATTCTGGAAATTATTTTCAATTTCCTACCATTGCCGTCAGAGGGCGTTTCACAGATTTCCGTAGATACTAAATCTATTGCAGATACTACTATACCGTCGTTAGCGTCATTTAAAAGAATATTTTGATAAATATTTCACAAGATAATGGCGTTTCTGAAACAAACTACCAATCGATTTCAGGTACCTAACCTGTATTAAATCTATTGATACAGGGTGTTCTTTTGTAACTGTTAGCTTAGGAAGTTTTGAACTTTAGGTTGTCATAACTTTGTTATTAATAAATATATTTTTGTAAAATTTTAGTGATAGCTATTTGGAAGCATTCTGAATCCAGTGGCGTAGATATTTTTTATAAAGAAATCTCTAATAACAATTCTCCATTTCGAGTACGGAAAAGTATCGTAGTATGCCCTGACAATTGGAATAAACATTTAAAATTTTGTAACGAAGTAGATGTTTTATTATTTTACATGTGTGTTTCCAATCTAAATGAGTCACACTGTCTAATAATAATTCGTGACTATCTAAGATTAATGCTTCTTAGCTGTGTTATTTTTATCGAGGAAGTACAATAATAGTAATAAGCGCCTTTATTTGGTCGATTACATAGTATCGTTATCACATTGGTTCAGAGGCGAAGTTCAGTGTACGAAACGGCTCTGCTGTTCCACTTAACCTCTGTTGCAGAAATATTCGGTATTTATTTATTTATATGTGTATGGTTGTATGTTGATAATGAACTATGAGTTGATGTTACATTGCCAATGAATGAATTGGTTTAATCCTAGGGCTCTCCATTCTTGATGGATACTATTCCATATGAGATTATAAGTGATAACCTTATGCAGTTTCACATCGTAAGTTAAATATTTACAAATATAATTTAACTATAACAAGATATAGTAATTAACCAATTAGCAGCGCGTGTAAGGAGTATTGTAGGTAGTTGAACCCGTGATACTTGTAGGTTTGCCAACATGGTGATAAGGTTTTTTTTGTTATATTACGTTGTAAAGTTCCGATATCGCGGTGATTTGGTAAAGTTGTAGAATTGTAGATAATTAAAAGCCAATTTTAAAACATATTTTCTTTCTGAAGGAAAGTATGACATTCTCTGGAAAAACAAGGGAAGCTCGATGATTAATAAACCAAAGCTCAAACGAGAAAAACTACTGAAAGGTGTGTTAGTTCTAACTATTTATAGGGTAGGGAATTGTCAGTAGAGACATTCTGTATAGTCACGTGAAAGATTCTACAACGGCAAGAAAGCTGTGTAACATCCCCAAAAAGGCTCTCAATTCACGCGAAAGATAAGTTTGCTGCGTGCTGTTAAAGAAGCTTTCATATACATACAAAAATTCCGTTGATTAATCTATTAGAATTACAGATGCACTCGTTGCTACAAGCAAGTACACAAAGTTCCATAAGGATGACAGTTCAAGTAAGAAATCAGGGAAGAGAATTGGTCACTTTTCAAGTGCTTTTAGTGCAACCTTTTTAAGTGGTAACTTCAATAGCAGCGAAATCAGTGTAACGACCATTTAATTTAATTTAATGGAAATGTATAGTCATTGGATGCTACGTTATAATGTTTTACCATGTAACATATATTTAGAAATTGTTTCGTCACGATGAAATGAACTACGATAAAAAGTTCTATAACCTTGATAACACATGCAGATTTTTATCCAGTAGCGTCCAATTCACAAAGAGCTTCAGCACACTAACTTTCATGTACTTATATTATTGAGATTTATTGAATATTTGTAGGGATTATCGGCAACACGGTAATGGAAAAATTCAATCCACATTTTGATGCCAGTACTTGGAGCCGTTCATGTAACGAGGAAATTACTAGTCCAATTTATGGCAAAGTAACAGGTAAGTAATTGGAGTAAGTAAATTAATCGAGGTACCATCCTAGTAATTCTCAGGATCTATCCCATCTTGGTTAAATGGAGTATTAATTCGAAATGGTCCCGGGTTATTTCACTTTGGTAACACTGAAATAACTCATATGTTTGATGGAATGGCTCTGTTGCACAGGTAACTGTAAATGTAGTTAGTGTAAGTTAAGGTAATAATGCCAAATTTTCATAGATTTTGAAGTTTCTGATCGTATTCAGTTATTGCTTTGTTAAACTAAAATCTATGAGCCATGAATTAGGTAATATTTAGACAATTCAATACCAATGATGTCTATTTCATCAGAAATTGGTAACTGTCAATTAATTCAAATTGATAATATAATTTTTGACGGTTTGAATAATTTGTTAATACAGTGTCTACAATATCATATACTGAGTAGTTAATTTCCGGGTTCCAAATTGTGCAATATATTTTCATTTATTCATTCATTTACTTACGTCTGATCCAAGAAGGGTGCGACGGAAGTGGAGGGGAGTTCGTTATGAATTTATTAAACGTTATTATACTTTAGATTTGAAATACAAGATGGAGTGGCGTCCTATCAGTGCCGTTTTATACAATCGGACATATATAAGAAAAACACAAAGGCTAACCGTATAGTGGTCACGGATTTTGGCACAACAGCTGTACCCGATCCTTGTCAATCAATATTTCACAGGTAATGTTGTATCTTTAATATTGTCAAGTTTGCTATAGCTTCATTTAAATCTATACTATGAATTCATTATGCATACCTCGGTTTATTATATGTATCTGTAATACTTGTAGGCAATAAGTTACCTGAGGAAATTTCATGTTATTTGCATAGCTACAAAAAACGTTTCAACGTAAAAACCAAAGTTACCATTACGCAGACTATATTTGACCAGGGCGAACTCTAGTCCCTTACACACCGATTTCAAATCTCTATTAACATAAAAACAATAAGCTATAAACAAAAACATTAAGTACCAGAAAAATACACCTGACAACATCTTATCAGTAAAAAAATTATAATGAAATACATCTAAAATTCCCTTTTTAATTCGGCAAAATGCTCAATTGTCGCATTCACTTGTGGTTCTTCCAATGTGCAGTAACACATCGACATTGCAAAAAGTTAATGCAATGTAATATTCAGTTAAAAATTCTAAGGGGATTTTCTGAAATATTATTAGATTTACAAAGCTTTTTGAATTGTATTACTTCATCAACAGCATCACTTACATCAACATTTTTAAAACTTATTTGAAATCTTGAAGTGTCTGCCAAAATACTTTAAAAATATTCACATAATTGTAGCATTTTTTCTTGCAAACAACTTGTGATTAATTTCTCCACAAGTAGCCAAAAAGTGTTTATTGTAGTGTTCTTGACCAGGTAACCAAATTCTTTGACAAGAGCCTTCATCAGAAAATTGTTTTGTTGTCTAGATATTTCATTTTTTACGGTGTGTTGTTTCACAGTAGCTTTTTCGGTTCTTCCTCAACTTGCTGAAAATTCTCCCTTAAGTTGTTGACGAACTGAATTAAACTATTGTAGAGTTACAAGTAACAGTTAAGATATTGATGATTTTTACTTTCCCGTGCATATACACACGTGTATATGTATATGTATACAATGTGCCCAAGATAAGGATGAACAGCATGGGGATCTTGAAAACGGTAAGAGATACGAAGGCGGGTAAATTAGAGAAAAGTTGTATAATTTAGGGCATGAAAGGCGGTGTAAGGTCAAAACTTTATAGTACCATTTGAACGATCGCGTCTTTGTTAATTTAAGTTGTTTATATGACAATCTATTCGAGCCCAATAAGATGTGGTAGAACCACTCAGAGACGTTTATGAAACATTAATTTAGCCAAATTTGTCATGGTTCTAGAATATCCTCAGCGTTTAATTTTAAAAAGGATATGTCAGATAACGCTGTAATATCTGTGTATCCTTTTGGTGATGAAATATACGCATTTGCCGAAACCGCTGTAATGTATAGAGTGAACCAGAAGAATTTGGAAACCATAAGAAAAATCGACTGCAAGGAGCGTTTCGGTGTTGTAACGCACACATCACATCCACAAGTACTTAAGAAGGGTAAAAACTGTAAATACCTATTAGCTTTTAAATATTAACTGTTGTTTTAGGTAACGTTTATAATTTAGGATTATCGTTTTCAAGCAAAGGTCCCCAATATCTCATCGTCTGCTTTCCTAACAAACCAAAAAAGGGTATAAGTAAAATCGTAACTGTTTTAGACAAATCCTGATCAATTTTCAGATGAAAACGATTACTCGATGTTTGAAAAGGCGCACATCGTTGCCAGTATTCCTTCCAGACGGAAGTTTAATCCATCTTATATGCATAGTTTCGGTATTATGTTTTTATTGTATTTTAAGATTGGAGTAACACAGGGCTTTTAGGTATAACAGAGAATTACTTTATCATAATTGAACAACCAATCTCACTAAACATACCCAAATTGTTAATCGGCAAAATTTTTGGTAATGCACCAGTGAGCAAATTCATGAAGTGGCACAAAGACGGAATGGTACTGGTACATGACATGACAATGCTTACTTTTTTCCATTTTAGACTAGATTTATTGTTATAAGTCGCCACACAGGTGAGTTGAGGAAAGAATTTTACGCCAAAGGATTTTTTTATTTCCATACTATTAATCAATACGAACATTTGAATCATATCGTGATCGACATGTGCACGTATGAAGATTGTTCAATCTTAAATAGTGCTTATTTGGAAGCTGTAAAGGTGATGGGATAGTAGGCAATGTCAATGTCGATTTATAATTATTGACTTACACAGAATGCTCGGATGGATCCAAACTTCGCGAGTACGTTTAAATGCTATCCGACAAGATTTGTTCTACCACTGTCTGTGACACCAGATAAACCTTCCACTAATGAAAATTTCGTCAGGATACCTAACACAAATGCCAAAGCCTACATGGACAAAAATTCGAAAATATTTGTTGAATCAGAACTTATTTGCGATACAATTTGCGACATGCCTACAATATTTCGCGACGAATTTTTAGGTGTGTACGCAGGTTTACAGCAATAAATTTTAACAGTAATTAATATTGATCTAGGTAAGGACTATCAGTACTTTTACGGATTAAATCAGTGTACGGCGGATACTAATCCCTCTGCGGTGAGTATTATAAATGCGGGAAATGACAAATACTGTTTATGGTTACCATTAACCAGTTAGTTAAAGTGAACGTAAAAAAGAAGACCTGCAAATCATGGTTTGAAAAACATTGTTATCCGAGCGAACCTATATTTGTTCCCAAGCCAAATTGCCAGGTACAGCCGTTTTTAAGGGTTAAATGTGAACTACTCTTACAATTATAGGGTGAAGATGATGGTGTAGTTTTATCATCTTTGATTTGGGGTGAAAATGAAAAGCGTGTCAGTTTATTAGTCCTAGATGCCAAGACTTTCGAAGAGCTTGGCCGCGTTGAATTTGAGACAAAAGGTCCCGTACCTAGAACCATTCACGGTTGGTATTTACAAAAATGAATAAGATATCTGGGTAGTTGAATGTAATTTAACATTCTAATTGATTTAATAAATAATTGAACGTAGGGTTGTGTAGTAAATAATTTTTATTTGAATAAAGCGTAGTGCTTTAACAGTAACAAATGTAATGTTCAAGCTCTACAGTGATCCGCTGAAGTTTCCTTAGGGTATTTGAGAAAATTAATGATAGTAGTACTACAATTTCGTTCTCTTTTTTACTACTGAGGAAATAGTAATAATAATGACGATAATAACAATAACGTAGTTCCGCGCTAGGTACATAGCTATGAATATGAGCAAAATTAAGCGAAATTATTCTAGAAGAACCAAAACAGGGATAAAACAAAAAGAGAATTTGGGATTAGGGAATACCAGAAACCGAATGGAGAAAGGAAAAGGTACGGGGAACAAATGAGGTAGGTGCGTTGAAAAAATAGGAGGATACATGTTGTAGTCGTTTTCAATCTTGTCATTAATATTTTGGGATCCATGTCAAAATCAAGACTTTCTTAGCCAAAACAAGTTTTTTATGCGTTCCACGTAGTTTCGTTGTCAATTACTGGTTCCTCACTGTTGTTACTTTCATTTTCCGACAGAGGCATTATTTGTAGGTAAGGCAATACAGATTCTCGTTGGTCGACATTTCGCTGGATCGGAGGAAAGGGTTGCGCGGTCCTTACGTTTGTGGTACACCATATAATCCTATAACATTTTGTGAATTTATAATTGACTTTTAAACAAATTCATATTGTTTCAATGTCTTTTGAATTCAATTTGAGTAAAACTTTCGATTTCTGCATCCACCGCGAGTTTCGGTCACTCTATTAATCCTAGTCTTTTTAAGTTCAGGGCTTGGATAATGAGATTAACAACTTAGTTTACCGCATGAGATCAAGGTTTTGACTTCGCTCCTAAAGACCATCTGGCAACTTATTGATGCACTTATTTTGTAACTCCACACCACTCTGTATTTCTCTCCCCTCTCTATGTTGTTCCTATCCATTATCTGAACCGATTCTGTTTGATAGTCAACCAGGTCCAGGCTGATTGACACGCATTTTCCCCTGCTTAGCATTACCCAGGATGAACGACGTGGACGTGACTGGGTTTTCATCCCTTTGGGGTGCTTGATTAGCGTGAGTTCCCTTGCCTCTTACTATTCGGAGTAGGTACTTGATTAGTGCGAGAGGTGTAGAATTACAAAATACGTATACTATGGGGGTGGAAACTTTACTTAATTTATACATTTTGGAACACCGTAACTCACTGAAACATGATCCGATGAAAAAAAACAAAAAACTGTTGTATTCGTCTCATTGCCAGCTACAACTTTCATTTGGAAAGAAAAATCAACTCCCATTTAAAAAAATGGTCGCCTTGATGAAATCTCTAAAGTAGCGCCATCTACAATTAAATTGATAATGTCATCATCTTTCCCCCTCAAAGCCACAAAACCTTCGTCTGAAACATTTTTTGAAAAAAATTGTCCTTTTCGAGATATTCGCGTGTATCACTTAAAATGGTCTACCCTGTATACAATTACAGGGCTGGGCAAAATACATGCACTAACGTATTTCAAATACAAATTACAAAATACTCCTAGAAATGTATTTGAAATACAAAATACGAAATACTTTTATATTATTTTTAAAAATACAAAATACAAATACAATATTTGAAATACAAAAATACAAAAATACCTATACGCATACGGGCTATTTTTTAGGAGGTTTAGTTAGACGTTTCTAAGAAGATTTTATAGGTAGATTCTTGAAAATGTGTTCTCAGAATTCACTCTGAACCTATCGTTATCATTTTGGTGGGCAAACTACATACATTAATGTATTTCAAATGCAAAACTCAAAATACTCATAAGAGAGTATTTGAAATACAAAATACAAAATACTTTAGGGAAAAATCATCAAATACAAAATACAAAATACAAATGTATTTCAAATACTGTATTTTCAATACAAGTATTTTGTGACTGCCCACCCCTGTATACAAACACATATACTCGAAACTTAAAGACAAGACAAACGACGCAGACAAAGCACAAATGACCTATAAACTACAATGTAACAATTGCTCCAAGGTGTATATAGGCAAACAAAACAGAAACTACTCCACAGAATTAACAACCAAACCAACTGCAAAAAAAGGAGTGAAACGACGGGGCTATCCACCCACCACGTCAAGGAAGGTCATCATTTTAATTTTAACTGACCCACTATCTTAGATAGTGAACCCAATTTTAATAAACGCCTGATCTCGGAAATGATATACATCAACGTATATAAAGATAATGTGAACTTTAAGACTACCACTAACAATCTAAGCAACATGTATAGCAATCTCATATCAATGATCAAAACAAAATCATAATTAATTAACAAACCAATTTTTAACTAGTTTCAGCCTACTAATCTTATATCAACCCCCCCCCCCCTTTCTTCCTAATGGAGTAGTTGCTACCACTACACCACACCCCATACGTAACACCCCCTACCCACTGCTTCTGTATCTATCCATCCCCAATTCCGACTTGTTAAGTACTCTTACACGCCCTGTATATAATAATAATAATAATCGTCTTTATTGAAATACACATGACATGAGGCGAAGTTTAGCTAAAGCTATTCCACCACTTAACCTCATGCATTTAAAAATAAAAACAAAAAAATAATAATAATAACAAAAAAAAATAAAGAAGAAAAACATATGAGAACATAATAAATATAAAGAAAAGAAAAATATACAAAATTGCTAATAGGCCATCATACCGAGAAGGTTTTTACGAAATTTATATAGTGAGTAATTTTTAAAAGATATATCTAGGGCGTTATACATTTTTATCGCATTATATGTAAAACCACTTTCAAACAATCTTGTGCGATGTGCAGGAATAGTAAAATTATTCACGTGTCTAATGTTTTTTGTGTGAATTTCCTTTCTGCCAATTAATTTGCGGCGTAAATAAGAGGGACTATTGGTTGTTACAATTCTATGAACAAGGTTTAAGAAATGGAATTTCCAACAATTTTTAACAGTGAGCCAGTTTAAATTTTGCATGAAAACGCTGATGTGATCAAATTTCCGTAGACCATAAATAAATCTACAGCAAGTATTTTGTAGGAGTTGTAGCCTGTTTCTGTTAACGGAATTTAAAAATGGGTAGTAAATAGTTATACAATATACATAAATGGGATAGATTAAAACTTCACATAATTTTTTCCTGAACTTAAAATTAATTATGAATAATTGCGTCACCTTTGATCTCCTAGACATGATAAGCTTGTTTACTCTCTATCAACATTCGTACCTTTCTTACGCACATGTACTTAGCCATTCTTGTTTGTTCGTTCCACCAACTGCTGTGTGTCGTACCTATAGTTTTTTTATATCATCGACCATTGCCTACCAACAATTGTCTTTACTTATTCAGCAATCCTGCATCACATTAACTGGATCTAACGAGTACCACTTATGTTTTTGATAGACAGACTCTTCAGGTGAGTGTTCCTTCCACCTTTAATAGAAATTTTAGTATCATTCAACATCACACATTACAATTGTATTTTTCTCTGCCTCATACTAATTAAATATGTTTTTACTTGTCTAAATAATGAGCCCTGATAAAGACCATCCCGGAATGGTCGAAACGTCGGCATTAGAATTGAAGTACATGTCGTTTCAATAACACCAACCACCCACCAACTCCACGGGAAGGCCTCCAATTCGAGGGGGGAAAAATAACCTATAAAATAATAATGACGCAACTACTACCGTGGGGTCAAATCCGACCCAAAGTCAATACCATGTGCGAACTATCAGACAGATTGTGCAAAGCTAAACGGCATGCTAAACTATGCACTTAAGTGGGAGAATACATGGAGCAAGAAGGTCGTTTGCCCAACGGTGTACGCAGTCCGCACAAAAGTTCAAGTGTCTGGGTCAAATTTGACCCCACGATAGTAGTTGAGGGTTAATAGTAAAGCGTTATCACACGTATATTGTACAAATTTTTATCTACGCCCATAACAATTGAAAATTTATTTGAAAGATTGCAAAGATTGTGTTATTAATATTTACAACAAATAATTAAATTGTAAATATAGTATGTAATTTGTTATTAGTTTACTTAAATATCTTGTGGCATTGAGCCTTTTCATTGACATGACTCTTTTCATTGGCTAAATTTGACTGATTGAAAAGCAGAAAAACGTGTGCATTAATAAACTACTTATCTCACGTAAATGAGTGAGATAAGAAGTTCTTATCTCCAACCAATGTGTAACAATTTTGGTCGTTTACACACCTCATGTAAAATTTACTACTCGCCTATAATAGCTATGCGAGGTTTTAATTCGTAAACAATTAGGTAGGTATATTCTTCCGGTTGCCTAAGAGTTAGATCTTTCTTAATGTATTTTCCGGAGTGGCTTACTTGATTTAAGTAAGATCAACACTCTTCATTTGAACTTAATAGGTCGTAATCCAAACTACTCAATAAATTAATTTCAATATCAACAACAACAGACACAGTTTATATCTTCAATTGGAAGGAAATCGGAAATAGTTGTACGACTTTCACAAAAGCGGACATTTCTTAGTAGGACGAAGGAGAAGCTACGTTTCAAAGTTTTACAATGTAACATATATATGCATTTCGAAACTGTTGTCTCGATATGCTACGATAAAAAGTTCATCAGTGTTAATGACGTTACGTAAAAATTTACAAACGTTTAGTTAAGATGCAGACGTCTATTTTGATAACACATTCAGTTTTTTCGCCACTAACGTGTAATTCACAAATAGCTTTAGCATTGTACTAACTTTCATGTATATTAATCGTTGGAGTAGTTGCAAATGATGACGAAGAATTACTGTCCAAGTTTCGATGAAGCAACGTGGCATCGTTCATGTAAAGAAGAGATTGTCGATCCAATTTGCGGAAAAGTTGTTGGTAGGTATACTAATTTTATGGGAAGAACAATTAGGCCTGTTTAACTCTTTAGGAACAATTCCAAAGTGGTTAAATGGAGTATTACTTCGAAACGGTCCTGGGTTATATCAATTTGGAGAAAACGACCCTGAACCATTTTTTTGACGGAATGGCATTGTTGCACAGGTATTTATAATTTTTAATTAGCTTCCTCCAAACCGATTAATTATCAATTTGGAATTTGCACAAAAACCATTTAGGTACGCTTTTCAAACACGACAATATCGTCAGTTGAAGTAGACACCAAAATCCTGTTCAGTTAACGTTAATGAATTTTAGGTTTGAAATAAAAGATGGAATGGCAACATACCAATGTCGTTTTGTACAATCTGAAATTTACAAAAAAAATAGAGGTGCCGATCGGATTGTAGTTACTGACTTTGGAACAATTTCGGTACCAGATCCTTGCCGAACAATATTTCACAGGTTGTAATAGTAACACAGGGAAACACGCTTTAATCTTTTAATTTTACCAGAATCTCATCCGTTTTCAGTTTAAATAAAAATCTACCAGATAATACGGCTATTTCGGTATATCCATTCGGTGATCAAGTTTACGCTTTTGCCGAAACTGGAGTGATATACAGAATAGATGATAACACTTTGGAAACTAAAAATAAAGTGAATCTTGGAATGAGTCTTGGTATTGTAACTCACACTTCACATCCACATATAACCGAAGATGGTAAGAAGATTACAGAAGACCACGTGGGTAGTTAATTACAGTTTTTAGGTTCGGTGTATAATCTAGCATTTTCCTTTTCAACTAAAGGTGCGCTTTATCACGTTGTACATTTCCCAAATGACTCAAAACATGGTACGAAGTAAAAATTTCTATTACAGATATTTTAATAGCGATTTCAGGTGTAAACGATCGTACAATGTTCGAAAGAGCTCGCGTTGTTGCAACCATTCCTGCTAGATGGCGACTTCATCCATCTTACATGCACAGTTTTGGTAATTATTTTTGGTACTAAACCTTCGATAATTACAATATTCGTAGGAATTACTAAGAATTACTTTGTAATAGTCGAACAGCCCTTAACGCTAGCAGTTCCAAAAGGCTTGTCAAGATTTTCCATAAGGTACCCGCACATGCCTTAATGAAATGGTACAAGGACGAAACGGTATTAACCACTTTCGATTTGGACATCAGTTTTCATTATTACAATTTTTCTAGACGAAGATTACGGTTGTTGATCGTAAAACAGGCAAACCGGTGCAAAAATTCTATTGCAAAGGTTTTTGTTATTTTCACATAATTAACCAATACGAACATTTGAATCATATAGTTCTTGACATTTGCACTTACAAGGACCCTTCTTTAATAGATAGTGTCTACATAAATATAATGAAGGTATGTAACTATATTTTTGATTATTAGTTAGGGTTGCCTCTTGCAGAATGCTCAAAATAACCCAAATTATGTCGATATGGTTAGAAGCTCTCCACAAAGATTTGTACTGCCTCTATCCAAGAAATCCCATAGAATTGACGATAATTTGGTAGACCTACCAAATACAACTGCAAAAGCTCATAAAACAAAGGCTGACAAAATTTTTGTAGATCCTGAAGTTCTCTGTGACGTAATTTGTGATATGCCCACTATTTATTATAACCAGTTCGTAGGTATGTACGAAACGAAGATAAAAATGGGTAAAATGTGACATTTTTTTAAAGGTAAGAAGTATCAGTATTTCTACGGAATAAGTCCGTGTGCAGCCGATGCTAATCCTGGTGCGGTGAGTATCAGTAGAACATTACACTGAGTGTACTGAGAATTCATTCTCAATACACTCCTCCTGGCGAACCTATAATTTTCTTGTTTAGATTATCAAAGTAGACGTTGACAACAAAATTAGTACAATCTGGTCGGAAAAAGGGTGCTATCCTGGTGAACCAATTTTTGTACCCTCCCCAAATTCGCAAGTACACCTTCATATTAGAAAATACATTTAAATTAGTTAATTTATTGCAGAGTGAAGACGATGGAGTACTTTTATCATCTCTAATTTATGGTGAAAATGAAAACAACGTTTGTTTGCTTATATTAGATGCGAAAACTTTTAAAGAAGTTGGTAAAGTTTCGTTTGAAACGCCGAGTGCTGTTCCTAGAACATTGCACGGCTGGTACTTCCCCAACAGTTAAATTTATGTGGATTATTGTATCGACTGGGTTCGGATATAAAAATCGGGGATGTAAACTTTGTAGTTATTTCTTCCAAAATTTTCTTTTACAGGCCTTGATTCTCATTGAATTGAGTTGAGTTGAGTTGAACAGTATACAATGTAATTAGCGCATTCGACATCTGATGATATGTTCAATTGCGGTTAGTAGCTCGAGAATGACCCTAAAGGTCATATTAAATTGTAGGTAGATGTTAAAAATTTACTTGTCAAAACGCAAAACCATTCACGGTTATGGTTTTGATTAAATAACCATCCCTTTGGTCCGAAATTCGTCGAAAGATAAATAAAGCTGTCTATTGTTTCGTGGTCGAACATCCCCCGTCTTTTCTAATTAGTCTAATTTTAAATTGATTTTCGCTTGAGTGTCGTTGAGAGAAAGATGAAAGTTGCAATGTCTTGCGAAACGTCAGATTCTTTTGTTTCACGCAAAACAGCCCCTAAGGTTCATGAATGGGGCCAAAACAAAAGCTGTTCACAACGATTCGTACTAAAGTGAAATGATAGATAATAAACAACTGCTATCGATCAACAACGTAAAAAAGGCACTCCTGATGACCTTTATTCTATGAAATGATTAGTGACGCATGTCAAGTAGGTATTCTTATCCATGTTGAGATTGTTGTGCTTATACTTATATCATTTGTATAAGAGAAAAACAATCATTCCTTTTTTCGTTATTTCATTGTTTGTTGAAAGTTGATCTTTAAGTGTGTTTGTTACTATTTTTCATGTGGTAAGTGTGTGGAATAAATTATAAGATCAATATTGTTAATGCGGTATGGGAAAACATTTCCCAAGTAACCATCTTGAACTTAATAAACAATTTTACGGTTATTAGAGCTGGAGGAGGTATTACGGGTTATTAAGATTCAACTTTTTTAAATCGGATTTTGTGAAGTTTAACATTTAAGTTTTTATGAAAAACGTCCGATGGCGGCGAAGCAAAATTGCTCACTTTTTGATGAATCTGTTTGGAATCGTTCTTGTAAAAAGGAAATTATCAAGCCGATAGATGGAAAAGTTATAGGTTAACAAATAGTCCATTGTATTACAATATTTATAATAATTTTATGCACTTTCAGGTACTATACCAAAATGGTTAAATGGAGTACTAATCCGTAATGGGCCGGGGTTGTTCCAATTTGGTGATACTTCAGTTAAACATTTATTTGATGGAATGGCATTGCTACATAGGTAATTAATACATATTTATAATTTTTAGAAAGCCTTTTACTGATAACAGTATGAATATCACTAAACTTGTCAAGGACGTATGTGATAAGCGCATTTTTTACTTCCACGTGATCTGATAAACCAGATTTATTAATTCCTATCCTTATCGATGCTGCTTAGACATTACACTTGATTTTCTTGTGCTTTTTTCGCTATAAAGCCAACAAATACACATTAGTGTGGGCTAGAGACCCTTTAATAAGTGTGGGCCAACGAAAAGGTAACAGACGGGTTTCTCGCTAGAAAAATTTCTTTTTTGGGACACTCAAAAACACGTCAATTTTTATGTCAAGGGGGACAACTTTTGCCATGATTGTCAACCTGAAGTGATTTCATCCCTCAGAGCTGTGAGAACAACGCCTAAAATTTAAATAGGGATGATAGGGCAATTGATACGTCATTTGAAAGGTATTTCCATCCTGAATTCAGTGCACTAGCTTTTTTTATTTTTAACAAATCAGTTGAAGTTGCACAAATGGAAAATGAGAAAAGCGTTTGAGGCATTTAAAAACTAAAAAAAGCGCGGACAGGTCAATCGTTTTTTTTTTAGAGAAGCTAGGTACTTTTCACGACATTTGCACTCGAACGATTGGCTTCACTCACCTGCGGCTCGTTTCGCAAAATTCGTTCTCGTGATTAATAGTTAATTTAACGTTATAAAACAAATATCCATTTCATATACTAGAGAGGGTTGGCCAAAAAATCAAAAACTAGTGGATCCAATCCTCCTCATTCCCATTAAGCCAGAGAAACCGAATCTCATTGAAACATAGATCACTTCCCTTTTACCCTAAAATATCCTATGCAATCCGGAACATATTCAAACGTCACAACATTCACATCTCTTTTTCCAATAAAGATACTTTACGCTCCTTCAAGTCAGAAACAAAGATAGTTCTAATATTCTTGATTCCTCTGGTGCTTATCAATTAATGTGTAATGCATGTCCGTACATTTACATTGGGCAGACTGGGAGATCGTTTTCTACTAGATTCAGAGAACCTATTAATCCTACAAAAATAATAACCTTGATTAAAATTCTGATTTTGCTGATCACATTTTAACTACAGGTCACTCCTTCGATTCCAAACGGGATTTTCGTATTTTACACAGATCTAAGAAAGCCCTCTTCTAAATATTTTAGAAATTCTTGAAATTTCTCGACACAAACAGAACCCTGGTTTACTCAATGAATATGTAGAGTTTCAGAATGATCTTATTAGTTCGCTGTGTATACATATAACTTTTTGTTCAGCTGGTTCCCCTGCCTTCTTTGGTTGAGTTGGTAGCCTGCGTGCACCTTGTTCTTTCTGTCACATTTCATTTGCACTTGCTTTCAATTAAATTTCCCCATAATTTAATTCATCCACCCATTATCTTTGCATCTACCTTAGTCACGGCCCTTCTGCCTCAACGTGGGTTCCTCACTGTGATGAAAATTTGGAATACTATACGGGGGTGAATTGTCCGGGGGCAAATTGTCCGAAAACCATGAATTTCAGTCAAGAACATCATTCTTTTAGTATTTTCAGTGCGTATTATCCAAATTCACCCTCATCCAATTCGGTTGTAACCGATAAATAAGGAAACGTGAAAATTAGCTCCCACCCAATTTTGTTTTAGGTTTGAAATAAAAGATGGAGTTGTGACGTACCAATGCCGTTTCCTTCAAACAGACATATATAAAAAAAATAAAGCGGCAAATCGTGTAACCGTAACAGATTTTGGAACGAAATCCGTACCAGATCCTTGCAGAACTATCTTTTATAGGTAGGTAAATACGCGCGAAGTTTAATTTAAGTTTACTCATTAATTTTAAAGAATATTATCGGAATTCAATCTAAATAGCGATATATCAGATAATGCATCAATATCGTTGTATCCTTTTGGAGACGAAATATATACATTTGCCGAAACTGGTGTGATGTACAGGGTCGATAATGATAATTTAACCACTAAAAATAAAATGGATCTTACAAAAAAATTTGGTATTGTGACACACACCTCACATCCTCATGTGATAAGCGACGGTAATACTGTTCCCTTACATTTTCCGAAATTTATGAAAATTTGCAGGCACAGTTTACAATTTGGCGCTATCTTGTTCCAGTAAGGGCCCCTTATATCACATAGTATGCTTTCCTAGCAAACCCAAAGGAAGTATGAAACATTAAATTTGCAGATAAACAAGAATTGAAGAATTGTTTCAGGTGCGGGAGACTATTCAATGTTTGACAAAGCGCATGTAATTGCCAACATTCCTGCTAGATGGAAAATGAATCCGTCATACATGCACACCTTTGGTATGTAATACATTCAGTGAAAAACGTTTTGTAATTGTTATTTAGGCATAACCAAAAATTACTTTGTAATTGTCGAGCAGCCACTCAGTATTGGTATTTTGAAAGTATTTATTCACATGGTGCTCAACAGACCTGCACATCAATTAACAAACTGGAATAAGAATGAAACGGTATTAAAATCGCCTTTCCTTACGAAAAAAATCCAACAAAATTGTTTTAGACTAAAATTAGTATTGTAAGCCGCCGAAGTGGTGATGTGGTGAACACCTTTTACGCAAAAGGGTTCTTCTATTTCCATATAATCAACCAATACGAGTATAAGAAACACTGCATACTCGACATTTGTACGTACCAAGATTCCTCCGTAATTGACAGTATGTATATAGAGGCCATGAAGGTTAGCGGATTCTTGACTTTGGGAGGTCTTCTATAAATTTTACTTTTAGAATGGTCATAATGATCAAAATATCGAAATGCTAAAAAGCGTTCCTCGGAGGTTTGTGCTACCTTTGAGCGAGAAAAGTAATTGTGGGGTTGATGAAAATCTAGTTAATCTACCGAACACTTCGGCGAAAGCGTTCATGCGAAGGGATGGATGTATGTTTGTTGAACCGGAGACAATCTCCGAAATCTATTGTGACCTGCCTACCATTTATTATGAAAAATTTTCGGGTGAGAAAAATCTTTAGTCCAGCATTCCCTTTGAACTTTCTTAAACTATATTTAACATAATAGCATAGAAGTAAGCGAAACAATCAAATCGTAAAGCATTAGTCGAAGTATTGTCTCACTTATTGTCAAAGATTTCCAAGGAGATGGATACCGTAACAGTATCAGACGTACTGCTTAATTTTGTGACAGTCCTAAATTCTTTACCTGGGATTCAGTGATGCAGACTTCCTAATAAATGGTATTGGTCGAGATATTGGAATAATCTCCTACCTGAATTCTTTTAGTTTCTCTTGTGTTAAGTGCTGTGTATGTGACTTTGAGTTGTATTCCACGGGAACATGGATATTGGATCGCTCCAATCCTTTTAGTTACTCTAACTGTTATGAATCAATTATCAATGAATTGATTCACCAAACATCTTGGGGGTGTGAAAATTGCTTTTGGGGAACTTTTGCTGTAATCCTTTCAATAAGTTGTGTTTTTTCTTCTCTTTACAACCTTTGAACATTGAATCTGCTTCAAGATCCATCCTGTGAAAGTGTTAGTAATCATCATTGCATTTCAGCATATCTTCCGTTCTTCGAGTGAAGTGTATCAATACCAGACCCTTATCTTACCCTTAGACCAATGGTGCTTTGAAGTATTCCCCCTTCACTTACTTTAGAATGTTTACTTACTTTTATTTTTCTTCTAGTCGTTTCATGTACAACTTTACATGTCGCTTCGTTGTTCAGTCGTAGGTTTCATTTAATTTACAAAGGTAGTAAAGATCGTAACGTTTGTCATGTTCAATGGGGAAGATACCTCCCTGTATATCAAAGATACCTAGCCGTATTAATGTACATACTCTGACTTATGGTTATTGTCATTTTACAAATTTTAAACTCAGAGCCTTTCAAACTCGTTTCCTTGATGACAAAAAGCGACGCCCATGATGTGCTCCTCTATTTATGTATGTGTTGTGGAGTGATATATCTTTTACCTGCTTTGGTTATTAGCACTACCCTTAATAGAATTTTGCTGGATTGAGGGAATGCCACCGTCAAGTAAGGATCTTTATCGTATCGAACGTCGCATCGACACAGGATCTACGATTTTACTTCCTATCCGAGAAGGAAATCATGTTTCAGTTTTTCCTCCCTTTAGAAAAATGGCCACCTTAGCCGATTTCGAACCCGCGTCACTCGAGCTAAGAGTGAACACGCTTAGGTAGCATTATTATAGTTTTAGCACAGAAAAAAGATAGAGGATCTCTCATTGTTTCTGTTGATATAGGAAGAAAATATCAATACTTCTACGCAACGAGTACGAAGTCTTCAAAATCTACGGAGGTGAGTAAAAACCGGATTAATATGAAATGTTGGATACTCTAACCCTTCCTAAAACTCGTTTTGTTTTCTATTAAAGCTATGACAACGGATTTATTTTAGATAATTAAAGTAGACGTGGATGGTAAGTCTTCTAAAACGTGGTGGGAAGAGGACAGTTTCCCCAGTGAACCCATCTTTGTCCCCACTCCCAATGCACAGGTAACAGTAGTGTAATTGTGCCTTATTCTTGCTTAATTTATTTTTTCAATTACAGAGCGAAGATGATGGAGTCATTTTAACATGTTTAATCCATAAAAAGCGTGAAAATTTTGTTAGCTTATTGGTGCTCGATGCAAAAACGTTAAAAGAAATAGGAAGGGTTCAGTTCCACACTTTAAGTACAGTACCTAACACTTTCCATGGGTGGTATTTTCCACAAAAGTAAAAAAAAACTGTGGCTAGGAGGTTTACGCATCGGAATGAGTGCCGTTTTATTAGTTGACAACTTTGTTGAAATCCTAATATATTTATTGAATAAAAAAGGAGATATCGGCATATGGTCTCAACTGATCTTTTAATTTCGTAGAACTAGGAAGTATTGATTAAAAAGTTAGCATAACTTTAACTTAAATATAGTTATCGGTTGTTTTTGTTACAATATTAATAAATATGAGAATCTAACGTAATCTCTCATCTCTCATGGTAAAGATGGAAGGCCCCTCAAAACTTTTACTGACAGCTAATGAAACGCTAACCACGTATGGAGAAAAGGAGTGCGCTTGGAAGTTAATTATAACATTCAGTGCTTCCCAAAAAACGTTTTTTCGTAGTAAATTCTTCTGTCAACGGTTCTTTCCTTATCCTTCGTCTACATCAATGTGTAGCTATATATCCGGATGTCTGCTAGAAGTTCCTACTCATTTAAATAATTTGGGAGAAATTTTATAAACGGATTGAGGCATCGAAATTACGGTAACTATGGACCATGGACTATTTTGTGGCTCTCTGCGCACATAGGAATTTTTTGAAAATATTTAGTCATGGGTGACATATCTTAGAACTTAAACAACGAGAATTTTGGGTAAATTTTTAATTACGAAAATTGGCTAAAGAATCGATCATATTTCAAAGCAAATTAGTTATAGATAAAGCTAATTAAATTAATGTGGAATACTGGGAAAATCCAATCCTATTGATTTGACAGTGAAGAAATAATATAAAATAATTTCGGTTTCGGAGAGTTCTTAATTTTACAGCATAAAAACCTTTGAGAAAGTTGTTAAAGGTAAAAACTGAGTAGATAGTATTCAGCTTTAGAATCCTTAGAACCAGATTCAGAATACAATACCAATTTGTAATTTTTATGCAAAATATAAAAGGATGTACTGTATCCGTTGCTTCTATACACTTCGCCACTGGTTCAAATAGTAATAAATCCAACTTTGTCCAATACTCAAAAAAAGTCTTTCAAACTAAGCAGAAACTTATTATTGAAATGTAAACCAAAACGTTATAAGTACGACTTTACAATCATTACAATTTATTATTGAATTAAAAACATATTGTTAGAGGACGAGGTTGAGTAACCGCAGACCGACAAAATTTTAAGGTCATAGTAAAACAAATATTCTTAGAAGTTATTTAAGAACAAACATAGCAACGAAGACTTCATTTTTATTTTTTTAAATATTAGCTTTAAACGTCACTAATGAAGATCGCCATCATAGGAGCTGGTGTTGCTGGTCTAGTTTCCTTAAAATATGCTTTGGCTTCTGGACACGAATGTGTTGCTTTCGAACAAACAGGAGAACTGGGTGGTACATGGGTGTACAGTGACGAATGCGCGGTCGACAAATTTGGATTTCCAAGCCATAGAAAAATGTACAAAGGACTTATGTATGTAAGCCTCCTCACACATTCGTTTTCCTAACACTTTCTTTCAGAACAAATGTACCAAAAGAGGTTATGCAGTATCTCGATTTTCCATACCCAGCTACTGTTGAAAAGTCTTATCTCACACAACCGGAAGTATTACAGTACTTACATAACTATTCCGTTCAATTCAATTTAAACAAGCATATTCAGGTACGAGGAACCAAGACTAATAAAGGTAAATTGAAATTGTAGTACTATAAACGTGTTACGAGAGTACATCCAACGGGCACCCAATGGACTGTAACTGTTTGCGACGTTAAGTCTAAAGTCGAGGAGTCTAACGTTTATGATGCAGTTTTCGTTTGTAATGGCCACTACTTTCATCCGCATATACCAAAAATTGAAGGCCAGGATTTGTTTAAAGGACTACAGATACACAGCCGTGATTATAGGAGTCCCGATAAATTTAAAAACAAACGAGTTTTAATTATCGGCGCCTCGTTCTCGGGAAACGATATAGCAGGTCATATATTATCAACTACAAAAAAAGTACGTAAATCTCCTTGAACGAAATGAGAAATCAGTTACCTTACAGATAATAATAAGTCACCAGTCGTCTAATACCGTTCGTTTACCAAGTGGTCTCGCTGTTAAGCCGGGAGTGGTAAAATTCAATGAATATCAGGCGAGTTTTGATGACGGAAGCGTGGAAGATTTTGATATTATTTTATATTGCACTGGTAAGTTTTCTAAATTGGAAATGAAAGAATTCAGCTTCATTTAGGTTATGAATAGGTACTTCTTTCCTTTTTTAACGGATGAATGTGGAATAAAAGTGGAGGGTAAGTGGGTGAGGAATTTATATAAACATATAGTCAATGTTGAAAAAACAACATTATTCTTCATTGGTGTACCATTTTACATATGTGTATTTCCGATGTGTGACATTCAGGTAAGTGAAATTTGAATTGCTTCATATCACGGATAGGGTTTGTTTCTTAGGCTAGATTCGCTTTAGCAACTTTAGAAAAAAAAGTTGTTCTACCTTCGAAAGAGGAGATGTTAAAAGAGATAAATGAATACGTGAGCGACTTAAGAAAGAAAAATATCCCTCAGAGGCATGTGCACAAGATTGGTTTGGCACTTGATGAGTACCTGAATGAGCTTGCAAAGATGGCTGGAATCCAACCAGTTCGGCCCGTTATAATCAAGTTATACAAACATTTCATAGAAAATAAGCTTAAAAAAGGTAGCAAATATGTATTCATAGATGATGAAAATTATAAGGAAGTGTAATACTTGTAAATATTATACTAACCTAGATTTTAATGCATTTTCAAACAAAGAGCAACCAATTTGATATTGCACATAGTTCACAATTTGTTCTTCAGAATGCATGTTCAAGAAAGTGATTCCCTTGTAGCAATATGTCCTCTTTGGATCTGCTGAAACTCGTTGTAACTATGTAGTTCAATAAGTGTATAAAAACTCTAAACCTCCTCTTTACCTAATTTTAATGAAGACGATGATGACTGTGAAGTTATTTTTTTATAAAGTACTTTAACTACTCCAATGCAAGAAGTAGGTGGTAAAATTGTGACAGTAACAGTTAAATCTCATTCCGCAATACGGGATTATGAGACTAACATCATCGTAATAATAATAATTGAGTATAACTTTTTTTTTGGTCCAACAAGATTTTAACCTCTCACGTAGGTACCTACCCAATCTATCTAATATAATTTCAGGTATCAGTGGAATGTCTTGATGCAAATGCATTAATGCGAGTCCCACGAGACGATCTTGCGTCGTGTGGCTTCTGAGCCACGATTTCAACCGACGCAGGGCTGAACAGCTTCTTTCTGCAGAAGCCATGCTAATTGGAAAACTCAAGAAAATGTGTAACAGTAACATTTTAAACATTTCCGCAACAATTTGGGGTCACAATAGGTCTTCTACAGCACATAAATTTTTTTTCCGGCAGTCCAATGAAATCATGGAACAAAAGATGAACCAAGGCGGGGCCCTCTTGGATTCGTCCTTGACTCTATCTAACATGGTTCACGGTCATTTCCCAGCCGAAAAAATCCCGCCGGTCAATTGCCCGCCGGTAAATTGTTCGCCTGGTAAAAACCCCAATAATCGATACACAACAGATAACAAATAAACAAGCATAATGGACACAACAGATAATCGATGCACAACAGATAACAAAATATATAGACAAAAGTGCACAACAGATAATATATGCACACCAGATAACAAAACAAACAGATAGAATGAGCACAACAGATAAAAAAATAAATAGACAAAAAGTGCACAACATATAACAAAGCAAACAAGCAGAATAAGCAGAACAGATAATCGAGACACAACAGATAACCAAACAGATAGAATGAGCACAACAGATAACAAAGCAAACAAGCAGAATAAGCACAACAAATAAAATAAATGGACAAAAAGTGCACAAAAGCTAACCAATGCACAACAGATAACAAAGCAAACAAGCAGAATAAGCACAATAGATAATCGATGCACAACAGATAACAAAACAAACAGAGAGTAAGCAGAACAGACAATCTATGCACAGCAGATAACAAGATAGGTAGACAAAAAGTGCACAACAGATAACAAAGTATATAGACAAAAGGTGCACAACAGATAATCGATGCACAACAGATAACAAAATATATAGACAAAAAGTGCACAACAGATAATCGACGCACAACAGATAGCAAAATATATAGACAAAAAGTGCATAAGAGACAATCGATGCATAACAGATAACAAAATATATAGACATAATGAGCACAACAGATGACAAAACAAACCGAGAGAATGAGCACAACAGATAACAAAACAAGCAAACAGAATGAGCACAACAGATCATCAATGCACAACAGATAACAAAATAAATATACAAGAAGTGCACAACAGATAATCGACGCACAACAGATAGCAAAATATATAGACAAAAAGTGCATAAGAGACAATCGATGCACAACAGATAACAAAATATATAGACATAAAGTGCGCAACAGGTAACAAAACAAACGGACATAATGAGCACAACAGATTTGGTGACATTCTAGCAATCTAGCATAGATGCAATGTTGTAGTGGTGCAATGGCTTAGAGGGTAAGTCTGGTGGTGCCAATTCCTTTACTCTCTATAAGAAATTCCCTGTCACTAAGCGTTACTCCTGCTTGGAATGCAGTTGAGGGTTTGCTTAGTGTTTGGGTCGCGTGGAAGATAATTTTTTGGAATAAATTCCAAGTACTAGTCCTTTTCATTGCTGTAGATTCGACCATGAAAATGCGAGTTAATAGTCTCTAAGGCTCTCTAAGTCTCTAAGGCAACACACTACTTATCTTATCAAAAATATCAATTTTAAAAGTACTAAAAGTGATTCCAATGTTCGCGGATGGAAATTAGGAATCGTCTAACAAAAATTATGTGGAAAGTCGGAGGTTGAATATAAAGCAAAGAAAGCTAGGTAGGTAAGGCAAGGAACAACTAAACAAAATGTTATTTTTCAAATAGTCTATAATAGTTATCGCAATATTTTCGTTCCAAGTTAGCATAACTTTCGGAAAAGCACGAGTGTTTAGATTGCGCAAACTACCTACATCGTTTATTTGAAACACGATTCTGGACTCTGATTGGATAAATTTCAAAATAGTGACTTTAACTTGAAATGAAAACTTTGGTCTACAGAGTTTTCTGCAAATGGAAGATATGTGAAAGGAAAGGAAGTTGCACTACTACAATAGAACAGCATCCACAGAGACTTATTTGTGAGAAAATTTACGAATTACTGAACGGATTGAGGCATCGAAATTACGGTAACTATGGACTATGGACTATTTTGAGGCTCTCTGTGCGCATTGGAATTTTTTGGAAATATTTAGTCATGGGTGACATATCCTAGAACTTAAACAATGAGAATTTTGAAAAATGTTTTAATTAGGAAAATTAGCTAAAGAATCTATCATATTTCAAAGGAAATTAGTTATAGATAAAGCTAATTAAATTAATGTGGAATACTGGGAAAAACCAATTCTATTGATCGACATTGAAGAAATAATATAAAAAAATTTCGGTTTCGGAGAATTCTTCACTTTACAGCTTAAAAACTGAGTAGATAGTATTCAGCTTTAGAATCCTTAGAAACAGATTCAGAACCAATTTGTAATTTTTATGCAAAATATAAAGGGATGTACTGCATCCGTTGCTTATATTGACACTTCGGCACTGATTCAAACAGTAATAAATACCATAGGTCTTAGCTCCTTAATCCAACTTTGTCCAATTCTCAACAAAAAGCCTTTCAAACTAGGCAGAAACTTATTATTAAAATGTATAATCAAAATGTTATACGAACTTTACAGTCATTACAATTTACATATTATTAAATTAAAAACATATTGTTAGAGGACGAGGTTGAGTAACCGCAGACCGACAAAAGTTTAAGGTCATAGTAAAGCAAATATTCTTAGAAGTTATTTAAGAACAAAAATAGCAATGAAGCTTTCATTTTTGTTTTTTAAATATTACCTTTAAACTTCGCTAATGAAGATCGCCATCATAGGAGCTGGTGTTGCTGGTCTAGTTTCCTTAAAGTATGCTTTGGCTTCTGGACACGAATGTGTTGCTTTCGAACAAACCGGAGAACTGGGTGGTACATGGGTGTACAGTCACGAATACGCCGTCGACGAATTTGGATTTCCAACTCATAGAACAATGTACAAAGGACTTATGTATGTAAGCCTCCTCATACATTCGTTTCCCTAACACTTTCTTTCAGAACAAATTTACCAAAAGAGGTTATGGAGTATCATGATTTTCCATACCCAGCTACTGTTGAAAAGTCTTTTCTCACACAACCGGAAGTATTACAGTACTTACATAACTATTCCGTTCAATTCAATCTAAACAAGCATATTCAGGTAAGAGGAACCAAGATTAATAAAGGTAAATTGAAATTGTAGTACTATAAACGTGTTACGAGAGTACATCCAACGGGCACCCAATGGACTGTCACAGTGTTCGACGTCAAGTCTAAAGTCGAGGAGTCTAACGTTTATGATGCAGTTTTCGTTTGTAATGGCCACTTCTTTCATCCGCATATACCCAAAATTGAAGGCCAGGATTTATTTAAAGGTCTACAAATACACAGCCGTGATTATAGGAGTCCCGATAAATTTAAAAACAAACGAGTTTTAATTATCGGCGCCTCGTTCTCGGGAAACGATATAGCAGGTCACATATTATCAACTACAAAAAAAGTACGCCTATTCTCCTTGAACGATATGAGAAATCAGTTACCTTACAGATAATAATAAGTCACCAGTCGTCTAATACCGTTCGTTCACCAAGTGGTGTCGCTGTTAAACCGGGAGTGGTAAAATTCAATGAATATCAGGCGAGTTTTGATGACGGAAGCGTGGAAGATTTTGATATTATTTTATATTGCACTGGTAAGTTTTCTAAATTGGAAATGAAAGAATTCAGCTTTATTCAGGTTATGAATACTTCTTCCCTTTTTTAACGGATGAATGTGGAATAAAAGTGGAGGATAAGTGGGTGAGGAATTTATATAAACATATAGTCAATGTTGAAAAAACAACATTATTCTTCATTGGTGTACCATTTTACATATGTGTATTTCCGATGTGTGACATTCAGGTAAGTGAAATTTGAATTGCTTCATATCACGGATAGGGTTGGTTTCGTAGGCTAGATTTGCTTTAGCAACGTTAGAAAAAAAAATTGTTCTACCTTCGAAAGAGGAGATGTTAAAAGAGATAAATGAATACGTCAGCGACTTAAGAAAGAAAAATATCCCTCAGAGACATGTGCACAAGATTGGTTTGTCACTTGATGAGTACCTTAATGATCTTGCAAAGATGGCTGGAATCCAACCAGTTCGACCCGTTATAATGAAGTTATACAAACATTTCATAGAAAATAAGCCTAATAAAGTTAGCAAATATGTATTCATAGATGATGAAAATTATGAGCAAGTGCTATTGTAATACTTGTAAATATTGTACTAACTTAGATTTTAATGCATTTTCAAACAAAGAGCAACCAATTTGATATTGCACATAGTTCACAATAATTTGTTCTTCAGAATGCATGTTCAAGAAAGTGATTCCCTTGCAGCAATAAGTCCTTTTTGGATCTGCTGAAACTCGTAACTATGTAGTTCTTTATGTTCAGGTTAATTTTGTTTGATTTTGTGGTCCAATGTTCTGTTAAGCACGCTATGTCAATTTTATGACAACATCTCTATTTGACGTAATTAGAGAATTGAATGGGGTAGTAGTAGTAGTAGTACTGTTAGTGGCTTTTAAACACAACGCAAACAGTGCATTTTCTTGGAGGAAAATCGTTAGGCATGTGAGTTAATTGGTATATCATATCTTCACAGTAGGTCGCTCTGTTTCTTATTATGTCTACTTGATTAGTATATTGCGCACGATTCTTTGAATTTAAAGTAACCTTTGTATTACAGAGTTCTACAGCAATCCACTTCGTATATTGGATTATTTTAGTGATTAGCAACAACTTTGTTTAAACTTTTTGATCTACATATCTTCATCGCTACTATGACTACTTGAAGCGCTACTTTTTATTTTCATCATAGTTGGCTAGATTTGTACTCTTTAGACTTTAGACTCTAAATTTGCACTATTAATAAAACAGTTATTTAAGCGTCTTCATGTAAAGTGAGACACAAAGTATTTCTTTTAGAATTTATTTTGCTTGATTTTATAAATATATTTTATTAATTATACACACCGTATCGTATTAATTCACCAACTCTTTAAAAACTTACTCGGTTAAACAATTTAAACTGCATCTTTTTACTTATTTACTTACAATTTTATATGAAATTAATGTATAAGCATTAAGCACTAATACGTTTTCTAGTAATGTTAAATTAAGCTAACAATGGGAGTAGTGGAAGAACAGACGTTATCATAATAACACAAGAGCGAATCCAGAAATTGTCTGTGGGGGGGGGGGGGGGGGCTGGAATAACTTTTTTTTTGGTCCAACAAGATTTTAACCTCTCATGTAGGTGCCTACCGAATCTTTATAACATCATCCCGTCCCACGAGACGATCTTGCGTCGTGTGGCTTCTGAGCCACAATATCAACCGACGCAGGGGTGAACAACTTCTTTCTGCAGAAGCCATGCTAATTGGTAAACTCAAGAAAATGTGTAACAGTAACATTTTAAACATTTCCGCAACAATTTGGGATCGCAATATAGGTCTTCTACAGCACATAAATTTTTTTCCGACAGTCGAATGAAATCATGGAACAAAAGATGACCCAAGGTGGGGCTCTTTTGGATTCGTCCTTGGCTCTATCTAACATGGTTCACGGTCATTTACCCGCTGAAAAAATCCCGCCGGTCAATTGCCCGCCGGTAAATTGTTCGCTTGATAAAAACCCCGATAATCGATACACAACAGATAACAAAATATATACACAAAAATTCACAACAGATAATAGATGCACAACAGATAACACAATAAATAGACAAAAAGTGCACAACAGATAACAAAGCAAATAAGCAGAATAAGCACAAAAATACAAAATAAATGGACAAAAAGTGCACAAAAGATAACCAATGCACAACAGATAACAAAGCAAACAAGCAGAATAAGCACAATAGATAACCGATGCACAACAGATAACAAAACAATAGATAAAAAAAATATAGACAAAAAGTGCACAACAGATAATCGACGCGCAACAGAAAGCAAGGGTGATTCATTAAGAATGTCCAATCTCTGAACTGTAGATTCCAGACCTCGAAATATGATGATTCTGCCCAACATGCCTTATACAAATATTGATAGTTTCCGAGATACCGGGTGTTTAAAGTTTAAATATGAATTTTGATTTTCGCAATAACTTTCTATTTTTTCACAATTTCTTTTTGAAAATTGGCAGTTTTACCTTTTTTTGCATGAGGATTGCCAATTTGGACTCTAATTTAGCATTGCTAATAGAGGGCGCTAGTTATACTTGGTTGTGTTTAGTAAATCTAAGCAAAAATTTTTTTCGGATGAACTATTAGCAAACTAATAATAAAATATGGAAAAGCGTTAGATTCTACAAAAAAAAGTTACTCTTGTTTGATTCGTGTAACTCGATCAGTTATCGAGTTATTTGCTTCTAAACAGTTCAATAAATTTTAATTTAAAAAAAAAATTTATTCTCTAAATGTGTAACAACAATAAACTATTATTTATGATCCGTTTTCGCAAAGATCTCTTCATATCAAATAACCCTTGTCTATTATTTTTAATCACATTAATTAATTGTTATTGCGAAAATCAAAATTCATATTTAAACTTTAAACACCCGGTATCTCGGAAACTAGCAATATTTGTGTAAGGCATGTTGGGCAGAATCATCATATTTTGAGGTCTGGAATCTACAATTCAGAGATTGGACATTCTTAATGAATCACCCTGTATAGACAAAAAGTGCACAACAGATAATCGCTGTACAACAGATAACAAAATATCGAGACATAAAGTGCACAACAGATAACAAAATAAACGGACATAATGAGCACAACAGATAATCGAGGCACAACAGATGTCAAAACAAACCTAGAGAATGGGCACAACAGATAACAAAACAAACATACAAAAATGTGTACAACACATAACAAAACAAGCAAACAGAATGAGCACAACAGATCATCGATGCACAACAGATAACAAAATAAATAGACAAGAAGTGCACAACAGATAATCGATGTACAATATATAATAAAACAAACAAGCAGAATAAGCACAACATATAATCGATGCACAACAGATAACAAAATAAAACGGCAGAATGAGCACAACAGATAGCGGTGCACAACAGATAATAAAACAAACAGACAAAAATGTGCCCAACAGATAACCGGTGCACAACAGATAACAAAACATACAGGCAGAATGAGCACAACAGGTGCAGAATAACATGAAATCATAAAACAAAACATAAATAATTGAAATGTAGAATATGTTCGCCGATGGTCTTTACTGTATTAGCCCACATGTGTTACTGCACAACAGATAACAAGAAACATTCCGAAGTTACACAACAGATAACTGCTAACACTGGGAAGCCAGCTGTTGAGCACAGTAATAATAAGGGTTTGTCAGTAAAGGGGGAAAACTTAAACTGCTTTGTCTGCACAAGTTTTTATTTTAACATCAATGTGTAAGTATACAGTTTTCTGTTAAGTTATATTTGCCATTTTATTTTTTAAAAACAATAGTTTTCCATTACTCGCTCTAACATTTCCGGTGTAATACGTGTAGCGTCTTGTATTTTTAGTTTTAGTTCCGCTTATGTTTGCGATCACTCAATGTACACCTTCATCTTGAGACAACCCCAAAAAGTCGCTCAGCAGTTAACAACAAAACTACAAAATTTGCACAACAGGTAACTTTCGACTCTGAGACGTTATCTATTATAAACAACAGAGAACTAAAAAATATCGGAAACGCACAACAGATAACTATAGAAACTGAGGCGTTATTTTTATCTAAACTTACGTTGTGGCAATATAATAATAATAAGTAGGTAATAATAAAATTGCTATAAAATAGTGTGAAATGCAATAAGATGTTTTTAAATAAATAAATGTAATTGCAGTGGAATTACTCATTACTACATTTAAAACCTTTGGTCACCTATCACCAACAACGCCATCACTGCACATTTATTTTGTAACGCCCTGCGATAATTTCCTATTTTAGATTTGTAATATTCTAATTTCTTTTACTTTCATGACTAATATTCTTAAAATTGGTTACATTGTATTATAAGCATCTGTCCTTATGACGAATCGTCTTAGCCCTATGTAACCTGAACCTTTGGAATTTTCTTTGTTCGTGATGACTAATTTGTTATGCACAGTTCTTGCTGCTTGACAGATGTGTTCATTCCTTTGTTCTTTATGCTATTTTGCGACGTAGAACCCGCTGACTCATTTCCTTTTAGGGTCTAAGAGCCCTTTCCTCTAGTCATTTTTCTTCAGTTAGCTACTTGCTGCCTTTCGACTTAGATCGCTCAATAATCTAATCACTACGCTCCTTTGTCTGTACGATCAGATTTGCATTTACTAAAACTCGAGTTATTTTTCGGATTTTGTGCTCTTCGATCACCAATTTAGTGAAAGTTCTTACTGATGCTTTAAGAAATCGCTAAAACCGTATTTTTACGTATATATTTGTACAGTAAAAGAAAAGTGTACGTGAGTTCTTCTTAAAACGCTGGGATTTAATTAATTATTTACCAGGTTGGTACTGATTTTTTCTTGCTTAATGTAGTTACCTAATTTCGCTTTCCCTTTTTTTATAGCGGTTTTACACCCGCAAAAGCTACCTATAATCTTCTACCATTTTCCTGCTTTCTGTGAAATTCCGACTTCGACGACGCTTCGTGGGAAGCCAACCATTTCTTCAACCCCCGATCGCCGCTCCGAAGATTCAGTGAATTCCATCTTTACTATATCTACTTACCGTCGCTACGTGGAAAACCAATTTTAGTTTTTCCCCTTTATTACCTATTTCGAACTTTTATACTTTAATTTTACCTACTCAAGTTATTTTTCTACCAGTCTATTTAAAAGATTCTGTTTAAACATTAACCATTTTGCTATCTAAAACTTGCTACATTTGCTAGTGCTGTAAAGTAATTTTACCGTATTATTTCCGTTGAATTTTCTAAAGTAATATAGTTTATTTGCTAATTTAATTTGCTATTTGCTAAAATATTAATTTGTTATCAAATTACCTTTAACTTCTTTGACTTAACGTAACTATTTAAATTTCAACTTCATCTATATTTGGTATCCGATTTTTTGAATCACAGTACTCGTGTAATTACTCATTTCGGCTCGCTGTAATGCCCAGCGACCCTTGTTGTTTTTATTTTATTTAAGGACTTGGAAAACTGTGCACAGGAGTTCCAACATCCGACTCAACTTTAACCAAAGAAAGGTAGGATTTCCTATTTACCAACCGATTACTGTATTTTGTATTTTCAAAGTCGTATCCCTATATCTCAATTTGCTTGTCAATTTAACGTCATTTTACTCACAAATTTTGCTTAACTTAAAGGTAGTTTAGACCCACATATTTTGTACTACAAAATTGATTATTTGCTTAATTAACTTAAACTCATATAATTATCATTCTTGTACTTATAAAACCTGATTCTATTTTGTAATATTTTATTTTATTCATTATAATAACCTTAAATTTATTTACTTCTCTATTTTATTGCTGAAACCACCCCGTTCTCTTTCAGATTTGACTTCGTTACTATTCTAACTGTTAATATCTTCGTAATTCTGATTAGCAGCCTTATTTCCTACAAGAATTACGTGGCGCCCTGTTCTTTACTTATTTTTCCCTACTGTACTACCACAATTTCTTACTTTTTCGCTCATTTTCGCTAACCTACGACCACGTGTCTACTAGCACTGAATTACCGCGGCCTTTGCTCCAGTTAATTTCGTTGCGACCCAATTCTTGTCGTAACAATTTATAGAAATTTTCTTTATTAACCATCCCCTGCAATAGCATTGGAGATTATATTAACAAGCAACTTCCACATAATTGTGATAACTAAAAAATTCTCACGTGTAGGCTAATTTCTTCATTTTCATTTATAATAATTAGTTATCTCTAAAATCATATCATTATCTGTTAAATTTATGCATAACTTTATGCCTATGCTATGCTATATTTTTGTGTGATAGACACGCGAATTGACCAAAATAATGTAAAAATATTTTTTCGCATTTCATTGCAAAATGTCAACTTTTTGAATGTAATTGTAGTTTTGAAATGTCAATCTTTTTGTAACAAGTGATAAATTGCTTTTACTTTTTGTAACAAGTGATAAAATGCTTTTACTTTTTGTAACTGGTTGTAAAATGACATTAATTGTGGAGAAATAAGACAAAGAACAGCAAAAAACCTCTATTTATTATAAATATGTATCTACTTAGCTGCATTTGGATCGTTTTCAATATCTGAATCTTCGGAAGAACTCATTTCAAGAAATAGCAAATTTGATTCGAAAACCTTCAAAATTGTCAAAGAATTCGTTGTTATCGAAATAAATTGACATAGGAACGGATTTTCTGAGTGTCTAGATTGCTATTGAAAAAAATTACCATAGCAACGGATCTTCTAAATGTCTGGATACGACACATCAGCAATTTATACGGGAAAAATGTTGTTCATTTATTCATTTTGCAACAAAATGCGAAAAAATCTTGTATAAAACACGAGGTAAAAGCGCCTTCGCCTCGATGAACAATTTTCACGTCTAGTGATAAAAAGTATCGCTTTTACCTCTAGTTGTATAAATAGCTATTGTAGGACTTACGATACTTACATTTGAGAAGGTTTAAAAATTAATCTTTACAATATTATTTAATTTCAATAAAGTGTTTTTCATCAACTAGTACATATTTTGTATTTCGTTGAGATGTATGAATTGTTTTGAGTACATGTTCTTGTAGACTGAGAAAGCTTTCAGAATGCGAACGTAATCCCGCAATTTGACAGAGATCGGCGTAATATTCCGTAACACCAAACCCGATGTCGTGAAAATGCCTTTGTGGAACATTTTTGTTCTTCATTTTGTTTATATCTTCATCTAAATCCTTTCGCATTGCTTGTTTTGAAGGGGGAACAAATTTTTTATCAAGTGCTGCCACAGCAAAACGTACCTATAACATAGTTTTAGATTAATTGTGTTGAACTTACGTAATTAACCTGCGTATCGCACATGGGAAATACTGGCACAAACGTTGGTAGACCGATGAAGTATAAACTCGGCCTTTCAATATTGATAATGTGTTTATATAGGTGTCGGACGAAATTGTCTTCAACTGATATTCCACATTCTTTAGTAAGGAATGGATAAAAATGTTTATAACCTAAAATTATTGCTAAAGTACCTATGAAGTTAGCTTAATCAAATGTTACCAGTGCAATATAATATTACGTCAAAGTTTTCTTTGCTTCCATCGACAAATAACGCTCCGGTATTGTATAGTCGTTTAACACCAGGTTTGATTATCACATTTGCGATATTTTCCGGAATGGTATTCCAATAGCTGATGCACACCTGGAAATAAAACTAGATACTTGTTCTTAGGAGAGCGTAATCCCACATTTTTAGCAACTATTGCAATTTGTCGTGAGATATCGCAAGCTGAAAAAGAACCTCCAATGATTAGTACTTTTTTATTTTCATATAACTCCGCAGTTCTATAATCGCGACTATGCATTTGTAAACCTTGGAATAAATTTTGACCCTCTATACTTGGTGTCCGTGCATGTAAGAAGCTCCCATTACAAATAAAAACTGCGTCATAACATTCTGATCGCTGTTCCTTCGTTTCAACGTCCATTACTCGTACGATCCATTGTTCATCGTTTGGTTCCACTTTTGTGACTTTTGCGTTGTACTGAAATATACATTTCGTTACATCACCTCTTTTAAAAAAATATTATATTACATGGATATGTTTCTCTAAATCAAATTTACTAGCAAAATCGCGTATGTATTTCAACACTTCCTGTCGACTGATGTAAGAATCCTCTACGTGAGTAGGGTACGGAAAGTCAGGCAACTGCATAAGCTCCTTGGGAATATTCGTCCTGTAAGCCATATTTCAAAAAGGGTATAGTAATTTACAATTGTACATACACTAAATCCTTATACATAACTCTATGAATGGATAATTCGTCATCCATTCCGTATTTGTCGGTGTAAACCCAAGTCCCTCCAAGCTGATCGGTTTGTTCGAGAACATCACACTCGTGACCAGACTCCTTAAGGTATTTTAAAGATGTTAGGCCAGACACACCAGCACCTATTATTGCCACCTTCATAATCTGAAAAATGTTTATCAGATAAAGTCAAAACTTGCTTATGTCGACATTTCGATAATGAAGTTCATTATATTAAAACGTACTAGAGATATCGAAACGCTGATTACAGATCGGAGATCAGTGTAAAATTTCTTTGTTTAACTTTGGTCTATCGCACTGGGGATAATGCAACGGACGCACCGACCGACTGACGCGACGCTGCGGACGGAATATTGAAGTCAGTAACGAAACGAACGAATATAGTTGAAGACGAGTGTTACGTTATTAAAGACAGTTAGCCTATTTCCACGTGCCAAAACCAAAATGAAGTTCAAACCCACGTGCAATTTTAAACTTAGGCGAAAATATGCAAATAGAATGGAAAAAAGTTTGAAATTTATGTGGTTGCAAGGGATAAAAAAGGTGAACCAGAAGTTCAGAATACAGTATTTTAAAATCTAATCGGGGACGAGGGCCTTGAATCATTTAATATCTTTCCTGAAGACTCATGAAAGACTTTAAATGATCTAAAAAAGGAATTTGATTCACACTTCACATCAAAAGTGAACCCTCAAATTTAATAAAATAAAACATAAATAAAATCAAAACACGTGTATATGTTTATAACAGAATTGAGAAAAACAAGCTAAATATTGTGACTTTAAATGTATGATATGTAAACAACAATAGAAAACAAGAGATGCTTGGATATATGCTGTTTACCCACGACATAAATACAAATAATACTTTATACTCATCAAGGTTGGAGTAACGTCATACGTTGATTTGTAATTATAAACATCGTTGTTACTTCATACATATAGAAATTTTTTTTAGCTTATGACAGGGATTCGAAATCATGATAGACCTGTGTCAATTATTTGTGTGCCGGCTAAAGTGTTTGAGGTAATATTATGTAGTAGATTCTTTCAGGGTGTTTGTAATCATATTAGTATCTACCAACACGGATTTTCACCAAAACGATCAACTGTGTCAAATCTACTTAACTTGACTGAATATATTCATGAAGTTTTTAATAAAGGTCATCAAGTTGATGTTATTTACACAGACTTTGAAAAAGCTTTTGACAAGGTAGATCACGGAGTGCTAATTAAGAAATTGCATTTGAGAGGTTTTAGTGATTCAGCGATAAAGTTTATTTATTCTTATTTAACCAATAGACAGCAGTATGTTTTTTGTAATGGCTTTGTAGCTACATCTGGAGTGCCACAGGGTTCAAATTTAGGCCGTTTACTATTTTTAATTTTTATAAATGATCTGGTGGAGTCTGTAAACCATTCACAGACGTTGATTTTAGCGGATGACCTTAGGATATATTTAAGGGTCGAACATCACAATGATCGTAAATCATTGCAACATGATATAGATAGTGTTCTTAAGTGGTGTAATGCTAACCAATCATTTCTTAATATAAGTGTTCCATTCCATTGTTAGTTTTAGTAAAAAATCAATTATGAAGTTCGACTATTACATGAATACAAGTAAGCTCCCGCGTAGATGTGAAATAATTGACTTGGTAAGTTACACATGAGACAAGTTTCAATTAATTAAATTGGGAGAATATCACATGTAATAATATTATAGATGTAATTCGGAGGTTTAATTTTGTAAATAGCACTTTAATAATGCCTGCCAATCTTTGACGTATATCCCTAGATGAATTTGGGGTAAGGGATTCTGGTGATTACACTGGCCAACGTAATTAGGATAATCACAAGGTCTGTGAGCTCCTTGCCGCACCATGTACGTATGTTATATTGTTTGTCTCGGATAACCTTGGTGGCGGTAGTTAATTTGTTAATTCTAACCTCAATTCGGTAATGTGCAAATAAATGAATGAAGCGTCACCAACGATATTCCGTAAGTTTAAAAGTATAAGTAAAGAACGCTTCGAATTATGTCTTTACATTATAATGAGTGATTAAGTGGTTATTCGGCTAATATACTAAGTTATAATATTCAGAAATAGGGAAATAGCCTCTAATATATTCCTGTTTTCCTATGTTTCTAATTAATTTATGATGAACTTAATGATGTTTCTAATTAACTTATAATTCATCTGAAATTTATATTAACATGAACGAATGGCTAATGAAACACTCACCTGTTGAATGGATGAATTTCTTATTTACATTAATTTACATTAATTCCGTTTTAATCCCCTTTTTCGGGTAAAATATCTTTCTCAACAATTTCAATTGCTAATTGCCTCCTTAAATAAGATATATTTTCTTACTTTGAAACTAAGATAATCGGAGAATTAAATAATTGTTCTACCATAGTCAAAGCACGGAATTTACAATAATGGCCTTTTTCCTGTCTATTCAACCGGTCAAATCTTATCCTCAATATAATGATTAAAAAGGATTACGATATGACTCCTATACCTAAGTTAGGCAACCCATCATGACTACACGTATTACCTAATTATTAAATAAAAATCATGTTACATAATGAATGAGTCAAACTTTTACAGTACGCCACAAACCAGATACGTCGCTAAATAACTTTTTAAAGTGCGCTCATGAAGATAGCAATAATAGGAGCTGGTGTAAGCGGCGTAATATCTTTGAAGTACGCCAAAGAATCTGGACACGAATGTGATGTTTTCGAACAAACTGGGGAACTTGGAGGTACATGGGTTTACTCCGACGAGTACGGAATAGACAAAAACGGAATGCCTACTTATCGCAACATGTATAAGGGTTTAGTGTAGGTACACAACATTACAGTAGATAATTTTGTTTTTGTTAACAATAGCATCATTTACAGGACGAACTCTCCCAAGGAGCTAATGACTTTTCTCGATTTCCAATATCCTCCTGATGTGAAGGATTCTTTCATCACTCAAAAACAAACTTTGGACTACATACACGATTTTGTCAGGAAATTTGACTTGGAACGGCACATTCAGGTAAAAATTACTTTTTAAAGAAGGCCACGTAACAAGTGTAGGTATAAAGTCGTAATCATATAAGGTTGCGTATGACTCATTCCGAATAATTGCACGATTTAATTTTCATAAACGTATTTCGACGTTGTAT
This sequence comes from Pyrocoelia pectoralis, assembly GCA_036250285.1. Taxonomy (NCBI): domain Eukaryota; kingdom Metazoa; phylum Arthropoda; class Insecta; order Coleoptera; family Lampyridae; genus Pyrocoelia; species Pyrocoelia pectoralis. The sequence goes on along the minus strand of CM070075.1, from coordinate 80,505,602 downwards.
TTTATCTTTTTATACAGATTTATGTATTACCGATAAACATGTTATTATAATAATTTAAGCAGATGTCGCTCATTTTATTTAATTTCTACAGTGACTCTATTACAAACAGTGACGACAACCAACGATTAGCTCCACCCATCCGCCATTAAGAGGCAAAATTTTGCGCGGGTTTCTATGAACTTAACGGTGGTATTCTAGCAATGTGCCAAATTCAAATAAAAATTACACGCTGATCAAAGGTAAACACAGTCAGGCCGCCATTATGAGGCAAAATATACCACGGCCAATAAAAATCGATACATCGCTTATCGTCACTGTTTGTAATAGAGTCACTGTATTAATTTCTAAGTAGGAACGCCTAATATTTACACTATTGTTTGAATTTTTTAAAACATAAGTAAAGTTAAATGCAGTTTATTTATTTTAAATCAATAAAAGCATAAGAACTGTTTTTAATGTAATATATGAAGCAAAACGTATAAAGGGAAATTAAACCAACAATCAAAACAAAACGTCAAAATGGGGAATGTCAGAATATTATATTGAGTGTCGACATACGATTATCACAGTCGCATAATTAACAAGGTAGACGTTCTTTGATTCTGTTTTATTCTAGCACATGTGAATTTAAAAAAAACGGAGCATTGTAAGAAAATTGTTATAATAACGTACATACGCAAGCTTAACTGATTTTAACTTTATTTTAGTATTACACATGTGTTAAAAGAGTGGAACCAAACGATGACCAGTGGACAGTAACAGTGGTGGATGATAAAACTAAAACAGAACGACAGGCACGTTACGACGCAGTTTTCGTTTGCAACGGCCAGCACTTTATTCCTCGTATGCCAGAAATAGAGGGCCAAAATTTATTCAGAGGTTTACAGATGCACAGTCGTGATTATAGGAGTACAGAATTATATGAGAGCAAACAAGTACTAATTATAGGGGGGGCTTCCTCGGCAATTGATATCTCACAGAAAATTACAGCAGTTGCTAAAAATGTGACGGTACTTCTCTTTATAGTTAAATGTCTAATTTTAGTTTTAGGTATACATAAGTCATTGGAGTACCATTTTGCTAAAAGTAGTAGATGTAACCGTCAAACCTAGTGTTAAGCAACTGTACGATAAAGGAGCTGTATTTAGTGACGGAACTAAAGAAGATTTTGACATCATATTATATTGCACTGGTAAGTGTAAATTTAGCAAAAAATAATTACATCAGTACCTAACTATTTTAGGTTACAAACGTTTTTATCCTTTCCTCACAAAAGAGTGTGGAATTACAGTTGAAGATAATTGGGTAAGATACCTATACAAACACATTATCAATATTGAAAACCCGACCTTATATTTTATCGGCATACCAACCTACATACCAACATTTATTATTTACGACTTGCAGGTTAATTAATACTGAATTAGTGATAGATATCAATGATAAATGTTTCAGGCACGTTTTGCTATAGCTGCACTTGATGGAAAATTTTCTTTGCCATCAAAAGAAGAAATGCTAAAGGAAATCAATGAGAATGTAACGGAATTAAGGAGTAAGAATGTTCCCCAACGGCACTTTCATAAGATATTCCTGGAATTTAGGAAATATACGACAGATCTTTGCAAGGTTTCGGGAATTCGGCCATTTCCGGAAGTCATAACACATTTATGTGAGCACGTACTTAATACATTTGGTACATTACAAAGAACTACAAAATATGTACTGGTTGATGACGAAAAATTTATTGAGATTAAATAATTTAGTTGGTATAGACAGAATTATTATTGCGTATTTTATACGTTTATTTCACGGTTTACAGCCGAAACATCAACAAAAATGTATAAGTAGATAATCATTAAACATTTATAAAAATTAGACAAAAGGTGAACGAATGAAACTTTGAAATTATACCGCAAATTTGATAATTAAACATACAGTAGCCTTTCAGAATGTTTGGTTCAATGAAAAATGCATCAAAAAAGTTTTACAATTTGATGTTCTTGACAATGACGTTAGGGAATTAGTTAACCAAATAAAATTTACTTTACCAAAAACGGAAAATTTATAGATTATTAGAAGAAAAAAGTAAATAGAATCATAATCATAGTGATACACCTATAACAATGTCAATTTTTATCCACAACTTATAAACCTTTCAAATGTTCAGTTTAAAGCCTGAAATACTTGATGCAATTATAACAATTTATTGTAATATGCACGATGTTTAATAACACCAAATAGTCAATGTTTTCAAAACCTAAGCTAAATTCAATTTTCTAATTAGAAATTTAATGGGCTTGAAATGATCATTGCTAGTTTACAACCATTTTGATATCATTTATTGATTTTGTCCATGTTTAAAAAATTGGCTGCATTATGTTGCTTAAAAAAGACCATGAGGCGATTATTGCCCACCAAATTTTATAATCTAACATTTACATTTTATAAACGACAAATTTTGAATTTATGGAAAACTCCACCCATGATGGCGCGAAACGTCAATAATTGTTTTTTTTAAATCTAATAAATGAAAAACAACTCGGTATTTATATAGATACCAAAAACTAAAAATTAGCCCATTATTCTTCTACTTCCTGCATAATCAACACTCTACCATCCAAACTCCACAAAGTGACGCTTTTACCAACGACGGTTCTTCATATCTGTATGGGTGTAAAAAGCAAAAAAAAAAAAATAATATAACATAGGAGCATGTGTAAATATGCAAAGTTAATTATAATTTTTGTAATTTCTACTATTCGTATGTCACTAATATAGTTTATTGTTTAAATAAGTGTTTAATTACGTCACAAATGTAATATATTGTGTAAATAAATTAAGTATAGAAGCAGATATAGATATTTTTGCAATTGATTGTAATCTATTTAAAAAATGTTGTGTGATGTTGATATTGCAAAATTTATTGATTTATAAAACAATTTGTACATTTGTCTTATTTGGGTTTCTTGTTTTTAAAGATTACACTTTAACTTATTTTGTTAACCCTTTCTTCGCTCTCTTTTATGTGTGTTTCGCAATTAAAATAAAGTTAATTTTATAATTAAGTAAAGTTGACCTGTTAATAGTTTTTTTTCAAACCGTTAGTCAATAAACTATTATTATTATTATTATGTACTTCGATTGTTATTGATACTCAGGCCAAGCCTGGTTAACTAATTATTATTATTATTATTATTATGATAAGATAATGCTTTAATATGAGCAGCCACAAACCTTCAATGTCTGCAATAATTCGAATCCCTGTTAGGAGCTAAATTTTTCTATTTGTATGAACTAATTACGTTTGAAATCGGTTTTCGCAAGCAGTTAAATCCAATTTCCAAAAGAAAGGTATATGGCACCTTGGAAAGAGATGTGTGATAATAACAATAAGCGTAACTCGTAATTTAGGAAATAAGTTGAAAGTTTATCAAAAGTTCCCAAATGAGAGAAAGCTTACATCACTGCAGGAAACAGATTTGATTAGCATCGCAGATAATCGACTAAATAGGTAATTATAGTTGTGGGTTATGGTCAAGATATAGTGAAGTCGGTGTTGTGATCAAAATCAAAAATGGGGGCTGTAGAACTGTTGGTCGTTTTTGCTCTTGTTTGTTTGTTAAGCCCAAAATTACGTTGTGGGATTTAAAAGTGGGAAGGGGGGGTCACCACTTAGTAATATTTGAAATTATAAGTTGAATTGTACAATTTTCTAATGTTTATTATAACAAGAAAAGGATTCCATTAGTATTCATTGTTATTTATCAAATGGCAAACCACTAAGTAAGTCTTTTATAAATTTAACAATCTGCCCAAAAATTGTGATTCATAAAGATGGACCTTAAAAAGGCGAAACCTTTGCTAAATTCTGTTACCACTGCGGTTACAAAATTTGATAAATTCTGGTTTAAACAAGTTTATTTACAGTAATATTCGTCATTGATAAGAATGTTTCGTAATTTCGCAATCATAATTACTGATAACAACTAATTTGATAGTATAAACAAAAATTTAGTTTAATTAGCCATGATTTATTTTTTTTTGTAATAGATTTAAAACGTTTATTTACCATTACTCTGCCTTGCTGTTGTAATTAACGCTTGCCACAGAACTGATCTATTTACGTTGAATCACTTTGCTTCAATGTTTTAACCGCACTACTCCCTCCAATACTGATAGTAATTTAGTATAAAGGAAATTGGAGCCTAATGATTTCCGTTGTGGATATCAAAATGTATCGAGATTCGTTCTTTCTGCCCTTCTAAATCTGCAGGGACTGTAGATCCATACAGTTTAGAATAGTTTTTGATACTGTATAAAAGATACATAGGTATAGATTATTGTGGTTTGAAACTACCCTTTGACATTGATCATGCCTACTTGATAACTGTAATCGTGTCCTAAAAATTATAGATGTTGTAACCAACTCATTTCTGAAACGAAGCTCTTGGGCGAAATTGTACATTTATGGAGCGCCTCAATTTCAAATTTAAATTATGTACATCGACTGTATATGTTATTTTACCGCAGAGATAGTGATACGATGGCGTCTCTTTCGGATACTTAATCTGTAAAGAAGTTATTTGAAAAAAACCCCTTCTATGCAGGAAGTTTATTTTACAACAATCTGCCGAATCATATTAAATCGATTAACAACGTTTCATCTTTCAAGCGAATAATTAAAAATCTACTGATAGATAACTGTATTTATTCCCTGGACGATTATTTCTCTATTACATTTTAAGTCTAATTTTAAGCTCTTGTATTTTAAATTTTTAGTTTTGTATTTTTTGTAATTGCTAATGACTTGTCCTATATCAGTTGCGTTGATCGTTGGACTAATAAAAATATTATTATTATTATTATTATTATTATGTACTTCGATTGTTATCGATACTCAGGCCAAGCCTGGTTAACTAATCGCACGGATCGAAATCAAGTAACGATTAGTCCTACTAATACATATATCTATACAATATAAATTTGAAGTTGCTGTTAAAAAGTGAACATACTAAATATTATTATTATTATGTAATATCTTCTAAAAAATCCTCATATTATACGGGGTCCTTCAACAGTGCATCAGGTTTCTATAGTACCGAGACCAAAAAAGTTAGAAATTTCATTCAAAAACAGTATTAATTATTGTTAAGGGCGCATTTTAGGAACATATGTACAGGGTGCTTCAATAACCTGTGACCCTTTATTTATTCCTAAAATATTACGGCTTTTAGACGAATAGTCTCGTCTAGAAGAGCTCTTGTTGCTTTTTGTATGCAACACAAATCAATCATGTCGGATCTTCAATGAGAGAAGTTTCAGAAAATGTTGTAGTGAGTGTGAGATTGGTCTTAATATCGTACAGAAACGGGGTTGCACCACAGTTTGTTTGTGGGCCAAAAACTCTTGCCAATAGGTTTTTATGTATAACCGACATGGAGGAAATGGAAACATTTCAGCAATAAGATGTTTATTTTATACACACTTCAAACCCTAATATAATTGCCCCGTTAAATGATAGAGATAAGCGTTAAAAGCTGTAAAAACAGTTGCACATATGTAATAAAGTTTATCCTAAGGCAAAGTACTGTAGTTGAAATTCACTCAAGGCTGGACATTTTTGAACTCCTAAAACGCCTAAAACTCTTCTACTAAAATAGTGCTTGTATAGTACCTACTTCGATTCCAAACTTTAAATTAAGTGAACCAAGTACAGGTCGACACCAGAGAAATGTTGTCGTAGTAAGTATAACATTTCTCTGGTCGACACACGAGACCTTGCGGCTGAGAATTGAGAAAGATGAGCAACAGCGGTAGCAAAGTACAACTAATTGTTTTAGTCACGGTCACCGGTCACAGCCACACACAAATAATATAATGAATTACCATACTTAAGGGTCGTTAAACTGAAACCCTACTCTGTTTACTGGGCAACTGTGCGTGGGACTAACTCAGCCTCAAGGTCTCGTGTGTCGACCTGTACATAACAAAAGAAGTATAGTTTTTAAGGTAAGTGTGTCTACTATAAATTCTGTTTTATTTCACAAAAATGCACAAAGAATTCAAAATGGAATAGATAGTAAACAGGATTATTATTAAGTAATCTGTTTTGTTTCTTAATTAAAACTAATAATCTTCTGTTTACTGGTAAGTACATCTAATTTCTCTCTCTTCTACATATATGTTATCCTGAAGTTGACTTTATTGACCTTTATTGTTTGTTAATTATTATTTGGTTCACCAGGTCATAAGATGTGTGAAAGTTTTGAAGGTTAATATAATGAATGAGTCAAACTTTTACAGTACGCCACAAACCAGATAGGTCGCTAAATATTTTTTTAAAGTGCGCTCATGAAGATAGCAATAATAGGAGCTGGTGTATGCGGCGTAATATCTTTGAAGTACGCTAAAGAATCTGGACACGAATGTGATGTTTTCGAACAAACTGGGGAACTTGGAGGTATATGGGTTTACTCCGACGAGTACGGAATGGACAAAAACGGAATGCCCTCTTATCGCAACATGTACAAGGGTTTAGTGTAGGTATACATTACAGTAATTTTTTTTTTGTTAACAACAGCATCATTTACAGGACGAACGCTCCCAAGGAGGTAATGACTTTTCTCGATTTCCAATATCGTACTGATGTGAAGGATTCTTACATCACTCAAAAACAAACTTTGGAATACATACACGATTTTGTCAAAAAATTTGACTTAGAACGGCACATTCAAGTAAAAATTACTTTTTAAAGAAGGGTACGTAACTGGTGTACCTATATTTTAGTATTACACACGTGTTAAAAGAGTGGAACCAAACGATGACCAGTGGACAGTAACAGTGGTCGATGATAAAACTAAAACAGAACGACAGGCACGTTACGACGCAGTTTTCGTTTGCAACGGCCAGTACTTTATGCCTCATATGCCAGAAATAGAGGGCCAAAATTTATTCAGAGGTTTACAGATGCACAGTCGCGATTATAGGAGTACAGAATTATATGAGAACAAACAAGTACTAATTATAGGAGGGTCTTCCTCGGCAGTTGATATCTCACAGAAAATTGCAGCAGTTGCTAAAAATGTGACGATACTTCCCTTTATAGTTAAATGTCTAATTTTAGTTTTAGGTATACATAAGTCATTGGAGTACCATTTTACTAAAAGTAGTAGATGTAACCGTCAAACCTAGTGTTAAGCAACTGTACAATAAAGGAGCTGTATTTAGTGACGGAACTAAAGAAGATTTTGACATCATAATATATTGCACCGGTAAGTGTAAATTTAGCAAAAAAATAATTACACCAGTAACTCTTTTAGGTTACAAACGTTTTTATCCTTTCCTCACAAAAGAGTGTGGAATTACAGTTGAAGATAATTGGGTAAGATACCTATATAAACACACTATCAGTATTGAAAACCCGACCTTATGTTTCATCGGCGTACCAACCTACATACCAACATTTATTATTTCCGACTTGCAGGTTAATTAAAACTGAATGAGTGATAGATGTTAATAATAAATGTTTCAGGCACGTTTTGCTCTAGCTGCACTTGATGGAAAATTTTCTTTGCCATCAAAAGAAGAAATGCTAAAGGAAATCAATGAGAATGTAACGGAATTAAGGAGCAAGAATGTTCCCCAAAGGCACTTTCATAAGATATTCCTAGGATTTAGGAAATATACGACAGATCTTTGCAAGGTTTCGGGAATTCGGCCATTTCCGGAAGTCATAACAAATTTATATGAGCACGTACTTAATACAATAGCTTCATTACAAAGAACTACAAAATATGTACTGGTTGATGACGAAAAATTTATTGAGATTAAATAATTTAGTTGGTATAGGCAGAATTATTATTGCGTATTTTATACGTTGATTTCACGGTTTAGGTACAGGTGAAACATCAACAAAAATATATAAGTAATCATTAAACATTTATAAAAATTACACAAAAGGTGAACGAATAAAACTTTGAAATTATACCGCAAATTTGATTATTAAACACACGGTAGCCTTTCAGAATGTTTGGTTCAATCAAAAATGCATCAAAAAGTTTTATAATTTGATGTTCATGACAATGAGGTTAGGGAATTAGTTAACCAAATAAAATTTTAAAAGTATAATATCCAAAAACAGAAAATTTATATATTAGTAGAAGAAAAAAGTAAATAGAATCATAATAATCATAGTGATACACCTAACAATGTTAATTTCCACAACTTATAAACCTTTCAAATGTTCGGTTTAAAGCCTAAGTGAAATAAATTATAACAATTTATTGTAATGTTTTCCAAACCTAAGCTAATTCACTTTTCTAATTAGAAATTTAATGGGCCTGAAATGATTGTAAAATAGCAATGATAATAATCATTGCTATTTTACAACCATTTTGATATTATTTATTGATTTTGTCCATGTTTTAATAATTGACTGCATTATGTTGTTTAAAAAAATATTGCTCACCAAATTTTATAAGTAATTAACATTTACATTAATTTATAAACAACAAATTTCGATTTTATGAAAAAGCCCACCCAATAGGTGTCGGACGAAGTTGTCTTCAACTGATATTCTACATTCTTTAGTAAGAAATGGATAAAAATGTTTATAACCTAAAATTATTGCCAAAGTATCAAGTTACCTTAATCAAACGTTACCAGTGCAATATAATATTACGTCAAAGTTTTCTTTGCTTCCATCGACAAATAACGCTCCGGTATTGTATGTACATCGACTTTATGTGTTAAAGAAGTTATATAATATCTTGTAAAAAATCCTCATATTATAGGTACGGGGTCCTTCAACAATGCGTCAGGCTTCTATAGTACCGAGACCAAAAAAGTTAGAAGTTTCATTCAAAAGCAATGTTAATTATTGTTAAGGGCACATTTCAGGAACATATTTTGACATGTACAGAGTGCTTCAACAACCTGTGACCCTTTATTTATTCCTAAAATATTACGGCTTTTAGACGAATAGTCTCGTCTAGAAGAGCTCTTATTGCTTTTGTATGCAGCACAAATTAATCATCAGTTTCTGAAAGAGCACGAACAAAGAGCTGAACCCTCCAGGTCGATCTCGGATACATAACAGTGCATAAAGTAGAGCAAATGAGGACAAAGGATTCAATTTTGGAGGTAGCTCTTAAACGAACACACAGCTGGTGCTGGGTATCACTATTTTGTCAAAAGCAGTTGTAAAGAATAAAATGTTTTGGTGGTGTTACCACATTACATCAAAGAATAGAATACATCCACTGTTCTCTTAATGGACGAAAAAACCTTCTGTTTATAATCAAATTGAAGGGAATCACTGTTACATTTCCGCTGTCAGGTCTAATTCCTTTTTTAATTTAGAGGCTGGATTCTGGATTACGATGGGGGGGGGGGGGAGGCAGAAGTCCAGTGCGTACACATTCGGGCCTTTGTGCTACCTCCCTGATCAAACCATCACACACGTGATATAAAATGGAGATACTGGAAGGGCAGCGGCTCTAATCATAATCATGTCCGTGCAGTATTCACCCCAAACATGGATCGGTTCAATTGGACAAGTACGGGAAACTCACAAATTCGTCGTCTGTGTAGCATCCTCTAGAGAATGGAGATTCTACCAATTCCATGCGGTGCACATGCTTGTTTAATTTACAGTGCCCAGAAAGTATACCCACAAGAAGTAGCAAGTTCTTCCTTGATAGACCTATGCAGACACGCGCCTGGCTGTGAGATGATCCCCTGAGGCGATGAAGACTGAAAAATCTAAAAAAAATTATTCGTTTCAAAAATGCCGAGTATAAAATTCTCACATTGTGAATCATCAAAGCATCTGATGCTTATATGATTTGCTATATGAAGCTACTGTGAACAGTTTTGTTCACGCCACTGTAATCTAAAAACAGCCACAGTTTGTCCGATCTTTGAGGCAAAATTTTTAGCTAATGAGACTCTATGGATAATGAAAAAAATTGTCCTTTAAAAAGTATGGGAGAGGAATGAGGAAGTAACCCTTACATACTTTACTCCATTGTCTCATTCAAGAACTTTTCTTTATTCGTGCGTTGAAATGGGCGACATTCTGAATATAGAGAAAAAACTGCACAGCCAATAAGAAAATTCACAACTGGAAGAGAAACTGGCGGTGTTCTGGGAACCCATTACTAAAACCGAACAAGACTGGGAGAGTAGTTCAAGTCAATACGAAATGCTAAAAATTAAAAAACTATTAAATACTATAGTAGGCTTGTTCAATTGAAACGTATCTTTGTTCACGTAGTCATTAGTGGTGTTTATAACTGTAACCGGTCACGCCAATCAGTTTACTTTCTAATGTATCTTGTACAGATTTTAAGTAATGTGACTTTGAGAATGCAAGCAGTGATGCCGAAAATTTTGGATTCGAAAAGGGAGGACAAATGATAAATTTCGACTTGGTCTATCGTGCATTGCATTAACAGACCATCATATCATATGGCATGTGTAAAGGGAAAATAGTTGGATTTTCAATGAGAGAAATTTCAGAAAATGTTGCAGCGGGTGTGAGATCTGGTCATAATATCGAACAGAAACCGGGTTCCACCACAGTTTATTTGTGAGCCAAAAACTCTTGCGAATAGGTTTTTATCTATTCCTCAGGGTAGACAGCTAAAATGGTAATGATTTTCACCTGGTGACGGAACGGTCATTATCTTAAACCATTCAGTAAGTTGACATGAATGAAATGGGAAACATTTCAGCAATAAGATGTTTATTTTACACACACTTCAAACCCTAATATAAATGCCCCGTTAAATTATAGAGATAAGCGTTAAAAGTTGTAAAAACAGTTGCATATATGTAATTAAGTTTATCCTATATTAGTTGAAATTCACTCAAGGCCAGACATTTTAGAACTCCTAAAGCTTCTACTAAAATGGAGTTTCGATAGCACTTCGATTCCAAACTGCAATTAAGTGAACCAAATACATAACAAAAGCAGCATAGTTTTTAACGTACGTGTGTCAACTGTAAATTCTGTTTCATTTCACAATAATGCACTGCAGGAATTCAAAATGGAATAGAAAGTAAACATTGTTTCTTAATTAAAACTAATAATCTTCTGTTTACTGGTAAGTACCTACATCTAATTTCTCTCTCTTCTACATACTATGTTATCTTGAAGTTGAGTTTATTGACATTTAATGTTTGATTATTATCATTTTCCGAGGTTCACCAGGTTATCAGATGTATGAAGGTTATCTTCATGAAAGTCAAACTTTTACAGTACGTCACCAACCAAAATAGGTCGATAAATAATTTTTTAAAGTGTGCTCATGAAGATAGCAATAATAGGAGCTGGTGTATGCGGCGTAATATCTTTAAAGTACGCCAAAGAATCTGGACACGAATGTGATGTTTTCGAACAAACTGGGGAACTTGGAGGTATATGGGTTTACTCCGACGAGTACGGAATGGACAAAAACGGAATGCCTTCTTATCGCATCATGTACAAGGGTTTAGTGTAGGTATACACCATTACAGTAATTTTTTTTGTTAACAACAGCATCATTTACTTACAGGACGAACTCTCCCAAGGAGGTAATGACTTTTCTTGATTTCCAATATCGTACTGATGTGAAGGATTCTTACATCACTCAAAAGCAAACTTTGGAATACATACACGATTTTGTCAGGAAACTTGACTTAGAACGGCACATTCAGGTAAAAATTACTTTTTAAAGAAGGGCAGGTAACTAGTGTACCTATATTTTAGTATTACACACGTGTTAAAAGAGTGGAACCAAACGATGACCAGTGGACAGTAACAGTGGTGGATGATAAAACTAAAAGAGAACGACAGGCACGTTACGACGCAGTTTTCGTTTGCAACGGCCAGTACTTTATGCCTCGTATGCCAGAAATAGAGGGCCAAAATTTATTCAGAGGTTTACAGATGCACAGTCGCGATTATAGGAGTACAGAATTATATGAGAACAAACAAGTACTAATTATAGGGGGGTTTGCCTCGGCAGTTGATATTTCACAGAAAATTACAGCAGTTGCTAAAAATGTGACGTTACTTCCTTTTATAGTTAAACGTCTAATTTTAGTTCTAGGTATGCATAAGTCATTGGAGTACCCTTTTGCTAAAAGTAGCAGATGTAACCATCAAACCTGGTGTTAAGCAACTGTACAATAAAGGAGCTATATTTAGTGACGGAACTAAAGAAGATTTTGACATCATATTATATTGCACCGGTAAGTGTAAATTTAGCAAAAAATAATTAAGTACATCAGTAGATAACTATTTTAGGTTATAAACGTTTTTATCCTTTCCTCACAAAAGAATGCGGAATTACAGTTGAAGATAATTGGGTAAGATACCTATACAAACACATTATCAATATTGAAAACCCGACCTTATGTTTCATCGGCGTACCAACCTTCATACCAACATTTATTATTTCCGACTTGCAGGTTAATTAAAACTGAATGAGTAATAGATGTTAATAATAAATGTTTCAGGCACGTTTTGCTCTAGCTGCACTTGATGGAAAATTTTCTTTGCCATCAAAAGAAGAAATGCTAAAAGAAATCACTGAGAATGTAACGGAATTAAGGAGTAAGAATGTTCCCCAAAGGCACTTTCATAAGATATTCCTGGGATTTAGGAAATATACGACAGATCTTTGCAAGGTTTCGGGAATTCGGCCATTTCCGGAAGTCATAACAAATTTATATGAGCACTTACTTACTACAATAGGTACATTACAAACAACTACAAAATATGTACTGGTTGATGACGAAAAATTTATTGAGATTAAATAATTTAGTTGTTGTAGGCAGAATTATTATTGCGTATTTTATACGTTTATTTCACTGTTTTCAGCTGAAACATCAACAAAAATGTATAAGTAGATAATCATTAAACATTTATAAAAATTACCCTCTTGCTTTCACCCCCACCTCTGCAGCAACCTTACTCTGGTTATATGCTTACAGCTCGAAAACTAATGATGTTACCGGGTTGGTTCTTATATTATTTTATTCCCAACAAAATTATTAACAAATTATGTTATATACACTTTTTATGTAGATAGCTTCGTTTAAACATAATATAGAAAACTGTCACTTCAAAAAACAAAAAGTAACTTCAACAAATTATACCTTTATATCCGTACGTCTAGGAAGAAATGTATGTATGAAAATTTATAGATTAGTAGAAGAAAAAAGTAAATAGAATCATAATCTAACAATGTTAATTTTTATCCACAACTTATAAACCTTTCAAATGTTCGGTTTAAAGCTTAACTGAAATAAATTATAACAATTTATTGTAATATGCACGATGTTTAATAACACCGAATAGTCAAATGTTTTCCAAACCTAAGCTAAATTCACTTTTCTGATTAGAAATTTAATGGGGCTGAAATGATTGTAAGATAGCAATGACAATCATTGCTATTTTACAACCATTTTGAAATTATTTATTGATTTTGTCCATGTTTTAAAAATTGGCTGCATTATGTTGTTTAAAAAGGACCATGGGGCGATTATTGTCCACTAAGTTTTATAATTAACAATAACATTTTATAAACAACAAATTTTGATTTTATGAAAAACCCTACCCATGATGGCGCGAAACGTCAATAATTGTTTTTTTAATGTAATAAATGAAAAACAACTCTGCATTTATATAGATACCAAAAACTAAAAATTAGCCCTTTATTCTTCTACCTCCTGCATAATGTACTAACAATCAACACTGCCGTCCAAACTCCACAAAGTGACGCTTTTTACAGACAGACGGTTCTTCATATCCGTATGGGTTTAAGAAACAAAAATAATATAACATTGGAACATGTGTAAATATGTAAAGTTAATTATAATTTTTGTAATTTCCACTATTCGTATGTCACTAATATAGTTTATTGTTTAACTAAGTGTTTAATTACGTCACAAATGTAATATATTTTGTAAATAAATAATAACTATACATAGGTTATTACCTGTTTTTATATGTTTATCGAATGGCTACATACGTTAGTCCCTCGGTTAATAGATAAATTTCAAAAGGATATAATTTATAAATTAGTAATATTTTGCATTCGTTTGTACACCTGTTGTTTGGTTTTTTACTAATTTACCGACCCCAATTTTGAGAAAGAACATTTTCTTCCCTGAAAGTTTGTGAGATGTTTTGTACGGAAAACGAAGAATAGACAAACAGGTAACGAACCACGTTACTTCTGTGGTTACTACAGAATCAGTGGGTGAAGGCTTTTATAAACTTTTGCCAATGCGGATACCTCAGGTCTAACTTTCAGGGTTTATAGGACTAGGACGTATCGATCAGATTCATTTTCACTGATTAATGAGTCATTGTGTGTGTTGGTAGATGATGTAATGAGCCATTCGTCAAACATATGGCGAAAGCAATAGGGTACAGTCGAGATACAGATTCTTGGAACGATTCAACAAGATAAAAGATTTCTTAGTTTTAAGCTACCAATGACACAATCCTGTAGATTTATAAGATGTTTCTTAAACGATGTTGGGATCTTTGAGATATTTTGAATAAAAATTTTCCCTAAGCATTTAAAAAGTAGAACGGTGTTCCATAAGATTTCACTTTTATCTAAACTCAGTCCATCACTGGACATTCATTTATAGAGACTTTCCTTCATAACGATCCCCTACAATAGCTTTGGAGAATATATTAACAAACAACTTCCATATGATCGTGATAATTAATTGGTTAGTTTGAAAAATTCTCACGTGTAGGCTAATTCCTTTATTTTCTTTTATAATAATTAGATATCTCTAAAACCATATCATTAGCACAATTCTGGGCCTATGCTATATTTTCGTGTGTTAGACACGCGATATTACCAAAACAATGTAAAAATATTTCGTAGGACTTACATTTGAGAAAGTTTAAAAATTAACCTTTACAATTATTTAATTTCAATAAAGTGTTCTTCATCAACGACTACATATTTTGTGTTTCGTTGAGATGTATGAACTGTTTTAATTAAATGTTCTTGTGTCGTGAAAATGCCTTTGTGGAACATTTTTGTTCTTCTTTTTGTTTATATCTTCATCTATATCCTTTCGCATTGCATGTTTGGAAGGGAGAGGAAATTTTCCATCAAGTGCTGCCACAGCAAAACGCACCTATAGCACATAGTTTTAGATTAATTGCTTTGAACTTACGTAATTAACCTGCGTATCGCACGTGGGAAATACTGACACATACGTTGGTAGACCGATGAAGTATAAACTCGGCCTTTCAATATTGATAATGTGTTTATATAGGTGTCGGACGAAGTTGTCTTCAACTGATATTCCACATTCTTTAGTAAGGAAAGGAAAAAAATGTTTATAACCTAAAATTATTGCTCAAGTACCTATGACGTTAGCTTCATCCTTCATCTAATGTTACCAGTGCAATATAATATTACGTCAAAGTTTTCTTTGCTTCCATCGATAAATAATGCTCCGGTATTGTATAGTCGTTTAACACCTGGTTTGAGTGTCACATTTGCGATATTTTCAGGAATGGTACTCCAATGGCTGATGCACACCTACAAGTAAATCTAGCTACTTGTTCTGAAGAGAGCGGAATCCCACATTTTTAGCTACTATTACAATTTGTCGTGAGATATCGCAAGCTGAAAAAGAACCCCCAATGATTAGTACTCTTTTATTTTCATATAAGTCCGCACTTCTATAATCGCGACTATGCATTTGTAAACCTTGAAATAAATTTTGACCTTCTATACTTGGTGTACGTGCATGGAAGAAACTCCCATTACAAATAAAAACTGCGTCATAACATTCTGACCGCTCTTCCTTCGTTTTAACGTCCATTACTCTTACGATCCATTGTTCATCGTTTGGTTCAACTTTTGTAACCTGTGCGTAATACTAAAATACACAATTCGTTATATCGCTTCTTTTTTTTTTTAAAAAGTTACACGAATATGTTTCTCTAAATCAAAATTACTAGCAAAATCGCGTATGTATTCCAACACTTCCTGTCGACTGATGTAAGAATCCTCTACGTGAGATGGGAACGGAAAGTCAGACAACTGCATAGTCTCCTTGGTAGTATTCGTCCTGTAAAGCATATTTCAAAAATGGTATAGAGATTTACAATACACATACACTAAATCCTTATACATAACTCTATGAATGGGTAATTTGCCATCCATTCCGTATTTGTCGGTGTAAACCCATACTCCTCCAAACTGTTCGGTTTGCTCGAAAACTTTGCACTCGTGACCAGACTCCTTAAGGTACTTTAAAGATGTTAGGCCAGACACACCAGCACCTATTATTGCCACCTTCATAACCTGAAAAATGTTTATCAGGGTATAGATATACAATATCTTGTAATGCAAATACATTACATGACGATATTGCGGACTCCACAATAAGAAGGCTCTGTGCGAAGCAATCATTTTGCAAATATATGTGTTTCAATAAAGTAGACAAAAACAAAAGCAATGTAAGCATTTTATATACTGATAGAGTTAGTGGAAATTTCAAACGATACACAGGATGTACGAGCAGATCAATAATGTGATTTTATTACATTACAAAAATAGACATTACACAATAATTTGTTAATTATTATATTGTGATACGTAATATTGACACGGACGGCGCCGGCGCCGGCGGTGACATTACACCCGGAACATAAATGAACTAAGCACATGAATGTAGATAAAATTTGTACACCTAACAGATACCAATAATAAAAGTGTGGGAATAACACATATGCAAGAAGCTCTACGTACTACAGAATTAAAAATAGAATAAAAAATAAGTGTGTGTGCATTGGCAAGTAAAAAATTGTGAATGGAAACATTGAAGGCATATTGCCATGTAAACTGTTTAAAGGTAGTAAGAAATATACCAAAGGTTAATAGCCAACAACAATTGACTCATCAAGAATATGAAATCAAACATTAGATTCTTGTTGGTAGATATTGAAGCACAACCATTATAGAGTTAATGACATATCGAGAAACAAGTATAAGAATGTATTTGAATCGTTATGTTACAGGAAAAGCCGATTGTTAGGGAGAGTTGACTAGGTAAAGTCAACTCTTACTAAAAGTATCAACTTTTCCTAGGAAGAGTTAACCAAACCATGCCTGCTGTGTTTTAGTAAAAGTTTATTTAGAGATGTTGTTCTATACATGTAACTGCATGCGCATATCTTTCTTTTCATTATTCCCCTCAGTTCTCATTACTCGTCTCCTTGTTATAGTGTAATAGAGACCAATTTTATTATTCAGTGTTTTTTACATTTAATTAGTTTCGGTGGCATTAATTATGCCATACCTACTCCAATGCAGAACTGTTTTATAAAAAAGAAAGCTAAAGCGCTTGACTACCAAGGTAAATTCACTGACATTAATTGAAATTTGATTTCTACATTGAAAAAGTTAAAAATCCAAAAACTGCGAATAAAAAATAAAGTAATGATCTCATGTTTTTAAAACGATATATCACATTATTGACATAAATCGTATTAGAAAATTAGTACATCTTATCATAGACCAAGAAAGCATAATGTTTTTGATGAAGAGCTGTTTGGAGTTATTACATATCCATTGGACATGGTGGGAGAGGCCACATGAATCAGCAATTGAAAGGAAAATTCGAATTCTATAAAGGACATTCACTGTTTTTAAGCTTGTGCGAGCCTCGTGTTCAAAAATTGAAACATAAGAAGAAAGGATTGGTTGTAAAGCCTTTGTTATTCAAGGAAATGAATTCGCGATGTCCTGTGTACCTGGATCGTTAGATCATTTATATTTTTACTTCATTAGGCGCTCCTTGTATTTTACAGTCTGACAATGGACGAGAATTTGTGGATAAAGTTATGGACAGTCTAGTCAATACATGACCGAACTTAGTAAAAGTCAAGGTAGTGTCGAGGGAGGACATAGAAAATATGATAACCGCCTGTATGCAAGACCACAAAACATAAAAGTGGAATGAAGGCTGTTACAACTTCACAATCACTTGGGCGTGGACAAGGATTTTTCAATTATGCACGCTAAATGCAAATTCAAGAAAGATTTGCTCTGAAACTCGAAGTGTCACACATCTTTACTTTACTTCCCGAATCTATCTAATATCATTTTGGGTACCTATCA
Source organism: Pyrocoelia pectoralis (assembly GCA_036250285.1). NCBI lineage: Eukaryota > Metazoa > Arthropoda > Insecta > Coleoptera > Lampyridae > Pyrocoelia > Pyrocoelia pectoralis. The sequence continues at coordinate 80,487,447 of CM070075.1, read as the reverse complement.
TTGGAATGTCTTGATGCAATTGCAATAACGCGAGTCCCACAAGACGATTTTACGTCCAGTGGCTGTTGAGTCACGATTTCAGCCGACGCAGGGCTGCAAAACATCTTTTTGCAGAAACCAAGCTAATTGGAAAACTCAAGAAAATGTGTTTACAATTAGGATAAATGTCTGCCTCGCACATTCTAAACATTTCCGCAACAGATAGATCGCCGCTATGTTTCAAATCGCGATCACAATAGGCCTTCCACCACCAAATTTTTTTTGCCCCCATACCCCCCCCCCCCCTGGTTATTTTTAAATGACAATTGTTAAGTAAGTCTTTTATAAATCTAACAATGTGCCCAAAATTGTGATTCATAAAGGTGGAGGTTAAAAAGATGAAACCTTTGCTAAATTCTGTTACCAATGCAGTTACAATATTTATATAAATTCTGATTTAAACAAATTTATTTATAGTAATATTCGCCACTGATAAGAATCTTTCGTAAATCATAATTGCGGATAACAACGTATTTGATAGTACAACAAAAATTTAATTAACTTTTTGTAATTAAATTTAATTCATAACTGCACCAATAATCAGTTGTATTTCTGCTAATGAAAACGTTTATTTACCTTTACTCTGTTTTGCTGTTGTAAGTATCCTTTGCCACAAAACTGATCTGTTTAGGTTGAATAACTTTGCTTAGATTTTGTGATTCGTTCTTTCTACCGTTCTAAATATGGAGGGACTGTAGGTACATACAGTTTAGTCCAACCTTTAATAGTTTTCGAACTGTACATAAGATACACTTTGACATTGATCATGCCTACTTGATAACTGTAATCGTGTTCTAAAAATTATTATAGATGTTATAAAAAACACATTTCTGAAACAAAGCTGTTGGAACAATTGTACATTTATGAACCCTTTAAATTACGTACCTACGCCAGCTTTATACAGGGTGGGTTATTGAAAACGAAACAGGGCCATTTTCGGATAATTACTGTTATTTTTCGAAAAATACCTGAAACAGGTCAATTTTGTATTTTTGAGTGTATTTCGAACTTTGTAACTTCAACCCCCTAGCGGTGGTGACACCAACCCTTAAAATCTTAAATGGGAATAGGAGTAGAGTAGCTTATCATTTTAAAGCTTATTTAAAGGTCTATTTAATGGTGTATTTGTTTTTAAATTTTGAGTGCTAGTTTTCGAGATAAATTTATTTGAGGAGCCAACAATCACATAGGTATTAAGAACTTTCCATTGAAATTCCTTATTGCGTTGTCCAAATCCCATCACCCTGTATACATTCTGTTATTGAAATTTTTTTGAACTTTATATATGATTAAGTACGGATTTTGGCAAATAACTCAATAATCCAGACGCTGTTCTATGCTCCTGTAGGAACGGAGTAGTTGACAGCGTTTCTCTTCTAATCTGTATAAAGGGCGTCTAGACCTAACAAAAAACTTGGGTAGTATAAGCAAAAATTACTACTACAACGGTTTAAACTTTAATTACTTTCAGTAAGTACAACTTTATGCAAGTATTCTATTCATTTTTGTTACTCGTTTTCTAAGTTACTTTAGAGAGATTATTTGTTGGAATTATCAGTTCTCAAAATATTATGTATGGTGTCACAAAAACGTTATTGAAAATCAAACATAATTTGTGATGTATTGAATGGATTACCACATGTTACGGAAGCTTTACAGAAGATGGTGTTGACAGCAATGACAACGACATCTTCATGTATCACATACCTTTCAGCCACACGTAATAGTCATTTCTTGTGGAAAGTAGTTCAGGGTGTTTATCAACTTCTCCATTCACGACGGAGCTGGGCGATCATCAAACGTTCTTTCACTCAGAAAAGTCTTACAGGATGAATACGTTTTGGCTCTTTCTGGTACAGCGAGAAGTAAGAAATCTTGAAGTAAAACTTTGTTATGCGAGGAGGCCCAGAAGTTTGCAGTTTGTTTTGGAATTTTGACGTTTGTAGATATGTCAGAAATTTCCACTGTAGTTCCCCTGCCTTAACTGATGAGTCCAACTAACCAAAAAGAGCCAAAACGTATTCTTCCTGTAAGACTTCTGACTGGAAGAATGTTTGATGATCGCCCAGCAACCGACGCTTTGTCCGTCGTGAATGGAGAAGTTCATAAACACCCTGAACTATGTACTATCATTAATTGAAGAGGGAGACCTCAGAATTATTTCGCATTTATTGGATTCTGTAAAAGATGACATAGAAAGAGCCATCGATACAGATGTATTGCTCTTGCCCTTGCATTACCTGTCCTACTTTCAATCCCATGGACTGGAGGAACTATGGTTGAAAAGAACGTTTTCCAATATGGTCCCAATACATATCTTAGGGAAGAAAATTGGAGCTCTAACAAAAGTTATACTTGCTTCCCAGTTCCTTACCGGTAGTGATGTAACTAGCAAGGTTGGATCAACGGCATCCAGCCTTAAAGTACAACCAGAAAAATTCCTACAAAGCTTTGGTCAACAACCTCACCTAACGGCTGAGCATTATAGAAATTTGGAGGAATACTTGGTGCAAGTAGTCAAGGTAAACAGCCATTGTAACACGTTTGATGAACTGCGATATGAGATATATACTCAATCTAAGACAATGACATTATCTTCCTTGCCTCCAACAAGCTCTTCTGTTCGGGGCCACTTAGAAAGGTGTAATTGTATGACCTACACATATTCAAACGCGCTAATTTACCAAGAAAGAAATGCAACAGAGCACGGCTGGTATCTAGATGAAGACGAATGTTTAAGGCCATGTAAATATTTCAACGAAATTTCACAAGAAATGACTATTACGTGTGGTTGTAAGGTATGTGATACACGAAGATATCGTTGTCATTGCAGTCAACAATCATGACACCATAAGATACATAATATTTTGAGAACTGATAATTCCAACAAATAATCTCTCTAAAGTAACTTAGAAAACGCGAGTAACAAAAATGAATAGAATACTTGCATAGAGTTGTACTGAAAGTAATTAAAGTTTAAACCTACGTTATAGTAGGTTGAATTTGGTTAATTTTTGGTTATACTACCCAAGTTTTTTGTTAGGGCTACACCCCCTTTATACAGATTAGAAGAGAAACGCTGTCATAGTACTCCGTTCCTACAGGAGTATAGGCCAGCGTCTGGATTACAAGGTATTTTTGACGTATACTTTAATTTAATCCTCTTACGGTGCAAATGTGAAACGAAAACAAAATTCGGCAATAACAGTTACTTTGATCACTTTCTTTGTAATGTAAACATAGAGATAAGGATCATGATGAAAGATTGAGCAATCCGTTGTTAGTTCACTCTAAAGGTCAAGTATATAATAGTTGGAATCATAATCATAATAGAAGAGGGAATGTACCTACTTGCTATTTGGTCATCCATACATGAAATTTTCTTTCCATGTGTATCATTTTGCTTGATGTCTCTATAGAAATAGAATACGTCTACTTCAGCTGGGAATAAACCGAACCAAGTGTTTCAACGAAAGTATTATTAGGGTAAGCATACTAATTGTACTGTTAATTCGATATCTTGCTTTGTTTGACGAAATTACCCATTACTACTACCACAGACAAAATATATAGTAATCTGTGCTACTACATTGAAAAGTGAATCAGTAATCAATATTATTTTTATTATCTACTCAATGCGCAATTTTAAATGAATTTTTTTTTAAATCGGCCAGAAAGTAGTACTTTCCGGATTATTTTTAGGACAGAAAATGTCATTTTGTCGGACCGAGCCGGAAAGTTATTGTGATAGTCCGGTAAAAGTTTTACCGGACTCATTTTTACTTTACCGGACTCATTTTTACTTTCCGGGCTAGAATGGTCAATTGTTCTGCCCGTTTCTGGCCGATTTTAAAAAAAATATTGTACGTAATACGTCCCAAAAGTGCTTTTACTGGACCCGCAGGCTTGCAGGACTCGCCTGCGGCTCGTCCTGTAATTTGCCTACTTGTCCAGTAAAAGATCACTTTCGGGACTTGTTACGTAAACTACTATTATTGTACTAAATAAAACATGAAAACGTGTGTATATTGACGTAGAAGAGACCTCATGACTGAAATTTTGAAAATAAAATATAGAATTAAGATTATCTCTCGGTGGAATACAAATTAAATCATATAAAAGCTAGATGTGGAACTACCCAAACTTCTTAGTTCCTTTTAACAAGAGGTTCATTTTTTGAACTACTGTATAATAATTTGGCTCCATAGGCCACCATAGGTTCAAGCAAAGTTTAAATATTACGTCTGGTAGAGAAAGGATTTATCTTGACGTTATCTCATAAAGGCTAATAAGTCATGTAAGATTAGAAAATGTTTACTTACTTAGGTTACTAAATCTAACGAACTAAGGCCTTCGCATAATTAAGCAAGGGTTAGTTTAACGCAGTCGTTTATCTAGGTAAGGAATATATTATTTGTTGTTGGGGAACTAAATTTTGCGTTTATCTAGTACCAGAAATTAAAATATATCCACGAAGGAAAATAAGTAAATAGTAAACGGAACACTTGTGATTGCTTTTTTATTACCACATACCTTGACGAACTCCTACTCCACGAAAGCTAGCTAGAGTTCTTGGATTGGAAATACCAGGGGATTAAAATATATTTGATGCTTAGAAATGATATTTAAGCTATCATATTTTTATGCAACTGAAAAAAAAGTATTTCGGGGGGACTGAAACGGTTTGTATAAAAAAGGTACTATATTAATCAAAAGTGGTAATAAATTTATCAAATATCTTGATTTTTCAAAATACCTACCATTAAGACAAATAATAACAATTAAGTTATGATCACCGACCTTTAATAAAACTAAAAGTGAAAGTATAACAATAATGGTAAGTGTTCACTGTTCAACAATCTTATTACGTTATTGTGATGAAATTCAAAGGTAACAGTTTAGAATCTGGGACTATCTCAATTTCGGATAAAACTTTTAGGAATGATAGGGAAGGGGTCCCTTATAGGAAAAATGAAGAAGATTTATTTCAGAAAACGACCCTTTTTTAAAGTCATTCACCATCATCAAAAAGGTACAACCTTCTGCAACCAAAATTATATTTTTTTCGACCATTTGTGCAAACCTATACAATATACATGAAACTCTGAACAAACTTAATCCAGCAATAAGGCGATTATGCCTTCATGTAGAAGTTCCCATATCTTTAGGCCCCTGAAAAAGTTGTTAAAACACCAATACATTAGTTAAATAACTTATATTACTTTTTGACCACAATAATGAGTTATACATATATCTGCGACTGAACTTCAAAGGGATTTTCGTCAAATTTATGTTTCTAATAATAATAATCCTTCGATATAATAGAATATTTATTTTGGCTTATGATAATAATAATAATAATAATATTTTTATTTGTTATTAACACACATGTGTATACAAACGTCAATAATTAGTGATAACAAACATACATAGAGTTAATCCATTACAGTAGATTTATGGTTTATATTGTCACAAAGGAATTCGTCGCAACTGTAGTAGGCTTTCGCGAGTAATAATTTTTTCATTAAGTGTTTGAATTTAGATTCGTTTAGAAGTTTCCAATCCTTGCCAATATGGTTATATAACTTGAGTGATAGGTATTGAAAGCTTGAGTGAGTTTTACTAAGTCGTTTAAATGGCAAATACAGTTTTTCTTTATTGCGTGTGTCGTGTTCATGAACATCCGCTGCTTTAGAAATCTCCATAGCATTTTTATGAGCAAATATTAAGTTCTCTAAAATGTAAAGGCATGGTAGTGTTAACATTTTTAATTGAATAAAGGAATTTTTGCAATCCTGGCGATAACCTAGATTATCTATAATCCTCACAATACGGCGCTGAATACCAAATTAATATTCTTTTAGCCCCGTAACTATTACCCCATAAGATAACTCCATATGACAATTGACTATAGAAGTGGCCGAAGTATGCCGTTTTCAAAGTACTCGTAGATACATTTCTCTTTAGCATTTTAATTAAATAAACAATTTTATTTAATTTATTTGCTAGATTGTTTGTGTGTATGTTCCAATTTAACGTATGTATTTGAGATCATTGAATCACTTTACTTTCTCACCAATCTTTAGTTCATCGGCATTCTTGACATAAGGTCAACATCGTTAAATAAGGAATGGTTAAAGATTAAAGATTAGTCCACCACAGCGCAAATGGAGCACATTATTTAGTACAACTGGCACTAAAAATTTATTTCAGGTCCAAAAATGAGAATTGCAATAATCGGTGCTGGCATAAGCGGCCTACTGTCATTAAAGTACGCTAAAGAATCTGGACACGAATGTCACGTTTTCGAGCAAACTGGCGAACTAGGAGGTACATGGGTTTACACCGAAAAGTATGGAACTGACGAAAACGGAATGCCCATCACTCAGCGCATGTATAAGGATTTAGTGTAGGTATACACATGACTTTATTACAATAATTTTTGCAAAACATTAGCATTATGAATACTACTTCGGTAGGGTGGGTAAGCGACCAGGTAAGACACCCGGTCAAGTAAGCCGTTATTCTGAAACTGAAAGACGCCTTCTTTTCCGATAGTAGGCAAAGCCTTAGGTTCTGTATTAATTAAGTGTTAAAGATCTCGTAAGGACGATGCTAGTAACCAAAATGCTGGTTGCGGAACGAAATGCTCGAAAATTCAAATACAAATTACTATTATTTTACAGAACCAACACTCCCAAAGAGATAATGATTCTTCCCGATTATCAATACCCTTCGCATATAGAGAATTCTTATATCACTCAACCAGAAGTTTTGGAATACATACGCGGTTTTGCCAATAAATTTGACCTGGAAAGGCATATTCATGTAAAACTTTCTTTTGAAATAGAGCTCGTAACCTAGTGTAGATTCTAGTATTACGCATACGTTACAAAAGTGGAACCAAGCGGTGAGCAATGGATAGTAACAGTAATGGATGTTAAAGCTAAAGAAGAACTGCCAGCATGTTACGACGCCGTTTTCGTCTGCAATGGCGCTTACCTTCATCCACGCATGCCAGAAATAGAGGGTCAGGATTTATTCAAAGGTTTACAAATTTCCAGTCGAGATTATAGGAATCCGGACTTATATAAAAGTAAACGGGTACTCATCGTAGGGGGTTCTTTTTCGGCCGTTGATATCGCAAACCAAATTACAGCAGTTGCTGAAAAAGTAGAGTTACTTTTTTTACGAATGAATGTCTAAATTTCGTTTTAGGTATACATCAGTCACTGGGGTAGCCTTTTGCAAAAAGTAACTAATGTAACTTTAAAACCTGGTGTTAGTCAACTGTACAACGATGGAGCGGTGTTTGTTGATGGAAGTAAAGAAGACTTTGACATAATATTATATTGTACAGGTAACTATGAATCGTAAGAAGATAAATGCTTTAATAACAATTTTAGGTTATGAACGTGTCTTTCCTTTTCTTACAAAAGAGTGTGGAATTACAGTTGAAGATAATTGGGTGCAATACCTATATAAACACACTATCAGTATTGAAAAACCAACCTTATACTTCATCGGTGTGCCACACTATATAGGGGCATTTATTAATTCCAACTTGCAGGTTAATTAGAGCTATACAAGCAGTTGATGTCAGTAAATGTTTTCAGGCACGCTTCTCTGTAGCAGCTCTTGATGGTAAATTTTCTCTCCCTTCAAAGGAAGAAATGCGAAAGGAAATAGATGACAATGTAAACGAATTAAGGAACAGAAACGTTCCCCAAAGACATTTTCACAACATAGGGCTGGGGCTAAGGGAATATATGGCAGATCTTTGCCGCACTGCAGGAATTCGGCCTTTTCCGGAAGTTATAACTCGGTTACACGATCATTTAATTCATACAGTGAGCACGATGCAAAAAAATGCAAAATATGTGATTGTTGATGACGAACAATTCTTGAAATTAAATAATTGAAAGTAAGGGTTTATAATTTAATGTAAGGGTTGTGAACAAGACGTATTCCTTCACATACCATGGCGTTATAGCAACGTTTTCTTTGTTTGCGATCTAACATAGATTGTTGTTAGCCATTCTTCTAATCACAATGATGAATTATTATAATTATTATTATTATTCGTAAATTTAAGAAATTTGACAATTTGATGTTTCGGTGAAAACATTGCAAATGTTACTACTCTGATATTTTGGGTCACTGAGGTATGAAAAATATGATCTCAAAATCATTATTGTTTTCTATAGAATATTTGTATTTTGGCGTAACAAAATATTATATTACAAGATCCATGAAAAAGGTGAAGTTTTGACTTGCACATCGACGAAAAAACTCTACAACGTCCATAGCATTTTACCGATAATGGTGATACGTAACCGTACTATTATGGTATTGTGGTAAAAATATCAGTAAGAAAGCATGATGTATATCATGGAAGAGTCCCTTAGAGCACCTAATTTTCTCACAAATGAATGCTTAAAGATGTCTAAAATCTGGCACGTAACATGTATTTTTGTATCACATTTTGCTTGGATTTCAGAGATGGAAATGATATACAAAAAATGCAAAATTCGTGTCGGCGTCTTTTATTTTTTTTTCTTAGAAAATCTACTAATATATCGCATAAGCCTCCTTAACCAATCTTTAATTAAAGATGATGAAAGGTATTTTTTCAAGGTATTTAAACTGCTACCAATGCCAAATAGCAGGGTTAAAATTTTGACGAGGTTATCGCTACAGTTGGGGTGTTACTTTCGACCACAGTAGCAATACTTAGATTTGAACATCTTAAAATACAGCGACATGTTTCGGAATCCTTACTGGTTCCATTCTCAAGCTTTTAATAACGATACTTATGAACAAATAAGGGCCGAGAACCAATGTGTTACAAAATTAACAGGTGATAAGAATAAAACACTTACCTGAAGGGGAAAAAAGTAAAAATAACAAAATATAAGTGATTTACATGTTAGGTTGTACGCCCATAATAGGGACAAGAGATTAATTAATTAAATAAAAAATTGGAAAATGTTGACAGTTAAACAATTGAAGTACAAACTTAAACTTTCCATTCCGTTTCTTTTTGGTTTCACAGTTCTCTATTGCTGCATTTAATGGGAATTTTTCTGTGGGTCGAAAAATTTTAAAAACTCCGAGTCGATTTAAAAAGTCTCGGTTCGGGAGTGTTGCTAATTAGTCGAGGAAATAAAGCACTAAAATAAGCCAAACCTACCAAATTTTTGTAGTAAGACGGATTGAGATGTGGTTTTTTGCATTCGATTCCTAAATTTAATAGGAAACTTTGTACCTACTTTTCATCATTCATAACTTCGTTATAAGCTTCTAGAATCGACTCAATTCGGGTTCAGGGGGGTTTTTGAGGTCGCTGATCCCGAATATGACCTCCAAATTGCCTCACTGCCCACCTGCAGCTCAGGATGGCCGAGCAACGTCATCTCCGAAGCTTTTTCTGAAATTCACTCTCAAAATGATTTTAGACATCCCATACGAAGTTTGTTTGGATTTCTGATTCCAAATCAGGCATCGGCAACCGTCCCCCGCGTACCTGTTGCTCCGCATCCGGGCATCAACGTCATCCTCTGAAGTTTCACTGAAATTTCAATCCTATAGGGAACCGAAAATTGTTTCCGGGGTTTTTTGGGTAGCTTAGGTCGAATGTGGCACCAGATACTTGCTAACGGACACCTGGTGCATCACACCGCGGCGACATCAACGTCTCCTCCTCCTCTGGAGTTTCACTAAAATTTCAAGCCTAGTGAACCGAAAATAATTTGTAATTGCTAGGACGGGGTTCTTCCAGGACCTCTATCCGGACCTGACCAGCCGTGCATGGTACATAACCCGCCTGCAGAGGTGAATTCCGAAGTTCTCTACGAGATTTTGAAACTACTCTAACTACCAACCTTATATTAGGAGTTTTACGTACAAATTTAATCTGTAATAAAAGGAACAAATTAAATTAAATTAAATCTAAACTAAATATTTTATAATATTAACTTCATACATTTGGATGATAATGTTATTAAACAAAACTTACATTTTTTATATATATATCTCAATTATATTTCACAAAATGAAAATGTCCACATCTATTCAAATGTTCCGTTATAAGTTTTACCTTATGATTTCCTGATATGATGAAACAAGCATTAGAATGAAAGCATTTGAGCGAAAATTTCAAGCGAAACTCCAGAGGATGACGTTGATGCCGCCGCGGTGTGGTGCACCAGGTATCCGTTAGAAAGTATCCGGGACCAGATTAGATCTGAGCGACCCAAAAAAACCGGAAACAATTTTCGGTTCCCTATAGGCTTGAAACTTCAGTGAAACTCAAGAGGATGACGTTGATGCCCGGATGCGGGGCACCTGATACGTGGAGGACGGTTTCCAATGCCTGATTTGGAATCAAAAACCCTAAAAACCCTCGGATGAGATGTCTAGAATCATTTGAGAGTGAATTTCAGAAAAAGCTTCGGAGATGACGTTGCTCAGCCATCCTGAGCTCCAGGTGGGCGGTGAGGCAATTTGGAGGTCATATTCGGGATCACTGACCTCAAAAACCCCCTTGAACCCGAATTGAGTCGATTCTAGAAGTTTATAACGAAGTTATAAATTTTTTCTGTGAAAATGCATTTTTCAGGATGGATTTTCGACTGCACAAATGCAATTTCGAAAAAAAACATGAAGAAAAGTAGGTACAAAGTTTCCTATTAAATTTGGGAAGCGAATGTAAAAAACCCCATCTCAATCCGTCTTACTACAAAAATTTGGGAGGTTCAGTGCTTTATTTCCTCGACTAAATGCAGATATCGGTAGATACCATGTATGAAATATTGTTATCTAGAACGTTAAACATTGGCATGCTAATTTCACTTATAGGTTAAAATGTAATACGAACATAAATGAACAGATGAACACGGGTCAATAGTTGAAGCACGTATATTTGTATTATATTATTATACCTTGTATTTTTTAATATAAGTAAAATAAATTTAACAACCATGGACATTGTATGTTTATACATTTTTGTACAATTTTAATTATAATGTGAACAGATATTACAACTATAATGAAATTTGACTTTTTATTAGGAAAACATCTAGTCAACGCAACACTTACTGGGATTAGCAAGTGGTACGCAGGCTTGTTGTTTTGCACTAAATGTTGTTCTAGGTGAACAAGATCTGAGTAAGTACATATTTCGTCCAGTACAAATATAGTACGTTAGACATGAGGCACCACGATACATCCTTGTACCACTGGCCATACATTTAGGGGGGTTGTGCACACGAACTAAAAGCAAACGTTTAACTTATTCAATTTCCTTACAAGAAAAGTTACTTACCTATAAGACATCCTCTTGTATTCACAGCTGAAAAGGTAATTTATATAAAAATCGATTTAAACCTTTTCTATAAACTTACTTGTAGGTAGGGTAGGTTCTACGGGAGTAACTGGTGTAGTTGTTCTAAAAAAATTAAAACATTTTTTAGCTTACATAGAATGAAAATAATTTTCAGTGGTTCGCTAGGTTTCATTTGTCGCAGAAAAACTCTTTTCATTGTTTGACGTTCACTTAATAAATGTAGCCAAATTTGAATAAAAAACAAACTTACGCTGGTGCAGGGCAGCAACACTCAGTTGTTGGTATTTCCACAATCGCAGATAAATTACATGATGGCGAACTAATGGTTACGGTTTTGGCAGCCTCTACCCAAATAAAACCAAAAATGTAAATGATGAGAAATATCTAAAATGAGATAGGGGTAAATAGATCTTGAAGTTCTTATTACTTACCAAAACGCTAAACTTCATTTTCCGTTACAGGCTCAGTGCCAAATGGATAATGTAAGAAGAATTGTATTTTTATGATACTTATCTAAAGCAACATGTATTATAACAAACTTTCGTGTACACTGATGACGTTTATTTAAGCAGGTAAAATAAGAGATAACAGCAAAACAAAATTATATGAGTTATATAAGTTACACTAAATAACATATTTCACGATTTTTTTCTATTGTACGTTTACTTAAACCGCCTTTCATTGTTTTCTGAAAAGTTTAGTAGTCGCCTAATCCAAAATCAGCTGTGAGGAGCTAAAGGCCAAAGAAAGGTACACCTTCGACCTACCAACCCCGTACTCATCTATTGCATTGTTACAATTGAACAACATTTAGGAAGTGGTATAGTTACATGTTACAGGTGACATGAGACTCGTGGAGATAATCAGATCGAAACTTGCTGAACTAACAGATTTGGCGACCAATATTAAGCACACGATTCTTTAGTTCAATACATGTAGAGGGCAGATTCTCTTTCTGTTGCGATGCTACACCGAATCAAGAAACCACAGATTTACAGTCATGTAGGGTGCGATGTCGATAATGTTTTGATTGATAGTAAATTAAAAAAATTAAGCGTTGAAATATTTCATCCACTTTATTGTAGTCATCTCGTTAGAGGTGTGAGCAAAAAACCAAAATCATCATACTTTTTTTAAATTTATCTTTAACAATAAAACAAAAAATACAATGCCATATGGTTCAGTACCATTAAAACATTTTGCGAAGGGGGGGGGGGGGGGGGGGGCACTTAAGGAGCGGTCATAATAGAAAATTTAACTCCCACCAAATTGTTACACTGCTCATTATAATTTGAAAAATTGATTTTTTGGTGCTACCGCCCTAAAGATTGTTGCTGCTTTATGACCTTTATTTAAATTTGAGAAATTAGTGGAGGAAAGTGAGAATACAATATGCTTTCCTGGTAAAAAGGTACTTCTAATTTCTCTGCCAGTCAGTAATTCATTATAAAGATTGCCGACTCTACTACTAACAAATAAAATAATTTAAAAGATGACTAACAGCCATTTTTCCAATTACTCAAAACGTACATTTAAAGCCTTTTCCCCACGAACCTCGAGTCGGCAAAACACATTCCAAGGTTCTTGCGACATTACATTTAAAACAATGATATTGCGCTACATTAAATGTTTACTTTTGATTTATTAGTCCTCGAAAACATTAAGTCTGTGTACGAATATAAACTTTGAATTCCATTATCTCGGTTACCCGAGATTGTTCATATTAAGACGTAATTACGATTTTTAGGATCATCTGTATGTTATGTTATTATATATGGATTTACGCTTATTCCTCCAAAAACCGTCCACAATTAGCCAATAACTATGACGAAAGTTAAATAATGGTAATATTTTGACGTACCAGTACCGCTCATGCTGATAAATTGTTTTTTGGGTAACGCTAATCTTATCTTCTTTACTTTACATATTATACTCACTGTTTTCCAAGTTAATAACGTTATGTAAATTAAATATTTTTTTCAAATAATTTACAACAGGACTGATACGCAATAAGTCCCTTAACAAAGAAATTTTATAAATTTTCCTCATCGTTCCTACAGGTCTCTATTAAACATCTCTTGTTGCTTGTTCAATGGTTATATTCAAAATAGCAACTAAGGAATCTATCCTTCCTTTTTCATTTAATTTGCTTAATAAAACCTTAAAATTAATAAACTTATAGTAGATTGTTATTAACGGGTCATTCTACGAAAAAGCACACTTTCCGTGTCCCTTCAGATTATCTCAACTCAAAAAAAAGTATTGTAATAATCATTTTGGTTTCACATTGCTTGAAAAAATTTTATAGCTCAAAACGTGCTTGTCCCAGACTTATCTATCACCTCCGTGATTAAAATTGAAATTTGGTGTTAATTTGAAAGAGCGCCATTTTCATATATCCTGTAGGTAAGGTAGAATACTTTAGAGTCGTATGTTTCTTGTAGTTTTGAAAATGTGGTTGAATAACTACTAATAAAGTGTTTTTTTAAGACAAATTGGTAAGTATTTGAAAATCGTCAAGTTGGTTTATCACCTCTGTTGGTGTTTGTGAAACTCCAGATTTTGAAAATAAATATCATGTAAGTAAGTAGTTTTTCAATTAATACATGTCGAAGTCTTTTTATTTTGTACCTAATGCAGAAAACCCTAACCTCAAACATACTATTTTAACAGAACAAAACATTTGAAAACCTCACCTCCATTACTTTCACCTCCATGACCATGCAATGACAATGGAGGTGAGAAGTTTTCATGGAGGTGAGAAATTACCTTTAACTTCAATTGTCTGTGTCAATAAATTTTAAACTAATATCTTAATGGATCTGTTCAAGTGTAGTATCTCTGAATCTAAGTTATACTTCACAGAAAAATGGTTAAAAGTAAAAAAATTGATGAAAACTTGAAATTCAGTGCCTACTTTAGAAATCTAATTCTTGCTGTTGTTAGCGGATCTAACAATTTCCATTACGTATCTAAATTATTTCCTTAACTGGGTATAGTTCTTTCTACTAGCAGAGAGCGTCTAAACTATCACGATGTATACAGGGTGTCCCGCTGCTCCGTAATCGGTCGATAACTCAATGTGGGTTGAAGATACAGAAAAAAGTTTCAAATAAAGGTTGCTTTGATTTGAATTGTGCATCTTTTAAAAATATTCTTATATCTACAGTATGTTGCATTTTCACGTGGCAGGAAAATGTCACTTTTTTTTAAATGGCACACCCTGTATTTTTTTCACTTAATGTATCGACCAACCATATTTATATCACGCCTGAAATTTTTTTTTGATATTGGATGTGCGGTTGCCAAGCTATTAATTATTTTGTCAAAATTTGGTACAATTCAAGGTCGGACTATAATATTCATAACTAAGTTATTCTTCAAACAAGAAAAAAAATTATTTCACGAATTATATTATCCTAATGTCGTGTTACTCTACAAAAAAAACTAAGTGATTAATTTTATACCGAGTGTTTAAAATGAGAATTCAAACTTTGTGAACTTTAAATAGAATTTATACGAATATTTTAAATGGAACACCCTGTATTTTTATTTACCATAAAATTCTCGACAAAAAAACCCTATTCAACGGTGTACTATTTCCTGGTATTATTTTTTGTACTTTTGTTAATATTTACGATTTATAAAATTTCACGTAAAAAAAATTTGTTAAAAGTAATTTTTATTTAATTATTATTACAAAATACCGTTTAAATAGTTGTTATCAACGCAAAAGGACAAAACTCAAGTCCTGTGACTATCTTAATTTGTAAATAATTAAAACAAAATTTTTAGGAAACGGTATTTCTCGAATTTTTAATAAACGGTGTTTCTCGAAAATTAAAATAGAAAATAATTACAATATCTCTCATTAAGGTAAATGTTCAAAATGTCTTCCACTTTGATCAATGCACTTTTGAAGCCTAACCCTAAATAATCTCACATTGTTTAAAATCAAAGGAGTAATCGGTCGAAACGCCTCTCGAATTCAAATTTTCATGTCATCTCGTGTTGTGGCACCTGTTGATAAATTTCAGATTTAACAGTTTCCCAAAGAAAGAGAAGAAAGAGTAATCCATAAAGGTAAGGTCCGGTGACCTTGGCGGCCATGGAACAGGGCCTCCTCTACTTTATTAGGGTACTCCAATTCCCGCGCGCACCTCTGACTGTTGTTTTTCTTTAATTATTTAGAACTTAAGATAGTCGCAGGACTTGAGTTTTGTTCTTTTGCGTTGATACCAACTATTTAAACGGTATTTATAATAAGTAAAAACTAAATGTACGTAAAATAATATGAAATCCATGATCTATTTCGATGACATTTTTCTGATTTTTCAGTATAAGGGTTTATTTTTGTTTAGTAATATCTCAACATAATATAATATCTTATTGTTCCAAAGTTGAATATTTTTATAATTATAAATTAAATAAAGTTATTTTTCAAGTACATATGTAGTTTTATCACCTCCGTGAACAATGTCTCACATCCGTTACCTTCCTATATTAAAAACTTTAAATTTTCAATAAAATAAATTTTATTCAGGTTAACCGCTCCTATATTCATATTATGTTACCTTATGTTCATCTTTCTCAAGAAAAATATTTATTAAAAATGAGTTTTGACTTTTTGAAAAGTAACTCCAGCTATATGTTACTTATTGGTAGAATCACCCTAACGCGATACTTCAAAATAACTGACCTAACGCCAAATTTAGATGAACTTCCAAAATCTTTCAACATGAAACGCTGAAAGTTGTACCTATCTGTGATCACGAAATGCAAAGATGTTAATGTATTGTATTTATAATTCATTTTAAAGTTGGTATATTTTCTCGATAAAATTCCAACTCTCGAAATTCGACCAAGTAAAGATGTTTTCTTAAAGATCATTTCATGACAATTAAATAATTACAAAAAGTTCCATTCAAAGTCGCACCGTTTCGGAGATATCGTTCTTTAAAGATCGAAATGAAGGGGGTCTCTTGGCAGACCCCTTTCCTCCATTACCGTACAAATGAGACACTTACAGATGAACCTCGTACACTTTTTCTACTTTAAACGTTCTTTTATGAAGTAAACTAACATATTCTGCACTTTTTTCCAATAAAAAATTTCTTCACTTTTTTGCAAAAAAACCACTTGGTATTTTTTCTGGCTAAAAAACGAACTCTCGAAATTCGACCAAGCAAAGATTGTTTCTTTTAGATCATCAGACGCCAATTAAATAATTCCAACCCGTTCCATTCTAAGTGGAACCGTTTCGGAGATATCGCTCTTTAAAGATCCAAATAGAGGGTCCCTTGGCAGAGCCCTTTTCTCCATTACCGTACAAATGAGACACTTATAGGTGGACTGGGTACACTTTTTCTACTTTAAACTAACTTTCATGAAGTAAGCTAACATATTCTGCACTTTTTTCCAATAAAAAATTTCTTCATTTTTCTGCAAAAAAGCAAGGTTAACCACTTGGTATTTTTTCTGGCTAAAAAACGAACCCTCGAAATTCGACCAAGTAAAGATTGTTTCTTTTAGATCATTAGACGCCAATTAAATAATTCCAACCCGTACCATTCTAAGTCGAACCGTTTCGGAGATATCACTCTTAAAAGATCCAAATGGAGGGTCCCTTCGCAGAGCCCTTTCCTCCATTACCGTACAAATGAGACACTTATAGGTGGACTGGGTACACTTTTTCTACTTTAAACTAACTTTCATGAAGTAAACTAACATATTCTGCACTTTTTTCCAATAAAAAATTTCTTCATTTTTTTGCAAAAAAAGCAAGGTATTTGGTATTTTTTCTGCCTAAAAAACGAACTTCCGAAATTCGACCAAGTAAAGATTGTTTCTTTTAGATCATTAGACGCCAATTAAATAATTCCAACCCGTTTCATTCTAAGTGGAACCGTTTCAGAGATATCGCTCTTTAAAGATCCAAATGGAGGGTCCCTTCGCAGAACCCTTTCCTCCATTACCGTACAAATGAGACACTTATAGGTGGACTGGGTACACTTTTTCTACTTTAAACGTTTTTGTATGAAGTAAACTAACATATTCTGCACTTTTTTCCAATAAAAAAATTCTTCACTTTTTTGCAAAAAAAGCAAGGTTAACCACTTGGTATTTTTTCTGGCTAAAAAACGAACTTTCGATCTTCGTCCAAGTAAAGATGTTTACTTAAAGATTATTACATGACAATTAAATAATTACAAAAAGTTCAATTCAAAGCAATCTCTCATCACAACTAAGAGATGAGACTGAACAACTAAACTGTGGTACAATAATAGATTATCGACTCTACTGTGTAAAACTACAAAGAACAGACGAAAGTCTCACCTGAAGCTAAAAATCTTATCATTCAATACCACTCCTGCCGATTGTGCTTAAACTAAATATTCTACGATTGGCCTGATTAGCAGAATAACCAATATAACTATATAAGCGTAAAAAGAAAGGTTTATTCAACAATATATTAGATGTTGTCCAGGCGTTTGATATAAATTGGCACGAGGGCTTCAACCATAAACTAAATGGTTTCTTCTTGGCAGGTATTAAAGAATTTTGGTTTGGTATCATGCATTTCTGAACCATATTTCAGAATCATACAAGAACCAGTCTACTCTGATGTGAGGAAAATCCAAGGATTAGGAACAGTTCTATATACCTGCACAAACTATAGTGACTTGCTCGTATTGATTCAAATTATTGTTGCTACATTTCGATCAAACGCAATTCTTACCGTTATAGGCCACAAAACTGAACAGAACAGATATAAACAGCTATTGCCGAAGTACCTACTATGCTGGACAATGAAATGGTCTATTAAACTATACGAAACAAAACCTGTTGCAAATTGATTTCATCAATAAACACATCGAGCACGACCCAGTCCACAAGAGAACACATCACAACGCTTGTTCCCTTGATGCAAAACTGACGTGTACACAGTACGGCAAGAAAAACATGAGAAGCACTAAGCTAAAGTACAGAAGAATGTACTGGTGTTTCGGTCGATCTTCAACCCAGTTAGTGTATAAAGGTTTTCCTTTATTAAACTATAAAAGGGGAACAAAAGGACCAATTATTGGATTAGTATTTTCTAAATTTTAATCTTAGAATAAATAGCTAATTAATGAATCTCACAATTTGTGAAACTGAAAATCTCAAAGCTGTAATTACACCACCTTATAATACCCGGGTAGTTCCATTTAGATGAACCAAACCTTTACCTAAACCTTATTTTTGCTAATTTACAAAAGCTGCTTGTGTGTTTAATGTTTTTCCGGACGAAGGTAAACACAGTAGTAATAAAAGTTTCTAGTATAATTTAGATTGATGTGTACTGCGTCTCCTCAGATGTACAACAAGGAAAATGACAGTTAATTAATTTAAGAAATAATAGTATATTATTCAACGAGCGTATAATGATGGCTATTATTCACGAGGTAAGTTTATGGCCACGAGCCGCAGGCGAGTGGCATAAATTACCGAGAGAATAATAGCCATTATACGCGAGTAGAATACTATACTTTATCCACGACTATAAATGTTAATTCAATTTAAATATTTATTTGAAAATTCTCTAATTGACTGTATTGGACGGTTACCACGGAAATATATAAAATAACAGTGAGTAATATTCATTACTCACGTTGCTAATGACAATAACTTATTAATCACTGATAGTCGTGGATAAAAGCTTTTGTACTATTCTGTCACAACATTTGTAGGTAGAATTCCACCATCCTCACAGTAGAAAGGGTAAATCATCTTTTTTCCACCATCAACAAGTAGAAGTTGCTGAAAATAAAGATGGATTAGAAACTAAAAACGTTTAAGTATAAGCTTACGTTATTCCTGTAGTCGTATGTTGCCATTGTAATTCCACCTGTTTGATCAATTCCACCTATATTCACCTTGGTAGTTATATTAGACAGTAGATTAATGGCCCAATTGATTTTTATATCAAATGTTGTAGTGTATTCCAAGACGTAAAGTGTACCAGATACTATAAACATATCCACCATTTTGTTATTCTTCAAAGTAATTTCCCACATGCAATCTATACTCATGTTTTCGTAATTAATCTGAAAAAATATCACGTCAACCTCAAATTCACAGACGTAGATAAGTTATACTTTGGCAACACCGGTGTGGTCAGACTCGGGAATGGGGAAGATTACCCAGAGACCATTTTGATCGACACTAAAGTCAAACGAGTTGTAATTGTTTAAATACAAATGCTTCATTTTATTTTTTGGGAGATCGGATATCGTAAGTGTTTGACTTTGTTCATTTTTGAAATCGTATTTAATTATTTTTGGTTTATTTCCTTTCATTTTGTAGAAGAAGAAACCGTTGTAAATCACGTGCGCGTTTCCTTCAAATGCTACATCAAGGTCGTATATCCTGAAATGTGGAAAATAAGTACCCCTCACGATGTGAGCTTAAGCTTACGTTGAAGGTTCGTTTTTCCTAAACAATTCTATGTTATCAAATTCAAATAATTTGAAGTTGTCGTTAGTGGTAAGCCAATATTTATAACCTTCCTTTTTACTTGTTGGCATAGAGTCCACCATAAAAGAAGTATGTGCTTCGGAAACATCTAGTATTTTTCTTTCGCCAATCACGAACGAGGAGCATTCTGGGAAACAAATAGTTTAATATTATGACGAAATTGTAGCTACCACCTTTTTCGTTTGCTTTAAAGGTCACATACGTCTCGTTCCTCATTATCTTTATTATAATGTTTTCGTTTCGTTTGTCTGCTTTGGTGTCACAATCACATTGACCTAACGCATAAATTTGTAAAACATGGGGGTTAATACACAAAAGTAAAAACCTGGCAGTCCTCTTGAACCTAGTAAACCTTCTTTACCCTGAGGCCCAGGAGCACCTTGAGGACCGGTGATTCCCTTTTCTCCTTTCGTACCTTGAACTCCCGGTAAACCATCCCTTCCATTTAAGCCCGAATTACCAATAGCACCTTGGTTCCCATTATTACCCTTTGGACCTTATAATAAACAATTACTTATACTTGGTTCGTTATCTTTAGGAATTAAACCACCTTCCACTCCTTGAGGCCCAACATCACCTTTTTCTCCTTGCTGACCTTTCAATCCGGTTAATCCATCTTCCCCTTTGTTCCCTTTTAAACCTTGTAATCCTTGCAGTCCGTCTCTGCCTAATTAAGGCGGCTTTAAATGAGATTTATGTCATAATTTGTTTCATACCTGGACTTCCCACTTCCCCAGATGGCCCTACAACATAAATAAATTTAAAAAGACGTGCTTGTAGCAACGTTTGTTACCAGGACTTCCAGGAATTCCGTTGTATCCATCTTTCCCAGGGGAACCGATTTCGCCCTTTTCACCACGCTCACCAGGACGTCCATTTATTCCATCGTCTCCTTTGGCACCTGTTATCCCATTTTCACCTTTCTGGCCGGAGACTCCGTCGCTTCCTTTATATTGATGTGAGTGAAGTGGCACACATATATTTGCAACTCACCCTTTTGTCCAGGAGGTCCAGTTTTTCCTTGCTCCCCGTGAGTACCCGGGGTTCCTGTCAATGCGCAATTCTTAGTAATTTACACAATACACAATAATCTACCTGGAATTCCAGGTGTTCCTTCCTTTCCAGGTAAACCATCTTTACCCGATAATCCTCTGTCGCCCTTTTCCCCAACATTGCCATTGTCACCTTTCGAACCAACCGGCCCTCTTTCTCCTGGAGATCCTTGATAACCGTCTCTTCCTAGTTAAGATAGTTAAAATTGATAAAAAGGCATACTAATTTCTTACCCGGTGCACCAACCTGCCCCGGAGATCCTGCATAAGAATATTGAGAGTTACCAATACTTTTGAATGTAACATTTTTTTACCTGGAATACCGTTAATACCATCTTTACCCGGTGCACCTTTTTCACCTGAAAGCCCGTTGGCTCCGGGTAGTCCAATTTCTCCCTTAAAACCCATGACTCCATCTTTTCCTTTAAGGCAGAAGTATTTTAATAAATATTCCCTGACTTCCCGCTTGTATTTATAAGAAAAAATGATATTACCAGTAATTCCTGGGTCGCCACGTTCACCTTTTAAACCAGGGATGCCCATTTTTCCTTCTTGGCCATGTATACCGGGCACTCCTGTAACAGACATAAAATACGGTTGTATAATAAGAGACTGTTTACCTGGAATGCCGTCTTTTCCTAATGGTCCTATTGCCCCTTTCTCTCCAGCTACACCTTTTTCTCCTGCGTTTCCTTTATCGCCATTCAATCCAGGTAAACCTGTGCATTATTAACTGTTATTGCAATACGTTAATTTCAACAAGTTGTGATGCAAGTAACAACGTGATCATAAACCTCTTAACTTATTTATTCGCGTTAGTAGGGTCTTAGATTTTATTACTTCTCTGAAATCTTTGAAACTCTCTACAGTTCCCCTTAAATGCAATAAGAGCCGCACACTTGCGCATTTGAAATACGAAAAATCGTATTAATAGTAGTTTACGTAACAAGTCCCGAAAGTGACCTTTTACTGGACAAGTAGGCAAATTACAGGACGAGCCGCAGGCGAGTCCTGCAAGCCTGCGAGTCCAGTAAAAGCACTTTTGGGACGTATTACGTACAATATTTTTTTAAAAATCGTCCAGAAACGGGAAGAACAATTGACCATTCTAGGCCGGAAAGTAAAAAATGAGTCCGGTATAGTAAAAATGAGTCCGGTAAAACTTTTACCGGACTATCACAATGACTTTCCAGCTCAGTCCGTCAAAATGACATTTTCTAGCCTAAAAATAATCCGGAAACTACTACTTTCTGGCCGATTTTAAAAAAAAACCTATTACTGCGTTTTTCATTATCGTGCGTAGTAATAGATTCAACAAATATTTACGCAACTTGATATGTATTAGGTTGTATAATCGCCGTTATAGGTTGCACCTGCGGGTAAGGGAATATCCACAATAGACTTGTGCAACACAATGTACTGAAATGTATTAAGTGCGTGGCAATTTCGTGTCACAATACCTGGCGGGCCCATTGGGCCTGGAAGACCGGGAGATCCTGGTAACCCTGGAGGAGCCTGTGACTCTACGCGACTTGTTCGTATGGCTGGCCCAAACGTTACTATTGAAAAGCATTATTTTTTGTTGGTTTATGTTGTATGTTAACCTCGTCTTCCGGACTCTAAAGAACCACGAGAGAATGTAGATGAAGGTCTACCAAACGTAACTTGGTCAACAGCTCTTTTTTGCCTGTTTGTTCCGTGCTGCCCAAAATCACAACCCATTTCATCACAAACATTCTTTAAATATTTTCGATTACTCAGCAACGTCCTAAATTCTTCCTTACAGACACCCGTGCGCACTTCCTTGAGAAATTCTTCGCGAAAATCAAGTTTTATTACTCTATATAAATAAAAACCGACAATAACTTCTAGTGAAAGGAGGAACAATACCAAAAGTATAAACAAAATTGTTTTAGTTATTGGTGAAGTATTCATGGCGGAAAAACACTTTTACAAAGTTACCGTTGTGAAGCGCAAATAAGATTGGGATTCCCTTATTTACTTATCGATTGTTTATCATAACATGTACGCCATAAGGTTATGACACTTTATATAAGCTGCTACTTAACTTAACGCATGGTAACAGAATATATGATATTTCATTTGTACCATCAGCTGACACACAGGGGGGGAAGGGGGGTATTTATTGCCATTATACGATTCTTACTATTGAATAACAAAAATATCAGAGCAGAACGCCATTAAAGTCAAAATATACACCCTTGAATATCTCAAAAAGAAAACAACACGTTTCCTTTATTTTTTGAATCCCATTGAGTCAGGATACGTAAATAGTTGTGTAAGGTCCATCGCTAGTAACTAGCTTTTCACAAAGTGGGGTGACCAAAATTCTAGAGAACGGATAAGGATTCTTAAAACCTTCCCCACAAATTAAAAGGGTTGTTTATTGTATAAAATTTGGTGCGACATGTTTCTTGCATGAAGGTTTAAAGGAAGGTGGGGAATCTTTTACGGTACCGAAACATGTCGCACCAAATTTTATACAATAAACAACCCTTTTAATTTGTGGGGAAGGTTTTAAGAATCCTTATCCGTTCTCTAGAATGATACGTAAACATCACCCTTGCCCCCCTGTGAAGTGGCGTGGGGGTTAGTTTTGAAAACTTAAATGAGAACAGGCATTTTTTATTGCACTTTTGGATTCTCTATAAAAAACTATTCTCAAATTGCAAATTTCACCCCCAAATGCAACCCCTTTTTTGGTGGTCAAAAGGGGGAGAAAAATGATCTTTTTTTACTTTTTATCCTCCAACATTTTTTCGTGATTTACAAATTGTGCGTCGCCCTTAAACTTACTTTTGTAAATGATTACTTTCTACATTTCAGCATTTGTCATATCGGGGTGGAGCTTTTCAACGTCCCCGTTTCATGACTGTGCCACCTGTTAGCTGAGACATGTACTGACACATCTTTAACTCGTCTTTGAACCTCTTTGACATTAGACATTTTTTCATGTTAGGAAACAGGTGGATACCACTCACTATTAAGGCTGAAGAGAGACGTTCAAACAACTTCAAACTTTTTTGTACAGAAACGTATTTGAGGACAGCAAGTTAGTTACTGCTAACCAAAAAATATTTCGCGAACATTTGAAGAACGACCGAAACCAATATAGGTACATTTATACCCCTTCAAACAGCAGCTGTCGTGTATTTAACATGGAGGGCCAAAATCAAATATTATATAAACCGTCTATACGCTCCGAACAAGGCCAGTGGATAAAAAACATTAGCTCAAAAACTCGCCCCTCTGAAGCTACAACAACATTTTTGAAGAGCAAATTATTAAACTGTGAAATCTCCGTATATAAAGAGGATCAGGTAGCTTCGACCTTAAGGTCCTGTACGAAATACCAGCAGTGGGCCTGAAATTATTCACAGTTCTCTTTAATGCCTGCCTAAGAACTGGATGCATTTCAAAAATGCGTAAGGTAGGTCAGTTCATTTTAGTACTTAAGCCAAGTACTTAAACCTTTGCAGTTTTCTTCTAAATATCAATAAGCTTATCCGAATCAATTTTTCAAGACGAATTAGCACCAGTCATAGAAAAACAATCCCAGACTACTAATTCTTTCGAACACAACAGGCAACAATTGAACAAATTCATCGGTGAAGAAACAAGACTTCTAGAACACCTAAAAATACTAATGTTTACCTACATTTTTGGTTATTACCAAAAGTGTCATGTCTTCAGGGGCGCTGGAAGAAAATTTTTTAGGGGGGGGGGTTTACATTTTTTCAAGTAGAAATTAAAATACTTGAAAATTTTTGCACATTTTTAAATTAGTAAATCAATAGGCTATGCAGAGTCACCGATGGAATAGAACATTATATTCCAAAAGTGGTTATATTGTGAGCTTTTAACATTTTCTAAAATGGATTTACGCGATTTATGAAATTCGAGGGGGGGTGGCTCCGCCATTGCCCTTTAGTAGCGGCGCCCATGCATGTCTTGGTTTTGTCTATAAGTCTTCGCACCAGTAACCTTAAATCCTACATTCAGATTTTCTGTACGACACATTTGATTTTACTGCCACTACCGTTGCGTAAAGTAAAACTCCAAAAACGTCCAAATTCCACAAAACGAGGTCAACTATGTTGGTATACATCTTGACCGTCGACGTGGAGAGCATTGTGTGTTCATCAAAATAGTTGGGTTTGACTGTTCAGAAACTATATTTGCTCAATGGATGAAGAGGAAAGTTATTGAGAGCAATTTACGAATATACAAAGTTATTTTTAAAGTTTCAAGTCAAGCTTTTACAAGTAGGTAATAGTGCAAGCTCAATGGTTTACTCCAAATCATATTGTAGCTCATAATCTACTAATGTCTTCAGCAAATTTTTGAAGGCCTCTTCAAAAGGCTTAAAGCTCATGAAAGTAGTAGTGCTAAAAGATACGTTGTTTTGGTTGCAACTTTACATTCCCATAAATAATTTAAAGTTAACGTAAGGTCTTCTTATTCACAGTATTAATACAATTAAAAAAAGTTGTTCACTTGAAATTTATTATATTGCACACATGTTTAGATAAGGTTTATCCTAGAGCTGTCGCTGCAGTTTTGATTTGATTGAATTTTTTGAGAAATTATTGAAAGACACTAATTTTTACGACGCTCGAACATGTATAGGTGGAATTTCATCTTCACAAAAGAATGGGTAAACTAACCTTCTGTCGCCGTCAACAAGCAGAAGTTGCTGAAAATAAACGGTGAATATAAAACTCAAAACGTTTTAGTCCATACATAAGTGCTGTAATCGTAAGTCGCCATTGTAATTCCACCAGTTTGATGAATTCCACCTATATTCACCTGAGTCACAGTATTGGAATCCAGATCAATCGCCAAATGGACTTCCACGTCAAATGTTGGAGTAAATTCCAAAGTATAAAGTGTGCCAGACGCCACAAACATGTCTATCACATTGTTATTCTTTAAACTAATTTCCCACATACATTCGATAATCATACTCTCGTGATTAATCTGCAATAACGTTACATTAACATCCATTTTGTAGGTCAACGCAATTTACCTTGGCAACAGCGGTTTGATCCAAAATTGAAAAGATTACCCAGAGACCATTTTGATCGACGCTAAAGTCAAAAAAGTTGTAATTGTTTAAATACAAACGCTTCATTTTATATTGTGGGAGATCGGGTATTATAAGTGTTTGACTTTTTCCATTTTTAAAATCATATTTCATTATTTTTGGATTTGTTCCTTTTACTTTGTAGAAGAACAAACCATCGTAAACCACGTGAGCGTTTCCATCAAATGGTACTTCGAGATCATATACACTAAAATATAGTTTATAACTAGTAGCCGTTTAAACAGTATGAGTGCACGCGTACGTTGAGGGTTTATTTTTTATAAACAATTCCATGTCATCAAATTCGTATAATTTAAATTTATCATTTTTAGTAACCCAGTACTTATAACCTTCAGTTTTGCTTGGCGGTTTAGAATCCACCATAAAAGAAGTATATACCTCGTCAATGCCTCCAAGTATTTCCCTTTCCCCAATCACAATCGAAGGGCATTCCGCTAAAAAATACTGTTAAGGTTGTATTGTAGGGATACATGAGCTCCTACCTGACTTATTTATTCTAAAACCCGAATACATTTTATTTTCAATTTTTTTCACTATAACACTTTCGTTTCTTCTCTCGTGCTTAGTTTCACATAAATTGCACTGACCTATCAAACAATTTTGCAAACAACTAAAAATAATATTTTGCAAGAATACCTGGTAATCCCCTTGGTCCTAGTAAACCTTCTTTACCATCCTGTCCAGGAGGACCTCTTTCCCCTTTTAACCCCTGAACTCCTTGCAGGCCATCTTTACCGTTTAACCCTGAAGGACCGGCAGCACCTGGGCTACCTTCATCGCCTTTTGGACCTGGTAAAGATCGATATTTCTTTCCTATATTTAACTTAATAGTTTACCTTCAATTCCTCGAGGTCCCATTTCTCCTTTTTCTCCTTCCTGTCCCATCAATCCTATTGGCCCTGTTTCCCCTTTTTCTCCTTTGACACCAGGGGGGCCACTTCTTCCTCGTATTCCGGGAGGTCCTAATTATCCCAACGTTAAACGGGTTTGACACTATACAATTTTGTTACGTACCTGGAGATCCTATTTGTCCCAGAGGCCCTAGCAAACAAAATATATTGAACATATGCGCTAATGGTAAATTTTATTACCTGACTTTCCAGGAATGCCGTCATGTCCGTCTTTTCCTGGAGATCCACTTTCACCCTTTTCACCACGTTGTCCTTTCACGCCTGGCGACCCTTTTTCGCCATGTTTTCCTTAAAGTGAGTGAACAAATTATTTTTTTAAAAGGTAAATATACCCTCGATGGTCATTAAGTCTACTTCTGGTGTTACCGTTTCACGAGTAATGTAGTGTTATTGTACCTGCAAATCCAATTGGTCCTGGTGGACCAGTGGCTCCTGGTGGCCCTGGTGGTCCTGGTGGGCATGGAGGGCTGGCAGGCATATAATGGTTAACTCGTATAAAAGGTCCTGTTAAAAAACAAAATAATCTTTGTTGATTTACTGCACGTTTCCAACCTGTTTTGCTGGGCACAATTGGATCGGGAACGGCTAATGGCACAAATCTATCAGTAAGGGGAATATTTGAGGGAACATATCTTTTCTGCCTATTTAATCCGCCATCAGGGTACATCGGATGCCACTAAGTAGAGACTTACGTATCCACTAACTTTAAATTTCTCAAATACTTACTTTGTCATCAAGAGATTCTAAAAGTTTACAACCCACTACATCACAAATATTCTTCAAGTATTCCTTATCACCCAATAATGATTTAAATTCTTCCTTACAAACGCCCCTACGCACTTCTCTCACAAACTCTTCACGAAAATCAGTTTTTATAACTGTATACACGTAAAAACCAATTAGTACTTCTAATAAAAGTATGAACAAGACACAAAGTATTAATATAACCGTTTTAATTGCCGGTGAAGAATTCATCTTGTTTCTGATACTAATACTATGGGAATAAATGATAAGGAGAAGCAAATTCGCTTGGAACTCCCCTAGATCTACACAGCATTTGATTATGGCTATAAATACGTCTTGAGGTTATGACACAATGTTAATCTTGTTTTCCCAATGCATTATAGTGGATAAATTGTAAAGATTCACATTTACGAGGATTTCCCATTTTATTATTTCTTAATATGGATATAACTGGTTTTTACCACTGTATGTGATTACGACAACACTTGTTTATCATTGACGTTAATTTATGTAAATTTCAGTAAGTGCGCTGTAAAGTGAATAGGAAACTGTAATTTGTGCAGAAAACGAGCTGAAAAGAGGATCGGTTTAAAAATTCGTAATATTGTTTTCTAACCAAATATTCAAAAAGTAAAAACAACAACGAAACATGCTTACTTTTTACATAAAATGTTAGGAACTTCATTACCGCGATTGTCTGTGAGTATCTTGTGTAGAAATACGAGAGTCCACTAAATTCTTTGGTCTTAATTTAAACTTCCATCTCAAGATGTTTATTAGCGATGATTGCAAAAAATGGATATGTCTAAGTAATTATTTATGCTTGACATTCGCTATTTAGTTAATTTTCAAATTTCAATTCACGGCCATGGTCAAAAAACTAATAAACATTGCATGCACGCTGCTTTGATTTGTGGTTAGCATATAATGTAGCTTGGAATGTAGCAACATCAATAAAAAAATTATTTGCGAAACTGCAAATTAACGTTAGACAATAAATTGCGTTGGTACAAAATCGATTTTGAGCTATCCCCCAAGCTGGCAACTACAACTTTGCTCTCCTGAGCAACTATTAAAAAAGGATGTCCAGCAAACTGATAAATGCACACACAATCACATTTATGAAACGAATGTTCGACAACAATGACGCAGAAACGTTTTAAACCTGAAAAAAAACCTGCTCGCCTTGTACACGTATTATAAATTTTTTCTCAGCTTTGGTTTTAGCTCAAACTGCTCCTAAAAACTAATGCAAAATGGTTCAACAATAAAGGAATTTCTCCATTAAATATTAATTGTGATTTCCTTTCCAAGTCACCTGTTTGTGAATGGTCAAAATTGCTTAAACACGTTTGAGAATTATTTGGTGACGATTCACATCCAGGCCGCGCTATTGGTCACTACGGATGTTATTGGAAAAGCCAAGTCTTTGGTATAACAGGAATGTCAAAATAAAAAAGCAAGCAGGTGCATCAGAATCCGCAGTATTCAAAATTCTAGACAAATGGTGAGGAATGGGTTTCTTGAATGTTTTCACCGTTTCAAAAGCGTTTCATCTAGAATCAAAACAAGAATCTATGCGATACCATATTAAATAGAGTTCTCTCAAGAACTTTCTACAGGAAAACTAAGGAACCGTTTCTTGAGACTATCATTTGATTGATCGTCCGATTGAAGGTAGTAGGGTAGCAGGAGAGTGTGCATCAACACAGATAGCCTGTCAAAGTGAAAAGCCAGAAAAAGTTGCCATACACCTTACAATACAGATCTGACATCATGCGACCGTTCTTTTAGGATTACTTAACGCTATCATTATCGATTTAGCACTCTGTAAACCTGATTATCAATTGATTTAAGATTTAAGGGAATGTTAATGTCATATGTTAATGTAATACTTGATGATCGGTATCGGTATTTATACAAGCAACGAAGCAAGTAAAAGAGGATAGGTAAGAATGTGCTGAATTTATCGAAAATAAAATCGGCGATGAGTTGGCCGGCGCTGAGATGGCTCGGCGATGAGATGGCTCGGCGATGAGATGGCTCGGCGATGAGATGGCCGCGATGAATCGGCCGCGATGAGTCAGCGGCGCTGACTTGTCCCATTCCGCTGAACTTTGAACGACAACATATTTAATAAGTGCATTATTGGTAAGATTACTAGTATCGTGTAAGTTGCGCCTATCCTAAAAGTTGCATAATTACCAGGTTTACGTTAACGTGTTCAATATGGTACAAATTGCCGGTAAATATAAGTTAGTGAAGAACGAAAACTGTGTAGAATACCTTAAGGCTCTAGGTAAAACAGAAAAAAACCTCAATTATATTATAAAACAATAGTGTTTAGGTGTTCCCGATAAAATTGCAGTAAAGTCTGAAGGATTTTGGCATAATGTAACCGTAACAGTTGATGGAAATGCTTACATTTTCGACAAAGGTGAAAAGGTGGTAACGATTAAAGTAGGTGAGGAATGGACTGAAGAACTGCCATGGATCTCCTTAAAGCTAAAGGTACGTAAAAGTATGCATTTGCTTAGGTGCCAGTCTTTAACTTATAGAATACTGCGAAACTCGATGGCAATAAACTGATCGTTACGACTAATACTGATGATGGTCATTCCGGAACACAAGTTTATGAGTTTTCAGATGAAGGTTATATACACGTAAGATTCCATTGAGACTATTTTACTCGTATTTTATATTAATATGATGCGTTTACAGACTTTCATTTATCTGGATACTGTGGCAAAACGACATTTTAGTAGAGTGTAGCGCCATTTCTGATATTATACCTACCTATTTTTAAATAAATTACTACAGTAGAAGTCCATTAGTCCGGCATCCAACAGTCCGGAATGCCCGATAGTCCGGCATCGCTCCGGAAATTGGTTTTCTCCAAAAGTGTGTCTTTAAAGCAAAATAAAACGCTCGAGAGCTATTTGGAGATCATCCGGAAGCGCTCGGTATTGTTCGGAAACAATTAGCGGCCGGCTAGTCTCAGCTGTCACAACAAATTCAGGTGCAGTGCAGCTCCGTTAATCAATCACGAAGCGTCTTCGCCATTTTTTACAGTACACAGGTGTACATACATTATATGAAATGTAAAATAAACTTTGTTGTATGTATTTGCATACTGTATTTGTAGTTTAATTATTAACCTAATTGTTCTTATAATTACCGCCCGATAGACCGGAATTTTCGGTAGTCCGGCACCGAGCCGGTCCCGAACGTGCCGTATTATCGGACTTCTACTACCTCTATTTTTAAATTTTCATTAGAGAGAAAGACGTGTAATGGTCCTCTATCTGCCTTTGAGTGCCATCTCTTCCAACAATCTTTAGGAATGTTTTTTGTAGACGCTCTGAGCAGTTCAATAGATATATTGTGAAATGTTAGGTTCTGGAATGAAAGAATTTAGTAGCTTCGACGGTAGAAAATTTAAATGAGCTTAGATATTGTTAGGATTTGGAGCAATAGCGCATAAAGGATGCGAATTTAAAAGAGAAGTTAAAAATTTGTGCAATTCCAGTTAACTCGCCGCTTATTGAGAGATCTCACTAATGTGATTTCACGTCACTCAAGATGCATTTTCTAATGGTCTGTATAGCACAATGAGTTTATCAGTCGGGACATTGTAGAAGATAGAAAATCGGATCCTATGGCCCAAAGTCACGTTAATCTATTTTGACTCCATCTCTGAAAATTGGAAGTATATTTGAAAGAGTAGAGGAGCTTGAGGGGCCCCTGCTCTCCATTTTCTTGCAAAAAGAACTATGTCCGTATTTGGCGGGTTAACAGGAAGTGTCCCTTACAACATTCTTCGGTTAGCTTGAAAGCAGTTCGTGAGGCTACAGGAGGTATTCGCTACAGATTCTTCTGGATAATTCACGTCTTCCTCTAATTTCGCTTCGTGAACCAATGCTTGGTTGACGCGAAAATTTGTGCAATAAGAAAGAACATGATCTTTTGAGCGTTGCAATTGGAGCAGAGAATTTTGCAATTTAAGCGCTTCATGTTCAAGACCCTTTGCATCCAATTTTTTGAGTTTTTCAGATGGAATTCCATTACAAATAATGTCTGCGTCACTACGCGTAATAAGAATATTGCATAATTTTTTCAATTGAAGGGTGATATAGGGCTTACATTTCTAATGTTATACACAGATAATGAACGTTTTCGATAGTGTGAATAAATCGTAAATTTATGTTATTTTTTTATTACTGAAACCAATTATTGTAAGTTATTTGTGTGCTACCGTCCGATTTAGAGGTTATTTCACTCCTTAAGGGACTGCTTTAACAATTCCTTCATTTCCATATTTTATAAAATCCTACAAATAATATTTAATGAGTGACGATTAATTATAATTCAACTTTGTTTTCAGTTCGGTTAACCAAAATTGTAACCAAAAGCTACAAAATCTTTAAGAACATCCCTTATTCGCACGCAAAACTTTTCCGTGCCATTGGAGTCCGAGCTATACGCGCTAGAGGAGTTATTTTCATTTTTGCCCTTTTCCTTGTTTAACATAATGTCCATGGCTTGCACTCCTATATATAATCCGTAAATGCTAAACTTTCTCAAATGATTCTGTAAAACACTGTACGGTAAGCAATTTTCAAGATTTCCACCTAATTTTACGTAAAAATTAAATAAGCTACTGTAATATTCTTCTATAAAGTGATGGTAATATTGATCTCGTAAGTTCTTGTCTGTCGACGTAAATAAAAAATAGGACAAGTCCAAGGCTGGTGATCCAATACGTAAGAATTGCCCATCGAGCAAACACAACTCTGTCGGAACGTTCAAATTGGACGAATCCTGACAAATTTTTAAATGTAAAAAAATTGCACAATTTTAAACATCTTGTGTAGAAATACGAGAGGCTACTAAATTCTTTGGTATTTATTAGCGATTATTGCAAAAAATGGATATGTCTAAGTAATTATTTATGCTTGACATTCGCTATTTAGTTAATTTTCAAATTTCAATTCACGGCCATGGTCAAAAAACTAATAAACACTGTATGCACGATGCTTTAGTTTGTGGTTAGCATAATGTAACTTGGAATATTCAACATCTTATCAAGGAATTGATCATAGATCATAGATCTAATGCGGTCATCAACCTTTGGAGCGCGACAAAAAATTATAATACATAATCAGATAATCACAAAACCACTACGAGTGAAAAACGAGGTAGCAATAAGGAAATTATTTGCGAAACTGTAAGTTAACGTTAGACAATAAATTGCGTTCGTACAAAACGTTCCTTAAATCGATGTGGAGCTGGCAACTACAACCTTGCTCTTCCTCCACGCTTTAAGAGCAACTGTTAAAAAAGGATCTCCAGCAAACGGATAAATGCACACCCAATCACATTTATGAAACGAATGTTCGACAACAATGACGAAGAAACGTTTTAAACCTAAAAAAATCTGATCGCCTGGTACACGTAATATAATTTTTTTCTCAGCTTTGGCTTTAGCTCAAACTGCTCCTAAAACCTAATGCAATAAGGTTGGTTCAACAATAAGGGAATATCTCCAGTAGATATTAATTATATAAAAATGATAGGTGATTTTCTTTCCAAGTCACCTGTTTGTGAATGGTCAAAATTGCTTAAACACGGTCGAGAATTATTTGGTGACGATTCACATCCAGGTCACTACCGATGTTATTGGAAAAACCAGGTCTTTGGTACAACAGGAATGTCGAAATAAAAAAGCAAGCAGGCGCATCAGAATCCACGGTGTTCAGAATTCTACACAAATGCTGAGGAATGGGTTTCTTGAATGTTTTCGCCGTTTCAAATGCGTTTCATCCAGAATCAAACCAAGAATCTATGCGATGCCATATTAAATACAGTTCCCTCAAGAACTTTAGAACCACCCTTTCTATAGGAAAACTAAGCAACCGTTTCTTGAGACTATCATTTGACTGATTGTCTCATTGAAGGTAGTAGGGTAGCAGGAGAGTGTGCATCAACACAGATAGCCTGTCAAAGTGAAAAGCCAGAAAAAGTTGCCATACACCTTATAATACAGATCTGACATCATGCGACCGTTCGTTTTTCCAAATTTCAAAAAAGCTCGTAGGAGGGAAAAATATTTTTATAACGGATTAAAGCGGTGTAATTTTGTATTCAAAAGCTAGGGAAATAATGTAATGTAATGTAATGTAATATTTACTACCATCAAAAGTTACATGGACTGTCACAAATATATATATATATATATATATATATATATTTGTAATAATATTCATTTTAGGGATTATCTCGTGTAGTAAATTATTAAATTCTACGTTTCGAAAAACACCTCTGTTTTCTTTTTCAAGACAAATTGTCACTGATGAAACATGCCATCTATTTTCAATTTTGTAACGCATTCATACGTGATCTACTGCGTGTCATGGGTCCGTTGGAGGTAGATGCTTGAACATTTTGAACATTTTGTTTCTTTATGACGACTTTTAAAACATTACTTGTAATTTGTTGATCTGAATCTTCATTAGTGTTAATTTCTCGTAAAGGTGTTTCATGCTTTCTTATGACAAGCTTCCAAACAGGAGGAATTCTAGATGTATCGTCTCTTTTATTAAGCGCCAAAGGTCTTTTTTCTATTTCAATGGCTTCTCGTATAATCCTTTCTTGCAAAGTATTTGCCGGAGCTAGTAATTTTATTTTTCCAGTATCTATATGATGGCCAGTTTCCAAACGATGAGTTGCCAAGGAGGAGGAGGTATTATGTTGTTTTATAGCTAGTTGATGCTCTTGTGCCCTGACATTTAACCGTCTATAATATATATATATATATATATACAATATACATTATATTCATATAATAGGTATTATATACAAACGTTTATATGTAGACAAACAAACAATAGTTACTTTAGACAAACCTAATAAAATCATGCGTTCAGGAATTCATGAATGCTGTAGAGCGTTTTTTCAAGAAGTAGACTTTTTAGTTGTTTTTTAAATGACGCGGGAGAAAGTCCCTTAATCCTGTCTGGAAGCTTGTTAAACAGTTTTGGTGCCCAATACATGGGTGATTGTTGTGTTATATTTATTCTGTGAAAAGGAAGTTGTAGCTTATTTTTCTGCCTAGTGTCGTGTGCATGGGTATCGCTGCGGGAGTTGAATAAGTCCAGGTTGTTGTGGACAAAGGTACAACAGGTGAGTATGTACACCGATATAATTGTGAGGATTTTATTGGTTTTGAATACTTCCCTACAGCTCTCCGTGTTGTTCATGCCGTTAAGTGCTCTTATTGCCTTCTTTTGCAGGGTAAGGATCCTAGAGAGATGACTTGTTGCGCCCCATACCAGTATCCCATATGTGGCGATCGAGTGGAACAGCGCATA
Organism: Pyrocoelia pectoralis; assembly: GCA_036250285.1. NCBI lineage: Eukaryota > Metazoa > Arthropoda > Insecta > Coleoptera > Lampyridae > Pyrocoelia > Pyrocoelia pectoralis. Next base: position 80,452,339 of record CM070075.1, on the reverse strand, counting down.
GTAAGTTGACAAGGCGCAATGGTATGTAGCTATCTTCTTGATTCTCCGAATTGCAAAAATTCCAGTCACAAGTTTAGGAGTTACAGCTTTGACGTGTTCTAACCAATTTAGTCGTGGGTCAAGCGTCACGCCCAGAAACTTAACGGTATAGTTGTTGAAAGCTCTTGACGAAAACTCCATAGATTGCGTTTTTTGTTCATTAACTACTAAGCGGTTTGTGTTGAACCAGACGTTGCTGATTTTTAGGGCTTCCTTGCGTTTCTTGATGGTTACTTCTTTATCTGTTCCGCTTAATAAAAAGGATGTATCATCAGCATATAGCAAGCAGGTTTCATCGGTTTGATATAATAGGTCGTTAATGAAGATCAGGAACATGATGGGGCCCAGAATCGATCCTTGGGGTACTCCTGACTTCACTGGCATTTTATCCGAAGCAGCTCCGTTCCAATAGACTACCTGATATCTATCAGTTAAGTAGTTTTTAAGGAGATTGTGTGGTATTCCCCTGATTCCGTAAAATTCGGCTTTTTCAAGTAGGATATTATGTGGCACCGTATCGAAAGCTTTCGACAGATCGCACAAGACCATTTCAGTAGTGTTCCTCTGATCAAGAGAGGACATCACTTCCTCAACTAGCTGTAAAAGGGCTGATGTAGTTGACTTTTGTTGTCTGTATCCATGCTGATTCTCATGGAGAAGGTTATTTTTTTCTAAAAATTTCATTATTTTAGTTTTAATTGCTGTTTCCCATACTTTTGAAAAAACAGGCAGGATAGCTATAGGTCTATAACTGTTACAATCGTCTTCAGCGTCTTTTTTTGGAATCGGTATTATTCTTGCTATTTTTAGTTCAGCTGGGAAAATCCCCGTAGAAAAGCTCTTGTTTAATAGGTAGGTTAGAGGACCGCTCAAAACATCACCTACTTCTTTTAAAATTTTTGTTGTTAACCCATAATAGTCATGTGTTTCTTTTGATTTTAATGTTTTAATTAGTTGTATTACGTCCGATTCGCAAACAGGACCAAAGAAAAGAGTGGCAGCACTACCTCTAGCTTTTCGGAACAGGTCACTACTCGAGAATCTGCTAGGTGGAATACGTTTTTGCAGGTCTTCCGTAACGCTTGCGTAGTGTTTACTAAAATATATTGACAAAGAAATTTTTATTACCGTTCAAGCCTCGCGTATATAAACAATTATCGTTCGTTTCACCTTTTTGAAATTCTGTCTACTATCTCGCTCGTTAAATTTCAAGAGCTCTTAATCAAATTTGTACTTGGCTTACGTTAAAGTGGGGACTTTGAACGACAACATATTTAATAAGTGTTACGGGCACTATTGATAAGATTACTAGTATCGTCTAAGTTGCACCTATCCTAAAAGTTGTATAATTACCAGGTTTACGTTAACGTGTTCAATATGGTACAAATTTCCGGTAAATATAAGTTAGTGAAGAACGAAAACTTTTTAGAATACCTTAAGGCTATAGGTAAAACAGAAAAAACCTCAACTATATTACAAAACAAAATGTTTAGGTGTTCCCGATGAAATTGCAGTAAAGTCTGAAGCATCTGGACATAATGTAACCGTAACAGTTGATGGCAATGCGTATATATTCGACAAAGGTGAAAAGGTGGTAACGATTAAAGTAGGTGAGGAATGGACTGAAGAACTGGTATCGATCTCCTTAAAGCTAAAGGTACGTAAAAGTATGCATTATACTTATTGCTTAGGTCTTTAACTTATAGAATACTGCGAAACTCGATGGCAATAAACTGATAGTTACGGCTAATACTGATGATGGTCGTTCCGGAATACAAGTTTATGAGTTTTCAGATGAAGGTTATATACACGTAAGATTCCTTTAAGATTATTTTACTGGTGTATTATATTAATATGATGCGTTTACAGACTTTCATTTATCTGGATACTGTGGCAAAACGACATTTTAGTAGAGTGTAGCGCCATTTCTGATATTATCGTTTGAACACATTTTCTGGATACGATTCGTGTATTAACGTTTTTAGTAAACTATCTACGTTTCAAAATTCCCAAAAACACAATTTAGAACAATTTTCAAACCATATATAATTGTTCAACATCTCTTAAAAAACCCTAAAGATAAAATCCACGGTGAAGAACAAGGGGTATATGAAATTCCATGTAGCAACTGTCAAAAATCTTACGTTGGGCAAACTAATCGGAAACTTAGTGTAAGAGCACAAGAGCACAAATTGGCTATTAAACAACACGTATTATCTAACTCTTTAGCAAATCATCGATTAGAAACCGGTCACAATATCAATACTGACAAAATAAAGTTACTTTCTTCGGCATGTACAATACAAGAACGGATAACCAGAGAGGCAATTGAAATTGAGAAACGTCCTATGGCCTTAAACAAACGAGACGATGGTTCAAGATTATCTCCTATGTGGAAACCGATAATTAAGAAAATTGAAATAACCCACAATAACAATGTGACACCACCCAGCACCCCTCAAAATCCACCAAAAGTCACAGAGACGTACATAGGACCTGCAACTCGCAGTAGAACAAGAGCAAAGACTGAAATCAAGTGACATGACATCTAGTGTCAATCAAATAAATTTATCTTGAAAAAGGCAGGAAAGAAAGGCTGCCGAAACGTAGATAGTTTACTAAAAACGTTAATACACGAATCGTATCCAGAAAATGTGTTCAAACGATAATAAAGACATTCGTGGAAGCTTAAATAATAATATATTTCTGATATTATAGATACATATTTTGAAATAAATTACTACCTCCATTTTTAAATTTTCATTAGAGAGAAAGACGTGTAATGGTCCTCTATCTGCCTTTGCTTTGACCATCACCATCAATATAGTCGAAGATACACCCACCTAGTCTTCATCCACCTAATTGAATTATGGTAGCGAGCTGCTGCCTGTCCAGATCTGTTGCCGGAATACAACAGAATACCGTTACAACCTCCGATTACTTCGTGAGGGTTTGGGTGGGAGAGAGTTTATTATCATTTGCGGAGGAGGTCTTACTATAACTAATTACACTACGGAAAATATAGTCTATCTGACAGAGATAAGGGAGTAATCAGTAAGTTAACCTCGAAGTACACAGTTTCTAGTAAAATAAAGATTGCTCTCCTGGCCACTTTCGCCAGGCGATTAAACCTCACCAGCATTGGAAAGAGGGGTGAAATCGCGCATGATTGGTCCAGTATAATCAAGTATCATCAAGTAAATGAAATGCAAGAATACCCATACACCCTCAATTTTCAAGATGGTGAGGAAACGTCGAAACTTCAAGTGTCTATGCAAATATTTCCATAGTCGATTTCCCACGTCTTTTTTATGGATTGAGTTCTTACCACGGACGTAATCAAGTGCCATCTCTTCCAAAAATCTTTACATACAATTTTTTGAGTTTTTCAGATGAAATTCCATTAGAAATAATGCCAACGTCACTTCGTGCAATAAGAATATTGCATAATTTCTTCAATTGAAGGGTGATAATATAGGGTTTACATTTCTAATGTTATACACAGATAATGAACGTTTTCGATAGTGTCAATAAATCGTAAATTTATGTTAATTTTTTATTGCTGAAACCTGAAACCAATTGTAAGTTATTTGTGTGCTACCGTCCGATTTAGAGGTTATTTCACTCCTTAATTTAACAATTCCTTCATTTCAATATTTTATAAAATCCTACAAATAATATTTAATGAGTGACGATTAATTATAATTCAACTTTCTTTGCAGTTCGGTTAACCGAGATTGTAACCGAAAGCTACAAAATCTTTAAGAACATCCCTTATTCGCACGCAAAACTTTTCAGTGCCATTGGAATCCGAGCTATACGTGCTAGAGGAGTTATTTTCATTTTTGCCCTTTTCCTTGTTTAACATAATGTCCATGGCTTGCACGCCTATATATAATCCATAAATGCTAAACTTTCTCAAATGATCCTGTAAAACACTGTACGGTAAGCAATTTTCAGGATTTCCACCTAATTTTACGTAAAAATTAAATAAGCTACTGTAATATTCTTCTATAAAGTGATGATAATATTGATCTCGTAAGTTCTTATCTGTCGACGTAAATAAAAAATAGGACAAGTCTAATGCTGGTGATCCAACACGTAAAAATTGCCAATCGAGCAAACACAACTCTATCGGAACGTTCAAATTGGACGAATCCTGCAAAGTTTTAAAATGTAAAAAAAAATTGCACAATTACATTATCGTAAGTTGTGTAAAAGAAGAAAGGCACTTGTCAGTTGCAACTGACTTTCTTCCAATTAACTGAAAAGATTGTGAAAATGTTCCCACCATTTTCTCTTTACTCACGTATTTAATCATGAAGTTGTTCATCCAGCAGTCACCGTGTCCAATTACAGCATATTTACCAGCGGCTTCTGGTTGCAAAACTCGATATACGATGTCGTGCATATTTTCAATATACAAGCTAAATTTTTGGTATACTTCTTCATCGTGAATTGGATCGAGTGACTTAAGCGCCTTGATTGAGTTTTTCATAAACATGTCTTGCAAAACGTTTATTTTTCCACTCGTAAAATAGTTTTCAGTCGAATTTCTTGCAATTTCACGGAATACGTCCGGCTTTAAATCTCGTAAAATGTATGACAACGCGTGAAATTTTCCATACTCTCTAATAATTAATAAAATGTGTTTATAATCTAAAGGCTCTTCGAGACTAAGCGATTTAAAACCCTCTGTACACATATCCTTCATTAATAGAATATTCGGATTGGCAGCATAAAACTTGGCGTATGAAATAAATGGATCGGCAACGCTTTGCTGAATTTTTTCAAATTCCGGCAAGATCTTTGAGTAAAAGTATATTTCTCGTTCAAACAAAGCCGAAGAATAAATAAATTCTTGATACTGTTTATTATAGGGTGATATTTTAAGAATGAAACTGTGCTTTTCGCCTTTTCCAAAATCTTCTATAACCGACATCCTTAAAATTTTTGCCACTATATTTCCACTATCTTCAACTGGTTTTACCATTATCGCATAGTTCTGAACTTGGAGATTTCTCAGTTCCATTTCAATGAAATCGTACACACCACGTGTTATAACTTCCATTGTGTTTACTTATTAAGCTTGATACTGTTACGTATCCATATTTTATACCTACCATGCAAACAAAACAAGGCAATTACAATCGTACAAATTGTATTAAATGGTTGTGGGAACTAAACCTAAATGGTGTTTGGGATTCATGAATGTTCTATTATGCATCAACGTACATATCTACTAAGCAAACAAGGTAATTGCAAATACAATTCAACATTAAATGGATGCGGGATCTGAACAGAAATGATGTTTAAAATTCATATATGTAGTCCTTCGTTTCTTAATTAAAACGAACGTAATTTATATTTAGAGTAGCAAATTCTGGACACACATCACACAAACATTCGCGAGAATTTACATCAAACATATTACGAACATCTAAAATTTGTCAGCTAGTCTAGTCAGACAAATTTTTCACTAAATAATTCTTATAGAAGCGTTAGATAAGACTTTAATGTGTAAGTAATGCAACTATTAATTGAACTCGTAATTTTATCATTCTAAAAATAGATGAAAAATATATTGATACGTAGCCTTATTACCACATAGGTAAGCTTCATTACATTAATTGTCCTTAATGATCTTAATTATCCTCTTGATTCTTGATGTCTTTACTACTTGATCTCAATACCGTCTTTGATATACCTTATTCGTTTTTACATAATGGGTAAATTAGAACCCACATTAATCATCTTTCAATAATCAGTGTTGCATGGTGTAATAAGGACGTAAAAAGGAATGAGATAAGGGTCAAAAACGATCTCAAAATTTTACTATTTGCGATCCAGTTTTCAATCACTGTTTTCATTGCATCTCACTTTCATTCAATAATCTTTGGTGTTTTTCTCCACGATGGAGATCTTCTGAAGGAGTTGTCAAGTAGGACAGTTAATGAAACTTCAAGTACTTCATTCAACTTGCCGACGTTTCGACTGGGGGGTCCAGTCTTTCTCAGGGATCTTTATTAAGTGTGTAATTAGTACATAATAAAATTCACAGATCTTTGAAATATGTATAAACATTTTTCAGAACACTTACCTGAAGAATTAGAAGATTCAGAGACGGACAAATATCTACTCATTCGATCCAGTACTGGTAAGTAATTTTTTAATATATTAAGCACCATGTGATAATCACATGAGGCAAGCAATTAGTAAGCAAGACAATTAAAATTAAAATATATATTGCCTCATGTGATTATTACATGGTGCTTAATATACATAGGTATTAAATAATTACTTACCAGTACTAGATCGAATAAGTAGATATTATTGTCCGTTTCTGAATCTTCTAATTCTTCAGGTAAGTGTTGTGAAAAGTGTCTATATTTCAAAGATTATTATGTACTAATTACACACTTAATTAAAGAGCCCTGAGAAAGACTGGACCCCCCCAGTCGAAACGTCGGAAAGTTGAATGAAGTACTTGAAGTTTCATTAACTGTCCCACTTGACAACTCTTTCAGAAGGTCTCCATCGTGGAGAAAAACACCAAAATCCATTACGAGGAGCTTCACCTACGCATCATTCAATAATGTTCACTATTTCATTTCTATTTAATTGTATTTTAACCCTGAAACTACCCTACAATCTTAATTACGATCCCGACAAACTACCACTAATAGATACATAAATTCATTATTATCTGGCTTAATTGTTAAAACTGGAATCGATCCCCCTCACCGATTTGTCTTGAATATTCTGTGCAGCCAGATAAAGGCTGCACCTCATTCAACTGCAGCGAGTCGACTGTGGGTGTTCAGCGAGTATCAGACGAGAGCCAAGCATCAACGAGCGCCGTTTTGAAGATGAAATCAAGAAAATATTGTCAAGAACGGATACATTTTAGATTGCTCAGCACGGAAAAAAGGTATGAAAGCTAATAAAGGTAGGTAAACGACATTTGGAAACACGCCATAGTGACGATGTTAACAAACCCCGATAATTCTACGAAATAAAACCAAAATCGTTTAAAAAGTAAAAATCATTTAAAACGAAGCTTTGTGTATAAAAAGCTTTACTTACATCTTACAAACTTGCCATCCACAGAGTAGTGGACATACCCGAAAGGGCGATCTCCTCTAAGGAGGTGGCTCTAAGGGCGTTTTTAGACATTCCATAATACCTCTCTAGAATCAATCAAAACTGCTATGGAAATCAAGGGAGTACAACCTACCGTGCGGAGGTGGATACACACGATGCTAAAACAGAGGAACGTTACAGCTTCGCTTAATAGTCAGGGTCGCACGAGGATGTCCACAGAGGGGAGTTCTCTCTCCTCTATTGTGGTCCCTGGTAGTGGACGGACTGCTGAGGCGAATAAGCGAGACAGGCTACACCACTGTTGGGTATGCCGATGACATAGCAATTGTGGTACGTGGCAGATTTGAAGATACCGTATCAGATGTGATGTAGGGAGCTTTAAATCTAGTGCGGAGAAGAGGGTCTATCTGTTAATCCAACAAAAACGAACCTCATTCTCTTCTCGCGCAAAAAAGGGCCGACAAAGCTAAATGACATAGCAATGTATGGCACTAAGGTACAGGTAGTGGGAGAAGGCAACTACTTGGCCATAACGCTAGACAAAGGACTAACCTTCAAACGGCACCTAGAGAAGACAGCGAACAAAGCCACAAAGTCCTTGTGCGCCTGCAGGCGAGCGTTCGGAAGCAAGTGGGGCTTACCTCCAATGATGAACCACTATATATATTATAGATATATAGATTATTGTGTACACGTATACTATCCTTTGCTGCCAGATTACAATAAACAGAAAATTCAACGAATACAAAATGCTGCTATACGATTTGTCTGTTGTATACAATATCGTGATCATGTAACACCTTACTTTCGTAAACTACACGAACTAAAGTACAGCGGTCGTGCTGAGTATTTGTACACTATCTTCTTGCACAAAGTACTAAATTCACATATGCCACCTTATCTATATGAACATTTAATCAGGAGATCTACTGTACACAAAGCGAACATAAGAACTAATTAATTTTGCATACCAAAACATAGAACGTCAAGATTTGAAGGTAGTTTTTCTTATATGGCGCCCCTCTTACTGAATAAACATGTTGAACACCTGGATATATCAACTCGCCTATTTAAAAGATGTATATTAAATAAGCTGGATATACAATAAGTGTTAATACTAAACATAAACCTTTTGTACAACAATAGTACCTAATTAATTTCATTTATGTAGTACCTATATAATATAATCTTTTTTGTCCTATGTAAAACCCGCTTTGCTGTGTTTTCATTCCGTTTCGTTGTGTACTTTCATTTTTTCTTTCTTTATGTTTTATTATTATTAATATTATCTATTATTCTCTTATGTACATTTATTATTTTTGTAATTTTTTCATTAGTTTACTACTTGCTATATATATTATTTTTGCGGTAGAGTGGTAGAATGGCACTTGCCAAACTCTAACCGTTTGTGTAAATGTACGTTACACAATAAATATTATTATTATGTACTTCGATTGTTATCGATACTCAGGCCAAGCCTGGTTAACTAATCGCACGGATCGAAATCAAGTAACGATTAGTCCTACTAATATATATATCTATACAATATAAATTTGAAGTTGCTGTTAAAAAGTGAACATACTAAATACTATATTATTATTATTATTATTATTATATATACACCAGAATGATCAGACCTATCATTACGTATGCCCTCACTGGTGTGGTGGCATCAAACCTCCACCCAGACGAACATACAGAAACTTAGCAAGGTGCAGCGTCTTTGGGCTGTTCTAGTTTCGTGGACATAAGGAGGCTAAAGGGAGTTCTGGGCAGGCACCACCGAGCTTGGTATAGTTATCAACCAACCAAAAATAGAAACTTTGAAAGTTACAGCGACTGAGACTTTGACGGATGTAGTAGTACTAGGAGGCCAACATCAGGAGTTGTGATCGCCCATGCAGGAGGAACCAAAGGCTGAGCTTGGTGCAGACAACTATGCAGTTAAAGAAGTGATTTGGATTAAACGACTTTTTAAAGGTATGGTAAGGATCCAGTAGAGGCCATTGCATGTTGAGAATTTGGCTACCATGAGTTTGGCCCAAAATCCAGAATAGCATCATCGAACACAGTACATAAAGGGTGGTCTGGATTACGATGGGAGGGTGGTCAGAAGTTCACGCGCACTAAGGCCACCTATTCAGTACATAAAGGTCAGTACTTTTTTATTAGAGAAAGGGTGGTAGAAGGCGAAGTTCAACTTACTCACGTCTCAACCAGTAAGCAGATCGCGGATATAATGACGAAGCCACTTCTAGGTCCCAGATTACACACTCTCTGTGTAGGGATCTTGGGCAATTTCCTTCAATCTAAGAATAAGGGAACGTGTTATAGTGTTACCCTTGTTTGTATTCATAGATTTTAGATTAAGTTGGTCGTCGAAAACATTTCAATTTATATTACAATTCAATACAAATATTAGTTACACTAAATAATATTTATGCCCTTTATCCACACTATACAGCACATTTGTTTGCCTAGTAGTAAAAATTACATTTTGACCAACGCACTTAATGCTATAAAAGATAAAACGAAATAATACGCAATTAATATAATTAAATAGTACATAACTTATGTAAATAATAGTTCTTAATCACATTAAAACAATCTTAAAACACTATAATATCACTCTGAGCTTACATAGCTAGGTAGTATTCCCTCATCATCACAGTAAAATGGATAGATGATTCTTTTTCTACCATCTATAACTAAAAGTTCCTGAAAAGAAGTAATAGTAATTAGGCGATTACCTATACCTCCATTAACGGTAATACTGCACCTCATTCCTGTAATCATACGTAATAGTAGTGATACCTCCAGTTTGATGAATTCCCTGTATATTGGACAGAGTCACATTATTAGATATTAAATTGACCGCCAAATGTATTTCAATATCAAAAGTTGGGGAAAATTCGACTGTATACAAAACTCCGTATGCCATAAACATATCGATGACGTGTTTATTGTTTATAGCAATTTCCCACGTATTTAAGATGTTCATATCATTATGATTAATCTAAAATATTAGTAGTAATGTTTTGAGATACTTGACTTAATTAAATTACCTTTATAACGGTTGTCGAATCTGATTCTACATTAGAAAAGATGGCCCATAGACCATTTTGGTCAACGCTAAGGTCAACGTAATTGTAGCTGCTCAGATACAAAGGCTTCATTTTACATTTTTCAAATCCCGGTATCAAAAGGGAACGAGTGCTTTTATTTTTGAGGTCGTATCTAATTATTTTTGGTATTTGTCCATTCAGTTTGTAAAAGAAAAAACCGTTGTAGATTACATGTGCGTTACCGTGAAAAGGAACCTCGAGGTCATAAATTCTGAAAAGTGAGTCGTACGGTTTAGTAGTTTTTAAAAATCTGATACCTTGAGGGCCTATTAAAGAAGAGCGTAGGTGCATCGTGAAATTCTAATAGCCGCATATTATCGTTTGTGGTTGCCCAAAATCTGGCAGTACCTGCCTCTTTGGATGGATTAGAGTCAGTCATAAAAGTAGCATCAATCCCATCAGTTAATCCAAAGGACTCTTCGTGACCAATTGCAAATGATACACAATCTTTGGATTATAAAGTCGTAAGAAATGTACAGTTGTATACCAGTACGATTACCTGTGCCGCTAAGTACCAATGGGGGTGTGTTTCGTTCTCCAGTGCTTCTAATTGAAACGTTTTCAGGTTTCACATCATTCTCGTTTAAACATAAACTGCATTGGGTTGGCAATCCCATGGGACCCGATATACCTGCATTACCAGGTGGGCCAATTTCTCCCTTTAAACCTTGTGTTCCTGGTAGTCCGGGGACACCGTGGTCTCCTTTCTCCCCTCGTATTCCTACGGGAAAATGTATATCACCTCTAGTGTAATGTCAAAAAAGTTACCTGTTTGTCCAGGTTCCCCTCTCTCTCCGTATTCACCTTTTGCACCCATTTGTCCTACACCCCCCTTATCTCCTTTTGGCCCAGGTGGTCCTATGAAATGTAAATAATCATACCGTACGTATATAAAGTTTACATTCTACCTGCAACACCCATTGGCCCTAGAGGTCCTGTTAACAAAAATTCAATCGTGATACTAAACAAGTATTTCATTACCGGTACTTCCAGGATTTCCATTTATTCCTGGGATACCTTGGTCTCCTTTATCACCTTTCTGTCCTGATGTACCTTGAACACACTGTAAACATTTTAAAAAAAGGAAACTAATTCTTACCTGGTACACCCGCGGGGCCTGCATCCCCTTTTATCCCAGGCAACCCATGTTCACCCTTTTGCCCGGGGAGACCGCGGTCTCCTTTCTCCCCTCGTATCCCTACGAGAAAATCTATTGCACCTCTAGTATAATGTCAGGAAAGTTACCTGTTTGTCCAGGTTCCCCTCTCTCTCCGTGTTCACCTTTTGCGCCCATTTGTCCTACACCCCCCTTATCTCCTTTTGACCCAGGCGGTCCTATGAAATATAAATAATCATACCGCACGTATATAAAGTTTATATTCTACCTGCAACACCCATTGGTCCTAGAGGTCCTGTTAACAAAAATTCAATCGTGATCCTACACACTATAATTCATTACCGGTACTTCCAGGATTTCCATTTATTCCTGGGATACCTTGGTCTCCTTTATCACCTTTTTGTCCTGATGTACCTTTAACACACCATAAACATTTTAGAGAAAAGAAACTAATTCTTACCTGGTACACCCACGGGACCTGCATCCCCTTTTATTCCAGGCAACCCATTTTCACCTTTTTGTCCGTTAATTCCATCTCTTCCTGTAATTAATGATACCAATAATTTATCGTTGAACTTCTGTTCTTACCTGCTGGACCAGGCAATCCTATCGCGCCTTTTAAACCTGGAGGTCCAATAGGACCCATTGCACCCGCATTACCTGGTGACCCACCTGGACCTTGTAAACCTGTAACAGAAATGAAATTTAGCACTGTTTAGAAATATGGAGGCACTCACCGGGTGTTCCGGGCGGACCTACGGGTCCTATTTGCCCTACAGGTCCAGGAGGTCCGGTAATTCCCATCGGTCCTGCAGGTCCTGCAGGTCCTGGTGGACCTGCAGCACCTGGAGGACCCGGAGGTCCCGTTCGTTTTCGAAATGGTGCAATTGCTCTTCGTGTTCTACACTAAAATAATTTCGGTTTACAATAAACAATATTGATTAATTTACTCACATTATAATGCTGGATGGAATTACGAATTTCTGCCCAATTCTCTTTATCTGTGATCAATTGTCTGAACTCTTCTTTGCAAATACCTTTACGTATGTCTTTCATTAGTTTGTTTTCAATATCACTTTCTAGGATTTTATATATGAATAGACCCACCAACATTTCCAATAATAGCATCGTGATGACAAATATGGTTCCGAGACATATTGATCTAACTGGCTGAGTGGTACTCATTTTTAGTGCGTTTTAATTAAGAAAATTTATTATCATTTAACATTCCTATTAGCGTACGTATTTAAATGTGATCTTCCTCTCCGGGAGAATTTATTAATACCGTAAATAATGTATAAATTATGCTTACACGTCATTTAAAGGTTTGATAAGATATTTATTACACAACTATACTTCAAATCGTAGTTTGGAACGCTAATTATTACATGAAAGGTTACCTAGAGGTAGGTACAATATAATTACAAGTCGCGGAAAATATACTAAATGACTACGAAGACCACAATCTTTGATTGTCAAAGGTTATGATAAAATTCAAATAAATGCCATATAGTATTAATTACAGCAATAAAATAAAGAACATGCGTATATCATAGCAAATAATGTGCAATTATTTACTGATAAATCAGTTTTTACAAAACGCTAGTTTTTCCGTGAAAGACCAACCTGGGAAAAGGTACATCCCCAGTATTTGTTTCTGCAAAAGTGGAAAAATATCGTAACGATCTACAGCTTAGTGTATAATATTATTCCAGAAAACAATTTCCGATAATGAAGTTACGACGCTAAAAAATCAAAGGGACCGCAGGCGGCATGGAATCTTTCTGATTAAAAGTTGAACCGTGTCAAAAGGGTCATTTTCATAAAAATTGCTACACAGAAAAACAACACTTATCCTTTGAAAAATCAAACTAAGTCGTTTGTTAAATTTTATTAAGGTCAACTGTATTAGACTTAATTTTGCTACAGAAATGTAATATTTTCAACATAAAGTAGTAAGGTGAGTGTTCCGTCCACCTTCAATAAAAAATTGTAGTATCATACAAATCACTCATCAAATATTGTATTTCTCACTGTTCCCATACTAATTTTTAATATGTTTTCACCTTAATAAAGAGCCTTGATAAAGACCAATCAATGTCCACTTACACTCGTACTTAATTTAAGAATAAATTATTTCCTGGAAAGTTAAATTATTTTTACATTGAACTTAATGTAATTTAATTTACATCTTATCGTGTTATGAGCACGACCACAAACTGTCTTTGTAACCGTTTTGATATTAAAAATGCGTAGTTATTCTTCGATTGATAAGATGATGACATCTTAGATGTAGACGTCCATCCTATATTTAAACGATAATTATGTTACAAGTCAATGATTATAGTAGCGTGTTGTGCACTTCCTGCATTGACTTATAAACTTATTACTTTTTTGTGGGATCTTTGATTGGTGGAGTTCATGACCAAATTGTTACTATTTTTCATTGCACTAGTTTACCAGAGCTTCTGGCAACATTTAGTTTCAAATTTGTTTGCTTACTAATGTTAAACTTTTGTCTAAATTACTACTTTATTATTGTGTACACTCCAAATTATAACACTTTTTAGGATATTTTTCCCCCTTTGAAATGGAGGCCTTCTCGTGGAGTTGGTGGGTGGTAGGGGTTATTGACACGACATGTACTTCAATTTGACTGCCGACGTTTCGACCATAATATGAATTTAAGTATAAACAATCTAGATTTAATATCAAGTACTTTTCTTATGACAAATTTGTCATAAAAGTTTAAAATACTTTATCCAAAACGAGAGCATCCAAATATTCCGAAATTTAACCCACAATTATTACCCAAATCAATATGTTTATCGTGGTCGTGGTCATGTGTATTTCGCCATTTTTTCATCTATTCAAGTAGGCACATACCTTGAACGTGAGCTTTCAGGATTTTCTGTTTTCACTTGACCACAGTGCCACGTATGCTTTTTGTACACCGTAGACATCATACATCTTTCTTGTTACAAAAAAATTAAGAACTCTATGAACTGAACAAAGTCGGAATTACCCGACACATTCAGGGTAACTGTGACTATGGGCCGCCTAAAATGCCCACCAACGTTTATAGATAGCCAAATATTGTACATACATATAATATGCATAATATGTAGTTATGTTTAATTTTTATTTATTGACAAAAAGATACAATTCTGATAAAACATATTTATAAATCATGAATATAAAAAAAATAACAATGAAAATAAAAATATATACGTTGCAACGTATTCATTAACAGGGTGTTTTTTGGGAGCTTTAGTTAGACATTTCTGGGAAAGTTTTATAGGTAGGTTTTTGAAAATTTATCTACTCTGAAAGCTGATGTAAAATATTTTCAAAATGGTAGTATATCCCTATTCTTCCTCTATGCGCTGGTGAAAACTCGATTGCCATAAAACTACAACGATTTTCAAGTATAGAACTCTCAATGTACCTAGCGTCAGCATCCGCCATTTTTTTTAAAGTGAAAATACTAACTGAAAAACCATAACTTGTAGATATAGATAGATTGTAGATATTGACATGTGGGTATCAAAAGGGCTTAAATTTCCCGTAGAATCCAAAAGTGGAATAAAAATAGGGGTTGATAACGTTTAAAATATCTACACTAAGTTACTAGCTACTTTCGGCGTTCAGAGTAATCCCTAAGTCAAAATTTTTAAATTTTTGAAAATGTATTAACAATGAACAATACCATTGAATAAAGTTCACTCAACGCTAATACATACCTATTCTCGTAGGCGAAATAAAATCCTAGAAAAAACCCCGGGAAAAAATTCTGTGGAAAAAAAAATCCTATGGAAAAAATCCTCAGAAAAAAAATCCTGTGGATAAAAAACCTCGGAAAAAAAATCCCGTGGAAAAAAATCCCGCCACATAAAATGTCAACACAAGCGCGCTGTTTTTACTATAATAAAACCATATTTAGGGGACTCCTTTTAGAGGCCAGTACGCCCCTTAAAATCGAAATTGATTAAACTAAAAACTACGTAAGTATACCAATATTTGCACTGGCGAACGTAGTTTCTTCCAAGTTTTTTACACCTGTTGTAAATCATGGTATGGACTCTAATTGATAAATTGCGATTAGAGGTGGCAGCAGACGAAACCAAGTTAAGGCAAAGGGAATTTGGCGTTTCTCCAGTTAAGAAGAAGCAGGGGCAGTATGAAGAAATGCAGCGTAGACTGAAAAGGTTGTGTGAAGAACATGGTAACGGAGCCCGCGGAATACCAGATTTTTTAAGAGCTATAGGACACACAATTAGATTCCGATAATTATTTTGTTAATACATATTGTAATATAATAATAAAATTTTGTAGTTTCGGTTTTGTTAATATTGTATAATATTTAACAGTAGGTAATAATATTTTTTTAGTTTCGATTTTGTTAATATTGTGTAATAAAGGAACAATTTATTATATATCCACAAATAATTTGTTTGGATTTGAGCAACCGCTGGTCTCTTAACACAGCGGGGATTGTTTTCCATTGGATTTTTTTCCGAGGATTTTTTTTCCAAGATATTTTTTCCGAGGATTTTTTTTCCTAGATTCACCTATTTTTATACCTAATTATAATTATATTTTCTAGTTATTTTCAAATTGTTTCCTTACCTAAAGATTTTATTTTACTAGGAGAGAATTTGAATAACTGTAGGTGATTATTTTGGTTTTTGATAATTTTCGATGATGTTATGTGTGCGTAGTTTGGGGGGGGGGGGGGGGGGGCTTTCAGTAGAAAAGGCAGACAGGCGCCAAAGACCTTAGCGCCGGCCCTGCTCCAACCTTTCCTTATCTTTTCCTATTTCGTCACAGATTACCTATGCAAAATTCAGAAGCATTCAGATCTTGTTTTTCCACTGCCTTCCCTTTTTTTCTTTTTCTCTTGTTCTTGCCACCTCCTTTGTTTTCACCTCTTCCACCTCATCCACTGCTTTGTATTGTTGTTGTTCTTTCATTGCTTTCCTATTTTTCTGCACATTCGGCGCAGGTAATCTATGTAGGGGCGCAAGAGTGAGGAAATGTGCAAGTACAAGTGCAGTAGGTCTCGACGGATCGGATGAAAGAGTATACCTACATAGCAAACGCGAATTGAGTAAATACTCAATTTGAATTAAAACGGTCCTCATTTCTTCGTAAGGTAACAACTAATCTCAGACGAAATTAAACAAATGAGATTTGACACTTTTCACATTCACTTCCCATAATTCTTCCTCCAGGAGGAATAACATTGCATGTGTACACCTTTAGCACCTAATTCCGTTGGACATATTTCTGGAAATAGTGTGAACTAATTACTGAAAGGTCCTTTGAGTAAGATTTTTCTCCTACGAAGTTACCACCTCTATCTGAGTACAATAGGAAACACAAACATCATCAAGTCAAGAATCTTTTCAAACTTTGAATATAATTAGGGGTTAACAGATCTGAGATTACTTCCAAATCAACCGTATTCCAGAAAAATATACAAATAAACAGATAAAGATAAAGAAAGGCTGCCGAAACGTAGATAGTTTACTAAAAACGTTACTATAAGAATCGTATCCAGAAAATGTGTTCAAATGATAATAAAGACATTCGTGGAAGCTTAAATAATAATATAAGTAGCTACATATACTTATAGTTGGAAGCGCCTAACCAAAATTGTGGGTTTTTATTGTTCTCTAGGGATTGTTAAAATAATTAGGAAAAAATGTCGCTTTGGATATGATGGATGGTGTTTAGGTTTCTGTAGGAAGGCACTTGCGAATATTCAATCTTTTTCAAACAGTATAATGGTATCTAAGCGTCAATTACTTCTTTTACAAAATTTTTACTGCCCCTTAAACCCAAGGTTTATTATTAATAAACCTTGCCTAATAAACCCTGCCTGAAACCAGTAGAATAGATAAGTGATTTAATTAAGAAAGTTTACTGAAAAAAAACATCTTTCTTAAAATAAAATCAACGTGCGAAAATATTCAATGGCTAAATTTTCAAAATTTATCTGGCAGAGCATCTTCAATTAAAGATGGAAATACTCAAGATGATACCGACGAAGAAATACGTTTACTAAGTGTGCGAATACGCGGCGCACCTTAGAATTGTAACTCTAATAAATAATTGAAAACCCATAAATAATACCTAAATATTGTAGATGCTTATAACCAGTGGCGTAACTACAAAATTTGGACCCCCCCTGCAAGACCTTAGACCTTAGATTTAAAAACGTAGAAAGATCTGGAGCAGAAGGCCCTTTAGGACCCCTTGCGTCTAGGGCCCCCACATCGCGTGGACCTGCGTGGGTGTAGCTACGCCACTGCCTATAACGTTAAGGAAAAAAGTTGTTATGCTGATAGAAGAAATATGCAATGAACTTTTACGCTTATAGCAAACAACACTGTCATAGGTAAGTACGTTATGCGTGCCGCACCGTAAAATTGTAGGTGTAGTACCTAATTCAAAAACCATGAATGATAAAGATCTAATTCTTTTTCTAAAAACTTTTTCCATTCATTATCTCCATTTTATTTCTATATGAGGAAGTATTTTTATACCTTCGAGTAGTTGCTCGCAACTCAAAGTTTTCCATACATGAATTACTCATAGTCGTATATATCAATTATTTACACATAAACTGTTAATTAAATTTGAAAAATGATTAAACCGTAACAAAGGGCCTTATTTTGTCTACCAATTCTGAAAATTTCAAAGTGATAACTGTATTAGTTAATTTAATACAGACAGTTATGTATGTTCAAGAAAATGCGCATTTTTATCTATCACAAAAATTTTACATTTTCGTCATTTACAAAAATCTATTTTATTAAAAACAATTACAATTATTTATTTCTGATAGCACTTAAAATTCCCTAAAAGTTGATGTGCATCTCATCCAGTTTCATTAAAAAAAATTTTTCGTTTTTGAATCGTCGCAGTTTTTATTTAACACATTATTTCACCCAACGATTACGAGGCAAATCGTCAATTCTTCTATTAGGATAACATGAACATGAAGATAACAGTAGATACACGCCTTAAAAATAGTCACGATATTGGACGCCATCTGTTTAACTAGTTGATAATTCTACTACTAATAGCTAGATGTCAGAACGGTCGCTCTTAAAACTAAGCAAGAAGTTATTTATTTCATCTACTAGAATCATTATATGTGTAATAAATATACAATGCTAGTATGTACAAATAATATTTTGTTCTATACATCCATAATCTAATGAAATTTAATGATTTATACAGATTAAGAAAATGTAAAAATTACAGTGACTGTATTACAAACAGTGACGACAAGCGTGGTATCGATTTTGATTGGCCGTGGTATATTTTGCATCTTAATGGCGGCCTGACTGTGTTTACCTTTGATCAGCGTGTGATTTTTATTTTGATTTAGCAAGTTGCTAGGATACCACCGTTCAGTTCATATAAACCCGCCCACAATTTTGCCTCTTAATGGCGGGTAATCGCCGCTTGTCGTCACTGTTTGTAATAAAGTCACTGTAGTAAAAATTGAATTGTTGCGACATCTATGTATAGTAGCTCTAAAGTAAACTAAACGAATTTAACCCCCAATAAGAATTGAATAAATCCATATCATTTCGAGGGGCGTTACTAATTGAATGATTAAATTAATGGCGGATTAAAATCATGGCAGATATTTGCAAAGACTTCACTTTACGGCAGTGGCGTAAAGTACACCCCCGCAGACACCGCACGGCGGGGGGGCCCAGTCATCTCAAGGGCCCAAACAACCAACCTTTATAAAACAAATTTTTAAATTAAATAAGTACCTATACCCAATTACATTAAGAAATAAGTTTAAGATCAGTAAATCATGCTTGTGTATGTACAGGGTCAGGCAAAATGATCTGACACATTTGTAGGTTAAATAAAAGGGAAATAATGTAAAGAAACAAAAAGTGTTTTTATTTTCGAAAAGTACATATAATGCCATTTTTTTCGTTTCTTTTTGAATTGATTTTGAGGGAGATGGTTCCTGGTCATTTGATCTCATTGCGTGTGATATCAGTTGGCCCGCCCGTTCACCTGATTTAAATCCGCGCGATTTTTTTCTCTGGGGATACCTCAAGTCAAAGGTCTACATTAATTGCCCTCGATCTATTGAACAAATTAAAGATGCAATTCGTCAAGAAATTACTGCCATACCACATGAAATGACTCTCCGCGCCGAGTTATAGACAACTTTCGTAAACGCCTTCGACAGTGTATGGACAAGAATGGATCCAATTTGACCAATTTGATTTTTAAAACATAATGAAAAAAATGGCATTATATGTACTTTTCGAAAATAAAAACACTTTTTTGTTTCTTTACTTCATTTGCCTTTTATTAAACCTACAAATGTGTCAGATCATTTTGCCTGACCCTGTATTTTATTATTTTTGACTCTACCCGTTACAATGGCAACAGCAGAAAGGTCATTTTCTTAGATGAAATTAATAAAGAATTATCTACGCAATACAATGTCAGAACAGCGGCTTAGTAATTTGTCTCTTATTAGTATTAAACAAGAGGAAGCAAAAAAATTGAATATGGATGAATTAATACTTTCGTTATAAAAGTTTACTTATCTACTTTTAGAAGAATGTACATACAAAAACGACCAAATTTAATGACCGTATTTTGCATTTTTTGTCAGGGAGGGTAGGGGAAAGGGGCCCAAACTTCGTATTGCAGGGGGGGCATGAGATTTTGCGTTACGCCACTGCTTTACGGTGTAAATGTACCTACAATTATTTAATAAATGTAATTGATATGTGAGTTGACTAGATTAAAGGGGCTTAGTAAATGCCCTTAGCGTTGAGTGATGAACAATTCAACGCTCGTAGGTAATAACTGGCTTTTGTTTCATTATTCTTTCTGAATACAAATGGGTGTAGAATAATTTGATAAATTATTCACTCTATTAATTTATTTTTCTTTATCTTAATAAGTTGTTGAATTAGGATTATTGTCATTTCTATTTAATCTATGTAAAACTAGTTGAAATCCCTGGATTACAAAACGAACTTCGAATACTGCAGTAACGAAAGTATAAAAAAAATCTGGCCCTACCAAAAAGACAAAATTTGATAATTTCGAAATTCCGACTTTAAAGTCGAATATTTCGAAAAGTATTTGAGATATCGAAAAATTGGGACCGGATCTTGAATCAGCATAAAATTTCACATAAGATCCATATCTTAACTCGGTTGTAGACAATACGCATCTCTTGCAACGCACGGACGCACGGACAGAATATTGATTCCAGTAACGAACGAAGTTCGTTGATAAGTTGCTTATTATTTGTACACTATAAGCACCAGAACGACAACTTAATAATTCGAAAACTATAAACGATAAAGATCTAATTCTTTTTGTAAAAACTTTTGCATTTAATTATCTTTATGTTATTCCAATATAACGAGGTAGGTATTTTGATAACCTTCAGTAGTTGCCTTCACGTTTAAGTTATCAATACTTAATTTATTGATAGTCAATTATATATGAATTATTTACACATTAATTATTAATTACATTTGAAACATGTTTAACTCAAGAAATGCGTACTTATTCTGGGTATAAACTCTGAAAATTTCATAGTGATAACTCTATTAGTTAATTTAATAGAACAAGTTATGTCTAAGAAAATGCGAATTTTGATCTATCCAAAAAAATATTACATTTTCGTAATTTACAAAAATCTGTTTCATTAAAAAAAGTTGTGATCATCCAGTATCGATAGCACTTAAAATTCTCTAAAAGATGATGCGTATCTCATTTAATTCCAATAAAAAAAATTTTTCCTTATTAAACGTCGCGTTTTATATGTATTTAGAGCGCACAATTTCAAACAACGATTTCGAGGCAACTCGTGAATCCTTCTATTAGGATAACATAAACTTGAAGATAACACGAGATAATCGCCATAAAAGAGACTACAGTGACTTTAAATCGATATTTGCGCCATCTGCTTAAACTAGTTGATAATTCTGCTACTAATAGCTAGATGTCAGAGCGTTAGATCCTAAAACTACAGTGACTGTATTACAAACAGTGACGACAAGCGTGGTATCGATTTTGATTGGCCGTGGTATATTTTGCATCTTAATGGCGGCCTGACTGTGTTTACCTTTGATCAGCGTGTGATTTTTATTTTGATTTAGCAAGTTGCTAGGATACCACCGTTCAGTTCATATAAACCCGCCCACAATTTTGCCTCTTAATGGCGGATAATCGCCGCTTGTCGTCACTGTTTGTAATAAAGTCACTGTACCTAAAACTAAACAAGAAATTATTTATTTCATCTACTAAAATTGTTATTTCTATAATAAATATACAACCCTAATATGTTCAAATAATATTTTACTTTATCTATCCATCGCTTAACGAAATTTAATGATTTTTACTGAATAAGAAAATGTAAATAGTTACATCGATGCGACATCTTTGTATAGTAGCTTTAAACTAAACTAAACCAATTCAACCCCCAATAAGAATTGAATAAATTACTTCGAGGGGCGTTACTAATTGAATGATTAAATTAATGGCGGATTAGAATCATGGAAGATACTTAGCAAAGACCACTTTAAGGTGTAAATGAAGTGTACAATGAATAAATGTAATATTGATATGTGAGTTGAGTAGATTAATGGGGCTTAAATCCAAACAATTACCTAGTTATTTTGTTTTTAATAATAACTGACTTCTGTTTCATGTTTCCTTGATTCAAATAATTTAATTAAGTAATTGGATTAATTTTTATTCCGGAGAAGGATTATAGTAGGTACTAAGTAGGTATATAAGTACCTATTCTACCTACACATGTTACAAATGACATAAGAACTAATTGCCAAAAAATTTATTCCCTTTGAATCCCTTTTGTGTCTTTTAGGTACGACAGTTACCCCGTTATACTTTGGGTTAACTTCGACACTACATAACATAATTTATAAGTAGATATTAATATATCGATATTAGCATAAAACTAGGGAACAATTCGGAGACTGGCAGTTATTGTGGGCTGTGGCATTGATTATATACACGAAGTATATAATCTAAAGCGTAATGCATGATCAAATAAACTATTAAACTATCATTGGTAAATACGAAAAAACTCACATCCAAAGGTTGCATTAGATGTTCTCTTTTTACACCGCCACAGGGTTAGGTAATGTCACAATTATCACGTGATTGAAGTGCCTTGCGTCATAAGACATATTTCTGCTTCAGGTTAATATGAAACTTAAATAAAGCTTTTAAAACGAATAGGGTTATTGAGAACTGACTCAAATTATTTTTATAAAATGAATGGTGTGTTATTGACAGGACTGACTTAAGTCAACTACAACGTGCAAAAAGAAAACACCTATTATACCTATGCATGGAGTTTACTGGAAGGAGAGCCATTTAAATATTGCTCTCTAAGGTCGCTTCTAACGCAGAGGGAAAGTGTGATATCAAATTATCTCCAATGACAATTTTCTTTCTTCTGGAGAGCTGTTTGATGATAAATGTAGTAGGAAGATTTATTTTTGATTTTGGATTAAATACCTACTCGCATTTACGACAGCTTAAGACCATCTCCGGCGAAGAAACTTTCTGAAATGTAGGTATTACGTGCCTCTTGTACTCTTGTCTTAATAAATAATAATCAATTGCCGCGATTTTATACTTTAATGCCACACTAAGTACCTATCTATTAGACGTTATTATAGTAATGCGAAAATGAAAAATAATCAAAGTGAACAGACGCTTACGGTAAAAAATTACCTACCGTCATATACCAACGTTCTCGTGTAATGGCAATGCCGGCACGTCGTTATTAACAACTAACTATAAACAATAAATTATAAAAATTCTTTTTGCAAAAACTTTGGTACTTAATTATGTTAATTTTATTCCAATCTGACGAGGTATTTTTGATAACGTTCAGTAGTTGCCATCATGTTTAGGTTATCAGTACGTATAATTTGTTGATAGTTATATAAATTATTTACACATAAACTGTTAAAACTGTTACTTACATCTGAAAAATAATTAACTCGAGAAATGCGTAGGTAGGTACTTATTCTGAGTATAAATTCTGAAAATTTCAAAGTGATAAATCTATTAATAAACATTATAGAGTAAGTTTTGTTTAAGAAAACGTGAATTTTGATTATTACGAAAATATTACCCTTTTTGTCATTTACAAAAATTTGTTGCAGTAAAAAAAATTTTTGGTCATCCACTTAAATAGCACTTAAAATTGTCTAAAAGTTGATCCGTATCTCATTTATTTTCATTGAAATTTTTTTTTACGTTTTAAACCGTCGCAGTACTTTACCAATTTCAGCCTAGAATTTCGAGGCAAATCGTGAATACTTCTATTAGGATCACATGAACTTGAAGATAGCACGAGATAAACGCCTCTAAAGAGTTTCGATATTTGCGCCACCTGCTTAAAATAGTTGATAATTTTGCTACTAATAGGTAGATGGCACTGATGTCAGAACAATCGATTTTAAAACTAACAAGAAATTATTTATTTTATTCACTAAAATCGTCAATTCTGTAATAAATATACGATCCTAATATGTACAAATAATATTTTACTCTTTGCATCCATCATATAATCAAATTTGATGATTTTTACTGTATAAGAAAACGTAAATAGATGCATCCTTGCGACATCTATGTATAGTAGCTTTAAACTAAATTAAACCAATTCAACCTCCAATAAGAATTGAATAAAACCATATCACTTCGAGAGGCGTTACTAATTGAATAATTAAATTAATGGCGGATTAAGGTGGATTTCCATTACAGCGTTTTGCGGTTTGCGTTGTTGCGGCAGTCAAACCTCATTGGTTAATTTAAAATGTTTCGCCCCAATCATTTCAAATTAACCAATGAGGTTTCACCGACGCACGACGCAAAACGCAAAACGCTGTAATGGAAATCCAGCTTTAGAATCATGGCAGATATTGGCAGACTCCACTTAAAGGTGTAAATGTACAATAATTAATAAATGTAATTGATATGTGAGTTGACTAGATTAAAGGGGCTTAAATCCAAACAATTACATGTTATTTTGTTTTTAATAAATGCTCTTAGCGTTGAATGATATAGAACTTATTCAACGCTCTAACAGTCTAGCTACTGGCTTTTGTTTCATTGTTCTCTCTGGATACAAATGGGTATAGAATTATTGATAAATGATTGGCAATTATTTAGTAAACATTCCTCTTTAGGCTTTAGGATTATTAAAATTGAAATGTACAACTAAATGTAGGTAGGTAATGATATGTGATAATGTGAGTTGACTAGTATAAGTATGTAGGTATTAGGTACATCTGTGTTAAAGCGTTGGTGAAAGGGATTTAAATCGAAAGATTTTAGTAAATGCCCTTATCACTTGACTTATGTTCAATTGTTCCCTTTGGATATACAAATGGGTGTAGAATAGGTATCTACTTAATTGAAAAATGTGACTCAGGAGTATGGAAACCTACAAGTAGGTAAGTATTAAACAGGAGGGAAGCTTATAGTGGTGGGAAATAGCAGCAAACGTGACGGAAATGGCCATTATATTAACTGTTTTGTGCTGGTCAGTTATGTGTCAAAATATGGTGTTTGCATACTTTCGTACGTTATTCTGCGACGTTTTGATGATTATTTTGGATAAAATTACACGTGTCCCCCACTCCGTTAACCATCATTTATATATAGGTAACTTCCGTCGAATGCGTTGATAATGGAATGTTCTCTCCTGTTTAATATTTACCTATCTACTAACTCGTAGATGGAAATACACAAAAAAATAATACTGAATGCTGACTCGAAAAATGCTTGATTTTGTTACACGAATCTGGATTTTGGTTGAAGATGAAAGAGGGGTGTAACATTCACTGAAAAGCTGAATACTTTAGTAAGGCAATAATGTCGCCTTTTTTTATAAAACTTTGTTTATATAATATGTTTTTAAGAAGAAACGTCAAAGACTGGCAGAATGCCACATTTTGAAAAAATAGAAAAGAAGCGTTATTGTCTAGGTAGGTATCTATTAACGTTACAAACGTATAGCATGTTTGAGAATTGCGCTAAACGGTTGAATATTTCAATGCAGGGGCGTAACTACCATGGTTCAGCGGGTTCCGCGGAACCCAGGCCCGTGATCTATGGGGCCCGGATGTCACGGCACCAATATTTGTATTTTCGTAAACATTCCTCATAAACTGCCGATAAACGTATTTAAAGGAATTGCATTACAAAATGTACGTTTTATTTGTCAGCAAGTTGACATAATGTAACATTTCGTTTATGGAACAAAATTTTTATTGCCACAATTTCCGGCCTACCCTTCATTTACTAGCGGTGTTGTTTGTACTCGTATCTCGTACCAATCATAAACAAAACAGATGCACCGTATTTATTGTATTGTATAAAGCTTCTGAGAATTCTGACCTGCTGTTTTCATCACGCCAAATATTTATAATCTTACTTATAATTTAATTATTATTACTGTAATACTTTTGGTCTGGGAGCCGGCAACCTTTCTTGCAATCAATTAATATACTTTTCATACTTCGTGAGCGGCTTTATTTTAACGAGACGCCAAACTTTTTCCTCTGCGAAAATTTTCGCAAATGGGTCCTACGGGGTGCGCAGGGGTAAAACACGTTGATGTGGTAATTACAAAAAATTGATTAATATCACTTAATTTTTTAGCTAACTGTTAAGTTTTTTTGTAAGTAATTCAAAATAACATTTGTCCTACAATAAAAATGAGTCCATCAAGAGTGTCCCCATCTGAAGACATGTAGGTATTACTACATTAACAAAAATAATGAATATCAAGCTGATTTTTTTTCTGTAGCTTATTAAATATTTGCAGAATTAAATGCCCACTTTGTCCTACAAATTAATTGCGCCGTTTTCCCACGATATTCATCCATTTTTTGTAATTTCCAAATCAACGTGTTTTTCCCTGCCCACTCCCGTAGGACCCATTTGCGAACATTACCGCAGAGGAAAAAGTTTACCGTCTCGTTAAAATAAAGCCGCTCACGAAGTATAAAAAGTATATTATTTGATTGCAAAAAAAGTTGCCGGCTCCCGGACTATTTGTCTTTTTTCTTAACATTTGTGGGATAATAATAAATTTTGTTATTTATTTTAATTGGTTATTTAAAATTCTTATTACGTGGGGGGGGGGCCCATTTTTAGATTTGGAACCCGGGCCCGGTGCCTGCTAGTTACGCCACTGTTTCAATGAACGTCTAAATGTATTAAACGCAGATAAGTTATCATGGAAAAATTTTGTGTTGATGCTAAGCAACAGAAAATGTTCCACTGACAAAGATACTTATTCAATTATAAGCAATGAAGATGCACCCTTATTAATATTCAATCTAGGTACTAATCTTTAAAAATTACATTGAGATAACCACAATAAACAATCATCCTTATGTTGAAATACGAACTGGTTTATTTAGGGATGAAAATTAATTTCATTGTATATAGGCAACTTTGCATTGTTAGAGTGGAAGAAACGAACTAACATCGATATTTAATGTAGGTAAATAATGTGGTGACAAAAAACACAAAAAATTGAAAGAAAGTGGCTCTTTGGAAATGAATAACCAAGAGTGCGAATATATCATTCGTAACACATGTAGGTACCTAACATTACTTCAAGTTCCGGTTGGGATAACAATTACATCAAAATTTGGATAGAATACATTAATAGAGTGAATAAATTATTTAAATTAATGAGTTTATCGATTATTCTACACCCATTTCCATTCTTACACCTTAAAGTGGAGTCTGCTAAATATCTGCTGTGATTCTAATCCGCCATTAATTTAATCATTCAATTAGTAACGCCTCTCGATGGATTTATTCAATTCTTATTGGGGGTTGAATTAGTTTAGTTGAGTTTAAAGCTACTATACATAGATGTCGGCAACAATCAATCTGTTTACATTTTCTTATCCAACATAAATCATCAAATTTCATTATATGATCAATGCAGAGAGTAAAATATTATTTGTACATATTAAGATTGAATATTTATTACATATATAATGGATTTTAGCAGATAAAATACATAATTTTTGTTTAGTTTTAAAATCGTTCGTTATGACATCTAGCTATTAGTAGCAGAATTATCGACTAGTTTAAGCAGGTGGAGCAACTATCGTGTCTCTTTTTAATGCGTGTATCTCGTGCTATCTTCGTGTTCATGTTATCCTAGTAGAAGGATTCACGATTTGCTTCGAAATCGTAGGGGTAATGTGGCCCAGCAGTGACGGTTTTTTTAAAATGGAAATTTTTTTTAATGAAACCCAATGAGATGCACATCAACTTTTAGAGAATTTTAAGTACTATCGGAAATACATAATTGCAATTTTTTTTAATAAAACAGATTTTTGTAAATGACGAAAATGTAAAATTTTAGCCATAGATAAAAATGCGCACTTTCTTGAAGATAACTGTCTGTATGTATTAAATTAACTAATACAGTTATCAGTTTGAAATTTTCAGAATTGGTAGACAAAATAAGCCCCTTTTTTACGGTTTAATAATTTTTCAAATGTAATTAACAGTTTATGTGCAAGTGCAAATAATTGGTGTGTACGACTATGAGTAAATGGAAAACTTTGACTTGTGAGCAACTACTCGAAGGTATAAAAACTACTAAAGATGTGAAATGGAGATAATGAATTGAAAAAGTTTTTAGAAAAAGAATTAGATCTTTATCATTCATGGTTTTTGAATTACTAGACCTACAATTCTACGGTGCACCGCGCGCATATTTACATATCCTCCTATACAACGGCACCATGGTGCTGAAATCTGTTAGTCTTTGTGGCGTACAATTGAGCTGTAAACGCTCATTGATTTAGGCACCTTTGCGAATTGTTTAACTTATTTTAACACTTCCAGGTGAAATAAAGCAGCCAGAGTAAAATAATATAAATACATGTTCAAATGATTAAGTAGTTATTTATTTATTTATGTTCGGCATGGTCCAAAACTCAAAATACAACCATCAGATATCAATTTTTTTCATTCGTATACGAGGTTTGTCAAAAAATGTGATTTGTGATTGTGAAATGTGCAAGTAAAATACTCCTATTTCGAAAATTGTTATAAAGAAAAGTTGGTCAGAATTGAAAACTACGTTCAGATATGCCATCATATCCATTTGTATATTAAATTATTTTATTATATTTACATTTTTGTTTTATTTTAGAACGATATTTGGTGATAAAATGTTACTTAAATCGACATGGTTAAATATTTAACACAGTTTTTAATTCTAAATAATATTGTCAAAAATAAAGGTACTTTACTTTTTCTTATTTTTTGACCAACCTCGTATACGACTGAAAAAAATTAATACCTGATGGTTTCATTTTAAAAGTTTTAGATCACGTAGAACTTTTTAAATCAAGTTTTTTCAGTACGTATTTCTACAGAGTATTTTTGTATCCAATGTTTGCATTCGCTTTCATGGTCGTCAGAAAATTTTGTTTTTACTTCCACAGTATATTTATCTTCATTTATAATCGTACTTAATACTATCTTACACGCTGGATCAACACGATGTAAAAGGGACTTTATGTTTGTAACATATTCCTCCTCCATTGTGGCGTATAAATAACAAACGTGCACTTCACTCACTCTGATATGTATTAACGACTAGGAACGGAAATTTAACGGCCAAATTTTTAACGTATGGGTATGGTGTATGTAGGCACACGCTTGCAGTGATTTCAGCTCTCGGAGAGGTGCCTAAATCAATGAGCTTTTGTAGCTCAATTGTACGCCACAAAGACTAACAGATTTCAGCGCCCTGTATAGGAGGATATGTAAATATGCGCACCGCGCGTATTCGCACACTTATTATAAATATAAACCTATTTCATTTTCTTCTGTCACTTCCACCTTCAAGTCATCTACCTCCTTTCAAGATGCTCTGCCAGATGAATTTTAAAAATTTAACCATATTTTCGCACTTTTGATTTTATTTTCCAGAAAGATGTTTTCTTTTTCAGTAAACTTTCTTAATTAAATCACTTACTCTACTACTTTAAGCGGCAGTAAATTTTTTCTAAAAAAAGTAATTGCCGCTTAGACACCATAATTATGCTGATTGTTTGAAAAACATCGAAAAACCGCAAGTGGCTTTATATAGAAACCTAAACACCACCCATCACATTCAAAGTGACATTTTTTCTTAATTACTTTATTACAAATATTAGATACCTAGGTATAGTATTTCTGAAAGTCACGACACTGTGAAAAACACTAGAATCCAGCGGTGACCTTTCAGTATTTTACAAGGGGAGGCAACTATAGTAAAAAGGGGAAAAATGGCTCCAATTTTTTTTTGAAACAAGGGCGTGATTGTGAGTTTTATAAGTTTAAAACTCTTTAGTCAATGGTTTAACGTACATCTGTGGGTACCTATGTATGTGAAATAACGCACAACCTTCCCCTTGCCCCCCTTTGCCTGTCATTTCATTTTGTTTCGCGTTTGTAGTCAGTAACTTTTTCCTTAATTTAATTCATTTTCATCTGTTTTAATCATGGCCCTTCAGGCATAACCTGGGGTATCTATTGAGATCCCCTTTTACCTCGTATTATAAATAATTTTCTGGTTGTAATATTGTAATTAAAGTGTCTCCCCTCAGCTATAATTAGGTAATTCAATAATGTTAATAATTCGTCAACTCTAATTATAAGGAATGCTGTAACTCATCGATAACCTTCGAATTTTAAGCTTGATAATGGAATTATCTAATTCCGAAACATGTCGCTTTTGATCACCAACTTCATCGTTTTAATTGGATGACTTCTGTCTCCATCTTATTAAACTAATTTAAGGGGAAGGTTGTGTGTTATTTCACATACATACATATATTAATCCCCCCCTTCGGGAAAAAGGACTCCACAAAGATGTACATCTGTGGTTTAACGAACTTTTTTTTGGTAGCAGTAATTCCAGGGGGTTCAACTGCCCTACCTGACTCCCCTAAATGACGCCCTTGCTAGAATCAGAAGGGCGGGATTGATTTAACAGATGCGTCCATGTGAAAGAAACAAAAAAAAGGCTTGTGAAAGAGAAATTGAAGGAAATAGTACTCAAGACCCTTACAGTTATAGCCAGAATAACTGCAAGTCTCCTTCTGACTATGATTATTTACTAGTTTCATGCTAACATCGATATTCAATATCTATAAATAATCTAGTGTCGAAGTTACCCCAAAGTACGGAGTAACTGTCATATCTAGAAACACAAAAAGAATTGAAAGGGAGTTAATTTTTTGGTAATGAATAACCAAGAGTTGTTATGTCATTCGTAACAATCGTAACGTGTACTTAGGTATAATAGTTAGATAGGTAGGTACATACTTATATTATTGTTTAGGTTTCCACGAATATCATTATTATTATTAGAAGACATCTTCTGGATAAATTCGTGTTATATAATGTTTATTAATATTTTTCTACGTTTCGGCAGACTTTCTTTCCTGCCTTTTTCAAGAGATAAATTGATTTATTTGACACTAGATGTCATGTTACTTGATATTAGTTTTGGCTTTCGTTCTACTGCGAGTTGCAGGTCCTATGTATGTGTCTATGACTTGTGGTTGTTGAGGGATGTTAGGTAGTGTCACGTTGTTATTGTTGGTTATTTCGATCTTCTTAACTATTGGTTTCCATATTGGTGACAATCTTGAACCATCGTCTCGTTTATTTAGGGCCAAGGGACGCCTCTCAATTTCAATGGCTTCTCTCGTTATTCCTTATCTAATTGTTCAACATCTCTTAAAAAACGCCAAAGATAAAATACATGGAGAAGAACAAGGGATATATGAAATTCCATGTAGCAACTGCCAAAAATCTTACGTTGGACAAACTAACCGGAAACTTAGTGTAAGAGCCCAAGAGCACAAATTGGCTATTAAGCAACACGTTTTATCTAACTCTTTGACTAATCATCATTTAGAAACCGGCCACAGTATTGACACTGACAAAATTAAGTTACTTTCTTCGGCATGTACACTACAAGAACGAATAACGAGAGAAGCCATTGAAATTGAGAGGCGTCCCTTGGCCCTAAATAAACGAGACGATGGTTCAAGATTGTCACCAATATGGAAACCAATAGTTAAGAAGATCGAAATAACCAACAATAACAACGTGACACTACCTAACATCCCTCAACAACCACAAGTCATAGACACATACATAGGACCTGCAACTCGCAGTAGAACGAAAGCCAAAACTAATATCAAGTAACATGACATCTAGTGTCAAATAAATCAATTTATCTCTTGAAAAAGGCAGGAAAGAAAGTCTGCCGAAACGTAGAAAAAGTATTAATAAACATTATATAACACGAATTTATCCAGAAGATGTCTTCTAATAATAGTAGGTACTTATTTATATACTTATCCCTCAAGATCCGTATACAGCAGTACCAAAGAGAATATTATATACTCTTTGGTAGTACCATAGAGAATATTACATTCTCTATGGTAGTACCTACTTATTCTTCGATGGAATAAAAATTATCTCAAAATTTTGACCGAAATAAATTAATCGAATTAATTTTAGTAAGGGTAGTGCTAATATAACCAAAGCAGTTGATGCGCGTAGAGGTGCCCATAACATGAATAAATAAATTAAAAAAAATCATTTAAATGAATGAATTTATCAATTATTCTTCACCCATTTCACATTAATTTGTATCCAGAGAGA
This sequence comes from Pyrocoelia pectoralis, assembly GCA_036250285.1. Taxonomy (NCBI): domain Eukaryota; kingdom Metazoa; phylum Arthropoda; class Insecta; order Coleoptera; family Lampyridae; genus Pyrocoelia; species Pyrocoelia pectoralis. Next base: position 80,420,185 of record CM070075.1, on the reverse strand, counting down.
ACAATGAAACAAAACAACGTTAGTTACGTACTATTAAAAACAAAATAACTAAAAGCTAATTGTTTCTATTTAAGCCCCTTTAATCTAGTCAACTCACATATCAATTACATTTATTAAATTGTACATTTACGCCGTAAAGTGAAGTCTTTGCAAATATCTGCCATGATTTTAATCCGCCATTAATTTAATCATTCAATTAGTAACGCCCATCGAACTGAAATGGATTTATTCAATTCTTATTGGATGTTGCATTAGTTTAGGTAAGTTTAAAGCTACTACACATAGATGTCGCAACAGATAATCAATTTACATTTTCTATTCAGTTAAATCATCAAATTTCATTATAAAATGTGTGTATAGAGTAAAATATTATTTATACATATTAAGATTGTATATTTATTACAGATATAATGATTCTAATGGATGAAATAAATTAGTTCTTGTTTAGTTTCAAGATACAGTGACTGTATTACAAACAGTGACGACAAGCGTGGTATCGATTTTGATTGGCCGTAGTATATTTTGCATCTTAATGGCGGCGTGACTGTGTTTACATTTTGATTTAGAACGTTGCTAGGATACCACCGTTGAGTTCATATAAACCCGCCCACAATTTTGCCTCTTAATGGCGGATAATCGTCGCTTGTCGTCACTGTTTGTAATAAAGTCACTGTAGTTTCAAGATCCATCGTTCTGACATCTAGCGTCTAGTAGCAGAATTATCAACCAGTTTGAGCAGATGGCACAAATATCACGTCTCTTTTCACGCGTTTATTTTATGTTATTCTTTTGGTTCATGTTATCCTAATAGAAAGATTCACGATTTGCCTCGAAATCATTGGTTGAAATTGTGCGCTCTAAATACATATAAAATGCGACGTTTAATAAGGAAAAATTTTTTTATTGGAATTAAATGAGATGCGCATCAACTTTTAGAGAATTTTAAGTGCTTTCGGAAATACATAATCGCAACTTTATTTAAACAAAGAGATTTTTGTAAATGACGAAAATGTAACATTTTTGTGTAGACCAAATTTTACATTTTCTTGTACATAATTATCTCTATTAAAATAACTAATAAAGATATGACTGTCAAATTTTCACAATTGGTAAACAAAGTAAGGTCCTTTTTCACCATTTAATTATTTTTCAAATGCAATTAATAGTTTATGTGCAAATAATTGGTATATACGACTATGAACAAATCATGTATGGAAAACTTTGACCCACGAGTAACTACTCGAAAGTATACAAAACTTTCTCATAAAGAATTGAAATAGAGAGAATGAATTGAAAAAGTTTTTAGAAAAAGAATTGGATCTTTATCATTCATGGTTTTTGAATTACTAGACTTACAATTTTACGGTGCACCGCGCATTGGTGCACGCATAACGTACCTAGGAGTAGGACACATTTTCAATTAAGCGCCAGCGTGTAGGTAACTGACTTAAGGCCTTTTTTTGGTTTACAAACTACTCCTTTGGTTAATTTTTATTATAGATTTCACAAATCATCACTATTAACTCCTAGAAGTTTATATTAACTTGTAAGTATGTTTATGAAGTTACTCACACTAATATTAAAAACTGTATCCTTTTCAGTGACTTTGAATTTTCAAATCATGTTATCATGTTTGTTAAGGGTTGTTAGTTCAATGGCGTTTCCAGCCAACTGGCTTAGGGGGGTAATTTAAAAAAAAGTATCGGGTATCGGTCCCTTCCAAGACTTTCGAACAGTTTTGGAAAAATTCACCCTGAACCAACCATGGTAAAATTTCGGCTCAGTGATGGTAAAAAAGAAACCAAAATTGATTGTGTTTAACACATAGATATATTATAGGCACTACATTCCATATTTCATGTTATACAATTAATTTTATATTAAAACAGAACAATTTATTTTATATGAAAGAAAAAATTATGAACGCTCTGGAATTTTGGTCCACAGGATCACAGTTTGCGCTGGCGTCTTGTACATCTTTCGTTGCGTGCTGTGAAACAGAAATAAAACCGGTAGTAATTTGATTACGTTTGTTGTTCGGAGTAAATTCGTGGAGTTATTGCATAATTAAAGTGTTTTAATGAGGGTTTGAAGTTTTGGTGGAGCATTGTTTTGATTTGATTGGAGGATAGCTACTTGACTTTTTTTGGGTTTTTTTTACCGCGTGTCGTTAATGGTCTTTGTAGTCGTACAGTGATGAGTGTCTGTAATACAGTCGGTAGATGTTTTGTAGAATGTGTCAGAGTTCTAGGTGGTTGAAAGTGAGAGTGCTGAATAGGAGGAGAAAGGGAATTTCGTGAAGAGTTCTAGCATTGCGATGGAACTTAGCCTGTGGAGTGCATTCCCACCAGTTAAGAGTGACAGGTGTGTGTGAATGGAACGAAGAAGTCTGAAACAAAATTGAAAGTTGCTTTCGTCCAATTCTGAAGACGCTGGTCAATGGTTTGCTCCAGTCGCCTTGAATGTTTCTTGAATATGCGAGGCGAGGTGATTCTTCTCAATGTTTCCAACTTGCTCGGTAAGGTAGAAGGAATTGATGACCTTTCGGCAGAGTACTGTATCGAAATTCCCCATAATTAGGATCCGTTTTTGTAGGTTAGTTTTGAAGTATTCGTTTTTCTCAATTATTCTGCTGATTTCCTTAACATGGTGAGACGATTACACTCTAATTTTATACAGGTATAGGATTGGTGGTAAGACTCAATGGTACTACCAGAATCGTTAGGAAGTTGTGGGTACTGTGGAATACCTTCTGAGAGAACACCTCCCATTTGGCATGACAATAGCCTCTTCGGATAACTACAGTCAGAGATGGAAAAGGAAGGGGAACAGAGCCCGTGTTTAAAAGCAAGAGACTACGTGCACAGGATTTGGTCGCATGTGGATCAACCACGCGCGCCAAAAAAGTGGGGATTATGATTCTTATACATTTTCGCTTCTGTAATCTTAACTTTCGTTTGCTCTTCGTACTACCCTGATGATTATGGCATCTTCTTCTTGTAAGAATATAACGTTTTAGGGAGTTCTTTCTGAATTGTAGCAGTTTCTAGGTTGTTTGTTACGTACGCATTGTGTGTTGTGTGTTGGAATAAATTCGGTACCCGGGAGTTGGTGATAAGTCGGTGTAGCTGCTTGGATTGTTGGTTAACCGGAGTGCACAGAAGTAACGTGGATGGGACTGGCTTGTAGTGTGTTTGGGGTTGGTGCAGAGGTGCTTTAAGGTAACGTGTTCGAGGATGTAACTCACATGTCGAGGAGAAAAAGAGATGCAGTTAGTGACGGTTAAGTATGCTGTTTGGATTGTTAAATTAAAATTTAAATGATCAAAAAACTTAGCTGTATGCTGTCGAAGGGACTGCTTCACTTCTGCAACAGAAGATGTTTCGCTATGAGATGTACCCAACGATGTCCACACAACGAGAGATCAGAATAAACTTGGGGAGTCCAAGTGCTACAGAGAATTTTGAAATTAAATAAGATGATAATGAATACAATTAATCTAAACTAGGTACCTTTTTAATGTTTGCTTGTCCAACAAATGCCAATTATTATTCCCAAATGGCGTTGTCAACCGTCGACACAGGTTTGATGCGAATCTAGGGGTTTACCAGAAGGTCGATGCTTTAGATTCCTGCAAAATTAAAAGAGTGGGCTGTTATTTTGAGTGATCGTATGATTGGACCATTTTTCTTACCAGATATTGGTTTAAATTTGTTGAGGGATGTTTGGCTCCTAGATGGACTATTTCCTGGTAGAAGGGGTGTTGTCGAATGATTCCACAGATCAACAGAATCAAATTTCCTCGATGTCGATGCAACTTACATTGAAAATATGTACTTGTGTCAATGCTAGCAAATGGTACCAGATGTACGAATGTCCTCCAAGATCCCCGAATTTAAACGCATCCCTTTGATTCCTTTCCGTGCGGATACCCTAAATCGAAAATGTATCCCACCTAGCCTGAAGGCTTGCGAAACCGTAGTTTATGAAGTGGGTAGCGAACATTTTCAATATTTGATAAGGTAACATGTAAATACCAACCGGCTACCCACAAGAAAAATTTAAAAAGGAAAAATTGTGCATGGCATTTTTTCGAAATATACTCCTTAATTGTGGGATAGAAATAGTTGCATCCCTGTGGAAAAATTCTCTGAATATTAAGCGAGTATACCAATCATGACGAGCATATGAAGGTACATAATAAGGAGATAAAGTATTAACATAATTAATATTAAACGCGAGGAAGTTACAGTCCAAGGCATGAAACTGAAAAACGAGAAATCAGCGAGCCGGAGGAATTTTACCTATTGAAGTGGTAAAATGTGAACATCCAAAGGTAATTAACAGAATAAGCGTATACAACAATATTTACTTTTAAAAATTATTAAAATACTTCAGAAATGGTAAACGGCTCACATGGTATTCCTTTTTAAAAAAAGATTGCCAAATTGCTACAATTCAGTGTCATGAGCGGTTTTTTTGGAAAAAATCTTAAATTACAATCTTAACAAATATGTATCGTGTACGATAGCGATTCAGGATAGCAGTGAGGCTGCGGCAATTATTGTTATTATTAATTATTAGGGAAGAGCTAGGTAATACATATTGTGTTCATTGATCTGTAAACAGCTTATGACACTATATTCTCCAAACGAAGTTCGGGAAAGCTCTTAAAATGTCGAATTCCGATACAGGCTATAACATTGGCTTAAAAGATGGTTTAATCGGATTTGGAGCTGCTGATGCTTTGAAGAAGAAGATCAAAAGAAAACGTAAAGGATTGTTCTACCGAATCAAAGTAGAGATTCCGAAAGAATATTAGAGAAGACGAAACAGAAACATTTCTCTTGTTTGTTAGTGAAGAATGGGAGAATTAAGCATTCGTGTTTTCCATCGTGGTAGTGCCCGAAAGTGTGTATAGTGACTTGGGGATGGAAAGCGCATTCCGAGGAGAGAAGTGCTGTTAGTAGCAATTACATTATTAATGTTAGAATAACTCGATGAACTTGGTCTTATTAGCCATCAACTGGAACCGCATGGCTATGTGTTGTGGAAGAGGCGGCTACACTGTTGCAATAGGAGATCTTCTGCCAGCTGGTTAATGCCAAAAGATTTTAATAGATGTTCCTCGCAACTTCCGAAAGTGTTTAAATGTAGGTAGATGGTGGACATTTCCATCATTTAATACACCCACCTTTTAAATCATAGTTCAAAAAGTGGGTATTATACCCTTATCAGGGGTCGGTCAAGGTAGTAAAATGTTATGTTATGTATGCTAATGATCTTCCTGAGATCTTTCAATCATTATAAAATCAACAGATGCACAAGTGATTACTCTAATTGGAAAACAATAGCAATGTTATACAACTCTTTAGTGAGAAGTAAATTAGAGTACTGCTCCAATGTTTCGTTGCCAAATAAGAAAAGAGATATTTCCCAATTGGAAATAGTTCAGCTTAAGTACCTATATATACTTCAAAAATAAAAAAGTGCAATGCCCATTTGGATTGCCTACAGGGGTGCTTAGAGATGCTGCTTGTTTGGACAGCCTCTCTAAGCGTCGTGATACAGCAGCTCTAATGTTTTTATATAAAGTCCTAAATACTGTTGACTGCCCTGATCTGTTAGGTGAAATCACTTTGCATGTTCTGAGAACTACTCAGATTTTTATTACCTATACTAAACTATACTAAACTACTAGGTATAACAATTGATGAACGCCTTACCTTCCATCAACATAATGAAATAGTTTGCAACAAACTGAACAGCACCTTTTTCGCCTTATGCCAACTGAAAAATTTTGTTAGCGTGGAGGGTCTATTAAGTGTGTACTACGCGCTGGCGTACTCTGCAATCAGTTACTGTGTAATAGTTTGGGGCGGAAATTCGCAATTCAAGAAAGTGCTAGTGGCTCAGAAAAGAATATTAAGGACTATTTTCAACCTACCACACAGAGAGTCGTGCAGAACCATGTTCAAAACTCAGAACATTATGACAGCATCAGCGATCTACATCTACAAACTACTTTGCCACGTTCATACTAATCTGAGTAGATTCAAATTAAATAAAGACATCCACTATCACGACACCCGGCAAAAAACTTTTATTAATGTAAAACCTTTCCGTCTTACAACATTCACCCGATCACCCGATTCAGCTGGAACAAAAATTTACAACCTTCTACCGGAGCACATAAAAACACTAGGTAAATATCAATTCATTCAAAAACCACATAAAAAAATCCTTAATTACAGCCTGTCCTTATTCAACAACCGAGTATATTGATCAATTACGTGAAAATAAATACTGCACTGAGACTGACTTACCTATCGTTTGCTTTTAAATTATGTGTCTTATTTTATCTCTGTTTGTTAAAATAATACGTAAACCAATTGACGACGTTATATACAAAAGTATAATCAACGAATAAATGATATTATTATTATTATTATTATTAAAAAACCCATCACGGATTTGTATAAGAATTACTTTATTAATTATGTTAGTTCGTTGTTTAACTCATTGAATAAGAGAGATAATAGTGTAGATATTTTTGCAAATAATAAACTAATAAAAATAAAAAATAAAATAACAACCAAAGCAGTTGATGCGCGTAGATATGCTTGGAAATTCGCTGTTCCTAGATCTCGGCCCATAACATGAATAAATAAATAAATAAACTAAGCTTTGGGTGACTAGATTAAGGGTAAAATTGGGACTTCTCCTTATAAGATTAATGTTTATTAAGTTACTACCTATATTTTTCTTGTTGTTAATAGTATATGTGAGCAGTTTTGGGATTCTTTCCTGATTTGAATAAATTGTTGTAATGTACACGTAAATAAATAAATAAATAAGACAAAAAACTGAAGGCGAATTTAAGAAAAATTGACAAAAGCATTTAATATAGGTAAATAATAGTAAACGTGAAATCTAGTTGGTGTGATATGTATAAGTATATTTATATCAAGGTTAGTACAGCATTTTGAAGACCGAGGAGGTGGCGCTGCCAGTTCTGGACCAAAGCACAAGAAAGATGGAAAGCAAGCTATCCGATCTGTTGAGTTGTGGTCCTGTTCCTCAGAATGCTGAACGAATATAAATACAAAATGGATATTGTAAGTGAAATACAGTAAACGTGAGCAACATTTAAGGAAAAAGTGCAAAAACAAGAAGAATGTCTTATAAAAAAGGAAAATCGCGGGAGAAACCAATAGAAATATGGAAATAATAGATCATAAACTTAAACATATTAAAGATGAACAAAGAGATATTTAGAAGCATTGAAAGAGATTAAGGACAGAACACGACATGCACCAGAAGGAATATTACAAAACATAACTCTGAAAGGAGAGGGTTGAAAGGAATAGTTTAAAGAACGAAGAGAACGAGGATGTAGCGGAAAACGAACATCAAATTATACATACTATAGAAGAAAGTACAGCCTTTTCAAAGAAAGAAGTGGAAGAGGTAATACGAAAGACGAAAAAATGAGGAAAGTTCAGGGACAAACAAAATAACTGCGGGGAAGCTTAAACAAGATTGATAAAGGAAATCTCGGTAAGTGAAAATATACCAAAGAAAACAAATATTATAGATATTAGTCTTCAAGAACAAGATAAAAGGAGTGTAGAAATTATAAGGTACCTACCTACTAGCAGAAAAGTAGTTTCAAGGAACATACAGGCCCATGAAATCGAGATTATTAATGTGGCTTCCAGTAAAATTCACACCATAAAACAAAAATTGATAGGCTGTTATGAATATAAAGCAATCAACAAATAATCTGAACAATGCTAGAAACATGCTTAGAGCATTCTTAGGAAATATGTAATGTAATTTGAAGGTATTTAATCGTTTGCACAAAAACTTTGTTCTTGTAAAACTCTACTCTATGGCCCAAGAAATATTAGTTAAACAGTAATTGTTTATTCCCAGAATTTAAGAATAATTGGAGATTATTGTACAATTAATATGAAACAACAAATTGAGTAGAAAATACAAATAATCTCTACAACAAACAAAATTAAAAGATGCGTGCGTATTTTATAATATAATACCTAACTAATAAGCAACAAAACGGCAAAACTGTGCACAAGAAAATGAAGTACATAATATGAAGTAACAACAGGCATTTAAACGCAAATCTGAATGATCAAAAACTGACGAAACAAACTAGACATAAACCCATACCAAAATTATCTCTGAAAACACAAACAATTGTTTCATTTGTTACCCGCTGTAGAAGCAATCGCAAGATGAAAAATACCTGTCACGTGATATTTACTCTGAAAGAAACTAATAAATTTGTCGCTGTGCAACTTACAATATCGTTCTAAATGCGATTAAGTGCAGTTGCACCTTGAGAGGAAATAGGTAATAAGCTGACTATTTTAATTTTCATTCCTTGTAAATATCACGTGACAGGGCCTTCTTATATTGCCATTACTCTAACCCAAAATGATTCAACACCCTTTAATGGTCCAATCGTCCAATTCTGTTCCAAGCTACTCACAAATTTTGTGTACAGAAGCACTCCAACTCATGGAATTTACAGTTAGATTTTCAGAATTTTAAAATTGTTCCCCTGAAACCTTCTTTTGGTGTTGTTAAATGTAATAATAATAATCAAAATTTAATACATACCTCTACGTATTGTCATACTTACTTGAAAATCAAAATGTAATACATACCTTTACGTAATAATATTGTCATACCTACTTGATCAATTAAGTAACGTTCAGAAGTTATTAATCAATAACGTCAGCTTCAGCACTTAATGCACATCACATCACTAATAAAACCGGACGCAGACGGACGAAAAAAGCACGAAAACCGTAATGACGCGACGATGTAATTTTCATTTCGAAATTATCAATCGCGGAAGGGATAATAGCTATTTGTACAACAAGAGCAGAAAGTTTACTATTTCTTCTCGTGCCTTACACAAATTTTTTTTCTAAAACTGCATATAGGTAATTAAAAAATATTCATTCATTTTGCATTTATAACATTAAGTTGCCAATGTTGACAGTTTATTAGAATTCATTTGGTTTCCTGCAATAGATAAATAGTGGTGGCAATACTGCTCAGTTTCATCATAAGTGAGGAAAATGCGAATTTCCTCACTCATTTTACAAAAGAAAATATTAATTTCGAAGGCAGTTTTAGAAAAAAGTTTGTATAATTCTCGGTCAATTGAGCTACGAGTCGAATTCAAAAAATGCAGTTCTGTTTGGCATTTACCTCAAAAGACAAACGGTAACGGAAAAGAAAATATAAGAAAAATAATCAAAATCATTCTCAAAAATTTTTTACTACCTTTTCCTTTAACATCTGCCTTTGTTATTTATATAACACGAGAATCTGTAAGAATCGTACCTACCTACCATTTAATTTTTGTTTTTGTTAGTATAATCTTTTATAGAGTATGGTGCGAGGACTTCTATAGTAAAACTAATAAAAAAGGATAGTGTGGCCCAAATAGAAGGCGATGTGAGAAGAAATAACACCCCCTAAAAAACGCATGAAGTAAACTATTTTCTGAAAAAAACGTAACCTCTTTACGTGGAAAAATTTTTGAACTTATATTATCATTTCTACGCATTCATAATATTTGAGTTCCCTATTAACATGGGGAATGACAACAAAATTACTTACTGGGTTATCATGAACCCAACTTAATAACCAGTTCAATAAGCATAGCAGAAATAGTAACAAAATGACCTACCTTGTACTACCTGTAATAGAAAAATATACACAATATATGAACACATTTAAATAATGCAAATAATAAATGAAATAGTTTGCATAAATAATTCAATAAACATACAGCAAAAATTTCAACAAAATGACCTACCTTATACCTGTAATAGAAAAATATACACAATATATGAACACATTTAAATAATTCAAATAATAAATGAAATAGTTTGCATAAATAATTCAATAAACATACAGCAAAAATTGCAACAAAATGACCTACCTTATACCTGTAATAGAAAAATATACACAATATATGAACACATTTAAATAATTCAAATAATAAATGAAATAGTTTGCATAAATAATTCAATAAACATACAGCAAAAATTGCAACAAAATGACCTACCTTATACCTGTAATAGAAAAATATACACAATATATGAACACATTTAAATAATGCAAATAATACCTAAATGAAATAGTTTGCATAAATAATTCAATAAACATACAGCAAAAATTGCAACAAAATAACCTACCTTATACCTGTAATAGAAAAATATAAACAAAATATCAACACATTTAAATAACACAGATAATGAGTAATATAGTCTCCATAAACAGTTCAATAAACATAGCAAAAATTGCAACAAAATCACCTACCTTGTACTACCTGTAATAGAAAAACATAGGCAAAATATCAACACATTTAAAGAATAAAAATAACAAATAAAATGTGTCCATTCATTAGGGCTTTACTTTCTATTTATATTTTGAACTGTATTATTTTGTAAGGACAAATGCAAATATTCTATGAGTATGTATATCAATTATTCAAAGTATATTAATCAATTATTGAGATGATAATTTTGTATATATAGACATGTATTTGACGTTGTGTCCTACGTGCGTGTTGACCTGTGTAAATATCCTAGCATATCTAATACCAATAAATATTTAAAAGAGTGACCTACATTGAGATACTAAAAATCCCTCTTTGTGTCTATGAACAATTTCTTTTCACATTTCCAAAAATTATTTTAAGCTGGACACACTGTATCAATTTCAATACATTTAAATATTTGGATTCATTAGGTATCATGAAGCCAGCTTAACAAGCATCTCAATAAATATTGCGAGAATAACAGAAAAGTCACCTACCTTTGCGCCACTGTTTCGTCTGCAATGGCAAAAGAAAGAAATTAAATTAGCTAGTTAAAAAAAATGGTTAACACTAACTTACCCTTAGTGACGCCTTTATCTGCTTTTACGGTCCAGCACATTAATTATTAAACAACGTATGCGATTTAATATTATTAATCGTACAGACACAGATTTTAGAACCCGAAATCACGAACGCGACAACGAGAACAATTTCGAAATTAATTTCACTACACTTCCGACCGCCACGAAAGTCTTTAACGTACTGACTACTGATCGGTTACAACTTCGAAAATGTACACAAAAGCCGTTTATTGTTATCAAAATTTATAAAAACTACACATTTTAACAAGAATGTCGACTTGATAAGTGACCTGACGGCCATGATTCACCTAAAATTACTCAATTTCAATCAGGTGATCGCTTAAGTAGTATAGCAATGGAACATCTAACCCAAAAAGTCACCAGAAAAGTCACTAAAAGTCACTAGAAAAGTTACTAAATCGCTCACGTAGGCTATGTAGTAAAAGTAGGTCAACCCCAAGGTCATCTAAGGACATCCAAGGTTACGTAAAGGTTATCACTAGAAAAGTCACTAGAAAAGTTACTAAACCGCTCACGTTGGCTATGTAGTAAAAGTAGGTCATCTAAGGACATCCAAGGTTACTTAAAGGTTATCACTAGAAAAGTTACTAAACCGCTCACGTAGGCTATGTAGTAAAAGTAGAGCAACCCCAAGGTCATCTAAGGACAGCGAAGGTTACGTAAAGGTTATCACTAGAAAAGTCACCAGAAAAGTTACTAAACCGCTCACGTGGGCTATGTAGTAAAAGTAGGTCAACCCCAAGGTCACCCAAGGTGGAGGTTATCGACCCCCAACTCTTCGAAACTGCTTACGGGGGCTATGTAGGTCAACCCCAAGGTCACTCAAGGTTACGTAAACTAATTCGAAGAGTTCAATGACCGCAAGTTCAACGACCTCAAAAGTAGGTCATGGGTTGAACAACCTCAAGGTAAATTTTCGGGGGGTCCTATTTTTTGGGAATTTTCGGGGGGTTCCGTTTTTTGGCAATTTCCGGTTTTCGGGGATTACATGTTTTTGCAATTTCCGGGGTGTCATATTACATTTTTATTTTCGGGGGTCAAATTTCAATTTTCTGTATTCAATAACTCCAATCCTAAATCGTTATGTAGGGAAAGTAGATCATGAGGAATTTAAAAATTGTATATGTAAATGAATTTTTTGTGGACTTTGAACTTTTAAATATAAAAAATTGTGATATACATATTTAACTGACATTGCACATTATTGACACAATTATTAGGCATCTGTGGACTTTGAACTTTTAAATATAAAAAATTGTAATATATTTAGCTGACATTGCACATTATTGACACAATTATTATGCATCAGTGACTTTATAAATATAAAAAATTATATGTGTGATATATTTAGCTGACATTGCACATTATTGAACTGCTGACACAATTATTACGCATCTGTGTACTTTGAACTTTTAAACGTATAAACAATTGTACAAGATAACGTATTTTTTAATTAGCTGACAATGGAAATTATTGAAATGATGATATTGCAATGATGTGACCTACAATACATGGGTTTAATATCCTCGAGGTAATAATCCCAAGAGCAACGACTCCATGTTAAAATGAGATGGAAAGGGGTCCTATTTGGGAATTTTCGGGAGTCCAATTTTTTGGGAATTTTCGGGGGTCCTATTTTTTGGGAATTTTCGGAGGTCCTATTACACTTTTTGGTAATTTTCGGGGGTCAAATTTCATTTTTTCTGTATTCAATAACTCCAATATGGCCCTAAAATCGTTATGTAGGGAAAGTAGATCATGAATTCAAGGAATTTAAAAATTGTATATGTAAATGAATTTTTTTGTGGACTATGAACTTTTAAATATAAAAATGATATCTGTAATATATTTAGCTGACATTGCACATTATTGACACCATTATTACGCGTCTGTGGACTTTGAACTTTTAAAAGTGTATAAAAACTGTTATTAAATTTATTCTTTAGTTAGCCTAACAGTGATTAGCATTACGCACTGATAGTAGCTACATCTCGCTCTGTTAAAGTAGTGAAAGTGGAACCTATACTTCTGTAATTAAAGGTGGTGTAATGCGTTTCGATAGCAAAGCTGTTATAAATAATATTTGTTTGCAGAATAATAATAATAATAAGAATCAGCAGATCAAACTGGATGTTTTCATTCGGGAATTTCCAATAATGTGCCATAAAAAATAAGCGTAATCGAGTTCTGTTACGGAATTACGTATCACAGCATGCATGGAGCAGACCAATTACGTTATGTGATAGACACGCTGACGGTTTTCAAATTAATAAACAGTTTGTTGTAAAAGAACTGGCAATTTAAGATCTTAAAACCAACACGATAATATTACAATATTATCAAGTCGGTCGATTTCATGATCTTCCTTATAGTGATCGCAGGCAGGTTGCGTGGGTAACGAAACATATCCACGGGCTCAGCTTCAACGACGGTCCATACGATTTACCGCAAGAGACGATATATGATACAATTTTAGAAGTATGTGTTAAAGCTGAGCAATGTGGGAAATTAATAGGTCATAAAGGTGGACATTATGAGGTTGATCTGTTAAATCAGGTGGAGTACAAACATTTAGCGTATAACATAGAGTTATTAGGATGTCCAAAGTTAGAATCGCTAATCCGAGATAATAATCTTGGATTAGTAGAGACGTGCGCGCGACATAATAAAATTATACCAAAATCTAAATTTGTAACATCGTCGTCGATACCGCATTGTTCTAAAATGGAAATTAGATATTTTATGAATTTTATAAATGAACTGTGTGATAGCGTTTAAAAATCATTTATTTATAATTAAATATAAGGTCTCTTTTATTATTTCAATTGTGGAGAAGATATTAGACATCACTGAGCAATTGATAATCAAAACTGCGATCATCAATAACAGCCCTGCTCTAACAACAACACCAATAAACAGACCTGTTTATCTGTTTATCTTTTTATCTGTTTAGCTGTTTATCTGTTTAGCTGTTTATCTGTTTAGCTGTTTACCTGTAGAGACACACGTACACATGAAATAAAAGACGTAATGAAAATTATTGTTTTTATTTATTTTTTAATATAATATACGTACACTAAAACTCCACTTGCTTAAAAATATACTAAAACTAAAGTTGCTTAAAATGTGGATGCATATGCAGAGCAATCGCGGACCAAAGTCACTGAAGTAGGTATTGGAACACTCTGGCCTGGGAAAATTTTGAAGACCATCGGAACTTTTTCGTGGGGCGGTATCCTTTGATGTTTGCCCACCGTGTGCAAATTTTGGCAATTTTTGGGAGTGGGACACTTTGGCCCGGGTACCGTGGGAACTTTTTGTGGAGTGTGGGAAAGTTTTAAAGAGCGTGGGAACTGTTCCGAGATTTTATCAATTTGCGGGGGTCCTCTTCGGGGAGTACCGTGGCAATTTTAGGATGTGCTTCGAGTTTCGAACTCTCGGGATCGCCAACCACTTTGTTGTACAGACGGGTAGTCACTTCCTGTCCTTCGTGCACGTCTTCGTGTATAGTCATGTGTACGTGTGTCTCTACAGGTAAACAGCTAAACAGCTAAACAGATAAACAGCTAAACAGCTAAACAGCTAAACAGATAAACAGCTAAACAGCTAAACAGATAAACAGCTAAACAGATAAACAGCTAAACAGATAAACAGCTAAACAGATGAACAGGTCTGTTTATTGGTGTTGTTGTTGGAGCAAGGCTGTTTAGCTGTTTAGCTGTTTATCTGTTTAGCTGTTTAGCTGTTTACCTGTAGAGACTCACGTACACATGACTATACACGAAGACGTGCACGAAGGACAGGAAGTGACTACCCGTCTGTACAACAAAGTGGTTGGCGATCCCGAGAGTTCGAAACTCGAAGCACATCCTAAAATTGCCACGGTACTCCCCGAAGAGGACCCCCGCAAATTGATAAAATCTCGGAACAGTTCCCACGCTCTTTAAAACTTTCCCACACTCCACAAAAAGTTCCCACGGTACCCGGGCCAAAGTGTCCCACTCCCAAAAATTGCCAAAATTTGCACACGGTGGGCAAACATCAAAGGATACCGCCCCACGAAAAAGTTCCGATGGTCTTCAAAATTTTCCCAGGCCAGAGTGTTCCAATACCTACTTCAGTGACTTTGGTCCGCGATTGCTCTGCATATGCATCCACATTTTAAGCAACTTTAGTTTTAGTATATTTTTAAGCAAGTGGAGTTTTAGTGTACGTATATTATATTAAAAAATAAATAAAAACAATAATTTTCATTACGTCTTTTATTTCATGTGTACGTGTGTCTCTACAGGTAAACAGCTAAACAGATAAACAGCTAAACAGATAAACAGCTAAACAGATAAAAAGATAAACAGATAAACAGGTCTGTTTATTGGTGTTGTTGTTAGAGCAGGGCTGTTATTGATGATCGCAGTTTTGATTATCAATTGCTCAGTGATGTCTAATATCTTCTCCACAATTGAAATAATAAAAGAGACCTTATATTTAATTATAAATAAATGATTTTTAAACGCTATCACACAGTTCATTTATAAAATTCATAAAATATCTAATTTCCATTTTAGAACAATGCGGTATCGACGACGATGTTACAAATTTAGATTTTGGTATAATTTTATTATGTCGCGCGCACGTCTCTACTAATCCAAGATTATTATCTCGGATTAGCGATTCTAACTTTGGACATCCTAATAACTCTATGTTATACGCTAAATGTTTGTACTCCACCTGATTTAACAGATCAACCTCATAATGTCCACCTTTATGACCTATTAATTTCCCACATTGCTCAGCTTTAACACATACTTCTAAAATTGTATCATATATCGTCTCTTGCGGTAAATCGTATGGACCGTCGTTGAAGCTGAGCCCGTGGATATGTTTCGTTACCCACGCAACCTGCCTGCGATCACTATAAGGAAGATCATGAAATCGACCGACTTGATAATATTGTAATATTATCGTGTTGGTTTTAAGATCTTAAATTGCCAGTTCTTTTACAACAAACTGTTTATTAATTTGAAAACCGTCAGCGTGTCTATCACATAACGTAATTGGTCTGCTCCATGCATGCTGTGATACGTAATTCCGTAACAGAACTCGATTACGCTTATTTTTTATGGCACATTATTGGAAATTCCCGAATGAAAACATCCAGTTTGATCTGCTGATTCTTATTATTATTATTATTCTGCAAACAAATATTATTTATAACAGCTTTGCTATCGAAACGCATTACACCACCTTTAATTACAGAAGTATAGGTTCCACTTTCACTACTTTAACAGAGCGAGATGTAGCTACTATCAGTGCGTAATGCTAATCACTGTTAGGCTAACTAAAGAATAAATTTAATAACAGTTTTTATACACTTTTAAAAGTTCAAAGTCCACAGACGCGTAATAATGGTGTCAATAATGTGCAATGTCAGCTAAATATATTACAGATATCATTTTTATATTTAAAAGTTCATAGTCCACAAAAAAATTCATTTACATATACAATTTTTAAATTCCTTGAATTCATGATCTACTTTCCCTACATAACGATTTTAGGGCCATATTGGAGTTATTGAATACAGAAAAAATGAAATTTGACCCCCGAAAATTACCAAAAAGTGTAATAGGACCTCCGAAAATTCCCAAAAAATAGGACCCCCGAAAATTCCCAAAAAATTGGACTCCCGAAAATTCCCAAATAGGACCCCTTTCCATCTCATTTTAACATGGAGTCGTTGCTCTTGGGATTATTACCTCGAGGATATTAAACCCATGTATTGTAGGTCACATCATTGCAATATCATCATTTCAATAATTTCCATTGTCAGCTAATTAAAAAATACGTTATCTTGTACAATTGTTTATACGTTTAAAAGTTCAAAGTACACAGATGCGTAATAATTGTGTCAGCAGTTCAATAATGTGCAATGTCAGCTAAATATATCACACATATAATTTTTTATATTTATAAAGTCACTGATGCATAATAATTGTGTCAATAATGTGCAATGTCAGCTAAATATATTACAATTTTTTATATTTAAAAGTTCAAAGTCCACAGATGCCTAATAATTGTGTCAATAATGTGCAATGTCAGTTAAATATGTATATCACAATTTTTTATATTTAAAAGTTCAAAGTCCACAAAAAATTCATTTACATATACAATTTTTAAATTCCTCATGATCTACTTTCCCTACATAACGATTTAGGATTGGAGTTATTGAATACAGAAAATTGAAATTTGACCCCCGAAAATAAAAATGTAATATGACACCCCGGAAATTGCAAAAACATGTAATCCCCGAAAACCGGAAATTGCCAAAAAACGGAACCCCCCGAAAATTCCCAAAAAATAGGACCCCCCGAAAATTTACCTTGAGGTTGTTCAACCCATGACCTACTTTTGAGGTCGTTGAACTTGCGGTCATTGAACTCTTCGAATTAGTTTACGTAACCTTGAGTGACCTTGGGGTTGACCTACATAGCCCCCGTAAGCAGTTTCGAAGAGTTGGGGGTCGATAACCTCCACCTTGGGTGACCTTGGGGTTGACCTACTTTTACTACATAGCCCACGTGAGCGGTTTAGTAACTTTTCTGGTGACTTTTCTAGTGATAACCTTTACGTAACCTTCGCTGTCCTTAGATGACCTTGGGGTTGCTCTACTTTTACTACATAGCCTACGTGAGCGGTTTAGTAACTTTTCTAGTGATAACCTTTAAGTAACCTTGGATGTCCTTAGATGACCTACTTTTACTACATAGCCAACGTGAGCGGTTTAGTAACTTTTCTAGTGACTTTTCTAGTGATAACCTTTACGTAACCTTGGATGTCCTTAGATGACCTTGGGGTTGACCTACTTTTACTACATAGCCTACGTGAGCGATTTAGTAACTTTTCTAGTGACTTTTAGTGACTTTTCTGGTGACTTTTTGGGTTAGATGTTCCATTGCTATACTACTCGCTTACGATAGTTACGCGAACTAAAAAGTTATAGCAACGTATTGGTATTATTCTAAAAATTGCAAGAAATAATCCCTAGTGTTAACTTAAGACCTAACACTGATCTACAATTTCGTATTTTCGAGATTAAAAATCTGTGCAATTAGTAATATAATCGTAGACTCTGCTTAATTAACAAAACATTAATTTCAAGAAATTTGCTAATTGCACTGTGACGCTAAACAAGTCATTTTGTTCTCATTCTCGCTAGCTATTTCCTGAACTGCTTTCTAGACATGGGTTTATTAAAAACTGGGATGAGTTTTCTTCCCCTTCTTAAAACCTTTTGGATTTGAACTCCAAATAGGAGTCAAAATTCTTAGTACAGAATATTAGTGTAAAGTAAATTATATTTTCATCGAAATGCAAATGTACTTCATTAGTTAAGTTACTGATTATTTTACTCAAAGAAGTAAAAGATTTTGGAAAAAAATCACATCGTGCTGGGATGGGCATTGTTAATCAATGCCAGTGCAATTTAAGCGTTATGAAATTGTATAAAATTGTTGCAAATTAGGTAATTTGAGATTTTTTTCCCTTCAGCTTCATCCTACAGGAAGCAATATGCATGTTTTCTTATTAAATTTGGTACATAAGGTGAACCTCTGGACGTTTTATTTCTTTTTGTAATAAACCTTCGAATGAAATGAAATGTCTTTATGTTGATAAAATGATAACCATTCTCAGATCATTCTTGACTTTTACTTAGTGATTGTTGTACATTGATTGTGTAGGTCCTTTCGTTATTGTTATGGGAGGCTAATATTGCAGTATCATCTGCGAATATAGCAGTTGTTGGCATATCAGCAGTAGGTATACATAATATACCTAAAGTAGAGCATGAGATCAAGAACACTGTGTGCCAGACTTCGTTAAAGGATTGATTGATTTCCAGGAATGCCATGGCCATGGAACAGTATTTTCTGCGTTTTAGACCGCTATTTATTTTATTCACTCTTATGCTAGTTTCATCTTTGCCTAAATTTAGAGTTGGTAACCGAGAATTATGCTTAGTTGCGTACTGTCGCTTGTTTCTTTTATATGAAAATTTTGTCCAAAAACCGTTTTTAATTAAGAGTCTTAAAATTCAAATTTGGTATCGCTAATTATGTTTCACGCTTCTTGTAAAACTCGTGGTACCTACCATATACTTTAATTTGCTTTTTTCCTTTGGTTCCTATACCGCTGGCACTTTCTGATACTGCGACTTGCTGGCCACAAAAACTTGTCTATACGTGTAGTAAAACTGGAATTATCAACTGTTTAAGCAATTAGTTAGATCTAAAACGTGGTGGAGTGGGTTTGTGTCCCCACGTTTTAGATCTAACTAATCTATTGTTTCTTAGCCATTTTTACATGTAATCATCTCCAATTTTACGTTAAGCTTGATAATGAAACCAGTCCAAGTCTCGAAACATGTCGCTTGTGCTATAAAAATTTTTTTCCATTTAATTGTTAATTAAAGAATAATTGTCGACCTGCGTTACAAGCACTGAATTATATAGTTGTATGTATTATAATTCAGTGGTTACAAGTGTCGTCAACCAGGATTGGAACAATTTTAAACTTTTCAAAATGTTTTTAACTGCTATTTGGATCGTAGCAGTTTTACTTACTTAAAAAACATAACCTTCATCAATTCATTCGTTCATTAAATTGCTAAGGGGAGGTAGAGGGTGTTTTGTTATATTACCAAATACTTACCTATGTGGTATTTGATAAAGAATGTACATAAGCATGACGGCATAAAACACATAAATAAACTTAACTGTTCGACGTGGTTCGACAGCTCGAAATCGAATCCCCGAGATTTACCACATACCCCTACTCCAATTTCGGGGCGGTAAATTCAAATTTAAATTTTACCACTAAAGACGTAAAAACCCTTTTTTACAGATAATTTTAGAAATTGTAATTTAAAAATGGACAATTCACCGCGAGATTCTAAATAAGCCGATAAATTCTCGAAAATGATTTTTTGGTTCGATCCCCAAAAACTATTGTTAAACAATAACTTTATAATGAAGATTCTTTCTCATTTATGCTCGAACATTTTGGCCACTGCCCTAAAATAATGTTAAAACCGAACATGCTCAATGAAACACTTTTGCACCCCTACTGTATTATATACAGTATGCTGTTGAATTGAAATTATTTTATACATAACGCCCTTAATACATTTATTACTATAATCGATACTACAATCAAATGGCAAGTTCTGAAAAATAAATAAATAACGTTTAGAACAAATTGGATTCACTAGAACATTTTTTAAAAATCTAATAACTTGAAGGCAAACCAAATGTTCTTTTTGATAATATTACAAAGTATTTATTCGGCCCATACCAGTGTTGGCGAATTACTCAAATCCTCACAAGAGAATGAATATAACACCATTTTTCCACCATCAATAAGTAATAGTTTCTGAAGCAAAATGAATTATTAAGCAATTAGGACGTTTTCAAATATACCCACCTCCCCCCTATGGTCATAGGTGGCCATGGTAATTTCGCGTGTTTTGTGAATTCCCGGTATGTGTACTTCTTTAACCGTACCAGAAAACATATTTATCATCAAATTAATTTCAACGTTAAGTGATGGTGTTAGATGTAATGTGTACAATTTTCCGAATGCTATAAACATATCGACAAAATCGCGATTCACTATATTAACATCCCACTCGTTTTGAATTGTCATATCGTCAGGGTTGATCTATAAGGAACAAAATTAAGAGTTCTTATAGTTTTTCTAGTCACTTACTTTAATAATAGAGGTATGGTCGGTTTTAGTACTTGCAAATATCACCCATAGTCCATTTTGGTCAACGCTGAAGTCGAAGATGTTATAGTCACCGAGGTACAAGTGCTTTATTTTACTCGATACGCTTAGTACTGAAAGTGTTTGCATTTTTTTCGTTGTAAGATCATATTTTATTATATCTGGCGTATGATATTTGGCGGTATAGAAAAAGGATCCCTTGTATACTACATGTGCGTTGCCCTGAAATGGAACCTCAAGCTCGTAAATCCTAATTTAAGAAGAGAACTGAACTGATATTATACAATATTTACAGTAAACATACACAGATGGTTTATCTCTTATCAAAGCAATGACGTCGTCAAACTCAAACAATTTTGGAATATCGTTTACGGTTGCCCAAAATTTCTTAGCTTCCCGTTCAGTAGGCGGATTGGAGTCGATCATGAAGGTCGTATAATTTACATTAACTGATTGAAGGGTATCCATTTTTCCAATGCTTAATAGTTCGCAATCTATTGATTAAACAAATAAACGTTGAAACCATACTTGCGAAGAGTAAGTACCTACCTCCAAACCTTGGATCAATCTTGTAAATGGGATATTCGTCATTACCACTTACCACAATCTCGTGATTTTTGTAACCACATTCACCTTTGCATTTGTCTCCCTTTAAACCTGGTAAACCTTGTTTTCCTTTTTCTCCCTTAGCACCTTTTGGTCCGATTTTGCCGTCTATGCCTGTATGAGAAAAATGTACTTAATACTCATTAGAAGATTTACTTACCGGGGGGACCTACAGGACCAGAAAATCCTAACAATAACCGTTATTCAGTCCCATATTTGTAACCTTTCGTATTGTACTTACCCGGAATACCGGGATGACCACTATGTCCATCTTTACCTGGAGCACCCATTTCACCTTTATCACCACGTTCACCAGGTAAACCAATCGTTCCACCATCACCTTTCAATCCAGGTGGCCCATCTTTCCCAGACGCTCCATTTTTCCCTACAATAAAATGTGCAAATTGTTTAAAGAAACCGCCTATTCGAATACCTGGCGGACCTTCCTTTCCTGGTTGCCCGACATCACCCATCATGCCTCTTTCACCTTTATCACCTTTCAATCCTTGAGGACCAATATCACCTTTTTGTCCCGAATTACCTTGTAATCCTTGATCTCCTTTGGCACCTGGGAAACCCGATCCGCCTCTTTCCCCCTTCTGACCTTCAATTCCGCGGTCTCCTACAGCAAATTTATATTACAAGGACAAATCGTTTACAAACATAATAACCAGGCAATCCACATTGTCCCTTTAATCCTGGAGAGCCGGCTATTCCAGGACGTCCTGGTATACCCGAAGGTCCAGGCGGTCCGGGGGGTCCCGGTTCCCCATGGTGATGACGGAATCCTTTAAAAAATATTAAATCACATACTAAAATTGTAGACCATTACAACCATGATGGCCATGGTGATGATGTCCCCAAGACCCATGTCGTCCATCAGTATGCCTGCGCTCCCTCGTTGACTGAAAGCGATCACACAATCCAATTTCGCACAACTACACATAGGTATAATATAAAACTGGTACCTATTGACAACTGTAACTTACAAGCGTTTTAATTTTTTCGTGTATATACTGCTGCATGTAATTACTGTCTTCGAGGAATTCTTTAAATTCCTCTTTGCAAAGACCTTGACGTAACTCCTTTACAAAAACAACCTCAAAGTCGTTCTTCACGGCTTTATACAAGTACAAACCAACAGCCACTTCTAATAGCAACAGAATAGCCACACAAAATATGGATACACATGTGTAGGTTACCACTTGTCGTGCAGACATCTTACGAATTTACGTTTTAAAACTCGATTAAAGTATAATATATAGACAGCAGAACATGAGAAAAGCAAAGGCTATCAGTAGAAGATTACAATGATTTGTAAACAACGATTTGGAAATTCATACGACCAAAGGCTAATTTGCTAAAGATAGCAAATATGTCCACGTCTTAATTAATTAGGAAGTATTTGATGTTCCGCCTGTCAGTATCGTAGGATTTGTAAATTTCACTCAAATGAAGGGTTAAAAAGAAACGGTATAAGAGTTCTGATTGCCTGACGTAATTTGCTAAAAAGGAAACTGCATAGTTTGAATGATTACTGAATTATTGTAAAATAACAAAGTAAACCACTAGATTACATGCATTTAGGTAATTGTGTAGAGATAATGAAGCATCTCGTAGGTACCTGAAGATCTTATTACGACGAGACCAACAACAAAATTTATGAATTTATTGCCAAGAAGCCTTTTGAAAATAGATTGTTGGAAAGCGACAGAGTTTCGTCAATTTTTCTTATACTCAGTACCCCGTGCTCCTACAACACAAATTGTACCCCATTTAACTGTATCCCATGATACGAATCCTAATTAATTCGGAATTTTTTTCCAAATTAATAGTTTGGCGTCGACATTTTGGTCATTGGCCTTTTGTCTCATTTCTAGTGTCGGTGACTTCTAATTCCATCGCAATACATTGCGTTCCAATTCATTGTACGTCGATTGCCCTTAGAAAATCTAGCATGTTCCTAATTTCCGTAGGCTGAGCACGTTCGACTGTAGGTCTGGTGCTATTTGGTAAGCTGATTTTGTCTGGGCCAATTCCAGGCAGTCAAAATATGGGTGACTGTTAGCAGTTCACCACAGTAAGCACACATGGGAGGAGGTTCTCCAAGAAAAAGGGAGGTGTGTGTCAACGCAGTATGTCCTATCCTCAGCCTTTGTAATTTGACACGTTCGGCTCGTGTTAACTTAAGTGGCGGATTCCACTTCGCCATCCTTCCTACTGCCAACCTCAGGGCTGCTCTCAGATATGTGGGTCTAACGTACTGCACATTCACACGGTCTCCTCCTGTTGCACATTTTGCTGCGCATCCACTAACTCGTTTCCTTCTATTCCTACATGGCTGGGTATCAACACAAATGCCACTCTCTTACCGGATTCTATAATATTTTTGTATAATGCCTGTATTCTTTGAACAAGAGGATCACGGGAGAAAGTATCCTGTATCCCGATCATGGCGCTGAGGCTTATCGCATATAATCAAGAAACGGTATCCTCTATTTATTAGGCCTAGGGAATACATTAGAGCCTGCCATAGTGCATATAGTTCTACTGCGTAGACAGTAGTCATGGACGGGAGTGTCCATACGTGCGAAGTACTGTCTACGTATATAGCACATCCTATTCCGGACTCTGTACGTGACCCGTCTGTATAGATGGTTGTCGAGTCACGATGCTCCTACAAAAGAGAACGAAAATCGTTTCGGTAGATTGCTACCGGAGTATCCTCCTTCGCGTACCGCACAAGTTGTAAAATAATCTCCACTTTCTGAATCGTCCAAGGAGGAACTTCGCCCTATGTAAACGGCACAAAACAGAAAATTGCTACTGTTCACTAAAGCGTAAATACAGGAAGAGAAAAATGAAAAAAATCATCGGTTCAGCTGAAAGAGAAAAAGATTACCACCACGACAAGTTGATAAGAAATATCCGGAAGTGGTGTCGGCACAAAGCCGGTTTTGGCTAGCAGGGGAAGACGTTATCGTTGTGCCCAGGTAACACTCAGCTTCAAAGTGTTGAAGAAGAGGTTCTGTGTACAAGATGTGGCCTATTATGAAGGAACCGGTGTGTGAGAGGAAGGTTGACGTGGTATTTCTTATTCGGCACAGCGGGAGTGCTGCTAAGTGGTCAACTAGCCGTTGTCCATTAGAGTTGGAGACGTGGTCTCCGAATTGGGTATGTCTCGCGTTGAAGTCGCCCACAAGGACGACATTGCGGAGGTTTGATACGTAGGTGAAGAAGTCGTCTGATAGAGTGTTGGGGCCAGAGGGGTTGTATAAACTGAAAAATGTGATTGGCATATTGGGGAAGTGACGTAAAAAACCTTTTTTTAAAGATAATTTTAGAAATTGTAATTTAATACTGGACAATTCACCGTAAGATTGTAAATAAGCTGATAAATTCTCGAAAATAATATTTGGGTTCAATCGCCAAAAACTATTGTTAAAAAATAAATTTAGGCATAATGAAGATTTATGCTCGAACATTTTTGACACTGGCCTAAAATAATGGTAAAACGGAACAGGCTCAATGAAACACTTTTACACACTTATTTACTGTTTTATATACAATATGCTACTGTTGAATTGAAATTATTTTATTAATAACTAACAATACTATAATCGATACTATAATCAAATGGCAAGTTTTGAAAAATAAATAAATAACGTTTAGAACAAACTGGATTCGCTAAAACATTTTTGAGAAATCCAACGCATTATGGTAGGTACTGTTTACTTGAAGGAATCCAAAATGTGGCCACTGCTTTCAACTCAAATGTTCTTTTTGTTTGATAATTACAAAGTATTTATTCGGCTCGTACCACTTTCGTCGAGGTACTCAAATCCTGGCAAGAAATTGAATACAACACCATTTTTCCACCATCAATAAGTAATAGTTTCTGAAGCAAAATGAATTATTAAGCAATCAGCACGTTTTCAAATATATCCACCTCCCCCCTATGGTCATAGGTGGCCATGGTAATTTCGCCTGTTTTGTGAATTCCCGGTATGTGTACCTCTTTAACCGTACCAAACAAAATATCTATCACCAAATTAATTTCAACGTTAAGTGATGGTGTTAGATGTAATGTGTACAATTTTCCGGATACTATAAACATATCAATAAAATCGCGATTCACTATGTTAACATCCCACTTGTTTTGAATTGTCATATCGTCAGGGTTGATCTAGGTATAAGGAACAAAATTAAGAGTTCTTATAGTTTTTCTAGTCACTTACTTTAATCATAGAGGTATAGTCGGATTTAGTACTTGAAAATATCACCCATAGTCCATTTTGGTCAACGCTGAAGTCGAAGTTGTTATAGTTGGCTAGGTATAAGTGCTTCATCTTGCTCGATTCGCTTGGTACTGAAAGTGTTTGCAATTTTTTCGTTGTAAGATCATATTTTATTATATCTGACGTATGATCTTTGGCGCTATAGAAAAAGGATCCGTTGTATACTACATGTGCGTTGCCCTGAAATGGAACCTCAAGCTCGTAAATCCTAATTTAAGAAGTGAACTGAACTCATATTATACAATATTTACAGTAAACTTACACAGATGGTTTATCTCTTATCAAAGCAATTACGTTGTCAAACTCAAACAATTTTGGAATATCGTTTACGGTTGCCCAAAATTTCATAGCTTCCCGTTCAGTAGGCGGATTGGAATCGACCATGAAGGTCGTATAATTCACATTAACTGATTGGAGGGTATCCATTCTTCCAATACTCAATAGTTCACAATCTATTGATTAAACACATAAACGTTTGAACCATACTTGCGAATATAGTAAGTACCTCCAAACCTTACATCAATGTCGTAAATGGGATATTCTTCATTACCACTTACCACAATCTCGGGACCTTTGTCACCACATTCGCCTTTGCATTTGTCTCCCTTTAAACCTCGTAAACCTTGTTTTCCTTTTACTCCCTTAGCACCCTTTGGTCCGATTTTTCCGTCTAAGCCTGCATGAGAAAAATGTACTTAATACTCATTAGAAGATTTACTTACCGGGGGGACCTACAGGACCAGAAAATCCTAACAATAACTGTTATTCAGTCCCTTATTTGTAACCTTCCGTATTGTACTTACCCGGAATACCGGGAGGACCACTAAGTCCATCTTTACCTGGAGCACCCATTTCACCTTTATCACCACGTTCGCCAGGTAAACCAATCGTTCCACCATCACCTTTTAATCCAGGTGGTCCATCTTTCCCAGGCGCTCCATTTTTCCCTACAATAAAATGTGCAACTTGTTTAATGAATCGGCCCATTCGAATACCTGGCGGACCTTCCTTTCCTGGTTGCCCGACATCACCCATTATGCCTCTTTCACCTTTATCACCTTTCAATCCTTGAGGACCAATATCACCTTTTTGTCCCGAATTACCTTGTGGCCCTTGATCTCCTTTGGCACCTGGCAAACCCGATCCGCCTCTTTCCCCCTTCTGACCCTCAATTCCGCGGTCTCCTACAGTACATTTATATTACAAGGACAAATCGTTTACAAACATAATAACCGGGAAATCCATATTCTCCCTTTAATCCTGGAGAGCCGGCTATTCCAGGGGGCCCTGGTATACCCGCAGGTCCGGGAGGCCCGGGTGGTCCCGGTTCCCCATGGTGATGACGGAATCCTTTAAAAAGTATTAAATCATATAAGTACTAAAATTGTAGAACATTACAACCATTATGACCATGGTGATTATGTCCCCAATACCCATATCCTTCATCAGTATGTCTGCGCTGCCTCGTTGATTGAAAGCGATCACACAATCCAATCTTGCACAACTAAACATAATATATAAAACGGGAACCTATTTACAACTGTAACTTACAAGCGTTTTAATTTTTTCGTCTATGTACTGCTGCATGTAATTATTGTCTCCAAGGAATTCTTTAAATTCCTCTTTGCAAAGACCTTGACGTAATTCCTTCACAAAAACTATCTCAAAGTCATTCTTTACGGCTTTATACAAGTACAAACCAAGAGCCACTTCTAATAGCAACAGAATAGCTACACAAAATATGAATACGCATGTGTAGGTAACCGCTTGTCGTGCAGTCATCTTACTTATTTACGTTTTAAAACTCGATTGAAGTATATATAGACAACAAAACCAAGGGCTATCAGTATAAGATTACAACGATTTATAAACAAGAGTGACGTATTTGGAAATTCATATTACCAAAGGCTATAAATTGCTAAATATAGCAAAGATATCCACGTCTATTGTAGAAGGGTTGTTAAAATAAAAGAGGAAAATCTAAAAGATGTTGACGAGTTCATTAATAGGTAGAACTAAATAAATAGATGTTTCTGAAAGAAAAATGTCACAAACGATAAACACGAAGACTCAATTATGGCAACTTTATTCGACAAACGTTTCGATTTCTGCTTTACAAATAATCTGTACCAAAGTACCGTCATGTATTATTAAAAATAAGGAAAATTTTTAATCAAATTATTTTGAAAATTAGTAACTTTAGATACACTAACTTGTTTTAAAATAACTATTATTGAACTTGACTCAAATGAAGGGTTAAAAAGAAACGATATAAAAGTTCTGATTGCCTCACGTAATTTGCTAAAAAGGAAACTACATAGTTTGAATGATTACTGAATTATTGTAAAATAACAAAGTAAACCACTACTATAGGTTATAAATAGTTGTGTAGAGATAATGAAGTATCTCGTAGCTCTGGATTAGAAGTCAATTTGATAAGGTTAAAAACCAAATATCTGAAGATCTTATTAAGAGGAGATCAATAACAAAATTTATGAATTGCCTAGAAGCCTTTTGAAAATAAATCGTTGCAAAGTCGCGAAGTTTCGTCAATTTTCTTATACTCAGCACCCCGTGCTCCTACAAAACAAATTGTACCCCATTTAACTGTATGCCGTGATACGAATCCTAATTAATTCGGAATTATGCAAAAAAGTAAATAAGAGTGCATGATTATCTACTATAGTGGGGTTTCCTATATTTTATTTTTAACCTAATCTTTTGATGTTAAAGACTTTGGACTTCTCAATAAATTTAGTGCTTTCAAATATGAAAATTGCTCGCAAAAATTTAAATGAAAACTTCAGAACTCTGGCAACTATTTGTTGAAACTGTCTTTCTATTAGTTATGAAGATCCTAACCAATATCTTATTATCACATGTTTCAAAAAATATGTACAAGCTATTCATATTATTAAGTTCAAAAATGTATTATAGTACAGGGTGGGATGGGGGATTGTGGGGATAATAAACGAACATTTCGAAAGTTCGTTACTGGGATATGGTGGGCTACAAACCTAAAATATTTCCATGTGAATCGCAAAGCTTATACAGGGTGATTTATATTAAAGTTGCATTTTTTTTTAATGGAACCTCCTATTATTAATTATTTCATATTTGGATTCAATTCTAGTGCGACTTTAGGTATCACACATAGTACCTAAGACGAATCGTTTAGCCGCAATTCGTCATTTTTACAAATTTCTATCAAAGATAACTTGATTTTTTCAAATGGCACGGCCAATTTTTCTATATTGCATCAAATGTAACGATATGAGTTTGTCGGCATCTATCTGGGGTAGATTTCTTGTAATTTCACATTTTCTGATTAATTTACTGTATTTTTCAATTTTTTGTTGCTATTTAGTAGGCCGTGAAAGGGAAATGTATGTAGCGTATAAGGGAGGGATTATTATCATAGGAATGCTACGGCGGTTACATCCTAGACTTATATGAATATGTGTTTGAAATGTTATAACGGTAAGTATTTTTTTGCAGACAATACAACATTAACGTAATGTAATTCAATAATAATCTATAAAATTTAGGTTAATGTATTATTTGTCAACGTAAAGTATGAGAATGAAACTAAAAGTGGGGAATGGGGCAAAATTCATTCTAACCGAAGAAATTGGTCTTGAAAGCTGTTACCATTTAGAAATAGGTAGTAGGTAGTTACAACGTGTATTATGTACTGAGTACTAATGTAAAGGTAATAGGTATATAGATACGAGTTATATATTTAAACCACCTTACCCTTAGTTGCAATGAATAAAACTTATTTCTTGCACTTCTTAGATTATAAAGAAATGCATTGTAATCAGGAATAAACCATCTCCAGTTTTAATAATAAGTTTATGTTAAGTTTTGTTTTTACCATCAACCTGTAAACTCCGTTATTAGGCCCTATTTTAATAAAGATATTTTACTTTTTAAAAGGCAGTTTTTCCTTTAAACAACTTAACTTATCTACGTATTATTACATAAATGATACATTGCCGTTCAAATTCTTAATCTTATGGTAACTTGGTGCAGACAAATTCACTCACATTAAACATTGCGTAATTAATTTCGTTCACTAACAAACATTATAAATAGTACACTACAACACTATGATTACCATATCGATTCTACTGTTTTTTCTCGCTATACCTCATTCGCAGACTTGGGTATTATTTTTGATAAAAGTCGCTCATTTACTGAGCATACGCGCTCAATAATTCAATCTTCCACAAGGGTGCTTGGATTTATTTGGCGGAACTGTAAATCTTTTTCCAATACTCGTGCGTTGTGTGCCCTTTATGTGTCACTGGTTCGTTCTAAATTAGAGTATTACTCGCTAATATGAAATCCTTAATATGAGAAACAGAAGCTGTCGCTTGAATCTGATAAAAGACGATTTCTAAAGATTTTATATCTTAAACAGCATGGTGTGTATCCTCCAAGAGGCTATCCGCAGACCGATTTGTTGTTTAGTTTTGGAGTTGAGTCTCTTCCAGACATGAGGCATAAGACCAGCGTTATCTGTCTTTTTAAAATACTTTACAACTATATTCATTCGCCCGTTTTACTATTATACTTTACTTCAATAAGCTGATATTCAGCATGTAATTCAAGAACCTTTTATCACAGAGAAGTTCTTTTATTATCCAACAGCAACACATCGAACGAATGTATTTGCAATAAATACATATTACTATTGTTAACATAAGTAAATGTGGTAAGTACTTAAAGAATAACAAAACAAGGATTCAACATTTTATATTGAATGCGTTGCAAATTGACATACCAAGTATATTGTCTGAGATACCTACTACAATTGCCGGTTTACTAAAACCGGAAGTAATGAAGAAAGATCTCCGCTCAAAAGCGCAGCGTCTGCTGATAAACAGGCATCTGCTACATCGGTTCAGCTGAAAGACAAAAAGATTACCACCTCGGCAAGTTGAAAGATCCCTGTGGAAACGATGGTAATGAATGTACCTGTAAGAGTCTAGGAAAATTTGCTTTCAGCATGGTTATTG
This sequence comes from Pyrocoelia pectoralis, assembly GCA_036250285.1. Taxonomy (NCBI): domain Eukaryota; kingdom Metazoa; phylum Arthropoda; class Insecta; order Coleoptera; family Lampyridae; genus Pyrocoelia; species Pyrocoelia pectoralis. The sequence goes on along the minus strand of CM070075.1, from coordinate 80,389,509 downwards.
CTAAATGTGGGGTCAAATGAATGTGCGGTTGTACTACATTAGCGAAAATATGTAATAATTAGTCTTACTGCACAAAGGGACAATAACCGTTGACAAATTAAGTACTTTCACTTTGGAACGTTGACGGTGATTATAAAAATGTATTTGGTACAGCAAAACATTTACAACTATTTACAAATACAAAAAGGAATATAACTGGTATGATGGTAAACATAGTATAGGTCTATTTATTTAAGAACTCGTTGTGTTCAAATTTACCATCTATAATTGTAAAATTTCCAATTTCATCGTACCGAATTGGATAAGTTAACTTGTTTCCGTTGTCCAACGAATAAAGTTCCTGAAATAGAAGCTGTTAATGTATGGCATGAACATGAACTTTAACACCTTATTCCGATGATTATATCCAACCATAGTTGTATGTCTGAAAGGGTTTTTAAAACTTAAATTAACGTCTAGTAAACGATTATTGTACAAATCCAATGCGAACCTAATTCGCGTATTTCTATCTGTAACGTTATCTATCGCGTATAAAACTCCACAAACCACAAACATTTCTCCAACTAAGTGATGATCTAAGCTTATGTTCCATATATACTGAATTTGCATAGATGAAACGTCAACCTGAAATAAATGGGTTGTAAGCTTCTCCGTTTCGTAATAGAACTCACCTTCATGATAGCTGTGTTGTTGGCGTCAGGTACAGGGAATATTACCCATAAACCGTTATCATCCACGCTAAAGTCGATGTAATTGTTTTCCGTTGTATAAAGGTAATTTCCACTGGTGACATTTAATCTTGGAACACCTAGTTCCATTCTGGTCTCATTATTTAAGAAGTATCGGATTATTTTTGGTTTTCCCTGAGCTTGATAGTAAAATGATCCGTTAAATATTACATGAGCATTTCCTTGAAATGGAATGTCCAGTTTATAAGTTCTACATCGTATGTGTGTTATTAGCCAGGTTCGTAAGGCAGAAATACTTACCTGGTCGCGTTACTTCTCCGGTAAGTGTTTTCTTTGTCGTACTCATACAACTTCTTAGGCTCATGCTCGTTTGTAATCCAGAATTTTTCACCATCCGCATCGTTCGCAGGTGAAGAATCTTTCATCCAAGATCCGTATGCCATGTCAATGTATCCGTGGAATACAGGTTTTTCAACGGCGTACAATTCACAATCTGCAAGTGCATTAATTGAGCGGCAACATGTTTAGGAAGCGACTTACCTAAGTTTCGATTTGGAAATCCGGGATATATGTCATTACCGCATTGCGACAGTTCCCATCTGTAAATAACATCGAATAAAAATCCAGATCCTGTGGAAGCCTTGTTGATATGTTTAATGGTGGTGCACTTTTCGCAGGGGGGAGGTCAGAGCCTATTTTGTAAATGTGCCCGCTGGGCCCCGGCTCAGGGGCGCAGAGGTTTTGGGCCGCACGAGGTTAGGCGCAACAAAATTGTTTCAAAAACTTGATATTAATAAAAAGCCTGAGCAACGTTTAGTTTACGGTATGGTTAATTGATGTGTTTTGTAGGTTGTAGGCAAAATAATCGACTAATTTCGTAGTTGTACTTGTATGAGCGCTTGAAGCGCTTCCTCCCAAAATATAGCATTCAGAAAACTGGCGGAAGGCAGCGGCCACGGCACCCCTACGCCAGTGACAAACTGTTCTGGTGAACGGGGGTTTTCAGCTGTGAAAAGAATAAAGTCTATGACGCCGTTCTATACTTTTACAATCTAAACTAAACAATTTGATGGTTCTTTTCACTGAAACACGTAAACGTTGTATAACGCTCAAATAATATTCCTTGTTAACAGTTTTCCCCGGCGCCGGCGCGGCGGAAGGAATTCATAATACACCACACCGTGGTAATCGATGAAAACTGTTAACACGGCCTTGATTTTTGAACGACTTTGGCGCAATCTTTTCGGTCTTGACTGATCTTTTGCACGGTATTCGCTTGATTGGTCGGTTGTTTCCGGGTCGTATGCATAGATCTAAGTTTCATCTCCAGTTGTGATGCATTTCATTTTATCGTTTATCCGGATAGTCAGAAAGAATTGTTTCACAGACTTCAACTGTCTTTTCAAAAAATGGAGTATTTTTGGCACCAAACGAGATTTCACTTTTCTCAGGCACAAAACATCTTTCCAAATGGTCTGGACTGATCCAAATGAAATCTTAACAGTATCAGCGAGGTCTCTAATTGTCAATCGACGATTCTTGAGCACCGAATCTTTGATTTTCTTTACGTGTTGTTCATCGATGACGTTGATGGTCGTCTAGGGCGATTTTCTCTACAGCGCTTTCTCTGCCTTCTTTGAATTGTTTGTACCACTTGTAAACATTTTTTTGTGACATACCTAACCTAGCCTAGTCACCGAAGGCCTTCTCCAACATTCTCAACGTTTCTGCAGCAGAAATTTCATTCCGCAAACAAAATTTAATGCAACTTAATTCTTTGTTCAACAAAATCATACATGTAAAAATCGCTAAATTAACTTTTTGTTGTTCACAAAACACGTGCGCAACTTTTGACAAATGCAGATACCGGCATGAAATTTGAAACATAGATGTCAGTGACAGTAGGTAACTTTTGGGGTTTGTAAACTGGGGGGGGGGGGGGGGGGGGGGGGCGTGGTGTGTCTCTCGGGCCCAGAGCGTATCACATGCTTACCGGGGGCCTGGGGGAGGTGATGGATATAATTGTTCTAGCGAGACTATTTCAGGTTGCTGCACTCCGAAAATTGGTATACTGCTTCCATCTAGAATTGGAGATGGTGTGGCAAGCGTTGGATCAATTTCTGTAAGTAATAACATTTATAAGTTCACTTTCGTGAAGGTATGAGATAACGTGTAAAAACGTCTTCGTGTCGATCTGCACCATTTGTAACATAAACAAATGGTACCATATCGCGATAGTATTTGCGTACGTCACCTCAATACAATACAAAAATCCATCTTTCCAAACATACAAAAATAATGTGTCTTTCCAATGCAGCGATCGAAGTTATTTCTACAATGTAAAAGATGCCAGCCATTCGAACATACACTAAAGCTCAGGTTCAGAGAACCATGATATCATTCATTGTAGAATGTTAAAAGGTTAGTAATATGTAAACTGCCGTGAAGAACATCCAGTTAATTATATATGATGTATTGTAGGCATAAAATTACAAAAGAATATGTAAAAATCCAAAAACTTCCATGCCGCCTATAGGACGTCCTAGACAAAGATCCAGCTAGGATGTTCCTATATAGACAACCTCTTGGAGACAACTAAAGTGCTAAGGGGCGTTTACGTTTTGTACTTACCCGGAATACCGGGAGGACCACTGTGTCCATCTTTACCTGGAGCACCCATTTCACCTTTATCACCACGTTCGCCAGGTAAACCAATCGTTCCACCATCACCTTTTAATCCAGGTTTTCCATCTTTCCCAGGCGCTCCATTTTTCCCTACAATAAAATGTGCAAATTGTTTAAAGAAACCTGGCGGACCTTCCTTTTCTGGTTTCCCGACATTACCCATCATGCCTCTTTCACCTTTATCACCTTTCAATCCTTGAAACCAATATCACCTTTTTGTCCCGAATTACCTTGTGACCCTTGATCTCCTTTGGCACCTGGGAAACCCGATCCGCCTCTTTCCCCCTTCTGACCCTCAATTCCGCGGTCTCCTATAGTACATTTATATTACAAGGACAAATATTTTACAAACATAATAACCGGGCAATCCATATTGTCCAGGAGGTCCAGGTGGTCCCGGTTCACCACGGTGATGCTCGAATCCTTTAAAAAATATTAAATCATATACGTAAAATATACTAAAACTGTAGAACATTACAACCATTATGACCATAGTGATTATATCCTCCATCGGTATGTCTACGCTGCCTCGTTGATTGAAAGCGATCACACAATCCAATCTTGCACAACTAAACATAACATATAAAACTGGAACTTATTTACAACTCTAACTTACAAGCGTTTTAACTTTTTCGTCTATGTACTGCTGCATGTAATTACTGTCTCCGAGCAGTTCATTAAATTCCTCTTTGCAAAGACCTTGACGTAATTCCTTCACAAAAACGGTCTCAAAGTCGTTCTTTACGGCTTTATACAAGTACAAACCAAGAGCCACTTCTAATAGCAACAGAATAGCTACACAAAATATGAATACGCATGTGTAGGTAACCACTTGTCGTGCGGTCATCTTACTTATTTACGTTTTAAAACTCGATTGAAGTATATAGGTATATATATGTAGGAGGCAACAAAACATGAGAAAAAAAAGGGCTATCAATATAAGATTACAACGATTTATAAACAAGAGTGACGTATTTGGAAATTCATATTACCAAATTGCTAAATATAGCAAAGATGTCCACGTCTAAATGAATTAAGAAGTTTCCCCTGTCAGTATTGTACCTACAGTTTTTTATATGTTTCGATTAGTACCTACCTAATTTTGACTCTATCCAATACCGTGCCATTTAAAACATCTTTTGGCACTAAAAATATTAATCTAATCAAACATTTCTTGGTTAAGTTAAATTGGTATTCCAAATTTTTAATTCACTCGTTGTAGAAGGGTTGTTAAAATAAAAGAGGAAAATCTAGAAGATGTTGCCGAGTTCATTAATAGCTACAACTAAATAAATAGATGTCTCTGAAAAAAAAATGTCACAAACGATAAACACGAAGACTCAATTATGGCAACTTTATTCGACAAACGTTTCGATTTCTGTTTTACAAAAATAGTCTGTACCAAAGTACCGTTACGTATTATTAAAAATAAGGCAAATTTTTAGTTAAATTGTTTTGAAAATTAGTAATTTTAGTAACTTGTTTTAAAATAACTATTATTGAACTTTACTTAAATGAAGGGTTAAAAAGAAACGATATAAGAGTTCTGATTGCCTCACGTAATTTGCTAAAAAGGAAACTACATAGTTTGAATGATTACTGAATTGTTGTAAAATAACAAAGTAAACCACTAGGTTATAAATAGTTGTGTAGAGATAATGAAGTATTTCGTAGTTTTGGATTAGAAGTCAATTTGATAAGGTTAAAAGACCAAATATCTGAAGATCTTATTAAGACGAGAGCAACAACAAAATTTATGAATTGCCTAGAAGCCTTTTGAAAATAAATCGTTCGAAAGAGTTTCGTCAATTTTTTTATACCCAGTACCTAGTGCTCCTACAAAACAAATTATGCTTACCCCATTTAACTGTACCTATGCCATGATACGAATCCTAATTAACTCGGAATTATGTATAAAATTATATAAGAGTGTATGATTATCTACTAGGTATAGTGGGGTTTCCTATATTTTATTTTTAACCTAATCTTTTGATGTTAAAGACTTCTCAATAAATTTAGTGCTTTTAAATATGAAAATTGCTCACAAAAATTTAAATGAAAACTTGAGAACTCTGGCAACTATTTGTTGAAACTGTCTTTCTATTAGTTATGAAGATCCTAACCAATACTTATTATCACGTTTCAAAAAATATGTACAAGCTATTCATATTATTAAGTTCAAAAATGTATTATAGTACAGAGTGGGATGGAGGATTGTGGGGATAATAAACTAACATTTCTAAATTTCGTTGCTGGGATATGGTGGGCTACAAACCTAAAATATTTCCATGTCAATCGCAAAGCTTATACAGGGTGATTTATATCAAAGTTACATTTTTTTAAATGGAACCCCGTATTATTAATTATTTCATACTTCCATTCAATTCTAGTGCGACTTTAGGTATCACATATACTTAGTACTTAAAACGAATCGTTTAGCCGCAATTCGTCATTTTTACAAAAAGTAGATGTCCAAAAAAATTGAATATCGTAGGCATCACAAAGCTTAGAAAGTCGTGACTACGCGATGTTATTAAAACATGAAATGTACTAGCGTAGACCGGACGGTCAAATGCGAATTCTTCTTGTGTTCGAGGGCATTACTACGTCAATTTAAAAAATTTCTATCAAAGATAACTTGATTTTATCAAATCGCACGGCCAATTTTTCTATATTGCATCAAATGTAAAATTTTATTACCTTTCCAACGATATGAGTTTGTCGGCATCTATCTGAGGTAGATTTCTTGTAATTTCACATTTTCTGATTAATTTACTGTATTTTTCAATTTTTTGTTGCTATTTAGTAGGCCGTGAAAGGGAAACGTGTGTATAGCGTAGGTATAAGGAAGGGATTATTATCATAGGTACGCTACGGCATAATGCAGTTACATCCTAGACTTATATGAATAATGTGTTTGAAATGTTATAAGGGTAGGTATTTTTTTGCAGACAATACAACATTAACGTAATGTAATTCAATAATAATCTATAAAATTTAGGTTAATGTATTATTTATCAACGTAAAGTACGAAAATGAAACTAAAAGTGGGGAATGGGGCAAAATTCATTCTAACCGAAGAAATTGGTCTTGAAAGTTGTTACCATTTAGATATAATAATAATAATAGTTTTATTGAACCCATTCAATACAAAAATATTGTTTGGTTAAGTCAAAAAATGAAATTTACTATTACCTTATTCAATGGTATTAGTATTATTGATTTTTTTCTCTAATATATTATCTGTTATTTAAGTTTTGAAAACGCAACTTTTTTTAATTTCTCTCTTTCTGTTCCTTTGCAGTATAAATGTACCTACACTAATTTGGTTGCTTACTATTATTTATTATTATTTGATCGGACAGGATGTAAAGCTGTTGGGCAATAAATACATATTACTATTGTAACCTAAGTAAATGTGATTAGTACCTACTTAAGAAATAGAATAACAAAACAAGGATTCAACATTTTATATTGAATGCGTTGCAAATTGACATAGGTACCAAGTATATTGTCTGAAATACTAATTACAATTGCCGGTTTACTAAAACCAGAAGTAATGAAGAAAGATCTCCGCTCAAAAGCCCAGCGCAGATACCCGCCCAGGTATCTGCTACTCAAAACCTAAACAATCGTCGGTTCAGCTGAAAGACAAAAAGGTTACCACCACGACAAGTTGACAAGAAATATCCATAAGATCCCTGTGGAAACGATGGTAATGAATGTACCTGCAAGAATCTAGAAAAATTTGCTTTCAGCATGGTACATAAGCAAAAATATGTAATAATTAGTCTTAGTGCACAAAGGGGCAATAAGCGTTGACCAATTAAGTACTTTCACTTTGGAACGTTGACGGTGATTATAAAAATGTATTTGGTACAGCAAAACATTTACAACTATTTACAAATACAAAAAGGAATATAACTGGTATGATGGTAAACATAGTGTAGGTCTATTTATTTAAGAACTCGTTGTGTTCAAATTTTCCATCTATAATTGTAAAATTTCCAATTTCATTGTACCGAATTGGATAAGTTAACTGATTTCCTTTGTCCCACGAATAAAGTTCCTGAAATAGAAGCTGTTAATGTATGGCATGAACATGAACTTTAACACCTTATTCCGATGATTGTATCCAACCATAGTTGTTCGTCGGAAAGGGTTCGTAAAACTTAAATTAACGTCTAGTAAACGATTATTGTACAAATCCAATGCGAACCTAATTCGCGTATTTCTATCTGTAACGTTATCTATCGCGTATAAAACTCCACAAACCACAAACATTTCTCCAACTAAATGATGATCTAAGCTTATGTTCCATATATACTGAATTTGCATAGATGAAACGTCAACCTGAAATAAATGGGTTGTAAGCCTCTCCGTTTCATAATAGAACTCACCTTCATGATAGCAGTGTTGTTCGCGTCAGGTACAGGGAATATTACCCATAAACCGTTATCATCCACGCTAAAGTCAATGTAATTGTTTTCCGTTGTATAAAGATAATTTCCACTGGTGACATTTAATCTTGGAACACCTAGTTCCATTCTGGTCTCATTATTCAAGAAGTATCGGATTATTTTTGGTTTTCCCTGAGCTTGATAGTAAAATGATCCATTAAACATTACATGGGCATTTCCTTGGAATGGAATGTCGAGTTTGTAAGTTCTACATCGTATATGTGTTACTAGCCAGGTTCGTAAGACAGAAATACTTACCTGGTCGCGTTACTTTTCCGGAAAACATTTTTATTGTCGTACTCGTACAACTTCTTAGGCTCATGCTCGTTTGTAATCCAGAATTTTTCACCATCCGCATCGTTCGCAGGTGAAGAATCTTTCATCCAAGATCCGTATGTCATGTTAATGTATCCGTGGTATACAGGTTTTCCAACGGCGTACAATTCACAATCTGCAAGTGCATTAATTGAGCGGCATCATGTTTAGTAAGCGACTTACCTAAGTTACGATTTGGAAATCCGGGATATCTGTCATTACCGTATTGCGACAGTTCCCATCTGTAAATAAGATCGAATAAAAATCCAGATCCTGTGCAAGCCTTGTTGATATGTTTAATGGTCGTGCATTTTTCGCAGGGGGGAGGTGGTGGACATAATTGTTCTAGTGAGACTATTTCAGGTGGCTGCACTCCGAAAATTGCTATATTGCTTCCATCAAGAATTGGAGGTGGTGTGGCCAGCGTTGGATCAATTTCTGTAAGTATTCACATTAATAAGTTCAATTTCGTGAAGGTATGAGATAAAGTGTAAAAACGTCTTCGTGTTCATCTGTGCCATTTGTAACATGAACAAATGGTATCATATCGCGGTAATGTTTGCGTACATTATACGGTCATCCCAATATAAATTATGGATGCTAAATATCTAAGTACATATTTTTGGGTACTAATCACAGATAGTACAATCGAAATCATGATTTGGGTTCTATCAAAATCATTTATTTTTCAATAACAAATTTTCTACATTATAATGTAGACATGGCCATCACCTGACACACTATCGTAATCTTACCATATACTGTAAAAGCGCCCTTAGTTATTCCTCTTTCGTTTTTGCTAATACAGTGATACATAGTAAAGTCGTGTGGTGTAATTCTGGTAATATTTAAAACCATTTTTGCCTTGTAACCATTTCTTTCTTCATTATTAAGTATCTTATACTTGTCACCGTGCTCCAATAATCGTCCGTCTGCTCTTTCCCAGTACCTTAAAACGTAAGTCTTGTATTAAAAATAAGTATAAAATGGCTTTCATTTAATTTTTAAAACGAGTTAATTAAAATAGTTTCGTTTAATAATGTCACAGATGTCAAATATTTTAAATGTGAACAGGAAGAATATTTTTGTTCTATAATTAATTTGTATGAGTCGCTCTACACGAAACTAGAGAAAAGCTCAATCTTAATCAACTTAGTTCAAACTGTATTCTTTTACAGATGCTTTTAAATAAAGATCTTCGTATATATGAATTATGTAGAAAGGAGTTTACCGCACAGATTCAGGAAAAGCTTCTACTTCACATTCCAAAACTGCGTAGTGCCCTAAAGCCGCGCCGACCATCTGATTTCTTATTTTTATCAATGGAGGAACTGTCAACAAAGAGTTTCATTCATTAAATTTTCTATTATAAAAAGAAATAAATTGACTTTGTGAATGTTTGAGTGATTGATGTTCTATATTAAAGCATAAGGAAAAACGAAAACCGACTGACATTTCCATTTATTTACTCTTTTTTGAGAATGCCGAAACGTGAAATATAGGGTTATTGAAAACGTAATTTTCTCTCCTATTTCTCTTATGACTTATTGCGTAATAAAATTCTGTAACTAGAATAAACCGATATTCTAAAGTGGTATAAGCTAAAAGACCGGTGTCTAATAATTTTTTTTAGATTAGTATTTTCCCATGCAAATCGTTTTTACGAAAATACTCCGAACTGGCAACGGAGAAAAATAAACTCACTAAGTACATGGTCTTTTATCGAATTATGAAAACATGTCTGCTTAACTAGCAAGTGTTGAAATTTATGATCCACGGCGATTACTTACAATGAATTTCCAAGTTGAACGTATGATTTGCTTGGGGAGGAACTCCGTTATCGGCAATGCACTGGTAACTTCCCATATGAACACGATTAATTTGTGTCATGTTTAAGGATTCTCCTGATATTGATATTGCTGAAAAAAGAAGTAGGTATTCAATTACTAAATATGATCAAATAAAAAAATTCAACAATCATTCGTAAGTTACGTGCTGATTTTAACACAAGTACGTATTCACATCACCACTTTTGGGGTGGAATGTCTGTTGTTGAACCAATTCCCAAACTCTAAAAGAATTGAAATTTATATAATATTCATTGGAAGTAATTACATCTGCATAAAGCTAACGAATGAAAGCAGAAAACATATACGGGATATTTCTAATCACATTATTGTATTATTACAATTCAGTTCGTTAATAAACAATTTTCATAGCACAGCTTACCATATGAATTTATGCATTGGAAAAAGAATAATAGTTTCAATAACAAAATACAAATTTTATAATTTGGAACCATGGCACTCCAATGGCAGCGGATCAATTAACAATTTAATAGAAAGATAAGATAAAACTACAAATCTACATGCCCTTCTTTTTACTCATTGTTACTTAATATCCAGGTAGGCTCTCAAAAAAATGAAAAGAGAAAAGTTGCCAAAAAAAGCTTCTATAGGCCATATATGGTACTAAATCATTGTGCATCACAACAATTTTTTACCAAAAAAAAAAAAGAATCAACTAAATCAATGGAAGTAAACAATTCAAAAATAAAAATTTACTAGGTATTTTTCTTATAAAAATAGAAAATAAATACAACAATTACCGACAAGAGAGATAAAGCGACTTATTAATTTAATTCATGTTAATTGAGTTTTTAATTGTTAATTAGTTTTTGTGACGCAATACGTAATTGATACTGCACCCTCGATAACTCATTATTAAACTTTCCTTCAAGAAAGAAAGTAAAGTTTGTATCAACAGTTGTAGAGCTTTTCATTCTGCCTAAAATAATGGAATCCGACATTAAAAAAAACGTTTAAAGGTATAGCTAATTAGTAATTACGTCAAGTGGTATGATTTACTTTGTATAAAATACTTTGGCTCGAATGGATGGAATTTCAAACGAGGCGTATTTGGGACTGCGAAAAAGGCAATTTGTAATCCATCCTCACGTACAAGAAATAAATACCCTTCGATCGAACAATGTTGTTTAAAACTTTGTTGTTTCTAAGGTTTCTAAGGTATCGTATTGTAATATTGTAATTTGTAGACAGACTACTTTTACGTTATTTTTTTTTTACTTTATACGCAACTAACTAACCTTACTATTGATAATGTAACGTACTGTGAAAACACCTTGGAGTATTTTTTTCTTTATGTGAGTATTTGCGCTCATAATATTTTTAAATGATTAAAATTATAGTGACTGGGAACGAAAGGTAATATAAAAATTTTTATATGTTTTTGCCATTTTCAGTATAAATCATCGCGCATTTTTCTTAACTTTGGAAACTTTAAACCACTAGGTAACACGAACTTTCCCTTACGTACCTATTTTTATTATAAAAGTTAAGTCTGCAACTGACGTTTTAAATGCATATATTTTACGTTAAATTAATGGTAATAATATCAAGCATGGAATAACGTTTTCTTTCTCTGTCTTGACTTACTAAGCGTTGGAGGAATTCACGTATATTAATATTCATTTTGAATAAAAGTATTTTCTGCATAGATTAACCGTAGTCTAAGAAAATGTGGTACACTGTACACTGTACAGTGTGAATCATTTTGAATAATGTAAAATATTAGGAAGCTATGTAAATAAAGAAGTATTTCATTATACCACAGACTATATTGTCTGTGATTATACGTACCTATTAATAGATAATACTTTTTTACCTTTTTTATGAATAACTAGATAACTAAGTATACAACATCCTTATAAAATATATAAAAAAATAGCCGTGAATGACACTGAGGAAAGGGTAAAGATAATTAGTTATTTAGAAACGAAAAGAAAAAATTAACGTAAAGGTAGCATAAATTAAAATATATAATTAGAGAACTGTAAGACATAAGTTTCGATTCTGTTGAAAGCCAATATTTTCTTTTTGCTTGCTGTAATATTAGATAAACGTGTTTCTTATGGCGGATTCCAATATTTTAGATAGAACAAAAAGCAGTGATTTCGGGCTATGATTGTTGGCGCCAACTTTGCTATTTTTCTTGAAGAGAAGTTTAATAATTGCCAATTTGGGTTTAGGAAAGACAGACTAACAATGTTCTGTAGAGGTGATTTTAATGTTGCTATTATAGTTCTTTTACAAAGGATAAAGAATCGTTGTCAAATGCGCTACAACTACTTGAATAATTATGGTGGTAAAAAAATTTTTTATATGAATAGATATTAATCAATCAATCAATCAAATATTATTTTCTCTGTATTATTATAACATCTGAAAAATTAAAAATTGTCTATAAACTAGAATGAGGAGTTGAAATAAAATCTCGAAACGCAGTGTCACTGTTTTGTATTTTTATAGATAATGATGTTTGGCACAGATGTTTAAAAAATCTATTTTTATAAATTTATCTGCAGATAAACAGTTCAGGTTATAACTGGATTTTCCATCAGTTGAGGTAGTCTCCAAAAAGTCAACGTCACCGTTACTCCAAGTTTACTTAAAAAATGTTTGTCGCTAGAGTAAGTAATATACATTTGCAAGATTTTTTTTAAGTGATTAAATATTACTTGTTTTTAGTTGCTAATCTGTCTTGTGATTTTTCAGTAAGTAACTTTTTCAAAATCCAATATTATAAGTATAAAGTATTGATTTTCAGATTCAAAGCCGAAGGAGTGAAGCGTCAAGGTAGTAAGTAAAAGTTTTAATTGGTGTCGTCATAGATAAAATATGCTATCTGAATGTTTTGCAGCGGTGGCTTATTAATAATTAATTGGCTACCAATGTGTTTTATTTGTATCTATTACATCTTTAGGTACCAACTATGGTGTTATTTTAGATCAAGTTTGTAAAAATGAGGTCTGTGACGAGTCTTGTCCTTACGGTAACGTCGCCGATGCACAAGGATGCAATACGTGTGCTTTTTCGACCCATGTACCAATCACACGTGCCCAGCAGATGAAGAATGTAAAAGAGTTGCCGTGGTGTGCATACGGGCACCTTGTAATCCTATAGCGCAGTGTACGTTATAAACTCGTATGTATAGAAGATTGTATATTTGTCATTCCGCAGGTGGTCCTCCATGTCCCTTGGTTAAGTGTGCCACGCAATGTACGTATGGTCATGAAGTTACCAAAAACGGGTGTCAAACTTGTACTTGTAACGACCCTTGTCGGGATGTTATCTTTCCCCAAAATCAGTATTGCAATGTTGTAGTTGTGAACTGTTTAGTTGCACCTTGTCCTCCTCCAAGGCCACAATGTAAGTGATTCTATCGATATTTGTTACCAAAGAACCCTTCTTTTAGGTATTTCATACTGTCCAGAAAACAGTTACTTGCTAACAGATCTTCGTAATGCACTGGGGGTGTGTTCCAATAACGGTAAAATGTGTCCAAGAGGATACATGTGTCACGACGTACCTAGCCTAAATGCATCCTTCTGCTGCACAGGATAAACGAACTTATTGCCTCTACAGAAAAAAGATTACCACTAAAACTTTAAAAATCATTTTCCATTGGTTGCATTTTGCTATACCTTCAAGATTATATTTTAAATTTATTGTAGATAGGAAAAAATAAAACTTTCTTTCAAAAAGGGACTAAATGACTGTTATTATCTATGAACTTCGTTTCTTAACCTTTTTTTAATTTTTAGCGAACAATAAAAAGTGGTGTACCACGGGATCATCTAAGAAAACATGATTTTCATCATCTAAAGGGTAAATTGCAAGGGATTGCTGGAAAGTAGATTGAAAGGGAGTTGTGTTTCTTATTATTAATAAGTTGTTGTGCGTTTGTTTTTTTTTAATTGTCAATCTTTGCAAAATGAAAATGTTGAGTTTATTTTTCGTTGTTTTATTTAATATGTGCACAATAACACTTCGCTAAAATGCAGTAATCGTCAAATCATCCCTTTTTTGGTAAGTGTTACAAAAACAAAAAACCATCAATGTATCATATAATTCAAATGACTAAGTCTCGCAATTACTACGAATTCAAAAAAGCACCCCCGTATTTGGTGTAGAATGGAAATTAATTGAAATTATTCGTTCATCGAGTTAATAATAATATAGAAGAAAATTCCTTTTATTAAAAAGCGTGAAGCTAACAACCATGCTGAAAAGGTAAAAGTTGTTGAGAAGATAAACAAACATACTTACGGGAAACTAAATTGCTCGAGAATATTTTGACAGTTTACACATCTTGCTTCTTTATTTGTACTACAAATTCATTTTGAATTTGAATGCAGGTACTTCGTAAACATTTAGCTCCCTCAATCACTCCTTCTCAGGGCTTTTGTTTACTTGGTTGAGCTATATAATATGGTTTGTGTCTATATTTTCATTTTTCTCATCTATCTCGAAATGGTTGACCTAAGTCGTGGTCGTCAGATTTTAATAATGTATTTCTTTCCTTGCTAATTATTTCTGCTATTTCTCTTTAGATAATGAAAATATGCCATGAGAAAATTTCCTTTTTCTCCAAAAGACTGCAGCACTCCTCCTCTTCTTCTCACCGCTTCCTATCGCCAATGTGGAACCCTTAAACTTTTAAGTGGTGAAACAGAGCACCAAGTGAGAACTTTATACCCAGCCTCTTCTACTCCCTCAAGCTATCCGAGTTGGAGGCCCTTACAAATTACCGTCCAACTCATAGTTATAACAACCTTTCATTAAACAGTGAAATACCAATTTGTCAACATCCTTTGATCCCGTCTTTGCATATTATTGGCGAAGCACGCATCGCCAAAGATTTTTTACTGATTTGTACAGCCTTACGTAATAAGTGTGAAGTGTGGGCAGGTAAACCAGATCGATTGCATAAAACTTTTTGTGGGCCATCAACACACGATGTAGAATACAAATTGGTTCCCTTACAATTAGTAAACATTGACAGAAAGTCGCCAATGGCATTACAACACATTAGTCACTGTCGACCAATTTATTAAGATTACGACTTACAAAGAACCTTTCCACTACCTACACCGGTTTCAAAAACCAATTTTGTGTGCTGTATTAAAAATATGCTGTATTAATTATATTTATCAGTTAAGGCGTGTGAAAACAACTGGATTTGTCAAACATGCCCTCCATCCCTTCTTATGCTCCTGCTGTCGCACCATGTTGACTTTTTGAGTTAAGCGTCAGGTCACGCGTTAATTGATTATGGATATTTCTACCGATATTCCAAAATGAAGCACCAATGCAAAAGTTTCTTCTGAAAGAGATTCGGCCTAAATAATTTTGAACAGATCTCCGAATCTGCAGTTTATGAAAACATTCAATCGGTCGATAGGGCAGATGCAGTTTCTGTGCGCTTACCGCCTTGGTAGTGAAATGATTTAGTACCCTACATGATTTTTAGACACGCTATTACACTGAACAAGTCATGTCATCAGGTCATTTCCATATTTCTTGATAACGGATAATTCGAAACCAAACAATGTGATTACAGTATTAAGAATCACAACTAACCTCCCACCCACTATAGTAAACAGATATTAAGCGTTCGTCCACACCGCTTGATGCTTTATCAAGTTTGCACAATATTTACAATAGTGGGTCGTTTAACTTTACATATTGTAATAAAATACAGTGTCGAGACCTGTAACATGTAGATAGGTCCAGATATGTTTTTATAGCGTGCATTCAAATAAAAAATAGTTGCCAATAGTACCTATCTTCTGTAAGTGCAAGTGCTGACTTCCTCCAACTCGATTTTACGCAGTGTAATTTTTTTGGTATGTTTTTAGATAATGATGTTTGCGACAGATTTTTAAAAACACTATTTTTATAAATTTATTTGCAGGTAAACAGTTCAGGTTATAACTTCATTTTCCATCAGCTGAGGTACTTTATCTCCCAAAAGTCAGCGTCACCGTCACTATAAGTTTAGGTACTTCAAAAATGTATGTCGCTAGAGTAAGTAGTAATTTTGTAAGATTTTTTGTGATTAAATATTACTTGTTTTTAGTTGCTAATCTGTCTTGTGATTTTTCAGTAAGTAACTTTTTCAAAATCCAATAGTATAAGCATAAAGTAGGTATTGATTTTCAGATTCAAAGCCGAAGGAGTGAAGCGTCAAGGTAGTAAGTAAAAGTTTTAATTGGTGTCATCATAGATAAAATGCTATCTGAATGTTTTGCCGCGGTGGCTTATTAATAATGAATTGGCTACCAATGTGTTTTATTTGTATCTATTACATCTTTAGGTACCAACTATGGTGTTCTTTTAGATCCAGTTTGTAAAAATGAGGTCTGTGACGAGTATTGTCCTTACGGTAACGTCCCCGATACGCATGGATGCAATACGTGTGTTTGTTTCGACCCATGTACCAATCACACGTGCCCAGTAGATGAAGAATGTAAAAGAGTTGCTGTGGTGCCAGGTTTATTGTGCATACAGGCACCTTGTAATCCTATAGCGCAGTGTACGTTATAAACTCGTATGTATAGAAGATTGTACATTTGTCATTCCGCAGGTGGTCCTCCATGTCCCTTGGTTAAGTGTGCCACGCAATGTCCGTATGGTTATGAAGTTACCAAAAACGGGTGTCAAACTTGTACTTGCATCGATTATTGTAAGAAACATATTTGCGCATCTGATCAAATTTGCATTATTGAAAATCTTTGCTCATTTGGTAACCCATGTGGAACAAGACCAAAATGTACGATAAGAATGATAGTAATAAGAGAAGTAACTTAGTCATTTTAGGTATCAAAAAATGTCCATTAAGCTTACCCTGCCACTCAATTGCGAAGTGTTCGTATGGATTTGAATTAGACTGTGACGGTTGTGAAACTTGCACTTGTAACGACCCTTGTCGGGATGTTATCTGTCCCCAAAATCAGTATTGCGATGTTGTAGTTGTGAACTGTTTAGTTGCACCTTGTCCTCCTCCAAGTCCACAATGTAAGTGATTCTATCGATATTTGTTACCAAAAAACCCTTCTTTTAGGTGTTTCATATTGTCCAGAAAACAGTTATTTGCTAACAGATTTTCGAAATGCACCGGTGGTGTGTTCCAATATCGGTAAAACGTGTCCAAGAGGATACATGTGTCACTACGTACCTAGCCTAAATGCATCGTACTGCTGCACAGGATAAACGAAATTATTGCCTCTACAGAAAAAAGATTACCACTAAAACTTTTACAAAATCATTTTCCATTGGTTGCATTTTGCTATACCTTCAAGATTATATTTTAAATTTATTGTAGATATTATAGGAAAAAATAAAACTTTCTTTCAAAAAGGAAATAAATGACTGTTATTACCTATGAACTACGATTCTTAGCCTCTTTTTTAATTTTTAGCGAACAATAAAATGTGGTGTACCACGGGATCATCTAAGAAAATATGATTAAATTCATCATCTAAAGGGTAAATTGCAAGGGATTGCTGGAAACTAGATTGATAGGGAATCATTGGAGACCAATTGGCGATAAACAACCAGATTTTTAAAGAGCAGTGATGTGACAAGTGTGCTCCATAGTCTCCCACGCAATGGATAATCCGCTTAAATTGGTTATATTTTATAAGTCATGAAATGCACATAGGCGCACAATTAGGTTTCGGTTTCACCTTTCACAACATTCTTAAATATCAATACGGTAATATGACGTTTTCCCATAAATGATGAAGTCACACATTTGAGAACAGAATTCGACGATGCTTAGGTGTCCAAATCACATCCTTTTTTTACATTTTAAACTTTATAGCTGTGTTTCTTATTATTAATAAGTTGTTTCGTTGTTTTATTTAATATGTGCACAATAACACTTCGCTAAAATGCAGTAATCGTCAAATCATCCCTTTTTTGGTAAGTGTTATAAAAACAAAAAACCATCAATGTATCATATAATTTAATTGAACAAGTCTCGCAATTAGTACGAATTCAAAAAAGCACCACCGTATTTGCTGTAGAATGGAAATTAATTGAAATTATTAGCTCGTCGAGTTAACAATAATATAGAAGAAAATTCCTTAAACTTTTAAAAGTGGTGAAACAGAGCACCAAGTGAGAACTTTATACCCACCCTCTTCTACTCCCTTAAGCTATCCGAGTTGGAGGCCTCTACAAATTACCGTCCAACTCATAGTTATAACAACCTTTTTATTAAAGATTGAAATACCAATTTGTCAACATCCTGTCATCCCATGTCTGCATAATATTGGCGAAGCTCGGATCGCCAAAGATTTTTTACTGATTTGTACCTTCTTACGTAATAAGTGTGAAGTGCTGGCAGGTAAATCAGATCGATTGCATAAAACGTTATATGGGTCATAAACACACCATGTAGAATACAAATGGATTCCCTTACAATTAGTAAACATTGACAGAAAGTCGCCAATGGCATTACAACACATTAGTCACACTGCCGCCCAATTTATTAGTATTACGACTTACAAAGAACCTTTCCACTACCTACTCCGTTTTTAAAAACCAATTTTGTGTGCTATATTAAAAATATGCTGTATTAATTATATTTATCAGTTAAGGCGTGTGAAAACACTGGATTTGTCAAACATGCCCTCCATCACTTCTTTTACTCCTGCTGTAGCACCATTTTGAATTAAGTGTCAGGTCACGCGTCAATTGATTGTGGATATTTCTATCGATTTTCCAAAATGAAGCACCAATCGAATTCTGAAATGGATTCGGCTTAAATTTTTGAATTTGCAGTTTATCAAAACATTCATTCGGTCGATACGGTAGATGCAGTTTCTGTGCGATTACTGCCTTGGTAGTGGGATGATTAAGTAGGTACCCTACATGATTTTTAGACAGGCTATTGTACTCAACAAGTGATGTCATTAGGGCATCTACATATTTCTTGATAACGGATAATTCGAAACCAAACAATGTGATCACAACTAAACCCCACCCACATCAGTACCTAAACAGATTTTAAGCGTGCATCCACACCGTTTGAACACGATTATCGCTTGTACAATATTTAAACTAAATAGTGGACCGTAATACAATACAGTGTAACTGTAGATTGGTCTAGGTATGTTTTTACAGCTTGCATTCAAACAATCAAGAATTGTCAAAAAAAAATTTTGTAAGTGCGGATTTCCTCCAACTCGATTTTACGCAGTGTCACTGTTTTGTATTTTTATAGATAATGATCTTTGCCACACATGTTTAAAAACACTATTTTTATAAATTTATCTGCAGGTAAACAGTTCAGGTTATAACTGGATTTTCCATCAGGTGAGGTACTTTATCTCCAAAAAGTCAGCGTCATCGTCACTCCAAGTTTACTTAAAAAATGTACGTCGCTAGAGTAAGTAATACTTTTGTAAGATTTTTTTTTGTGATTAAATATTACTTGTTTTTAGTTGCTAATCTGTCTTGTGATTTTTCAGTAAGTAACTGTTTCAAAATCCAATATTATAAGTATAAAGTATTGATTTTCAGATTCAAAGCCGAAGGAGTGAAGAGTAAGTGAAATTTTGAGTTGATGTCGTCATAGATAAAATTCTATCTGAATGTTTTGCAGCGGTGGCTTATTAATAGATAATTAATTGGCTACCAATGTATTTTATTTGTATTACATCTTTAGGTACCAACTATGGTGTTATTTTAGATGAAATTTGTAAAAATGAGGTCTGTGACGAGTATTGTCCTTACGGTAACGTCCCCGATGCGCAAGGATGCAATACGTGTGCTTGTTTCGACCCATGTACCAATCACACGTGTCCAGTAGATGAAGAATGTAAAAGAGTTGCCGTGGTATGCATACGGGAACCTTGCAATCCTATAGCGCAGTGTACGTTATAAACTCGTATGTATAGAAGATTGTATATTATTTGTCATTCCGCAGGTGGTCCTCCATGTCCCTTGGTTAGGTGTGCCACGCAATGTCTGTATGGTTATAAAGTTACCAAAAACGGGTGTCAAACTTGTACTTGCATCGATTATTGTAAGAAACATATTTGCTCATCTGATCAAATTTGCATTATGGAAAATCTTTGCCCATTTGGTAACCCATGTGGAACAAGACCGAAATGTACGATAAGAATGATAGTAATAAGAGAAGTAACTTAATCATTTTAGGTATCATAAAATTTTGTCCACTCTGCCACTCACCTGCGAACTGTCCGTATGGATTTGAATTAGACTGTGACGGTTGTCAAACTTGCACTTGTAACGACCCTTGTCGGGATGTTATCTGTCCCCAAAATCAGTATTGCGATGTTGTAGTTGTGAACTGTTTAGTTGCACCTTGTCCTCCTCCAAGTCCACAATGTAAGTGATTCTATCGATATTTGTTACCAAAGAATCCTTCTTTTAGGTGTTTCGTATTGTCCAGAAAACAGTTACTTGCTAACAGATCTTCGTAATGCACCGGTGATGTGTTCCAATAACGGTAAAACGTGTCCAAGAGGATACATGTGTCACTACGTACCTAGCCTAAATGCATCGTACTGCTGCACAGGATAAACGAACTTAGTGCCTCTACAGAAAAAGATTACCACTAAAACTTTTACAAAATCATTTTCTATTGGTTGCATTTTGCTATACCTTCAAGATTATATTTTAAATTTATTGTAGATATAGGAAAAAATAAAACTTTATTTCAAAAAAGAAATAAATGACTGTTGTTATCTATGAACTTCGATTCTTAAGCTCTTTTTTAATTTTTAGCGAACAATAAAATGTGGTGTACCACGGGATCATCTAAGAAAACATGATTAAATTCATCATCTAAAGGGTAAATTGCAAGAGATTGCTGGAAACTAGATTGATAGGGAGTCATTGGAGACCAATTGGCGATAAACAACCAGGTTTTTAAAGCGCAGTCATGTGACAAGTGTGCTCCATAGTCTCCTACGCAATGGATAATCCGCTTAAATTGGTTATATTTTATGAAATGCACATAAGCGGGCAATTAGGTTTCACAACATTCTTAAATATGAATAAGGTAATATGACGTTTTCCCATAAATGATGAAGTCACACATTTGGGAACAGAATTCGACGATGCTTACGTGTTCAAATCACATCCTTTTTTACATCTTAAACTTTATAGTTGTGTTTCTTATTATTAATAAGTTGTTGTGCGTTTGTTTTTTTTTATTATTGCCTTGGTAGTGGAATGATTTAGTAGGTACCTACCCTACATGGTTTTTAGACAGGCTATTCTACTCAACAAGTGATGTCATCAGGGCATCTACATATTTCTTGATAACGGATAATTCGAAACCAAACAATGTGATCACAACTAACCCCCCACCCACATCAGTACCTAAACAGATTTTAAGCGTGCATCCACACCGTTTGAACACGATTCGCCTGTACAATATGTAAACTAAATAGTGGACCGTTTACATGTAATACAAAACAGTGTAACCTGTAGATTGGTCTAAAATAGGTATGTTGTTACAATTTGCATTCAAACAATCAAGAATTGTCAAAAAAAAATTTTGTAAGTGCGAATTTCCTCCAACTCGATTTTACGCAGTTTCACTTTTTTGTATGGTTATAGATAATGATGTTTGCCACAGATTTTTAAAAACACTATTTTTATAAATTTATCTGCAGGTAAACAGTTCAGGTTATAACTGGATTTTCCATCAGCTGAGCTACATTATCTCAAAAAAGTCAGCGTCACCGTCACTCTAAGTTTACTTAAAAAATGTATGTCGCTAGAGTAAGTAATACTTTTGTATGATTTTTTAAGTGATTATGTAATACTTGTTTTTAGTTGCTAATCTGTCTTGTGATTTTTCAGTAAGTAACTTTTTCAAAATCCAATATTTTAAGTATAAAGTTTGATTTTCAGATTCAAAGCCGAAGGAGTGAAGCGTCAAGGTAGTAAGTGAAATTTTTAATTGGTGTCGTCATAGATAAAATGCTATCTGAATGTTTTGCAGCGGTGGCTTATTAATAAGTAGTTGGCTACCAATGTATTTTATTTGTATTACATCTTTAGGTACCAATTAAGGTGTTATTTTAGATCATGTTTGTAAAAATGAGGTCTGTGACGAGTATTGTCCTTACGGTAACGTCCCCGATGCGCAAGGATGCAATACGTGTGCTTGTTTCGACCCATGTACCAATCACACGTGTCCAGTAGATGAAGAATGTAAAAGAGTTGCCGTGGTATGCAAACGGGAACCTTGCAATCCTATAGCGCAGTGTACGTTATAAACTCGTATGTATAGAAGATTGTATATTTGTCATTCCGCAGGTGGTCCTCCATGTCCCTTGGTTAGGTGTGCCACGCAATGTCCGTATGGTTATAAAGTTACCAAAAACGGGTGTCAAACTTGTACTTGCATCGATTATTGTAAGAAACATATTTGCTCATCTGATCAAATTTGCATTATGGAAAATCTTTGCCCATTTGGTAACCCATGTGGAACAAGACCGAAATGTACGATAAGAATGATAGTAATAAGAGAAGTAACTTAATCATTTTAGGTATCATAAAATTTTGTCCACTCTGCCACTCACCTGCGAACTGTCCGTATGGATTTGAATTAGACTGTGACGGTTGTCAAACTTGCACTTGTAACGACCCTTGTCGGGATGTTATCTGTCCCCAAAATCAGTATTGCGATGTTGTAGTTGTGAACTGTTTAGTTGCACCTTGTCCTCCTCCAAGTCCACAATGTAAGTGATTCTATCGATATTTGTTACCAAAGAATCCCTCTTTTAGGTGTTTCATATTGTCCAGAAAACAGTTACTTGCTAACAGATCTTCGTAATGCACCGGTGGTGTGTTCCAATAACGGTAAAACGTGTCCAAGAGGATACATGTGTCACTACGTACCTAGCCTAAATGCATCGTACTGCTGCACAGGATAAACGAACTTATTGCCTCTACAGAAAAAAGATTACTACTAAAACTTTTACAAAATCATTTTCCATTGGTTGCATTTTCCTATACCTTCAAGATTATATTTTAAATTTATTGTAGATAGAGAAAAATAAAACTTTCTTTCAAAAAGGAAGTAAATGACTGTTGTTATCTATGAACTTCGATTTCTAGCCTCTTTTTTAATTTTTAGCGAACAATAAAATGTGGTGTACCACGGGATCATCTAAGAAAACATGATTAAATTCATCATCTAAAGGGTAAATTGCAAGGGATTGCTGGAAACTAGATTGAAGTGGAGTTATTGGAGACCAATTGACGACAAACAACCAGATTTTTTAAGTGCAGTGATGTGAAGAGTATGCTCCAACGTCTCACACGCAATGGATAATCCGCTTAAATTGGTATATTTTATTTGTCGCAATAAAGAACCTTCATAAATACCGGCCATACCAGTCGAAACGTCGGCCTAGTTTGATGAAGTAATTGTCGTCTCACTACTTATAAGTCATGAAATGCACATAGAGGCGCAATTAGGTTTGTAATATGACGTTTTCCCATAAAGTGTTCAAATTCGATGTAATCCTTTTTTTACATTTTAAACTTCATAATCGTCAAATCATCCCCTTTCTGGTAAATGTTACAAAAACAAAAAACAATCAATGTATATCATATAATTTAATTGAACAGGCTTCGCAATTAGTACGAATTCAAAAAAGCCCCCCCTATTTTCTGTAGAATGGTAATTAATTGAAATTATTAGCTCATCGAGTTAACAATAATATATAAAAGAAAATTCCTTTTATTAAAAAGCGCGAAGCTGCATCGGTTACCTAATCGGAATTTTTCGGGAGATACAATAAAATATGCCCAAAAACATGTTAAGTTTGTAAAAAATTCACAATACTTACACCTTAAAAAATTAAAAAGGGTTAAAAGCTTTTAAGTAAGAATGAAAGATTAATTGTTAGTGAACCGTACCAAAAGCGTCACCTTCAATGTGCCACTCATAATTAAAAGTTACTAAACAAAGTTGTGAGTAGATTTAGAATATTGATAAGCTTTTGCTAAAATGATTTGTTCGCTTGATTATGCGAGATATTCACATTAAATTGTCAAAATTCGTCTAGGATTTCGTATTATTAATGGATTTTGCTGGGTCACAAACTTTCACAGTATGTAGTTTTAAACAATTAACTGCCCGTAAGATAATGTAGGGTGTGGATTATCTCGACGAAAATTGACTTTGATTTGAAAGAGAATTTGAGGTTATTGCGGCAATATAAACTAAAAAGTGTTTTACCTACCGTGATATGTCCCTGTAAATATTAGTTGTCCGTCTGTGCGTCTCCATTCAACGTGTGGTTTAGGAACACCTGTTGCTGCGCAACGTAGACGAATATTTTCACCTTCATAGACAATAATCGGCTCTCTAGATGCTCCATACGTATTTCCTGAAAGAACGTAGTAGTTTACTCGTTTTGAAGAGTGTATTTATTTCTATTTTATATTCAATGGTCATTCAGTTTCATATCACCACATTCTTTCTACCATAAAATTTTATGGGTGACTTGTTTAAATGTCGACACAAAAATATATGAGATTAAACTAAATCTTATTGAAAATATCTATTCCATCCAGGGTAACTTGACGTCCTGGTGATTCTTTTAGACCGAAATGCTGTCACACTACTTATATTTCTATTTTTCGTGGGTTTCACTTCTACCGAATAGTCGCGATGTACAAATCGTGAAATCGAAGAAATGGAAAAGATAACAATAGAACGTAAAAAAAAAATAGTCGAAAGAAGAAGAAAGCCAAATACAAAATTCATAACTAGAAAACATACTAGACACGTTAAACTAAAATCTATGAAATAGCACCGAGGTCGAGCGAACCAGAAACATAAAGGTTATGGTTAGAGGATTGCATACAAACATCGGCCCCAAGAAGATTACTGCTAACTTAAAGTAGCAAGGAGGTTGTCAATGTACTATAGAAGGCAGATCCAAGTGACGCTGTCCTTTTACTCACACGAAAATAGTTAAAAAATCTATGAAAACAAACTGACTCTGGGAATCAGAATCGAAGGCAAGGGTTGTGAAGCAATACAAAAATTGCTAATGATTTGGAAACATACACAACTTCTTGCCAGACTGTAGCAAACTAAAAATATTAGCCAAAATCCGTCAACTGCTCGATGGCGCACCCCATACTAGCAACAGGTTTGAAACATAAAGCACACCACACAAGACACAACCAATGTGTTGGGTCCAGTTCTCTACCGGTTACATACTTGTGAAATATCGATGTAAAAATAGTCACTTTTGCTAAAGATACGGCAACTTTGTAGTCAGTGATAGAAAAACATAAAGATAACAAAAGAATAGGCAGACTATCTGTAAAAAAATAAATTAGTGGACTAAAAAATGGAAGATGACTTTATCCATCTGTGAACGGGCAGAAATAAGATTAAATGATAAAATGATCCCTTGTCATAATTCAGCCAAACATCAACCTAGATATACGGCTCAGATATAGCATCAAGAAATGTTTGATCTCAAATTCAAGAATGTGTGCTGGCTGTTTGGAGAGACTCAAAGCTGTGAACCTACAACCGGATTATGGTCTATAAAAAAGCTGTAAAGCCTGTGACGATCTTGAAGGATTCCGGTTCTGCAATTGAACAACTATGCTACTATAGGTAAAGGTAATTCTAAATTGCTCCAGTGTGCTACTTAATAAGAAAAGCTCAAATAGATTGATCGTAAATAGGAGTAAGAAAAGAAACGTTGGATATAATAAAGAACAACTCTTATTTTTATTTGAAACGCAAATTGCTTCGGTGGTTTAAAGGTTTAAAGGAGGTTTAAAGCATTCATATTTCGAGCTAAATAAAACGATAGATAGAATTTCACTAATAGGAAAATTAATCCGTCAAAATTTAATTGTGGAATCATTTTAAGAGACCATCATGTTCGGTAAATGGTGCGAATGAATGAAATAACGTGACGAGAGACAATGAGTACTTCAAAAATCCATGATACTGCAAGAACCAATCTCCGGATATATTCTGTGATTCTGTTACGAAACTTCGTTGAGAGTTCGATTTTTCAGCACTTTGGTGTGATACTTTTACGTTTTGATTATGTGAAAAAGGGTGAAATCGTCCGTTGGCGTTTAATTTCCTAATGCAGAGGGCATTGATAACATCGATTGTACGCAGGACACTAAATTTCTATCATTGACGTTTTAGACATATTTAATACCACATATTTTCTTATACGATTCGGTGCCAGTTAGGAAGATTACGATAAAGGCGTATTTTTAGAAATAATTTACAATCAATACGAAACAGTAGGGTTGCAACTATAACGTCATTTGCTAAAAAATGTGGCTTTTGACTTTTATGGAAGTACAAAATGTATGTGTGCAGATAACATTTTCCGGTTAGCATAACTTCAAATTTTCGTTTAAAACGAAACACAAAACTGCTTTTTTTCCCTAATTGTACATTTACACCTAATTGGAATTTGCGCAAAGTGCTCCCGAAATTATTAAATTAATACAACAAATGGGCCAACATGATTAATATTCGCATACAAAAGAGGGGCACTTAATTTTGAGCTAAATTAAAATTTATTATTGAGTATATATTGTTTTCAATTAAAAGAAGCTATTATATTTGTCTCTTAAATCAGCAAGTAACACTTTGGGGATAAAATTAAATTTCGGGAAGATTAATAACTTTTAGGCTGTATAGTGGAAAACCCTCAATTTAAGATAATTTTAAAATCGTAAAACCGTACAAGCTCTTTCTTCAACGTGATTTGTTGGAAATTAATTTCGTGTAATTGCATTTAAATTTGGACTTTTCCCAAAAGATCCTAGTTGGAAATGATCGTATTCTCGTAAGCAATTTATCATATTAATCCATTCTATTAATTCTAAAATACGGCGACGGTACGTGCCATGATTTTCTCATTGTTTTTACTGTAATAATGGAGCTTTGGTGTTGCGTATGACAGAAATTATAATACGTTTACAACAGTGGCTGATAAATAACCCTTTTTTACACACTCTATAGTAGTTGGAAAACAAGGTGAAAGAAAATGGAGATAGATAGCTTAACCCTTTCTGTGTTCGCAGATTTCACGTAGATGCGGGTGGATTTTAAATATTACATTTTGGGACGACTTCATTTATTCACAGGTTTTATTTTGTAATTAGACGCAGACAATCTTGATTAAATTTTACCTTGCAAACTTAATCGTTTTGTCGCTCTCAAAATAGTATCATTAGTTTGTAGAAAAATTAGGTTCGTTCAACTTTACATCTTCCCGTTTAACATTTTTATGATTTTTAACATCCAAATTGTTACTAAAGTACCATTTAATTATGGTACATATGGCATAATGTTATGCTTAATAACAAAGGATTCAATACACAGAATAATGCTATTGTTAATATTTATGTAGGTGATAAGTAGGGCTCGGATTTATATTTTTTTAAATAAGTACAAAAAATACACAAATCTTTTAATAAATATTGGAAAGTAAAAAAATATTTCGCACTTCTCATATTTTTCTTAAAATATTTTACCGATTTTCAAATGCCCTATTGTATTGTGAACGGTTGTAAGAATTACAACATGAAAACAAGGTGCATTGGTAGAGCCCGGTTATCCCAATTAGTGGTGAGAACCTGTCACGTTTATTTTTTTAGATACGTGTATTGAACGTTACAGAAAATGTTTGGTGAATTTCTCTCTGACTCATAATTTATACGTATTTTTAAAATACCACCTGTAAAGGAGGATTTAAAATAAATCAGTTGTTTGTTCAGTAAACAAAGTAAGGATTAGGATGGATACCTGTTATACTTTCTAAGGGTTAGGTTCTTCCTCTTGTAATAAATAACTTAATGATTAATTGATTATGAATATGATGATTTGATGAATAAATGTGTTTAACTTCTTGGTTTCAGTTTGAAATATTTAAAAAATATTACAGGTTTGTATGAAAATATTTGCCATTTTTTATAATATATATATTTAAATAGTACAGGTTTTTAAAAAAATATAAATCCGGGCCTTAGTGATAAGATAACGACACAGATAAAATCTGCACACATACATTCGCTTATAATGTTAAGTAACAGAAGCAAGGCCAACCGTGAAATAGTCCAATACTAAGTGGTTTTATTTTTTTGACTTCGATCGTGATCGTACTCTGATTTAATCTGAATCAAAATTAGAGATGGATCTATAGAAAGCTCACCACCACCAACCTTACCATCCCTCACGACTTTTACCACGACTTTTACCATTCGACAAAACTGACGTTTTCACGTTTTTCTTTAATAGACTCTTCACATTACCTCTCTAAGAACTTAATTTTTTTAAATAACAAAATCCTTTACAGTGTTCCCTTCAGCAACTATTTTCTTGCACCTATCAAACACTTATATATATGAGAAGGTAATGGCCAAACATCATTTCACTTACTCCACCACTTTGACCCCTCCACTTTCCCCAAAGTTGTCTAATCAACACTAAAGACCCTCCTGACCAAAAGCCTTCGACAGAGGGATTACTTAAACTCAAACTCTCCGATTTAAAAACAAAATAATAGAGTGAAATATTTGTTTGAACATAAGCTACATTACTGGAAACAAGAATGAAAACAATTATTACCGCACCTTAGGGTGCGCAATTTATATTACTTTTGCCATTTAAAGATGTCGATTTTTAGGAATAATTAGACGAACTGTATACCTACCTATGCGTAGTCAAAATCATGACCTGCAGCCTTTCTCAACGGATTATCTTTGTTAAGTAAACAATTTCGCATCCTCATTAAAAAGAAATATTTTCGTAGACTACATACCTTTCAATTATTCACACGCAATATGATATATTACTGCGGGTATTCTGATATTTTAGATTAATTATGCAATTTATGATGCTCTAGCCTTTTAATACAATAAAATAGCATAGAAATACGTCTCGCAGTATACACATCGATAGTCAATTTCTAAATCGAGTGCAAATGGAAATATAAATTAATGGGAGCAATTCTACGAGTAATCCCAAAGCTCGCAAGCTTAAAGGCGTTTGATGACGCAGATACTCTCTACATTAAACTAATGATACCGATCAACTTGTATAATGAAAACTAATTGGTGAGGATGGTATTTGTAATGGCGAGAAGTCCCCATATGGAACGTTATCCTGCAACTCTCTTACAACCTCAATGTTATATAAAAGAAATTTACATGTTTGAAAATGTAATTATTTATTCATCTAGTTCCTTATCACTAGTAGTATACGCAGTTTCAAGTAGGAGTGTGGCTTTTTCTAAACATTAGCAGACACTGAAACTATATTTTATACTTACTGAACATTATGCGTGAGTAGAATTCCCGAATTAGAAATAAGATTAGTTAAACTTTAACAGTATTATTATTAACAGTATGTATTAAATTATATATATATATATATTAAAATTATGATTATTAAACTTTAACCTTGTTAACGTTTTTACAAGCCAAATATGCGGATGAAAACCTTTTTAATTGTGATCTCTAGTTTTTGGACTTTTCACCTTAAGAAACATTCCACAAACAATTTGCTGAATAAACAAGACATTTGACGTCAACGAAAATAACAGGAAATAGCAACCAAAAATATTTCCCTAGTCTTTTATTGCAGTAGGTATAGCAGGTTACTTTTTACCACCTGTTCTTATATTCAAAAGAAAAAATAAGAAAGATGAGTTTTTAGAGAATCTCCCTTCAGGTAGGAATGAATTAATAAACCTCACATCATAGAATATTATAGTTTCCTTCATGGTAATTGGCAGGGCAGACTTAAAATATCACTTGCACCATTGTTAAGCCTAATTAGGGGTACTTAAGCCTACTAGCTTAGGTTACGCAAGGAAAGGAACTCTGTCACAAGAACAAATTTGTTATACCAAATACAATTTTTTTTCATCTTTATTTCATTTTGTTTCAATATTTGGTTTACTTTAATTGAAGGGAATTTAAGTTTGAAATGTAATTAAAATGCAATTAAGCCTCTCTAATTAATAATAATAATAAATTATTTGTCCAGGTGGGTTTTCCACGATAAACATCAAAGGAGACGTCAACAAGCAAAATAAAAAATTTGCTACCCCATTTATCATAATGACAATTATACTTCGAAATTGTTTTTAAAGTGGTTTAAAGAAGTTTTATTAACATTGGATAGACACTCATTCCATTGTAATGCAGGTGAACTATTAGATCTTGCCGATAAGAACGAAATAGATTCTTCACTGTGTCTTCCCTTCACACTACATACGCTTTACGAACTTTAGATACATCTTTTTTAAACCAAAAGGCAAAAAATGGATTGGCAAAAATAAAAAACTACCTAAAATAAACATTTCTAGATTAATTGACAGCGTATGGGGTTAGGCAGCTTACAAAATCAGTTCTAAACCCTATGAAGCCTACAAGAAATCACATATGTTTGAAATCCGGGATATTTTCTGAAAAAGGAAAACTTTCTAAGACTGTTGAAAAACAGGTTCTCCGAAGAAGGGCATATAACTTGTCATTCAGTCTGCTATCAACAACAGTTAATACATCTGAAAACTACAATATAAATAATATCAAGATTATTGATCTCAAAATGTGGAATAAATCATCTACGGAGAAAATGAGATTTTTCGAAACTAATAAATGACGCAATAGTCATGAGGTCATGACTAACTTTCGTTCAAAATCTTTTTTATAAATTAGATACGTCAAAATAAGTTGTAAATGTTAAAATACGTTTTCAGCATTAAAAATCTCATAGAAATGATATATCATAATTATGTTTAAAATATTTAGCATACTTTTATATTTTAACCGTCATTTTGATGGTGTTCCTGATGAGTTACAGCGAAGCATATTAAGACGCTCTTTCAGAATCAGAAGTCAGAATTTTAAAATTCCTTAACATAAAAAAGCCACATACAGACATAGGTACAGCAACCCAGTTTTATCGAATATTCATATATTCAGATTTTAACTATTTTAAATATGCTGATAACTGAAGCTGTAATTACAAACAATACAATACAATGAGGGAATAATATCAAAACACCACCACCACAAGTAAGTAGGAAGTAATAAAAAATAAGTTGATATACAAATACAGAAGCTTTCCGAACGTTTGTACAAAAATAGAAAATGAAAATGAAATGAAACAAAACACACAATCATAACGTTGTGTTTCTGTGTCATTTGCAGATGTTGAAAGTGTAATTTTAAGCACAAATACTCGGTTAATTATTGTGATTGTTACACAACATAGTTTGGTGTGCTAACTTGTAGAAGCAATTTAATATACATGACAAGGACAAATTTGGTAGGTAGAGAGAGAGAGAACCATACTGTAAACCTTGTAAGTTTGAGTGTTACACAAATTGAATGTTAAAATATCTACAAATGACACGACTAAATGTAAAATCTACTTTACCTTTCTTTTTTTCAATAGCCCCATGAGTTGGGGAGTTTCAGTGTGAATGGTTGTTAAAGTTTGAATAAATATAAATACGATTTAGTTAAAGCTTTAAAGCTGACATCAAAAGCTATTGTATGCCTTCATGAGATTCACAGAATTTAAAATCGGCGCCTCTGGAGACGAGTTACAAATTCCAATCTCTTAAATATTTGTCAAGAGATTGTAAATATCTCTAATCAAGACAAACTTGAAACTCGATGGGAATTAGATTCGCGTTTATGTTGAATTTATGATTAATTTTAACCGAAATTCCCAACGGTGAAGTGCTCCGCAGAATTTCTAAACATGTAATTTTGCGAATTTATATTCTTTTTCGGTTGACAACAATGGGCCGTGACGATTCGAATTTGAATTTTCGTAGGGGAAACTACATACATTAATAATAATTTTCTAACCTGCAATAGACGGTGCCATAAGAAGTTCGGAACTTCCATTTACTCTCGTTTTCCACGCTGTTATTCCTGGTATTCCCGGTGTTCCGTGATTGCCCGGCTTTCCCGTCCTTCCTCGAGGACCAGCGATGCCTGCAGAAAAGAAAAAATAAGACGTTAAAAGCTAGAACTTAATATTACAACGCAAATTATCTTTAAAGTTTCAACGTTCATGCATAAATGATGTAGCTTAAGCTTATTAGCACTGCACTTATCTTATTCATGTCGACGGCAATTTTAGTAAGAAAATGAAGCAAACTAATAGCTTATTTTCGTTTTGTCATAATTTCAATGTAATAACGGTAGTAGGTATTTTTTGTGTTTTAAACATATTGAAAAATGTGGGTATAAGACATTAATACCAGTGGAGACAAAATTTCGACGTTGCATAGATCCATGATGTACAGATCCTATTTTGGAGAAAATCACAGGTCCATTTTTAGTTCTTAAATCTGTACTGTACATCATTAAACTAATGGCGAAGTGATTGAGGTACAACATTTTAAAGAACTGAGAACACTAGGTATACATATACAAAATTACTTAACTCAATGAAAATTCTGCTAAAAAAAGTGAAAATATTTATGTTACCGTATCCTTTATTTCTAATTTAGTTGCTACTTCGTGTTTTCAAACACGATTTCCTCTAACCTGAAAATAGCAATCGAAATGTTAGAATGAAATGGTCAATATAGCCGCATTCCCTGTTATTTTGAGAGAAAAGTTTACAGGAACTTAATTCATGCATAAATTGAATATAGTGTATTTTGCCCAATTCAATTTTTGTCATTTTTCTTAAATGGCGCACCCTGTATTTTATTACAGATTTGAATAGTATTTTCTACGAGCCTTGAATAAGTGCTCATTTTGGACGACCTATGGTTTTTGATTTATTTAGTAACAATTTTGAAAATGTTTGCCCACCGAGATCACCAAATCTCACTCCCCTAAACTTTGTTCTGTGGTGATTTGTAAAACAGGAGAGATTTACCTACTACATCATGAAACTTCAAATTAGTGAGGCTTTTCCAGTTATTCAAAGAAACACCCTTCAAAATCTTAAGGCAACCCTCATGGTTGGCGATGTGCAAATTGAAACATTTTAGAACATTTAATATAAAATTTGTAATTCAATGTGTTCTTTTGTTCCATTTTAAAATTATGCGGTTCTTCGAGTAAATAATTATTATTAAGCGTTTCTGTTCTGTAGTCCAAACATTTTGTATTGCTCCAAAAAAATTTGGCAATTTTTAATTTTATCACTAAATAATTCAAAAACCCTTAGCAAAATGTAATACAAAGTAGTACCTATTGAAAGCTCGTAGGAAATGCTATTCAAATATGTAAGAAAATACAGGGTTTGCCATTTAAGAAAAATGAGGAAAAGGATATTGAGCAAAATGAACTACTATATACACCGTGTCCAAGATAAGAATGCAAAGCATGGGGATCTTGAAGAAGATACAGGGTGGCTTAAATTAGAAAAAAGTTGCGCTATTTAGAGTATGTTCACATGCTGGCCGCAAAAGTTCATTATTGTTTATCGTTTTCAAAATTCTCAAAAAAATGTGATTTTTTGGATTTTCGTTTCTTTTCATTTTTTTATTTATTTTAACTGATATTAAAAAACTACCGGCACTTTCTCATTGCCACTTTTTAAGCTCTACAAAATGGCGTGTTCAAATTTTTAATCCGACGTTTCGTATCCGAGAAACCATCATCAACTTTATTTTTTTATATGGCCTCAAACAAAGAGACACTCTGTATTCGGTAGCATTATTCATTACAAATTGAACGATGTATCACACATTATGGTTTTGAAGCCAAAAAATGGGAAAAACGTGAGTTATAAGGTTTTTTATTTTTTAAATTAGTAGGCATTGGAATAATCGCAATATTTATGTTTTATCTGTCACATTATTGTTGAAAACGTAATTTGGTGTTGTGTAAGTTGTTTTTACGGGAATTTGAAGTGTTTTAATTTTTGTTCTTGTTAAAGTTACTTATTCGTTAGTTTGTTGCTTTGTGCCTTTAATTTATTTACAAGTGTTACCATGGAAAGAAAACGTTTCACAAACGAAGAAAAATTTGATATGTTGACGTGTTACATCTTGTGCCGCAAAAATTGTGTAGCTGCTGAACATATGTACTCTGATAATTATCCTGAACGAAGACAACCCGAAAAATCCATTTTTAGACGTTTGGTATCTAATTTAAAGGAATTTGGCTCATTTAAAAAACCTGTTGTATCTCGTAAAAAACAATCCAACGAAGAAAAGGCGACTACTGTTTTACAAATGGTTGTTGAAAATCCTGAAATATCAACAAGACTAATTGAACGTCGAACTGGAGTAGCCAAATCTACTAGCCCATTTCGTTTTACAAAAGAATAAATTTCATCCCTATAAATTTAGAATTTGCCAGGGTCTTAGACCTGGTGACGAGAGAAGGCGAGCAAGTTTTTGTGAATGGTATACCAGAAAATGTGAAGAAGATCAAAATTTTCCTTTTAAAGTAATTTGGTCTGATGAGAGCATGATAACCAACAATGGCATTTTCAACCGGCGTAACAAACATTATTGGGCAACAGACAATCCGCATTTAATAAAAGAAGCAAGGCATCAACATCGATTTGGATTTAATCTGTGGGTAGGCATTTTGGGTGGCAGAATAATAGGACCTTTCATTTATCACAACAATTTAAATTCCGAACGATATCTCGACCTACTGCAGATTGATTTGGAGAATGCCTTGGATGAATTACCATTACTTATGGTTAACAACTGCTGGTTTCAGCAAGATGGTGCCCCAGCGCATAATTCAAGAAATGTGCGAGAATATTATTGTCCCAGAGGTTTCCTGGAAAATGCATTGGAACTCACAGTGAAGTAGCCTGGCCAACCCGATCACCTGACTTAAACCCATTGGATTTTTTCCTGTGGGGTTATTTAAAAAACCAAGTGTATGACGCCATTTTTGAAAATGAAGAACAGTTATTGGCATTGGTTTTAGCAGCAGTTAATACAATCACACCAGAAATGTTAGACCATGTTTTGAATTCTTCTATAGACAGAGCATACTTGTGTCTAGAAAATAATGGCAACCTATTTGAGCAATTATTATAATTTTTTGACATTGTGTTTCTGTTATTGTACCAGCGCCTACTAATTTAAAAAATAAAAAACCTTATAACTCACGTTTTTCCCATTTTTTGGCTTCAAAACCATAATGTGTGATACATCGTTGAATTTGTAATGAATAATGCTACCGAATACAGAGTGTCTCTTTGTTTGAGGCCATATAAAAAAATAAAGTTGATGATGGTTTCAGCATGTGAACATACTCTAAATAGCGCAACTTTTTTCTAATTTAAGCCACCCTGTATCTTCTACCGTTTTCAACATCCCCATGCTGTGCATTCTTATCTTGGACACGGTGTATAGGTACGTCGAGAAAAGAGTATATACAAAAATATTTTTACACGATGCTCCCACTTGTTGATTGCAATAATATGTTATTAATTTTTCTAATTAACAGTATAAGCGTAATATTTCGCGCCCAAATCGTTGGGATACCCCACAGGGTTGTTAATTTGGAAACCAGGATGTCGATCTATTTAAAAAAGACATGTATATTGCACGACAGGAACACAATAATAACTGCGTTTCCTGGAAACCTGACTTTAAATTTATCTAAAAATTTAGACCTACAAGGAGTACAAATTTGAATTTTGTACAATTTGTATAAGTCAAAATTTAATGAGGAGAGCATTATTGTAGTAGATTTAGTGCCTGTATAACTGCTACTATGGTGAATTATTAAATAAAAACGCAATGCAGTTGAAAGAAAATTAATTGAAAGTGATGTTTATTAGCTGAGCGCACTGACGTTAGTATATGACCTGTAAAGAAACTTGAATTAAACCCCTTGGACTTTAATTAAACGAACTGTTTATGACTTTAGTACGTAACGATAGGCTTTATATAGACGAGTCTGTTTATAGCCGATTGATGCTATTAAAAGGATTTAAGTTACAAATTCAGTATGATAATTACGATTACTGATTAACTATAAATAAGATAATGTCTACAATGTCTAATAGTTTATAATGTACAGTGCTAACAATATTATTACTGGAATATTTTATGAGATATAACAATTGTTTTCATTTTCAGCAACTTTCGTGCCTACACAAATTTCAGTACCAGTAAGTTATTTAAACTCTCTAATTTTACGTATCGAATCAAAGTTTTAATGGACAAGGGAATTAATGCAAAATATGAATTTGGAATTTATAGCCATTAAATACATTTTATATTCCTTCTCATTGCAAGTAAGTACATAAAATAGATTCAACCATTTTTGTCTGTTTTATAATTTTCCTCAATTACGAGAAAATCGAGGGGTGGTTTTGTCAATTAATTTGAAAAGATTACCTTGAAGAAGTACCTAATACGACAAATTTTACATTAATGAATATCTGAGTATAAAATAGGATATATAATTACCAATTGAGACCAAGACCAACAAGAGACCCATTGAAACATGTAATTGGGTTACTTCAAGCGCATTATAAATTATAAAGGAATAAGGGATAATTGAAGGCTATAAATTAAATACGTTAATATTTTGGATTTTAATCATATTTCCCGTCCATTTACTGTGGATGCAGGTTGAAATCCTGACAATCGCTGAAAGGCATTTGTTATATAACGCAATACCAAAATTGAATAATAAAACAGTTACATTATTATCAATTCGAAAATAGTCTATTCCTATAAATGCCACTAAATCATTGAGTTGCTTACGTGACTAGCCCCCTTCGTAAAGGTAAGATAATCTGTTGTAGTTGTAAATATTAATTTAATAATTCCTTACCTTGAGTGCTTTATTATTCCTGTATATTATACAAAGTTGGCCAATAGCAGGGTCGGAGTTAAACGTCCTTCATATTTATTTCAAAGGAAAATAAAATCCATTTTAGCACATTAAAGGTATAGATAGAAATTAGGGTTTCCATACCCCATTCACTCTTAGAGGGTTAGTTATTTAAGAAGAAATGTATCATTGCGCTCATAAACAATTTATTATAAGAGAATTTTCAAATTGATAATAATTGATATAAGATTCCTGGATTAGATTATCAAAAAGCGTTGTAAAATGTATTCGAAAAACGGGGTGAAGAAAAATTCCGATTTAAGATTTGACAGTATTACAGAATAATTATTAATGAATCAGCTTGTATAATGATACAACTAAGGTAGGTACCTATACTGTGAACTGTGACATTGACATTGATTGTTCAGAAAATTATGGTGATCTATCAATTTAATATCTCATGAACACAATATTAAGAACTTGTGAAAGAAAATTGAGGACGACAAAAACAGAAATTAATTTTCCCTCCCCATTCATAACTCAATACCGCTTTTAAAATTTTTATACCTTGAACAGAATCCTCAGATGTGCCCTCAATCATAAATGCGTAAATCACACAGAGATATACATTTTAATTACATTTAGAACACGAATACATGTACAGCAAAAATCAATTGTAAATTATCATTTGAAAACGAAGGAAATGCGTGCTTAATTCTATTGGGAATAACGAAAACGGCAAACTTTAGCCAATGACTATGGAAACTCTAAAACATTTCAGTGAAATTTTAAATTCTACCTACCCGATGGGCCTTGTGGTCCCGGAGGTCCTTGTGGTCCCTTTAGTCCTGGGAGACCTGAAAATAAAATTAGAAAATAAGATTAAATGTTGATTATATCACATCTATTATTTATTTTCAATCTTGCGGACTCGGTGATATAAACAAATTCGCTTTCGGGCATTGAAACATCAAAGTCTTTGCACCAAACTCACTTTATTTATCCCTCTTTCTATACTACGTTCGTGAACACGCGTTCGTTCCTTAAAATAAAAACAGTAACAATGTAACTAAATTTATGCATTCACATTTCGTGTTGTAAAATTTGCATGTAATATTACAGATCTCCGTCTAGTTTACGAGTTGCAATTACACAGTATTGTTTCTTAATTAAACTGAAATGCAAATTTTATTACTTTTTGTGCTGCAACTGAAACAACTGTGTCGTGTTGTATCGATTAATAACGCTTGACGGTTTTTATTACCCAAAAAGCATCAAAACGATATGAAACAAGAGTTTATTAATTTGTTGACATTTTTATGAAAACGCAAACCCTTTTTATTACCTTACCATTTAATAAAACTTCTTGTACAAAATAGGTGTATTGTAAACAGTTTATAACCATGGAAAAATGTGGTCGTGATTTGATTAGCTCTTGCTTCCTCTTTTTCAAAGTTTGTTATATGTATGCAGGGTAATAGATGCTTCATAAAATTTTGATGTTTTCAGACACTACTCTACTAAGGTGTAATTTGTTGTAGGTAAAATAAATATTAAAATGCACGATTAATAATAATAATTTTTCATTTACAATAGACACTATATGGAGCAGTCACTTAAAGAATTTAAAAATTTCAGTGTTTTGATAACAAATTTTCAACTGTTTATTATATTTTATGTTTTAGAAATAAATTAATAACGATCTTACCCAATTTGTTGAACTCATTGATAGATAGTTTTTATGAATTGTTCCATTTAGCTCTGTAAATATGTAAATGAAAAGACTTTGAGCTAAAATTTATTTATTTTTCTGGTGGCTATCGATTTCGGTCTACACATAGACCATCTTCAGGCCGTGCTGAAATTAACATAGATGAGTGACAAAATATGTGACAAATGATGATTATATGTTACCGTCTTATGCTGTTGTGAAATGGAAACGATAAGATAGATGGGCAATCGTCTCTTAAAGAGAATAAAATGGTAGC
Organism: Pyrocoelia pectoralis; assembly: GCA_036250285.1. Classification (NCBI taxonomy): domain Eukaryota; kingdom Metazoa; phylum Arthropoda; class Insecta; order Coleoptera; family Lampyridae; genus Pyrocoelia; species Pyrocoelia pectoralis. The sequence goes on along the minus strand of CM070075.1, from coordinate 80,350,705 downwards.
GAAACACTATATATGTGTTTATTTTTATAGTGTTTCGCTACCATTTTATTCTCTTTACGAGACGATTGCCCATCTATCTTATCGTTTCCATTTCACAACAGCATAAGACGGTAACATATAATCATCATTTGTCACATATTTTGTCACTCATCTATGTTAATTTCAGCACGGCCTGAAGATGGTCTATGTGTAGACCGAAATCGATAGCCACCAGAAAAATAAATAAATTTTAGCTCAAAGTCTTTTCATTGATAGACTTTTATATTTCTTATAACCTAGGAATTAACATATTTCGTATTATACGTACCTATGCGTAGGCACTTAACACTCGAAATTTATTATTAAACCTGCTTTGTGTATAATTAGTTTTATGCACATTTATATTTATTTTAATTTAATTATTAATTAATTAATTATTTTAAGTAATAATTTTTTTCCTACTTTCCCCCGTATTAATGTGGAAGATGTTAATGTGCAAAAATGCGTTAGTATTTTACAAAAACATTAAAATACCAAATAAATTGGAAGACCAATGGAAGTGAATTAAAAAAAAAACGTAGTCGAAAAGAATAAAAAGTTTAAAAGTTTTTCAAAAAATGGACTCATTTAGATGGCGCGTGACGGCGTGGCATGCTATCAATCAAGTGATCTATAGCTGGCTGTGGTATATCGTTCCAAGTTTCTTGAATCCGTAGCTGGAGATCGTGTAAGCTATCTGAAGGGTGTGGTAAATTACCTAGTAGCCTACCGATCGCATCCCACACATGTTCAATGGGCGACAAATCAGGCGACCAAGCAGACCATAGGAGGATGGCAATGTTAGCTTCTGTTGTAGCCCTTATTGTATGAGGGCGCGCGTTATCCTGTTGGTAAATGGGATTTTCTAGCTCCTGAAGATATGGAAGCGCAACGGGTTCTAGCACATTGTCAATGTAATCAGCTGCGTTTAGGCAAGTTTTGCATTGCTTACGTTCCAAAAAACAAAAAAACATAACCGTTCTTCATCTCATCGTCACAACAAATTTTCGTATCTCCTACAAATCATTATTAAATTATAAAAGGGGAGGCTTTGTGTTTTTATTATTCGAATTTTTTAACTAGGTGATTGCCCCCTTTGGATTAATTCATGATTCCCCTACGTTAATCAAAAACGAGGTTTTTGAATCCTAATTAGTCTTTTAATTTTCACTATTGGCCAGTTTTGCCATTGACGGGACTTGTCTTTCAGTACTTTCGGGTACTTATCTACAAAAAAAACAAAAAACATAAACCATCATCCTTCGCTTCATTAAAAATTTTAATTTATTAAATTATCATTATCTAAGGGGAGGTTTTAAGTTATTTTATTAATTCAATCACTACCCCTTTTTGAGCCTCTGACTCCACCATCCATTTTCGGAGCCTATCAAAGTTTAAGGTTAGCTGCACAGATGTTTAAACTCGAAAACTCGAAGCCACGGAGGATTAATCTCAAAATTTTTAATTTCACTACATCTTAAGTTTTAGGTACAACACGGATTACTTTCATATAGTTACTAATGTCAATATGTTTGTGTTATCACCTGATCTTTTAATGTTACGTGAATCATTGCCGTTAAGTCACGTTAAGCCGGTCTTTGTACTAGAGTATGAAGTAACTAGTTTTTACAAATTGTTTACCTATCGGTACATTTAAGACTTTTGTGGTGATCGGAAGTATAATTAAATAGGTAAATTGTGAAATTGTTCCTCCGTGTCGGGTTCGTGTTTTCTAGTTTAAAAATCTGTGCTTGTGCAATTGCTAATTAAATCGTAAACGTTATTTAATTACTTATAGTGTCAGTAGTTCCAATCGTCCATGATGAGGAGCGCACAGTGATACTAACGGCAAGTTTTTGATCATTGTTATTTAAAATCCTTAATATTACTTTGTCATCTATGTGATTTGATTACATTTAAATAGTACAATAACGACAAATTTCCAAAAGAGTTTCCTCTACAGAGTTATCCAGTTTATTCCACAGGGTATCCCAAAAAGGAAAATGTATTGAGGTTGTATCTTTTTTAATGAAAAGCGTCATATATTGTTACATTTTCGTTTAATTGTTTAAATACTCAACATCTATCATTTAAATCCTTTCTTCTATACTTTTTAGTACGTTCGAACACTTTCCCACATCGTAATCCAGAAATCTTATACCGCTCGGCCACCTTCTTGAATTTGTCACAAGTTTAACATGCCGATGCTATAGTTTCCCACTTTTATTTTCTTGAATAATAAACCTTCTCTCGCATGCATTCTTTTGACCTCTTATTTCATCTTCATTCACATTGTAAACCCTATGCTTTACCTTTTGTTGATTTGATTTTCTAAATATCATTTCTGTCAATTGGGCTACCATATCTTCTATTTACGTTATTGTTTGTGTTTCCTTACTATCCTCTTGAAGTATTGCTTCTGTTATTGTCCTGTTCTTTATTTGCCTTTAAGCCCTTTATATCCTGACCTCAATGTGATATAATCTCAGATTTGTATTTCCTTTACGCTTTGTATTTAGTACGCTACTGGTACATCATTTTAGTTCTTTTTTTATTTCTTTTTTTAAATTTAATATCCTTTAATTTCTTAACTTCCAAAATAGTTCCGTTGTACTTAACTTTTACAATAATCTTAACTATTTTCTTCAGTTTGAGCTCCCATTCCTGTTCTTGTCTCTTCCTCTTCCTCCTTTGACAAAATTAATTAACTGTTGTTGCTTTTGATATTGCTGCTCGATAAGTAGAGCTCCTCTCCTCTTCTTTTAAGATTTGTTCTTTACGAAGATCCAAATACCAGACGTGGTCTGTGTGTATAAAGTTTTGGCGTACTCAGCCCATATGAACCTTGCTTGGTTTTTGTATTGATCAAAAGTCTTCCAGATAACTTGGATTCTTAAATATTTCTCCATTTTCCATTCGCCCATGCTTTGACTCGTCCTTCCAAGTAATCCTCCATAAGGTTCATTTGTTATTCTTTTTTTAGCATCTGGTTCCTCCAATAATTTTATAGCGTTAACGTTTCTTATAAGTAATCGCCAGATAATAGCGTTAAATTAAAACAAAAACAAATAAAAACTTGTTAAAATTTTTTTACTGTTAACACTAACATCGTCATAGTGTGAGACAAGAGCTCCTACATATGTTTTCCGGAATGTAAAATTTTCAAGGCCATAATTTAGAAGTTGGTAAGGTACTTAATGTATGTATAAAGATGAAATAACCTTAGAAATCTCGACAAAAGACTTTATGGTTCGATTGTCAATACTATTCAGTATTAAGTTCTACGATATAATTTATTCAATTATGTTTGAAACAAACTTAATAAAGCCAGTAAATACCATTTCTCGTATGTCAGTATTGTAAAAACTAATTAACTGTAGTTCTAAACAGCATCGTGGGTTTTGTGACAAATGCGGAACACAAAACAACTCTCAAAATGAGCTTTGTAATTAATATACTCATCCTTCAGTAATAAATTTTTCAAACTTTGAGGTTTATTATAATTATTTATTAAGCTTTCACATTCGTTGAACTTAATGGCCTAGATCTATATGAATATACGGTAGATAATTTTTCAGTTCTCAAATTATAATTTTTATTTAACTAAACATAAATTCAATTTAGTTCCCCGTTGGAATTTATAATTTAAGAGAAGAAAATGTGAAAGAAAATGAACTGTTTTATTTAAAAGTTAGAGAATGGGCTTCTAAGAGACAAAAATCGGTATAAAAAAGGCTGTCAGCATCAGATGTTCAGAAACAGATTTTAATTTAAATAAGTCAGCAAAAATTTACATCGCCTGATTATTTCTCGAAAAGAACTGTGCACAAAGTCGAATTAACTGATAATTATGGACGCTTAATTAAGTTACTAAGTTTACTGAAGTAAAATCGTATTATTTTCTCTTGTTTTACACAGTTTTCTAATATATAAAGTTGAATGTCACAAATCGGTGTTTTGCGGATTATGAGCCCTTGCCCCAAAGTTTTTTGGTTATGATGAAAACTGCACACGTGCATGTCGGGCCGTCCGTCCGTCACTTTTCTATGACGCGAATAGACCAAAGGGCTTGGGGATGTACAATCAATAGAGCTCGACGAGCTGAATATTTTTCACATACAACGTACCCTAGTGAATGGTTTGGCCACAATATGGCCGAGAAGTAAAAAGACCGCGGGCGAAGCTGTGGGTAATTATTTAAAAAACAGAATCATTTCAAAAAATATCTGATGAAAATAGACAAAAAGATAGTTCAATTTCTCACAAATTGGAACAGTTCCAACCACGTGACCTTTTGTTAAATAATATTATATTAAGAATACCTTTTTCCGCGATATCTATAGGTATTGTAACGTTCAAATTAATTTGGCCAGTTTTTTATTTTTTTAACTGCTGTTATGAGCTATTCATTTCGTAGACTACATTTTTCTTCGAGTTGCAAAATTCTTCAAATTCCTGTATAATAACTTCTTCTTTTTCTGTATCTTCTATTGTGTAACTCAACCTCATCTTCACCGGCCAAAGACATTTGCTTTAATCTTCAGTTCAGTAGCACTCATATAAATGTTGTAAGTTTGTTTAAATTTCCTCCAGTTAGCAATGCTTTTGCTGGTGGATGTCTTAATTCATTGTTTCTTGTATTGCTTTCTTCGATAATATTAATTTTTAACAAATAGTTTCAAATTCACTAGCTGCCGTACTTGACACCATTTTGCACATCTTTCCACTTGTTTCCTTTTATTCCGGAAGCTAAAGAAATAAAGGATTCACTTCTGGCGGAGATTCACATGAGACTCCATCAATAGTGTCAGGGGTATTTTGACGGTGCAAAGGTAAGATTTTACTGATTAATTATAAAGTAAATGTAACTTGATGAGTAGAAGTGATCTAATCCGTGATTTTTCAGTGTATCAAGTTTAATAAATCATCAGAACTAAATTAGGCAAATTCAAACACTAAACATAACGTTTGAATAATTGCAATAGCAAACTACTGTATTTGACAGGCAAATGCGCAACTAATTGCGTATAAAATATTTAACGACGATCATAGTGGTCATATTAAATTAGGTACTTGCACAATGCCTCTTTTTCGGATGTACTACTATATCGAAAATTATTCATTTTCTTTACTCAACAACAGGGATGACAACGAAATTTATTAAGATTTCGTTCATTAAAGGAAATAAATTTTAATTATTTCCGAAAGATCCTGTATACGCAATGTAAATCCTGTTTAATCTCAAATGTATACCTAAATTTGAATCAGCAACTCGTAAATTGAAAACACGCTGTTAATGAGTTTTTCCTTTTACTATACTAAACACACACGGGATAAGCCTTCAGGTACAGAAACAAAATTATTTTTTCTCAAATTCTTCTTCTATTACACGCTTACTGAAAAAAAACCCGGAATTTTCCCGACCCAGTTAATCCGATAACGCGTGTTTGTTTAACTTGTTTTTCCGCTATTTTGCTTTAATCTGCAATAGAATAAGTGCTACCAGTAAGAAAGAATAGGAACTAGAATTAGATTTCAATGAAGTTACTAAAGTAGTGTTCACCAACGCAGTCAATAAAAAGTATAGTCAAAAGTTTGTAAGTATAATAAGGGTGAAAAATTACCGTCTGTTCCATTACGTCCGTCTTTCCCGCGTTCTCCCGGCCTTCCGTTAATTCCGGGCATTCCATCGTGGCCATTCCTTCCGGGTTTGCCGTCAAATCCGGGCTCCCCGGGGACACCATCTCTTCCATCTAACCCCGTTCTGCCCATAGTTCCCTTTCACCAGTATCACCGGGATAACCTGTAAAATAATAACACTTTTAAGAATTTCACCTTTTTCTTATTCGACACTTGCTCAGCTGTTTCTGTTTATTATTACAAAAGCGCTTTGATATTAAAGGAGCGTAAACTCGACATGAAGCTCTACGATTAAACAGATTTTGCAGATTATAAGCTATAAGAGAAATATCATACAAGAACAACTTAACATAATATTACTTTCAAATACTTTTAAGGAAAATTTATTGCTCCGACGGGTTTAATAATTTTCCTCGCATTTTTATTTTGAATAGCCAAACCTTTAATCGCCGACCGCTTTTAAGTGTACCACAGTCTCTCATTAATCATATCTAACCTATTTTCTAAATTTAATTCCACTTTTTATGAATTTTTCATGAACAATTCGTCAAAATTCAGCATGCGTTTGATAGATGTATTAAAGAAGCGCTGTGTAGGGGGATTATTACAAATTTTATCGATAATAATTATACACACAAATTCGTTTCCTCGTGTTAAACCTAGCAATTTAGTGTCTCAAAAGGTTAATCTTTGATTCGTAGATTGTAATGGAAAACGTTTAGAAATTTTAGTGTAGGTCGATACTGAAATTCTAAACAAGTGTTTTTTAGCACTCTTCAGTGCAGGAATTGCAAAATTTTTTGAACCTGTGTGCACTATGCTACACGTTGTGACAATGATTAATGCTTGTTTTTTTATGGATACGTATGGAAATTATATCCCAAAGGTGCCGGAAACCACAAAAAAGTACAAAAGCAATAAGAGAAGTGACAGTAGAGGGGAAATGAGTGATTTCCGTTAAAATTTTCATCGTGTTCATAATAAAAAACTACAAGTTTTTACTTTACATTCGTAATACTTAAAACAGTAGTCATTTTCTAATGATCTAACTTCTAATTAGGAACCTATTTCACAGTATAACGTTACAGTTATTATACAGCGTGTCTCAGAACTTGAACGACAAAATTATACCATTTATTCTAGAGGTCATTCTGACCAAAAAACTTCATAAGTACTAGTAGGTGTTTGTCACTTACTCCTCGTTTCGGAGATATCGAGAGAAATTGTTAAAGCAATTAAACAATAAAAACCAATTATCAAGTAGATTTTTGGCATCTGTTTGTTGCCTAAAAAATTCGATTCACCTTAAACCCTAAAGGAACGGATTGTACCACAAAGAAATTCGCCCCTAAATACACGGTGTTAAGAATAAATGAAAAAGAAGAAGAATTTACTGTATTCTGAAACAGACGCATTTGAATTCAGAAAAATAATTTTTATTTTGTTTAATTCTCCACACTTTTTTAATCCAGATAGCATTTGTCATTTTTAACATACCAAGCAAACGTGTTGTTGGTTGTTTAGAGCTCTATCGTAAACAGAAACACCAATATGAAATTGTCTGCCTAATGTGCTTCAGCAAACTGTGTGAAAAGCGATTAACAGGTTCAAAAAGTTTCGCCATGAAGCCATGAGTCGACGAAGAAAACTTTTCGGAAGCGTCTGCAACGAAATCTCCATGAGAAAATGCTCTCGCTAGATTGGTATTAGTGATTGGTCAGAAAAATTGTTAAAAAGGAGCAGGAGCTCAAGCTTTACAAACGCCAAAAATTACAGCACCTCACAGCCGATAACAAGCGCACACAATTTGAAAGATGCCGCCAACTGCACATGGAAGCTGAAAATCGGCGATGCAAAGAGTTCATTCCACAAACGAGTTGTTCACCGTAGAACATATCCACAATTGTCAAAACCATAGGATCTGATCCGCTAAAGCTCTTGGTACCATCTAGCATCGCCAAAAACCAAAGTTAGTCATGGTGTGCGCTGCAATTTTCACCAGTGGAAAAACATCTGCCGTTTCCGTAGCTATAAAGGGGTCACAATCTAGTATGACGTGTACTGGCACCATATTCTTTAATCTGTGGCCCAGCAGTACTTTAGGGACGTGAAATGGACTTTTCAGCGGGGCCCTGCCCTAGTCCACAGGACTAAATTGATTCAGCAGCAGCATGAGACATTTTCCAGATTATTTTCCGAATGGCTGCCCTCCTCGCCGTATCTCAATTCTATGGATTACAGTGTGTGATCGATTTTAAAATCCAGGGCCTCTACTGAATCAATCTATGCGACATGCATAGGATGTACCTACTGTCGCTGAAGAGACGAGTTCTTTGAATTCCTTGCTAACTAAGCGCAAGATCTATCGAGCACATTCTAATCGGGAGAGAACTCCCAAAAGGAAGTGGAGGTTCACATTCTATCGTAACAAGTGAAATTAAGCAACAGGTAGAGGTGACCACCATTACTGGGAGCCGAAATAAGTCAGATAATAACGTTCTAGAAAGATTAATGCGTTTTCTGAAGAGGTTTACTGAAGATTTTTTAAGTGGTTTGGAAAAATTTGGAAAGTGTTGAAATGTCTCAATTTTTTAAGGGATTATATGTTTAAAAATAAACATATTTTGAGACCATTAATTAGGTTGCGAATTTAAGAAAGTACTTCAGGTAAGCGTAAGCTCAAAGTGGAAGGTAAACCTTCCTATAAACTTAAATTAAATTTATCGTCATAATAAGTACTTATTTTCTTTTATTAAATAAATCGTAAAAAGACCCTTTAAATTGGCCAAAAATGTATTGTGTTGTATTTTAATACATCTGCACATAAATACTTTGATACTTGAATCGTTGGATTCGTTGAAAAATCTTGCAATTCTCGGAATTCTCCTTCAAATAAGCTGTTACAGTTAGAAAATTTTATTTTTCATTGCGTCACTAATGACTTGATAGATGGCGCTCCTTTTGCAAAAAAATGACATGACTAAAATGAAACCTATTATGCAAGCAAACTGAGAAAAAATATGTATCTCCCATAAAAGTTACATTTTCCCTTTACATTACATTACATTACATATCTCCGAGAAACGTCTTATATTACAATTCGCAAATGTGCCAGTAAAAATTTAATATAAATATGAGGTAAGAGCATCTCATACATGCCTTAGTAGGTACTTAGTCAATGGTACTATCAAGTTAAAAATCATTAATCCGTTGCTTTGTTTCTATGCATTAAAGGTAATGTTTCTATACATTCTCTCGTTCCAGAAAAGGAATAAAAATTGTTTATTGCCTACAGATAAAGATTATTTGTTTTTGTGTAGAATCTTTTATTCAACTACAACACGCATAAAAATACGTTAATTTATTGTTCTATGGTTAAACTAAGAATATCCTTTGTTATTTTGTAGATATTAATTTCATGGGTCGTATTTTACAATGCGACAATTATCACATAGTATTTTACGGTTAATTATATTAAAATAACCGACAACTTGTGAGCAAGTCCAGCATATAAAATGGGCTTAATCCAGTATTTCCAGATAGATATTATGACAAAGTCCCATTGTAAGGCACCCGAATAACATGAATTGATTCACTCATCCCCCATAATGTTATTTTATTAGTTATACATTAATTTCACTTCAAGGAATGTTTATGTAAAGTCAAGATTGCCAAATTATCGAGTAACTATGTTGATTCTTATGAAAAGTACAAAAATGTCATTATTGGCTCCGACCCCCCTAAATTATTCTGGAGTAAAAACGTTTAAGGCTTTTTTGCAGAGAAGAGATTTCTTCACCTATCAGCGGTATTAGATTTCTTCTATTTTCTGTGTTTTGGGTATCCTCTCAGTTATCATAGGTACTGAGCTTTTTACCTTTAGAGATTTCGTCAAAGATGAGCGAGTGTCCCGCCCTTGACGATCCCTTCTCGCCGTTGACTCTCAGACTCTGAGCGCATCTACCCTAATTACTAGGTTTAGTGGCGGCAGGTTCAAGAGAGTCTCCATAGTTGCCTCCGTAATGCCAAGGCAACCACATAAAGCACAAAGGATTACTAATGTAATTATGTGCCTTTTCAAGACAAGTTTATCTTTTGAAATCTCTGCTGAAACTGTTTCCGACAACAACTTCGATAAGCCTTCGAGTACGCCGAGTGCCCAATTATTGCTGTAGTTCTTGTCAATTTGGAGACATTAACCCCAAAATTTTTGATCATTTTGTTACTCAACACTACCACTTACTGTACAAACCGTGGGTCTGGACCACGGGGATTCACCTGAGTTCCTTTATGAGGGCGTACTATAACTACAATGAATTACCTATTTCACCTCTTGTACAAAGAGAGTAATTAATGCAAACGTACAATTTTGCTAGTTGCTCTGAAAACATTTGTGAGAAAGTCCTTGACATTGATTGTCGATTAGAAGATGGTTATTTGACTTTAATTCCATCAGCTGTAAGCACGTGTTTGTAAACACCCGAGTATGTTTGACATTTTAGTAATAAACACAGAATTATTATAATGCCGCCCTTAACTGTGATTGCTACTTCACCTAAAGACAAGGTAAAAGATTGTAAATTACGATAAGAGAGACTGTCACTAGAAAGGACGCTAAATACATAGGCAAGTACGTTTTGTCTTAGCACAATTGCTTATAGCCGCCCTAACTTTAATCTAACAAGTCTTATATAGCTAAACACATAATCGTAAACAATATTGTATGTCAAGGATCTCAAGTTTTCATAATACCTCTAGGTCCTATAGGTCCAGGTATCCCCGGAAAGCCGGTATCGCCACGATCTCCTTTAATACCAGGATTTCCTCGGGGTCCGCTAGGTCCGGGCGGTCCCGCAGGACAATATTCCTTTGTGGCTGAACAAAATCCTTGAATGGCCGCCAACTGGAAACAAAACGCTTATTGAAATATCAAATGGAAGAAATATTAGATTAACATAAACCACACTATTCGTATTTCCGCACGTTCAGAGATCCAAAGGACAGAATTAGTCGTAAGTGAAAATAATGGTAATTGTAACTTGTTCAGATGTGGAGTAAACAAAATTGAGCATTACTAATTCTATTTATACGCATCTGTCTTAATTTGACGTAAATTTACCATGAAAAACTGTAATGTAAACGCAACAGGTGCGCAAAGTCAATCAAAACACGCGTTTTCAGTTGTTTGTGTGCGACTTGTACCGATTTCCACAGACAAAGCGCTGTCATATTGACGTTCGCAATAATATTACTTATTGATTGCTGGAAGTTTTTTTAAGAGTAAGGGAAACAGTTTTGCACACAAATGTATCTACTTTTCTAAGTACAAAACCGAAAATGAAAGTGATGTTGCAAGTATAATCCATTAATCCCCAAAATCACTCAAATGTACCCCCTCACATTTAAACAATTGAAACCCTACACAGACACATTATAAAATGGAAAAATCCAATTCAATTCCTAATAAATTAATGGCTATCAAAAATTAAAATATTCAAGGGCTTAGAAAGGTGGCCACTAGAGAAATGCTGGGTTCCCATTCAAAACAGATTTTAACATTAAAAAATTAAAAAGCAATATTGCCATCAAATCGTGAAAGTTATAAGCTTATCACTTTTCTTGTTCCGAAATGAAATTAATTATCTTTAACAAATACAAAATATAAGTTCGCTTTCCAAATTATATTCGATTTCCATTTATTTCAAATTTACTGCTTCATTAATTTGTCCACATGCGCCTGTAATTGACTTAATCTTCCAGATTTTAGGTTTTTTTTCCAGATAGCTTTAATTATCTACCCACAGTGTATAAATTGGATACTGATTCGTATCGGACGATAATTGAGAAGCGCCATTTAACTACGCTTAAGGAAACGAATTTCCAATTATCTCCACCTTTTCATTGCTAAACATTTTCTCGAAATAATATAAGTGAAACCAAATCTGGTCGTAATTTTCATGAAATTTAATGCTCTGTGTTCCAAAATGAATTTAAAGTTCCTTTCTGTGTTTAAAAGGAGGATCTCATTTACGATATGCAACTTGTCAAATCAGGCGCACTTAATCTATCGAAAGGGAACATGCGAGGTCCTTAATTATTAAAGTTATGCATTTTATTTTAATTAGATTTTAAAACGTTTAGCAGAAAGGGATGTACTTAATATTAAAAAATAAATGTCAAAAAGAAATATAATGATTGACAGTTGGTACAATGCACAAATAAAGGATACGAACCATTACTTATTTGTAAAGTATTTATAAACATACAGGGTGCTTCTAATAATCGTGGTTCCGTGTCGACCTGTTTTTTAAATGGAACTCTTATATTTGATGTCATATTCCGATTGCTCTGTTAAAATGCTCTATGTCAATATTTTTGTTTTTTGTTTTAAATGCATCGTTCCCAAGTTATGAATTTTTTTCGTGAAAAACATGCTCTGATTAAAAAATACTTAGACTCGTTCAGTTTTGAAATTTTGGGCCAATTTTTGGTACACAAATTAGTAAAGGTCGTTCCTTAGTGAATATACAAATATTTATCGATTTAATTATACAGTGTGTTTACAATAATTCGTAAAGTTTTGTAAATTTCGAATTCGAATAGGAAAAGCTTTATTATTTTAAATGGAACACCAGTAAAAACTACTAGTTTTAGAAGACACATAGTACAGATATGAATGGTAGAGATTGAAAAACTTTATTGACCTACATAATAATATACAGGGTGTTCCATTTAAAATAACAAAGTTTTGCCTATTCGAAATTTACAAAACTTTACAAATTATTGCAAAACACTCTGTATACCTATGTACGATTCATATAATAGATAGTTATTGTTATTCGTTATTTAAGATATTCATGTTCTTGTACCACTTAGTATTACGTATTAGTTTAGTTTTGACATTCCCACGAAACCCTTTAGCTTTAGTCATAACTCATAAAGATTCAGTCAAGCGTACTACCCTTTTATACAATGTACTTTAAACGTCAATCAGCCTTAACTTAAGCCTAAGCATGCAGTTCCATTTACCAACTGTGAAGCTGGTACCTCTTGGTACCTGTTCCCCGATTTCCCTTAACTGTAAGACTCAACCAATCAGAATACTGTATTTTTCCACCCTTAAATAGCAATAATTAATAAACGAGTTATTAGTGCTAGCGCGTTTTCTCATTATGATTACACCCGAGTGTGTCACGTTAATTGTGGCATGATATAATTGTTTATCAGCGTCACCAACAACCTAATTAAATAGACAAATATTTGTATATTCACTAAGGAACGACCTTTACTAATTTGTGTACCAAAAATTGACTCAAAATTTTAAAACTGAACGAGCCTAAGCACTTTTTAATCACACCATGTTTTTTCAGAAAAATGATGAAAAAAATTCATGGGAACACTGCATTTAATACAAAAAACAAAAATATGCACACAGAGCATTTTAAGAGAGCAATCGGAATACCCTGTATATTGAAGTTGGCATGGGTAAAGAAACATTTTATTCCACGAAAAGCTGCAAGTGAGGTAACTTCAAAACAAAAGTAAAGCTTTCTAAAGTCAGCCAAATAGAGGAATTTCTTCATTTTCATAAAAAATGTTGATGTGCTCCAAGGTAGTGTAAGTATTGATTGAAGAGTTTGAAACAGGATTAATCTTCTCCAAAGGTGAAGAACTGAAGATGAGGTCTTAAAGTTTGTTAGAGATCAATTTTCTGTACTTTTCAACATTTTTCATCAGTTTAGAACCTTTCCAGGTAGAAACCTTTGAACTTGCAGCAAGAATTCAAATTACAATCAACTCATTTATTGTATACTGTAAGATGGTTTATGTAAATCATAATATCACATTTTTTATATCTATTTGATATTTTTTAATTAATAATAATTTGTTCGTGTTACACACGTCATCAGTAGTAGGTAATAAAACTAACATTAAGTTGATAAATCTATAGATAGTTAATTACTATCATTATCGTAAAGAATTTCATTATAATTGTAATAAGCTTTACGGTTTTTATTACTGATTTGAATTCTTTAGATTTCAAATTTCCTATGTTTTCATTTAACTTGTTAAAAAACATTGGGCAAAAGTAATTAATTCAAAATTTACTTTAATTATCTTTCGTTTTAATTAATTCAATATTATTTTTAAATCTGGTGTTATGCATGTGTATATTCGCATGAAGAGTAGGTATATTGATTAAATATTAACCACCCGTCGCACCTGAAAAACAGAAAACTGAGAACGCAGATTAAAAACAACAGTTTGTTTGTCGAAGTGAGAAGGAACAAACGAAATCGAAAAATTCTTCATCACATTTCTGGCTTTCACTCGTTTACCAATGAAAATGAATTATTATGAGTAGTTTTTTTCCGTTTAATTATTCAAAATAAAATGTACCTACGGTGAACGATTTCTGAATTGACATAAAGCCAGTTACCAAATGTCATATGTGTTTCTTTCATACCAAGCAAACGAAACAATTACTTAGCATCTTTCGTTCATTTCCACCATTTATTTATATTCTTTATCCTTTACTCAAAAGTATTATTTATTATTTTCAGTTATTCAGTGATATTAAAATTGTACAGTATAGTTTCTCTAACAATTTTTTTAGGAGAATATTTGTAACGAAACTGGAAATGCAGCAATATAAGTTGTTTTTGGTTATGTTTGTTCATTATGAAATATTTTTCTTGCTATTGCTTTATATAATACATCAAAATCCGAATACATAATCTGAATATAAATACAGAATTCTAAAAAAACACATAGGTACACAGTAATATTTTAATCTTCAAACAAAGAGAGATTAGACCCTAAATATAAGTTGAGTAACAATTAATTAATGTTGAACATTGTTTAATAACAAGTAAGCTACATAAACTTATCATTACAAAGACACAATAAACCTGAACATATTTTATTCACGAATTTCTAAACTTGTGGGAAATGATTTAGAGCATTTCCAGTTGTTTCACATAATCCTTAATACATCAACAAAGTTCCAGTTCTGCAAAAAAAATTACAATGAAATAACAAGGTAGCAAAAAGACGCGGGGGAACAAAGCTAAAGATAAGTTTCAGAGCGATCGTATTATTGACTTGGACGTGCCTATTATGTCTATTGTTAAGAAAGCAGAGCCTACGAGGATTTATTGAAAGTTCTAAACTTCTCTACATTTAGACATGAAGTTAATCTATTTATCGAATTTGGAAACATTACGGTAACTTTAATTATAATAGAGGAAGTTTGCTTTTTCTCTGAACAAATAATTTTATAAATTGTGAGTATTCCAAGTTAAACTTAAATATTTCTGAAGTGAGATCTAATTTTTATCTGCATTCGCTTTTTACCATACTTGTATCATTCTGTTTTACTTGGGAGTATTTTTTAAACCTACTATCTCAAAGCTGCAACTACAAAATCACTGAAACGTAAAATTCAAGGCCGAATTCAAAGATACTGCCGTAAAAATTATTTTATTTATAAATATTAACAATTATGCTTATTTAACACGGAAAAGACCCTAGGCAGAAGTAAATAAAATAATAGACCCACTGAAGCTTGTGAGTAGGTCTAAAAATTTTTTTTACGTTTTAGTTCCTCCAAGCTGTAAGTGAAGAAACGATAACCCCAAAGGACTAAAATTAAAAATATAAAAAAACAAAGCACTTTTCTAACATTACAGTTCGTTAAAAAAGTTAATTTAATTCTCCAACACTCTCTTCCTATTTAAATATGTGTAAATTAAGCAAATCCTTGATGTTGGAGGGAAGGTCTGAATAAATTTTTGGTCATTAGTCAGAACGAGGTAAATGAAATCGTAATGAAATTAATTGAAGGAGTAACTTTTCCCACATTGTTACAAATTCTTGAAGATATAATAATTGTTCAAGTTAACTATGTATTTTACCATGTTCACGCCAACGCAACGTCTTAAACTTTATTTTTAGCTCTCCAATTTTAGCTCGCATATTGATTTGATAATAATCAAAGTAATCTATTTAAATAACTTAATTGCATTTCATTGAAATGTCTGTAAAGTTGAGGTTTATTAAGAAAATGCGAAGACTAAAACCAACAACAAATTTTATTAGGATATTATGCTTTACCAAGTAAATAGGTTTATAATTAATCCTCTCAAAGTACTTTCAAGAATTTATTCAAATTCTATTTAGGTTTCGGTCATTACGTTTCAGAAGTTTCTGACGGTAGCGTTTGGTATTACAAGAAAACATTGGGTAGAATCAGGTATTATGCAATTTTGTATAGGTACGCATTCCTCGTACGGTAATTTTGTTCAACTTTATTAAAAAGGCAAGTAGTAGGACATACATATTATGTATATTAGCGTCCCTCCCATATAATGGTTTAGAATTTTACTTAGCATAACTCTGCTTGCCCTCAATTTTAAATTGATCCTTTGCTTGTTAAATTTTAAAATAAGATGATAATGGAAGTATTGTATTGAGGTAAAAAAACATGTGGTTCTTGTATATTTTGGAGCTGGGTAAACAATATACGATATTACCATTTATTTATGTTTGTGTTTCGTTGTATTTCGTTAGAAGCTAAAACCACGCTATAGAGACAAAGAATGTTTTATTATATACATTTATCATTTTATAATTCCTAACTGCACGCTGAAAGCTTTATCCTTTACGAGCTATCGCAGAAATCTAATGGCAATGTAAAAATTTCATGTCACTGCTCCTTCCTAATTTTTCTAGCATATATCTAGTCTACTTCTGAGTTATTAAAACTCTTCTTTTTGACACAACGGCTCCTTCAATATTTCTAAGGGTTACCGGTTACGCCTGGAGCATTTTCCACTCTCGATTTAAATATGGTTCACAGAGGTTTTTATACAGATTGTAACCCAATCCCATTCTGTTCTCAATGGTTTACCATAGTGACAACAAGTCCATTCCTGTACAATATAGCAGAACATCGCGCACTATAATCTAACCTACCCAATTCACAGCCATATTTGGTCTGGTTTTGGTTTTGCGCAATTTGTTGGCGAATATGGGAAAAATTTCAGTATGCTAGATATAAAGATGTTGAAAAGTTTCATACAAACATTTCATTACGATTTCAATAAAACTTTGATGATTATTTTGTGCCATTAAACGTGTTACTTCAGTTATATAACTGTCACATAATAGATCATGAAGATTTGCAGTCATGCGTATATTTTCTATGGGCGTAAAGTGCTGTGGTAGTAAAAATACTCGAGAGTGGAGACGCATAATGCTTTTACAAGAATTAGGGCTTATAAAGTAGAACCCATCTTTATTAATAACACAGACGCGATACGTTATAAAACTCGAGTGACAAAATCGGAAGGTGATAATGACTTTCATGATTGCCTGACTGTAATTAGACGTGGCACTGTTTTTTAAGACAAAGGAATTGAATAGAATTGATTGTCTCACTAAGCGAGAAAGTTAATCTCGAAGACTAATTCTGTTACAAATTGCATGAGAATGTAGGTTTTTGTCTACCAAGAGATTAGTTTCGAACAAATGAAAAGATTTAATTAAGAACATGCCTAAAAATATATTATACTCGCCCGTAACTCAATATTTTTTTATCTGTTATAATAAATTTTCTTAGTTTTCCACATAAAGCTTTTCAGATGGTTGAGTTGAGGTAAATATTTGAGATTGAATTTGAAGGACAGTAAAAATGGTGCGGAGCAAGCGAAATCTATTTCCTTTCAACTTTCCTTTTTTACTGTCTTAGTTTGACAAAGAGATTAAAGGTTTACGCCGACTTTATTTTGTCATTATTTTGCTGTAACTAGGATTTTGTAGATTTGTTCGGAAGTTTAACAACACCTTATTTATTTTGATCACAATAAAATTACACATTTTACTACCTTAATTTTATGCCCTGTTTCCCTTCTAACGAAATTGGTAGTTTCGTATAACTTCGACGGTGACAGTTTTATTCCTATATTTAACTTTAGAACAAAAGGAGCGACTTTGATATGAACCGAATTCGACGAAAATATGAAAGCAATATTTAAATTTCAATTTGTTCTCACATTTTTTTACAAACGAAAAATTCCGTAACTGGAATGTTAAAATAATGAAAATTCTAATAGTCGTCGTGTTTATTCGTATCGAAGTCCTCCGGCGTTATTTTTTACATACCGTATTGATCTTGATGGAAAATGCTCTAATTGAATTTGGTATGTTCTCAATTTTTTTTAAAACAAGTTCAAAGTGCGATTCGTCAAATTATTCAAAAAGTTACAAACGAGAATATTGGTTTTTAAAGCTGTTTAGAGTGGTTTATGTGCTCATTGAAAGCATAATTCGCTTTAGGCAACAGAACTTGACAGATCCATGTTTGATAGACAGCTATTTTATCAAAGAAATGAATTACAGCTGCTGTGATTACAATAATACTACTTAGTGACTTCCATTGTATATAATTATGTAATTATCTTCCTAGAAATTTATTAATAATAAATTATAAGGCATTGCTTTATTAGACTTATTAAAATAATTATTGTAACAAATATTTATTGTTGTAGCGACACCATTCAACATTTTCAAAAATTCAATTTCAATTATTTATTGTATTTCATATATTCAACATATAACCGGTTATACGCAAGTTAAGCTAAAGGCTTTTTCCGTAGCATATTTCAAATGATTTATTGTTCTGTATGGTTTACTATAAATTTTGTCTTTAAGAAACGCCTAAATAAAAAAATCTAACATAGACAAATCAGGTGATGTAGGAGTCCACTTTATAAATCCATGAATTCGTATCCATCGCAGTGGAAAATTATTGTCTAAAAGCGGCCCAACAACTTGCGAATTGTGAGCAAGTGCCTCATCTTGTCGAAAGTGGATCTCCTTAAGTTGAACCAAAGACAAATCATTTAGTAAAGCTATAACTTGCTCCACAATATCAAGATATTTATTTTCAGTAATCGTGTCTTGATAAATAATATATCTTACATTGGTATTCAAAACAATTCCAAATAGTCTTTGTCGCGCCCTAGCATTGAAATTTCGTACATTCATATTATATGCAGGACAGTAGTAGAGATAAAAAGAAAAAGACATGTTTGATGGACTTTTGACAGGTTGAACGTAAAAATACCGCAATTTTTGTATTACTATTTTTATGACAACTAAAAACTAAACAAAAATAGTAAAAAATAAATCCAGGTCCCTATTCAATAATCTTTTGACCTGATGATGTTATCATTGTTATCTAGAAGCCGAAACGTCGGAATGTAAATCTGACGATGCCACGTTGTTCCTCTGAAAAAAGTGCCTTAAGAATGTGTTTACAGAATGAAAATATCTTTTATAATAACCGAGATATGACACCCTCCCGAAATTCGATAATTTTCAATTTCGCCCCGTATCTTTAAAACTAAACATGTTAGCAAAAATTAGTTTACGTCATCGATTTTGTCTCCAAAAACGAGCACAGGAAAGCGGAAATTACAAGTCGCTAGCTCTAATATTAAGAGAGTTACCTATTTAATCCCATCGAAATGTGGACATACTGTGCATAATTGAATGGTTAATACGAGCTAATTTTTAATTCGTTTGAATTGAAAATAACGTCGTCAATAACAAGATATCTATAAAGAAAATGCGTACACTTTGTCCAAGTGAATTAAGGGAATATATTCAAAACTGCTTCAAATAAACGTACGTTCTGACCTTTAATAGTGCACAAAGTTTCGCAATTGCCAATTTATCATTAAATTAATTAAAATGTCATGGCGTATGTTGATAAAATTGACGAAATACAAGTCTTGTGGTTACAAAAAAAATCTATACAGTATACTTTTCGTTTTTATTGCATAAGTACTTACTAAATAATTTAGAAGGGTAGTAGATCGCGTCGTAGGACAACCTTTGACCCTTTGTAAATGCGTTTTCCGGAAATGATCTTGGAAACAACATTTTCCTGCTTATTTACGCGCAGGAAAATTGAATTTTTCGGACTAGTACTGTAAAGACCTTACAAGACAACAAATATACCTAGTTTGTAATTTTGTATAGTTACCAACAAAATTGACAAACTTGATTTTTGTGGAATTTGTAAATAATTTTTCTAAAATTTGTAAATTTCGTCTTTGTTTGCGATTTCTGGAAGAAATTTAATAGAAAACACGTCAGTAAAATCTCTTAAGTTGACTCGGAGCTTTAAAATACTCGGCACAACAACACTCGGCCTCGTATTTCAATTTAGCTCCTTTTCAGTAATGTGAGATTTTCCTGACTTTTGTGTAAATAACTCTTGTTTGATCGTATTACAATAAAGACTATTATTATTATAAAAAGTGAAACATTGTTGTTACGAAATGGAGAAACATAAAAAATTATCCACATTTTCATAAATCGTAAATAATAAATCTGCCATTACAGCCGTTCTTGACATATAATAACTCCTCAAATAACGAACTAAATATCCACGACTGTTGAAAACCAATTAATTATTTCATGTCAAATGTATAAGTAACGACGAATTATTCAATAGTCGATATTTATATTTCCTGGCAATTAAACAACTACGCTTTTAACAAAACGTTAAAATACCAAATTCAATTAAAAAGCAAAAATGTGTAATTTTGTATTCATAATAAATATAATAAATCATGAGTACCTATCAGTACTTTGTTAGGTAAGTATAGTGTATAAAGTTTATGGTATAGTATAGCCACCCTAATTATTGCTTAAGATTTAGTAGTAATGCAAAAATACTAGAAATCAAGTTATCTCAGCGTTGTAGCCTTTAATTAGGAATTATAAAAAGTTTGGAGATCTGAAAAATATATAAAAGTAGGTAAATTGCAAATTTTCCGAGGCCTTTCTTTAGGTAAACACGTTAATTGATATTATATCAAACAGTGTTACTTATCTAAAGACATATAAGTATTGGAAAAACCGGAACTCTTGTGGCCGTTAAACTAAACACAACACTGAATACCTACATCAGAACACCAGTTTCACTGATGATGACAACTTCGCTGTTTAAACGTGTCCGATTTGATAAAGAATTGTGGTTTCTGGTGTTTGTAGTGTGTAGCTATAGCTAGATTTGACTTCTAATTTGTCCCTAAATGACAAGGCAAAAATTTTGCTTATAGGGCTTTTCACTTCACTAGTGACCACTTTCACTGTCAATACAGTTATTTTATCGTCTACGCCCTAAATGGAGTTCTACTATTCTTCCCATTTTCCATCAGTTACATGGTGGTTACGAGATCGCCTAGTTTGATGGGTGTAGTTTCCTTCTTCCATTTAATTCAAGTTTGTAACCATTAACCCGTGCCACTATCGTTTCTAAAAATGCTGAAGCGTTGCTTGTATTCGTTCGTAGTGGCTTAATCGATTGTTGGGAGTTGGGAGGAAATTCTACTTGGGAACTGCTACTAAACTTTTGTCTATTAAGAAATGTCATTGGAAATTCATTGGAATCGCAACTTAAAAGTGTAATAGGTCATGAGTTAAGCATTACTTCAGTTGGGTTAGTAAAGTGGTGTATTGTTCAGATGTTAGTGTATTGTCACCTAAACTCTATTTAAATTAGCCTTAACTGCTTTTACTCCTGCCTGAAAAACTCCGTCAAAATGTGGGGAGTTTGGTGGAATGAACTTCAATTTGAATTTGCTGTTTCCTCAATGACATATAAAGAATTAGATTTTAAAATTCAGATAATTCTATTACTTGGCGATTTGCATCTATTAACTACTAGCTGCTTACCCGCAGCTTTGCCCGCGGTCTTGGGAAATTCGTACATTTCTTATTTGCCGGTGTGAATACTCGATTTTGCCCAGGGTAAAGTAAAAAATTTTATAGCTATTGAAGACCTTATATACACATTTTCAGCTTTCTAGCTCAATTTCCTGTTAAAAAACTGAAAATCGGGTATTTTTCGGGTTTCCCGGTGAAATTCTGGAACTGGACCTATTCTATGACCTTCTCCTGATCAAGTAAAGTATGTGTGCCAAATTTCGTGGAGATTGGTGAAATGGTGTGGATTTGTATAAAGGACAAACACACACACAAACTTTCTACTTTATATATTAGATTTCTTACAAATATCTACAGTGACTTTATACTAAAGTCACTGTACAAATATCAAATTGTCATCCATACGTCATTACATATCTGTCATTATACGTCAATTACATAGCTGTCATGTGCGTTTTGTTATTCCAAGTCTGATTTTTTTTTGTTATACCACGTTTTATAGTGACTGACGTTTCATGTCAAGTCACACGTGAATGCTGTCGAACGGGATAAAAAGTATCCTATGTCCTTCTCCGGGCTCTAAGCTACCTCCCTGCCAATTTTCAGCTAAATCGGTTCAGCCGTTCTTGAGTTATAAGTGGAGTAACTAACACGACTTTCTTTTATATATATAGATTATCTAACGTTCTTTTAATGAATTGAGTAATCCTTGTGATCCACAATATATTAATCCTACATGCTCGTATTCGGCAATTAATTTTGTCAGTGGATGACGTTTAGGTAGTAAAATTTGATGTTTTGCGGAATAGCTTAAATTTGATAACGTTAGTCATTCTGCCACTCTTAATCAAATTGGAGTTCAATAATGATGTATTACTTAATAATAGCCTTCTTTCTGCTTTAATGACTCTATTACTTTTCTGAAAAAATGTTATACTCGATCGTTGTTATTTTCGCTTCATTTATATTATTAAGCATTTGAAATTTATCTCTTCGTTTGAACTCAAACCTTTTTATTATCATTTCCAAAATTGCAAATTGGTTTTTAGGAAAAAAGATTACATTATTGGGAAGCAATTTTTCATAGAACGAATGCTATGGTGATATATTACTTGAAAAATACATAAAATTATTATTGAATGTGTTGTTTTTATTAATTTCAACTGAAAATCTTGTTTCAATTCAATTGCACAATACAAGTAATGTAACAAAGTGCCTTCTTTTTCACTTTTTCCGTTTAAGCCATTTTCTACCTTACGTTAGCTTTCTTCGTACTTATTTCGTTTACGCTAGACATATACAGGGTGGCTGGTAACTTATGCAGTTAACTGAAAGTGCTAATAGAGAACCCTAAACTAAACAATTTTTCTTAGTAAAATAACAGGCGAAACCCAATAATAACTAAACTACAGTATTTTAAAAGTGATTGCCCACTTGTGGAAAACCATTGGTACTACTATAGTTCACAATTTTAATTAAAAGATAAGTATAATTTTTCTATTAGGTACTGTTACTATTTTGTTTTTGAGTTTTTCCTACAAGTTTATAATTAAAAGTTGCTTATTAAAGTTCTCTTAGTATGTAATTTTAGTTAACTACATCAGTTACCATTCATCACCCTGGATAATCGAGTGGAGGTAGGATATTTTGTTGTGTGATCTTTACCTTTATTAGGCACTTCTGATTGTTCAATTTAGCTATTTTAACCCCTTAACATAGTGAGTGTTAAATTTATTATAACATTACTACTTTAGTTAAAAACTATAGTAAGCTTCACAGGCGCAACTATTCTTACACTTGTTATTACCTTGAAAGGTTAGGACATGAACAAAAACTGTTCTTCTGTTGGGTTTAGGAAACTAGAAAAATCTGTCTCTGCCACTATATTTGGTGAGAGGATTACGGCCATATCACAGACCATGTACAATACGTTAATGTAACTGGTTCAATTCACTAACCGAACTATTTCGTTTAGTTGAATTAATCAATCCTCGTCTGCCTGTGTGGGTTTCTATAATTCGCCCAAACTTTCTCCTTTTATTAACACTAAGTCCCTGGTTTAGAAACTACCGATACCTCCGTTTTCCATTTTACACATAATTTCGTACCCATAAATGCCAGAAGTGTCGATCAAAACATTACTAACGAGTGATTTTCATCACAATTGCATCTTGCTTTTAAAAGGTTTAGCCTCGGGTTTAGCTTTTTTTTGAAATACCATAGTGCTATTCACTTTCCTCCTTTTTCTCTTCTTTACATACAGGCCCAGACTGTCGTTTTTCTTTATTTTCCTTAATTGAACAATCAATCTTATCAACAAGTTGTTTGTTTTCTACTCTACTCTAACTTCCCCAATTTTTTATTCTTTATTGGTCTTCCATTTTGTATTACCTACTGGTATTTCAGGTTTACTAGTGGCTCTTTATTTTTGTGATACATTCTAATTGTTGATTGCAGGTAGTTTCAATCATTTCGTTAGTAGTAACATTATCATCTAAAGTATTTTCTTTGGTTTGTAGTTCATCTTCCCGTTCTCTACTAAACCAGTAGTAATAATCCAATTACTTTCATTAATTGCTAGTTGTGCATTCGTAATTTTCCAGTAAGTCTTATCGGCAATATTGATATTAAGGAACCCGATCCGATATTTTCGGGACATCTTCTAAATTATCCTCAGCCAATCTAAGTCAAGTCAATCTAAGGGTTTTTCACCATTACTTTGATCGTGGCAGTAATTTTCATTCATATTAAAACTTTTCTTGTTTGCTCTTTTGAAATGATATTCCCACATTTTTGTGTATCCATTATAACGACAGCAAAAATGAAGCCTAAATTGCTTTTACGCTATTTTGTGGTTAATGTAACAGAGTATTTCAAATACACGTATTAGATATCACTTACAAACAACTTTCACGTATTTATGCAAATCTGTACGAAGCTGCTGTTAAATGTACTTTGGCAGTCACATTGTTTTGATTGACATTTACTTTAATGGTTACCAATAATTTGAACGTTTTCATAATAATTTGAATACGTAATACAAGACATGTTCTTTTACTCTCTTTTTTTGACAATTCTTATTCCATAATGAAAATATATAACACTAGAACCTACGTAAATTAACCAAATATATTAGTATTATTTATTATAACATAACAAATTAAAGAAAATGAATATAGTTAGCGTACATATCAGTATGTTACTCGTATTATAACTTGTTCAAAAAAGAAAATATGTTAGCATATGTTCAAAAGGGAAAATAATAAGCAAACTCTGAGCACGTTCAAACGGAAATTTCTATTAAGATGTATAACTGAGATATGCAAACTTTAGACACACTGTTGAATACCTAAACAGCAAAACTGGCAAAAATAAAATATTCTATTATAGGAAAAGAGAACAATATGTTGAAAACTTTTATTGTAGTTCTATGAAAAAGCCGATACTTTTTAACTTTTTAACTCTGAAACATCGTCGCTTAAATTTGAAGAAGCATATTGCACAATTTTTCTCTATAAACAATTCGCCAGTTTCACAATTTCTATATAAGGGTAAGATTTATTCTGATGGAAAATAATGAGACGAGACTGTCTCTTGGATATTCTCCAAGAATTTATTAAAGCCGTCTTGAATAAAACCGTAAAGATAAACTATTGCATTGTTGTTTTTGGCAGAGGGTGGACAAGACGATCAAATTTCAAGAGCGTAACGGAATAGTTGAACGTCGTTTCACCTAAAGGCACTTACTTGTATAAGCAATAAGGTTACCCGACTATCCCTTTTAGTACAGCGTCGGGTAACGTTTAGTGATGGGCATAACCGAATAATTTCAATAACCGACTATTCAGTACCTGAATGTTTTTAAAAACCGAATGGCCATTCGAATTATCACTCATATAATTTGCAGTTATTTTCAAGCGAGTGGTTTTTTCGTACGCGTAGAACTTCAGTTCAGTATTCAGTTGAATGAAATGTGAATCCTTAAAGGGCGATCCTCATTTCCTCAATTGCAGAATTGCACATTCCTTTCCTATGTGTCATACAGTATACACCCGTAGTCAATTAATTGAAAATAAAACTTACAAAATGTACTTACTGAGTTACTACTTATATGTACTTACATTTTCGTTAGATCCAAAATGTAAATAATAAATAATTCTTTGAAATTGTACAAAGATATAAAACAAATAAACAGATTTTGTAATCGTGAAAGATGGTGGTGAAAAAAAATAAAACAACATCTGGCAAAACCTCGATAGGGCAATTTACTTTAGATTTAAGATTTTAAAAGAATCGGAAAGCTCGCGAAGCATCAAAAGATTTTTTTGGAGTTCTTTTTCTTTTGTTATTTTACCCATTTCCGGTGTTTGATAATATCATTATCAATTAACAACATGTACCTAGCAATAACCAAATGATTTCAATTTGTAAAAGCGCAATAAGAAAAAGACAATGGAAATGGAATATTAATAATATAGGTATTAAGTATACAACGGTGCGGGTGAACGCCCTGAACTGAAACTGAAAAGCTGAAATAAGAATAACTGACTAAATAAGAATAAGATACTGATACTGAATAGAATACTGTCGGTTTTCGGTTTTACTTATTATACTGAATAGAAAGAAAGAATAGGTATGTCGGTTTTCGTGGTACTGAATACTGAATTGAATGCTGGCGCAGGCGCAGTTTTCGGTTATTTTCCATTCGAATACTCTAATTAAAAACCGAATGGCAACGGTTTTTCCCATAACCGAATGATCGGTTATTTTCCATTCGAATTGTCCCATCACTAGCTAACGTTGTGGTCATCCTCAATAAATACAAATCCCTTTAAAGCTTTTCACCAGTGACACTCAACAGTTTCTTTACCATTAATGAATGGAATTAAAGCGAAAATGCGTCAGAAACATTAGTAGGTTGTTCCAATTAACGATTTACTTATGTAACATCCCCACAACTTAAAATACTCACTTCAGCAAGTAATTTTTATATCCCTATGAAACCGTTCTCTTTCAGAATAACGCAACACGAGCTTTCAGCGTACAGACTTACATATTATTTATTAAATGTTATAACTTGTGAGACGCACTCCTCATTTACATGACTTTGATTCAGTATTCAAATACAGCACTTAGATTTGATGTTACGCCAAGAAACAGATACATTAGGCCTTCCGACGTCTTTTATTTCTACATTTTATAATAGAGTTTGATCTCTTCCTAACATGAATTATGAATATAAATCCATTTCTATACATTTTAAAATTGGAAAACAGGTACGCTTACAATGACTTTAATCTTGAAGGAGGAGATGAAAGATAATTTTTGTGCCGTGGATCGCTTTCACTGAATGGAATTTGACATTCTTCGCAATACTATTCAGTTATCGTCACTTTTATTAAATTTGTACCTTTCATGTTTCCATAGAGACCAGTAAAGAACAGAAATGCTTTATGTAATTCAAATTTAATTTCTGCGTATAACTACCTATTAAAATATTGTACGCAATAGAATTTAAGCTTCTTTAGGCTTAGGGCACTTTAAACTACAGTTTGGCGATGTTTCAGTTATAACAAGTCTTGCGTGTAAAAGGTGTCACACATAAAATGTAACTAATGTACGCGTTAAATAAAGTTGTAATTTATAAATCACATTTATTTCAATTTTTGGTGGTTTATTAAGTGAAAAACCCCTAAGATCTACGTCAGTGGAGGTTTTGCGGGGAAGTGCAACGTTTTGTTGATCCTTAACAGGTTGAGCGCCAAGGGTTTTTCACCAAAACATTCCCCTGGGCCAAGGTGACATTTAACTAATTATAGTTCCAACTATTTTCTAATCCCCACCATTTTATATTTTTTTTTCGCAAGGAAACTAAAAAAAATTTATTTTGCAGGGCCATGGCGGACATATTACTACGTTAAACCGCATAAAAGCGTGTCCGCGTGGCCGTATAGGGATGCTAAATATTTGAAAGTCAGTCAAGGGGACACCGGTGTCCGCCGTGGCCCAGGCGGCTAAACGCAAATCGGACACCGATGTCCGCCATGGCGCTTAACCTGTTAAACAAACATAAGTATCATACCGCTGCTTTACGCTTTTTTTACTTTTTCAACGTGGGAAAAGTTTGTGACACAGATTAATATCCTTGTTGTTTTTTTAGATTACAGTAGTGCCCAACCTTTAACCTCATTTTAGAGTTCATCTCGTGTAATTTAATTAATATAATTCTACGTTTCGGAAGTTATACTGTACTTCCTTTGTCAAGATGTCATTTTTGAGTTCACTGAAAAATTTCAAAATCTTGTTTAGGAAATAAAATTGAAATTCGAAAGTAGTAAAAGTTAGGGAAATGGGATTTTAGGTTCTCAATGTCAAAAGATTGAGACACAATTGTCTGTAATGGATAATAAAAAATTGCGCGCGGTTACGTATCTATTTGACGTTATTTCCAGACTTAAGAAAAACTTTAAAAAGTCTCTTTTTTCAAATAGAATGCCTATTTAATTATGAGTCCATTCGATCCAGAAATAAATTTCCTTTAAATTGATATACCATGTTCCTATACCTAAAATTGCTCGTTTTTTTATAGGGGCTTGTCTCCAATTTTTCTTCATCTGTGTTTTTTTCTTTTTCTCTCTCTTTTTCCCATTATATTCTTGTTGCAATTCAGGTACATTTGCATCTATATTTACTTTTCAGGTGCCTGGAATGTCACTTTCTAGACTTCCGTCGGAAGTTTTTCCATTGCTGTAGTAAGCTTTGTAATGTCTATACATCTTCCTCGGCGCATCTTACCGACCAAGCTACAATCCTTCGGCTATAAATTTCTTATATATTTATTACCTTGCTATCAGTTTTAGAAAAAAGCTTGTGGCACATTCTTCTTAGATTCGCAGATTTCTCTACAAAGACATTCAGCAAAAAAATGTAGTGATCCTCGAATAAGCATTTCATGAACAAATCGAACACAGTCAATAAGGTTCCACAATGGTCCGAAGGAGATCTTTATTTACTCATGCTAAGGTACCTAGAAGAACTGGAACCCATCTGGTCGTTGAACACTACATAGTAAACATCTAAACCACAATTTATTATATCGGACGGATTTCGACAGCAAAGCCGTTGTCGCTGATGATGACAGCTTTGCTATGGAAACGCATCTGATACAATAAATTATTATTATTACAGTTTTTGGCGAAGTTGCGGGATACACCTGCACTAAATACCTATCTGCCAACAATTTTGTTTATAGCAGATGGTTGAACAGTACACCGCAGTAGTGTATCACAATGAAACATTTTTTGGCAGAATGTACATAAACGATAAACATTCAAGGTGCTAGTTGGACGTAAAAGTCTTTTCGGTACATTGCGTATACTTCGGCCATGACGAGTTTAAAATTTACTTTGTGAGATTCAGGAAAATGGTAGCCTTTTTTTAGAGGAAATAATTTCCTAACCGACGAATAAATTTAGTTTTTCGTAGATTACATTTTTCTCATAGACCTCTTTTTCTTTTAATATCTAAAATTGGAAAGTTAGGTCAGCAAGTGGAAATGAAAATAAACGTAAAAGTTGCAATAGGCAACATTATATAGGTTTTCATTGCCATTTTCTTTTTGTTCACTTCCATTAACGCTTTAACACATGAAACGTAATTTCCATTTAGCCGTTAGAGCCTTTATTGTCATTTATACTTATCAGTTAATTTCGTTCGTAATAATACCTTAGGATATAATAGCACCTGCTAAACTCAATTTTCCTTCGTGAAATGCATAAAATCTAATCCACTTAGATGAAGCTCGTTTCAGGCGTCCATCTTAAAGGATAATCCGCACAATTTGTATGGAGTGTGTGAGCGCTTGTTACAATTGCTGTATTAAGCTTGAATGGGAAGTGTAAATCGTATTTTTTTAAGGATAAATTTATTTAGTCAGGAGTGATGAGATGAAATAGGAAAAAAAGGTTAATGCACACTGTATAATAGTCGTTCCTTGTAAAATTCTTTATATTACATTTCCGCTCTAAACAGTTCCACGTTTCCGCTTTTATTTTTCAATACGAGACAATCACATAAGTTGGCAACAATAGATGCACGTAATAGGATACGAACACAAAAGCTTTCAATAATGTAACATCTATGTTATAAAATGGAGTTTTCATTCGCTTACCCAACAGTAATTGAAGCTGAGCTTTTTCTATTAGTAACAGAGGATGGATAAGCGATAGTAATTTAAAAAGAAATTTTGTATCATCGAAACTATGAATTGAAAAGTGTTTAAATTCGAAAAGCAACCAAATAGAAATTGTGGTTTACGGGTGCGAGATTTGTCTGACGAAGTGTGAACAAACGCCACACCATCAAGTGTTCACCAGACCAGAAAGTTCACAAACTCGTTAGAAAAATATTAAACTTTAATCTCATTGTCAATGTTGGTATCTAGAAATTCCCTAATGGGGTAAAAACCCGAGTTTTTAAGTATTGAGTCATGCAAGATTTTTGTTGTTATACCTATGTAGGTAAGTTGTTTTAGTCTATTGGACAATTTTATCGCATAATAATTACCTACTACTGTTTTTACGAGTCGAAAGACGTACTTGAATAAGGTTTAAGTTATTACTTTTACTTCTTATGTTGTAATTATTATTATTATATTATATTATCTTTAATTCTAATTCCAAACAGCTCTAATTTGTAATATAATTTTAAGTGCAACAAGTAATTAGAATCTTTGTTATGGTAATGTCATCTTCGAAGTCATCTCTTCCTCCCTGTTTCAACACCACTGGGATGCTTCATGACGAGCCCATAGCCGTCTTTAACGCACCACGGGTCAATCGATATCCATGAAGTGGTCCCGAATTTACTATATGAGCTCGATTTATAGGAGAATGTTTTTTATAACCGAGACTAATGTGGTACATTCTGTTTTGTATCTGCACTTGCATTTAAAAGTTACTTTATTTATGTGATCGTATGTTTTAATAATTTATATAAATTATAATTGTTTAATTTTCGGATATTTCGGTAATTTCGCACACATTTTTGTTCTTTTGTAACATAATTGAAATGTAATGTAAATTTTATTTGAATAATTTTGGTCGTTTCAAGAACATGGTTAACAAGTGAAGCTCAATTATTTTAGAGTTTGATATGAGAAAGTCTTAATTGCAAAATGTTCGTTAATTAATTAGTCAATTTTACTTTACTCATCTGTGTCGTTCAATGTCTCAAGGATTTAGATCTTGACCATTACTTTGCATTCTATTTTGCAAATTGGCTGGTATCGGTTTCAGTTAATTAGGTAATTACCGAACTAACTAGCATCGTATATACAAAGCCTCTTTATTGAATTTTGCCATTGTCACCAGTAATTCTGTTGTTAGCAAGATTGGGATCGTTGGTGCTCATCGTACGGACCACGAACTGATAATTTACGAAATCGTATTCTATCGTTCCCTTTTCACAGAATATACCAACTACAACATACCTTTTACACGTAATTACAAAGTTCGTCAGCAGAACCCTTACTTATATGTAAATTCTCTAACGTTAATTAATTAACTTTTTAAATCTCAACTTGCTCAACTTGCCGTTTCATTTGAGGGGCATACTCCCTGGTCCTGGTGCACAGTTACATTTTGCAAAAAAACCGAAACTCCGGTTAGCAGTGGCGTATCTAGAGTTTGCTTCTAGGGGGGGTCAAGAATAATTTTGATAAATTTAGTTTAAAGTTTAATGTTTGTTCTCCTTGATTTTTTTGCCATTTCGGCAAAAACTTCCTCAACACTAACTGAAATGTCTTTGTGTACATACAACATTGCAAGTCCATTCAGTCTCGTTTCACTCGTGGTGCTTCGTAGGTAAGTTTTCAAATACCTTAGAGTGGAAAAGGACCTTTCAGCGCTACAAGTTGTTACGGGCAATGTCGCCATTATTTGTAGTAACTTATGTACAGACGCGTACATATTAAATTCACAATACGATAAAGCCTCTATGGCATTTATTTTCTTAAGAGTCTTTTTAAGTTTTTTGCCCTGTTCTACTCTTTCGAGTTCGACTTGCTTCAATTTTTGATGCCATATTTTTATTTCTCCAAATAATTGGGAGGCATCAGTCGCGGCAATAGAATTTTTATACTGGCCAAACAAACGTTCAGTGTAGACCTTGTCTTCACTTGTCTCATTCAACAAAACTTCGAATGATGACAGAGTTTCTTTATGAGCTGTGAACCGTTCTTTAATCTGAATGATGACATGGTCAAGGAATGGTATAAATGCAGCCCTTCTAAAATATGTTTCTGGGCTGTCATGGGGAACGTTTTCACGGGTGGTTTGGCGCCCTGTCGTTCTTGGTACTTTAATGGTTATTTCTTCTTGACTGCAAATTGCTTCCACAGATTTGAAAATGTCTGCAAATTCTTCCTCGGAATTATCTCTTATTTTTTGTAATTCGTTCACAGTGTGCTCAGCATATGTGACAGCACTGATAAGATCAATGTTTTCAGACTGTAGATACTTCGTTAACGGCAAGGTATAAGAAAATACCTTTTTTATAATATGCAGCATAAATGTAAATTCACACTTTTGAACCGCACACAATAGTAGATTTGCGTTTGTTGATGTATCAGTATCAGGCCAGTTGCAAATCTCTTCAAGTGATCTCAGTATCGCTTCAAACATTTCACATAATGTATTTACAGAATTGTGTCGCTGCGTCCAGCGAGTTGGGCATAGTGCTTTTAGTCTTTTAGAACCGTATTGAGGATCAGAATGTTTCCTCAAAACTGCCTGGCGCTTCGGCGTATTAAAAAAGTCATACACTTTTCCGACCGTACCCATACAGTTTTTAATTAAAGGCAATGAACACGAATCAGATATAGCTAAACTAAGAGAGTGGCTACTGCAATGCACATACAGAGCATTTGGAACTTCTTTTCTTACTAAAGCCTGCACTCCAGAGAAAGCACCACTCATAGCAGATGCACCGTCATAGCCTTGCCCATATAAGTTATCTGTGTCAATTCCAAATTCTCTCAGTTTCCTCATAATCACTTCACCTATCCCCTTACCAGACATGTCGTAGATTGGGACAAATTGAAGAAAGTCCTCTCGCACTGTCACACTTTCTAAGTCAACATATCTTGCACATAATGTCATCTGTTCCACACAAGATATATCAGTTGTCTCATCTGCCAAAATTGAAAAACATTTTGCCTTATTTACCTTAGCTACTATTTTTGGCAGCAGAATGTCATTGCAGGATGAAATGATTTCGTTTTGGCTGACTGAACTTATGTATGTGGCATTCTTACCAGCTTTCAATAAATGTTCTTTTAAGTCTTGATCCCCACTATCAAGTCTCAGTCTCAAGAGTGCACGAAAGTTTCCTTCGTTTGCAATGAAATCCTCATTGTCGTTAATGTTAAGTGGGCCTCCATCCCTGTGTCCTCTTAAAGCTAACCCTTGTCTTCCACAAAAAATAACTGTTTTGATAACTGGTGTAAGAAGACGTCGATTTTCTGTGACTTTATTTGCTACACTTTTATCCAGGCAACTAATAATGTCAATCTTGTTAGATCTCGCAGAAAGAAAGTTTTCGGCAGCTACCTTGGCATTAGCATGATAAGTCGTCATTTGATGTTTGTTGAAATCTTCTAATGCATGTCTCCAGTCACTGTACTTCACGCGCACAAGTTTGCCAAGGGGAAGTCCTTGTTTCCCAGCTCCAGCAGGTGCAAATAACATGCAGTACTTGCAAAATGCACCGTCAAGTTTTTTCGAATAGACCAGCCATTCTCTTGTTTTTAACCAATTGTGTTGAAATTTCAGCTGGCGCTTGCCGTACTTTGTTGAAGGAAAGTGGAAACATTCTTCAGGCTTCCAAGCATTATTCAACAAATTTTCCCTTTCTTCTGGCATAACCTGAAAACAAGTAATAAATTTGATATAAGAAAACATAATTAATAGGAACTCAATTTTATTTACTCGAATATGCCTTGATTTCAATAACAATTCAATTATGTGAGTAGAAAACACAATACAAAATAAATGATAAAAACATTAAATACTATAGTATCTTACCTGTCTATCAATGTACAGCCCGATGTCGTTAGGACTGATGAAATGAGATGTGTGTTGTATTGGTTGAGAATGAACCGAAGACGTCGAAGCTTCACTACTCGAAAACTCGGCAACAGAGTGTTTATCTTTGATACTGTCTTGGTCATTCTCATTTTCGACGACTTGGGCACTATCTGAAAGTGATCCAGTTCCTTTCCTTTTAAAAAAGGACAAAATAGTACCGGCGGTACCAGTATCGTCAGCTTTACGCTTTTTTTCCATTTCACTTCAGTAACAGTTGAATAATGAACAGTCAATGTACTTTAAATGATGAATAAATTAACACAACGAATCAACAAACTAGACGAAACGAGCACGAATCACCACTCACCGCACTCACCAGTCACCACTGTGTGACTGTAAATCATAGGTACATTGACTAATTTATCTGTTGTGGATAAGGAATCAGACTGTGAATTCACGCTCTGATTAGGTATCACGCATGTTTTCTTTTTGAACTGAAGTATTGTCGTCATTTGTCTTCTAGTTTCAATAATAATAGAAAGTTAAGACAAATGTGTAACAGTAACATCAATATTAAATTAATTAATTTTATGTACGTATTTAAGGAGACAAAATTTTAAAATTTAATATCAGCTAAAGAAACGAAAGCCTAGCAAAAAAAACGAACGTAAGCAAAAGTACATGAAAGACGAACGTATCCCACATTATGCACTCTGTGATTCACTCCCTTGTTTACTAAATAAAGAGATCGTATTGCACATACATTCGTTTAATACTTTAATTGGTATGTTGTGCAATTTTTAAATGCTTGGCCATAAACATTGCAGAATGACCACCGAAGTATCGATGGAGTTTTCTGTAGTATCGTTCGATTTCTATTTATTTTGTTGCTTCTGGGGGGTGTTCGGTCCCGTTCGTCCCCCCCCGTAAATACGCCCCTGCCGGTTAGTAGAGAATGTTAAACATTTAATAAAATTATCCATATGTATAATATGACAGATAGGTAATGCAATCAAAGGGCTTCCTTTAAATTTAATCCTTTGCTCAGAGGAAGCTCAATCTTAGTTAGGGCAAATAATTATCGCAAATTTGTCGTCTACGCACAATTTTTCTGTAGGACATTACTTCAATCTTCATGTAGAATTTAACATAACTTTCAAATTGTTTGTACGTCCTATTTATTTATTTAAAAAAGGGTGTAATAAAAAAGAAACTAGTAACCCCACTAATTTTTTATATTACATGTAATTTCGACGTTTCGACATTATGTCGATAATCATACAAGAGGTACAACGTTAAGGAAATTCTTGGTATAGGTATTTATTTTCATCAAAAAATGCAAAAAAAAAATACAAGATCCATTCAATTCTCTTTCCACGAAGGCGTGATATGAAAATGAGGTTAATAAGAATGAATTGTGTATATATCAGTGCAATGCTTTGAAAGATATTGTACGTGGTAATGTATTCTATTTCATGGTTTAGAGAAAACCGAGCTAAAAACGTACCACACCAAAGCACCTTAAAGGTTATGAATTTTTGTTATTATGATCAACAATGTGAACTAATGGCGAATTAATAAGATCACTCCGTATATGGATTTCAAAGCCTT
Organism: Pyrocoelia pectoralis; assembly: GCA_036250285.1. NCBI lineage: Eukaryota > Metazoa > Arthropoda > Insecta > Coleoptera > Lampyridae > Pyrocoelia > Pyrocoelia pectoralis. The sequence continues at coordinate 80,315,606 of CM070075.1, read as the reverse complement.
CTAAAACATTGGATTTTACAATACAAAAGTGTAAAAATCAGTCATGGTGTGTTTGCATTCTAGTAAATGTTTGATCCATCTATGTGTTTATGTTTATAATAACTAACATGTTCTCTATAATCTAATATTGAAAATGCGAATTTTGTAGCATTTGTATAGCGAATTGAAAATGCACAGTTCAATTTATAAATACCCGAGTTCATGATGTCTTGTCTTTTTTTATCCGATTGGCCGGCATTGGTGCAGCCAGTTCGCCAGACTAAGTTAAGGTGACTCTGTTGAGGTTCATAATTCTATACTATTGCTTATAATGAACTTATACAGAGAATCTATGCGTCTTATGGTGATTAAACTATTTAAATTAGCAGGCAATTCAATTTTTACTTGTATAAGGTCCTTATAGAAAGTTTAAAATTACTGGTATGGTTAACATTTATTCTGAAAAGAAAATTCTGTAGATCCTTGTCTTTAAAGTTGGGATTCATGATGAAGTTAGGTAAATAAGCAAATGAGCTTCAAAGTCTTTATATCCCAACTGGAGTATGATTATTTATTTATATAGATATAGATTGTGGCGACTAGTTTCGGCCCCACTAAGCCAACTGTTTATGTTATTGCCCAATATTATAGGGCCTCACTTTTGACTTAAGCTTTTTACCTCAATTTGTGTCTTTTTTAAAACCTTTTTACTGATACGTCGTTTCACTGTTTGTTACCTGTTGCACCACTCAATCCCATTTTTAGTTTTTTGAGTGTTTTATTGGTTTGATAATGGACTAGTGGGGCCGAAACTAGTCGCCACAATCTATATATAAATAAATAATTATACTCCAGTTGGGATATAAAGACTTTGAGCTCACTTGCTTATTTACCTAACTTCACTTATTCTGCATTATGGTAGTAACGAACTTCTTACTATGAATACCTTTACACCATTTACTACAGGACACTGTACATTACGGATTTTTATAGAATCGTCCTTTTATTTTTTGTATATACTGTTTTTCCAAATCAAGTCTATGGGTTTTTTCAGATAGTAACCCGTTCCAAGAGCGAAACTGTCACCATTAGCGAGCATCAATTAGCATTTTTTCCAAAAACCGACTTTTAGTCCAAAGTTTGCTCTTCGCTAATCTATGTACAGTATGTACGCACAGTATTTAAAGAGTTCAATTTCATTGGGTGTTTAATACTTTACATGTGAGTAGATTGTATTTTTGGTGCTTTCAGTTCATCGTTCCAATTTCGCTTTGCTAATTTTGTTAGGTTTGTGATCTACTTCAATTGGTTGGTTACTTTATCGGCTTTGTATCTACAATTGTGAATGAATCTGCTATTACATTTGTTAGCTTTGAAAAGTTGAAAAACCATACAAAATTGTTTGTATCGCCAAAGAACGTAATGGTGTCGCTAATAAATTACACGGGATACTGATTTCACTATTTGGCTATTATCTACCAATTATCGTCCATTTGCTGCATGCCTGCGAAATAATATTTAGAACACGTCATAACCATTTACTTCGTATTAGTAATAAACTAACAAGTAATGAGACCCCATTACTTTTAGGTTGTTTCGTCTTATTTCCAACGTTTCTCGTCACGGGCACTTAAACTTATCTGTCAGATAAGCCCACACCTACCACACATTCGCAGTTTTTATATCTATCCCTTTTCAATAAAAATGGCAATAAATTAGTTAGTGTAGACTGTAGAGGTACGATTAAATGTGAAAATAAGACCCTAGCCTAACTATATATCTTTATCTTCATTCGTACACGATTAGGTAAAATCGACTAAAAATTACTTCCATACAACTAAGTATAGGTATAATAGCTAAGTAGAAATAAAACCAGAACAGCTTTAATCAGATTTCAGATTTTATTAGGGTTTTCAATTTTATTAAATCGCTAAGTTGAGTATAAGCCCTAGATGTGCTAGTAAAACTGATAAAAGAGTAAGTTGATAAAAATGTCATAAAATTTTGTTGCTACTACACAATATATAGCAAAATTCGTGTACTGATATCAGCAAAAAAATTTCGATCAAAAGGTTTCTATAAATAACACTTTCTCTGTACGTAATTTCAAATTCGACGCCGTGACTTTGGAAACTATTTTTTGTTCATCTTTTCAATACGGTCTCAAAAATTTGATATTACATAATACAAAATATCTTGTTGTTCAAACTTGCCGTGTCTTTTTTTAAATTAATTATGCAGGATGCGAATTAAATTAACCATAAAGCCTGTTTTTGCTGTCAGGATAGCACGAAAAAGGGAAAGTCAGGAAAAATCCCTCGTCAAGAAACGAAATAAGCGTATATGCGTGAGTAGAATTATCATGATTTCCGACAGTAAAGGAATTGACGAGTAAATATTACCTTTCCAAACAGTCATATTAACATACGGTTTGTTTTGCACGAGAATTCCACACAAAGGATTAACGCCTTGTCGATTTCTAATGGAAAACGTTTAGTTTTTTTCCACAATTCCTGTTTACGTTAAATTATTTCCCTGAAGCTTAACCCGCGAATGCAAATATGTTGACATCTATAATTAACGGCGTGATCTCGTATATTAGCATAACAGAAGATTATAGAATATTACAATAACCAACCCTTTCTGTAATTTCGTCAGGCGTACTTTGGAAAATCCGAGTTATATTATTAATAAAACCGACCCTTTTATAAACTCGGGTTTGTTACTGGATGTTTTATAGTTGTCCTTCAAACTGAGCATAAAATTCTCAATCTAAATCTGACATCACACTGAGAGTTTCTTAAAGCATTTTTTTGTTTTTACAACTTACACGACAAGAGAGTATATAAAACTGAGAGAAGTAAATTGTTTTCTTTCATCACAAAAATGTAATAAAAATAGACAACCCAAATCGTACACAAAGAAAAACAAGAACACCCGTTCAATTATCACAGATATCATGTTGAACGCTATGTAAATATCACAAAAGTGCAAATAGACAATCGTAAAGAAAAGAGAAAATCGGATTTCATCCGATTAAAGTAAATTAAATGTTAACAAGAAAAAAAGCACCTGTGACAAAAAACAGTCTACAAATTCTATTAATTTTTTTTAGCCAACTGAGAAAACGCTGTGAAATAAAAATTGGAAAAGCAAATAAGATAATTCGATTTATAAAATTCAGTTTAAACGCAATTTGTTTTTTTACATGAAATGAACAAAATGTTTACATTTTTTATTTAGATTGGAGGAGTAAAGGCTAATGTAGAAATAGATATTCGATGAAAAGTTTTATTGAGTGACGTTTCGCCTATTTTTTAGGCATTTTCATAACATGATAATTAACTTAACAAGATATCGAAATTTTTATTATTATATTACATGGTGGAAACCATTTTTATTTTTATTTTTCTACTACAATTAAAGACAATCACTCGGGGAGGGAAATTAATTACCTCCACGATTTTATTAATGTATATTTCAATTAAATTTACTATAAATTGGACAACCATCCACGTGCACGTGCACGGACAAGAATTTGTGCACGTGGATGGTTGTCCAATTTATAGTAAATTTAATTGAAATATACATTAATAAAATCGTGGAGGTAATTAATTTCCCTCCCCGAGTGATTGTCTTTAATTGTAGTAGAAAAATAAAAATAAAAATGGTTTCCACCATGTAATATAATAATAAAAATTTCGATATCTTGTTAAGTTAATTATCATGTTATGAAAATGCCTAAAAAATAGGCGAAACGTCACTCAATAAAACTTTTCATCGAATATCTATTTCTACATTAGCCTTTACTCCTCCAATCTAAATAAATAATTACCAATTGGGCTAAATATACATAAGAACAACCTGTTATTCTAAAAAATCTGTTTACATTTTTGTTTTACGTAATCCGCTTAAAATATAGATCGCGCTGTATTTATTTATTTAGTAAAATTGATGCGACTATTACTATTTTGAAAACGGTATTTTGTTTGGTCAATATGTTACGTAAAATACCTCCTACTTTTTCACGTCAAACTGAATTTCTCTTATCCATGAAATAGATTTACATTATTTTATTATATCAAGTTTCTTTATGTGAAACATTTTACATAGTTTTGAATAGTTATGGTCGTGTTGTTTTTCCATGTAGTACATAATTGAATATGAACTTGTTGCTCATTATATTTCGCGATCACGATTTTTTTTAGAATCAACGCTGATATCATTTAAATTTAAACAATATCACTTTCATCTTGGGATGGTTCGCAGTCAAATTCCATGTCTTTTTGGGTTTTTTTGTTAGTTAGTACTGTCTTGCTATTTTCTTCATTAAGTGTTTGTACTGAACTTGTTTTTTTTATTCCCTTTCTTCCAGGGTCAATTACGGTAATGCAGAGACTGTTTCCATTGCTTACATTTCCGTTTAATTACAGAATAGGATAGTCCCATTCAAGGGCGTCGCGAAGGAGGGGGGGGGAGTAGGGGCATTCAAAAAAATATAACTAAATACAAAGCAACCACCATTAATAAACTAAAAGAAATTAAGGCCATTCAGTTGACTTGCTTTGCCGATTAATACCGCACGTTAAAACTCCAATGAATTCACTAAGTACAATATATACAACTTCCAAGTGTTATGTGTCCATGCTGTGTATTTTTATAGTTTGGCTGGGGGAGTCTTCCTTGCCCCTTGGCCGTCTCTGTGTAGCCATTCTCTAACATGTGGTGATCACATTGTGCCATTTGTTCATCCGTGAGTGCACCTGCCGGCTACCACCGCCTGCTTTCACGTTTTTAACGTACTCCAATCTGTAGCTTTGGACGTGGTCAAGGCCTCGGAACATGTTAAACGGATTTTGCAATTACTTAAGAGCCACCGTAACAATCCCGAGAAAAGTGACAGACAAATTACAAAGGAAGCTACTGTTGTCTGTTGTGTTGAAGAAAGTTGGACTGATGGAGGACATCACATGCCGCGTATTATTGGAAGACGTCATCGAAGCAACCAACCCGCAGAAAACCCTTCAGAACACTGGAAGAGATCTACCATATATGGACTCCTTGAAGTACGTTTTGCTGAAGAAACAATTCATCATTTGCATTATTTAAATTACACCCAGCGCAAATGCAAACAATGTCAATTGAAAATCTCAAAGATGCTTACAAAACGTTCGCCCAATTTTATGATTTACCGTACATTTACCAAATGAAATCGAACTTTGGCTGTAATTGTGGCACGATAAGCCCAACCCAACAAGTCTAACTGAGGCAAAACCCTTCTTTCTCGAAACGGGAAAAGCGTTGAAAATTTTAATCGCTCTACCGTGCACAACGTGTATAGTAGACCGATCGTTTAGCAGTCTCAGGAGATTAAAAACATGGTTGAGAAGCACTATAGGGGAAGATCGCCTTAATGGTCTGGCCATGATGAGTATACATAAAAAACTTCTATAATGACAACTTACAAGATTTTCATAATAAAGTGATCGAGAAATTTACAAAGAACCCCCGAAGGTTATGTTTTAATTAATTGATTGTTTTATTGTTCGATTTTTCTAATAAATATTATAATAACTTTGTTTCAAAATTTTGTTTATTGTACCTACCGTCAAAAGCTCGTGAAACTTTACACATTGAACTTTGAACCGTTCTTATTACAATCGCCGCGTAGAGGTAAAGACTCATGCTCTTGACTGTACCTACAATTCATATTTTTCTCATCCTCCATAATATCAACTTGCCCCCCCCCCCTTGGCCATGGGCCAAGTATTCGAAGAAGCACCCTTTCAAAATGTCAAAGCAACATTTACTAGGCGGTTGACCTATGCATTGTTGCAAATGGAAACATTTTTGAACATTTAGTTGTATTTTGTTACAAAACCTGTATCTTCACAGTTGTATTGCAATCAGCACTGTTTCATTTATGTTTTTTTATGAATTATGGCATTGTATTCATTTATTTTATAGGCTCCATTGTGACAAATTCAAAAAAGTAACAACATTTTACATTGTTCAACTTTGTCACTATACAATAAATTCAAAATGTCATCCTGTGTAATTGATGGATCTGTTAACAACATTCCTTTTGTTTTCTTCTATTTTTCACATGTTCAATACATTTTTCCAAAATTGTAACCTTGTTTTGTAAACGAATTCTGTCACATTACTTACCTATTTATATTTATGGTATTTTTTCTAGTAACTTTTCTTTTTACTTGGTCTCCCACTTTATGGGGTTTAATTCACAATAAAACGGTGACAGTCGGACAGCTAAGGCAAGAAGTAAAATTGCAGAGGGCGACACAAGTAAAAATATTCAAAGATTCGTATGGTAAGATGAAGATCAGAAGAAGTTAAACAGGAAGATGCAAAAGATCCCCTGGTTGGTCTGCTGTGTAAAGGAAAAAAGGAGGGTAAACCTGCAATTATAATTGTATACATCTTATCAGGTTTACTTATCCCTATTCATTTCCTTACAATAATTTGATTAAGTTTAATATGACTGAAATTAGCAACATTTTCTATTGAAAATAGTGCATAATAACGAAGTGATTATTTCATTCCAACCGGTCGGAGACGAAGACGTAAACACGTTAATAAGGAAGGAGAGATGATTAATCTTGAAAACTCCTTTCCTGAAAAACACTCACCGGAAATAATAAAAATTGGTTTTGACAATGGGTATTAAATTCAATCTATTGAATTACATACAACATGCTCGATTCCTAGTGCCATCATAAATTTTATTTAAATGCTTTCTAATTCATGAATATAAACAATGTAATTAGAGAACTATACAATAAAGAGGGATTCCAATTTCAAACAGTCACGAAGACAAAACAGTAATCACTGCATGTATTTGCATAATGGTTTATACAATCGTAAAAGCTAACATTTTAGGAAATTTTACCACTAATCAAGTTACGTTAAAATTAAATTAATGTGGCAAGCTATTTATTTATTTCATTCATCATGGTTTGTGAATACAATAACATTAATTTAAAACAAATGAACATCAAAATGGGCCTTGTATACCTAAATACTACTAAAGCTCCACATGTCAAATAAAACTTATGCGTCTCTACGGCAGCATCTTTAAATTACCTGCTTGCTTCCATTACTAATATTTTATGACATATTTCTTTTCAGTTTTCAGTATTTTTTTTAAATATGCCTTTTATTGTACATATACTGTCATGAACATCTCGAGAGCAAGTTTTCAGTTCGTCACTGTCATCTCTAAAAAATGGTGTACGTATCGAATAAGTCTTTAACTAAAATGTACGTCCCATTTGATCATTTTGCAATTCTTTACGTCTATTATCTTGTCTAACTTTTATAAAAAGACATATTTACATATTGGTTTGACATATAACATATAACGATCATAGTAACAAGTTTAATTTAGAAAATGAAATTTAATTATATTAAATTATAATATTAAATTGATGTTTTAGTTCTCAAGTATGTGCAGCTAAAGCTGTACTTTTTGGTTTTACGCTAACAGATTTATGTTGAGTAATACGATTCTTTAAAGGTTGAAGAGATATTCCAAGCTTAACTTCATTGTAATCTTTACAAAGAATTTGGTAAATTGTGTTTGTTAAAATTAAAGCGAAAAATATCAGAAAAGACAAAGCGAACCTTAAAGTTAAAAGCAGAACGATGTAGGAAAAATGAAAAATTTTCGAGCTATATTTCGCTATATTATCAATTATTAATTTAATGGATTTGATAATACAATTCTGCAATTATATGGCCGTTTATTGCATTTAGGATCGATTTCGAAATATTTCGGCATGATTAATAAAATTACACTATAAGATAGAGAAATTGCTTTACTCCAAACAAATAATGTTCTGGTGCATGGAATAACATACAACAAGCAATTATTTATTAACAAGAAGTTCTATCAACATCTGCCACTAAAAAGTAGAGAAAATGGGCAAAATATAAACAACTCACAAAACTATCAATATGTCGTTAAAAAATACAAAAGTGTAACGCCATTATATCGTTTCTTTTCCTGCAATTAGTGAGTTTAATTAATATGGTTGAGCCTTTTCATCTTACGTTAGATGTGTATTACCACAAGCATAGAATTTCGTACTGTAGATTACTGCTCAATTAGGAATTAGCACTACACATATTACTAACTTGTCATAAAGACTACGTTACGTGGCAATTAACCCTTATAAAAATTTCAATTCGATAGGGAATTACGTAAATTATTGGTTGTTATGAATTTGTAATTTGTCCTAATTTGATGAATAGCAACGGTATTCAAAGAATTGATCTTCATCTCGAATAAATTTCGCACAGTTAATTCGTGAATTGACACGATACCTACGTTGATAAAATTTCAATAGATAAATATGAAACTAATTTTTCTTCGTATATAATTTGACATGTTCAAATTTAGTTGAAGTGATGCGTAATATTGAGAAACAAGGCGGTCTATTCAAGTGTTGCGGTTAGTACAGCTGACATTAAACGTGATGAAGTGTCGATATGGAATTTGTAATCCACATTTCACTCCAAATGTCGTTAACGTAATTACTGTAACGTTCACGCATATTCGGTTATAGTAGCTTAATATATTATAATTAGCAATATTAAGAATTTGGGTACTTAATTAATACATAACTCCATGAAACTTACCTAATATCAAATTCGCTAATTTATTAGAAACCCGAACAAATTAGAAAGCTAATGTAAAGCAAATCTTTCAAATAGTAGTCCAGAACTGTAAACAAAAGCGATACCGCTTCTCTTATTTTAAAAAGATTCCGTACACTTTAATTTTGTACCGAGTTGTTTCAGTTTTAACCTTCAAATCACTAATTTCCAATTTTTCACACTTACAAGGGATTCGTATTTTCTTACTTCTTGTACTAAAGGATTCTCATTCTGGAATAGTTTTCGGATCGAATTTATATGTTATGTCCCCCTAATTTAATTTTCTTATGGCGGTGTTAAATAACCGTCACGGGCTACTAACCCTTCCGATTAATTATTGCCACCTAGTATAAGTAGTTCTAACAATTTGTTTTGCTAAATAATACTGGCCGCCAATACTGTTGTCAAACTAATGAGAATTGTGGATCAGGATGTAAATGCTGCAAGGGCTCGTGAATAAAAATTAATTTGAGAGCTTATGTTTGCTGGATAACAAAATTGGATGCTTTACGTGTGGAAGTAATGTTGTAAATGTGACACGTCCACCCACTCTATCTTATATATTATATGAAAGATGTAACTTATTTTTTGGATCTAGCTCTCCTTTGACTTCTCCTCCTGAAAATACTTCTTACTGGCAAATGTCTAGTAACCTTGTATACGCATTGTTAACTTTCAATGTCGTTGGTGGTCCATTGGTCTTGTACTCAATTGGTTTTAAATTATTGATGAATCTTACGAAATGCGAAAAAACACGTTTTCGTTTGGTTAAATTGGAATATTTATTAAAGATATGAAATCCGCTTTCGCTTACGATTGTGGCAGGAAATACTTTATTAATTTGTTTACGGACCTCTCGAAGTTTATCTAGTGACTTCGATGGATATAAAAATTCAAGTCCATTCCACCATATATTGCATTCTTAGAACTTACTTGGTACTGGTAGTAAGCCGCGTGAGGCAACATCAGCGGTACAGAAGAAATACCTCGTAGGTATTTCTTCTGTGTCAGCGGGGTTGTGTTTAGTATTGACATAAATTATTAATAACCGACGGATTTTGAATCTCGTCACCCTGTTTGACACAAATGGGTCTAAAAGATTTGGTTTCGTGTTTATCCAGTTAAGGGCTAATTGTGAATCTCATCAAAAATATATAGATTGGTTCATAACACTAGCTGTACCTACCTGTTCAGCTAATTGTATTCCTAAAGGTGTTGCGCATAATTCTAACGGGGAATAGAAATAGTTTTTACGGGTGAGGGGTGACACTTTAGTTCTTGAACAAAGCATCTTCATTCGAAACGAAATTTTAAAAATTGTTCAAATTAATCAAATTGATAGATATATTAAATGTTGTCCTTTTACAAGTTACATTTGAGGGTTGAGGCTATTGTTTGCCAATAAATTTAATGAAGACATTTTCTGTTCCGACGGTTTATTGTGATTTAAAATTTGAGTAGTTTGACCACTAGTTTCTAGTACATCGGTTTTTCCTTTTAAAAATTCTAGGAATTCAATAGGAGTAGGCAAATCACCCTTGCTATTGTACTAATGTACTCATTCGGTCATTCCAATACCGGTATGTGACCTTGTCCAACTTGTTTGAAATAACATGAATTATGAATAGTTTCCACAACTTTCCCTTTTCTACTTTTAGCCACTCTAGTCTCTAATGCAGTTATATTATGTTTGGTTACATTATCTAAGAAAAACCTAAATTGCTTTGGAGATTCTTTTTGCAATAACTGTAAATTAAAAATAGATTTCAAATGGTTACTAATGACCATTTTCAAATCGCGAACATGACAGATTGAATTATCTTCTACATTATCAATATCAATAATACGCTGCCCTAAGAATGGAAGCTTTTTGTAGTGGTAAATTGATTATTATTTGAATGAATTGTTGATGTGAAACATGTTTTAATTTAAGTCAATATATTCTTGGGGTAAAATAACGTGCCCGTGAAGTTAGCCCCTCAGATTCCGAATTTATATTTATTTTTTATTAGTAAGCTAAAAATTTTAATTTGTAAGTGAATTTTCGAATTTATTTTAACAAAAACAGTTATTGGGCTTAAACTCTCGCAGTAGCTGCATTATATTGCAAATATCAAAATTTTATATTAATTAGAGAGTCATTTGTAATCAAGGTGCCGGAATCAATAATCAAACGGTATCTCCTAATTTAAAAAAAAATGTTGTGTTCTTAACTTCTAGGAAGCCGCGCCACTTTGAGGAACAATATTTTTTTTAAATCAATATGTAGTAAAATCACATAATTTGTAAGTCACTTTATTACTATCTACAGTCCAAAGTTTGCTCTGGTGGGGCCAATTCACGAATGTCTCAAAACATAGAGAAATGGTTAAATTTGTTTGTATTTCTAAGTAATAATTATGGTGATTAAAGGATAGTAACTGGCCTTTATCTTCCTACGTAGAATCCACCGGCGAAGAGAAAAAGGGAGCTTCCCATTTAAATATATCTGTGTGTTTTCACATTTTTGAGGTAGAAGAAAATTGTCAACTTGCAGATCTTCCAAATTGTTCGTAAATATCCTTAAATTGTACATATTGAAGCATTATAACTGAAACTAAAAGTTTCTGCCAACTCAATGTTTTTAATTTTTTTAATAAATTCGTTTGAATGTATTGAAAAACACTACGATTTTGTCCTTATGAGGTTTGTTGAATTAAAGGTTTTGTTTTAAACCTTTTTTTAACAAATCTGTTCGGATTTTAAAACTTTTTTAGCTTATGAACAGATATCGACAATAATAAATAACGATGTAATCGGTATTTATGAAACTTTGCTTTTAAGTGAAATCACAAACTTACCTTTCATGTAATATCGTCTTGTGCGGCTAAAGATAAATCAAAAGGTAGGGGATAGCAGTGGATTCCCCTTACACGGTCTCAGTTATAGTGAAGTCTGAACAATTTTTATAAAAATAAAAAACTTATTGTATTAATTAGTAAAGTGTAATATAAATGTAATGCCACAGAATAAAGCACAGTGCTTTATTCTGTGGTAATGCTATGCAGTTTCATTCAAATTCAGTCACCTAAGAACCACGAAACTAATGAAAAATGATCAAATCCGTTCTCATTTTCAATTTTTCATAGTTTTATTAATATCAATAATATTAATACCAATAATATCAATTCTGTTATACTTTTAACTTAATATGATAATTTTTAATTTGGGAAAAAATCACATACCTTGGACATTGACAAGCAGAATCCCGTATAAAAATTCTCTGTTGACTGCACTAAATTTGATAAATTTTCCGACAGTAATTTAGAAAGCGTTATAAATAAGAAAAAATAACAAACAACCAACATACAATTGCAAATAAAAAAATTATAAATTTGATAAAATTCGGGGAACTAACTTCCTGTTTCAATAATAATCTTTAGTTATTGTGAATATTAAAAAACTGATAAACGTTAAAAAATAGCCAAAATCTACAAACGATTGAAAGCAGATAAACTGTAATTTTTGAAATTTGGCGAGCTTTACGAAACTTCAATTTAATTAATTTAATTATGCATATCAAAATTTAGTAATATAATAAATAGATACACAAACGTATTTTTGAAATTGATGACTTAGGTTTATATTGAACCTTAATTTTCGTTTTAAGTTATACCACCGGCAAAAAAATTTGATCGTTCATTGTTAATAGTCCGGGAGCCAGTGACCGTTTAGAGTTAGTCATTTCGCAAAAGCTGAAAATTTGTCGTAAGCTTTATTAGGTATCACTAGTAAGTGAATGGACCTCCAGCTGGCGCAGTTCCGGGGGGTGTAGCTGCGGCAGCCCCCCAAACATGTAAAATAATAATGCCAATCACGCAGCGTGTGCGTGATACTAATATTTGTCGGGAAGCCGATCACGCAGATGGTGCGTGATGTGTACGTGTCTGTTTAAGGCAGGATATTCGCTGCGGCGTGGCTCACAAATAGTTGTTATCGTGTCGGCCTACTGAGAAGAGCCTTAATAAACAAAATGTCGACCGGTTTCTGACAAATGTGACAAGCATAACGTAGGCAGGGAATGTGTTAAAAAAACTAATACCACAAAAGCTGAAACTTTGCTAACATGTTGATTATGTTATAAATAAATGGAAAACCGTAGCCAGCTGAAGTTATGGTGGGGGATTATGTGCCAGCTGGGCACTTTTCCCTCACTAAATGTAAAGCTGGATATTTGTTTCGTTTAACTTATTCAGTTATCTGTTGCATTACCAAATTTCAGCTCTTGCGGAATCAAATATCTATACTTTTCTCATTAAACACAGCCAGCGCGTCCATGCAGTTATTACACTACCTCACAAGTTTGTGAATTTAAAGGTTTTCGCATTAAAGTTCCATTTAAGTTCAGTTTCGATTCTATGCACAGGGTGTTTAGAAAAAGGATTCATATTTTATATTTTTCAAGCATCAAAAACTTACGTAACTTAAATGGAACTTTAATGCGAAAACCTTTAAATTCACAAACTTGTGAGGTAGTGTAATAACTGCATGGACGCGCTGGCTGTGTTTAATGAGAAAAGTATAGATATTTGATTCCGCAAGAGCTGAAATTTGGTAATGCAACAGATAACTGAATAAGTTAAACGAAACAAATATCCAGGTTTTAGTGAGGGAAAAGTGTCCAGCTGGCACATAATCCCCCACCATAACTTCAGCTGGCTACGGTTTTCCATTTATTTATAACATAATCAACATGTTAGCAAAGTTTCAGCTTTTGTGGTATTAGTTTTTTTTAACACATTCCCTGCCTACGTAATGCTTGTCACATTTGTCAGAAACCGGTCGACTTTTTGTTTATTAAAGCTCTTCTCAGTAGGCCGACACGAGAACAACTATTTGTGAGCCACGCCGCAGCGAATATCCTGCCTTAAACAGACACGTAACATCACGCACCATCTGCGTGATCGGCTTACCGACAAATGTTAGTATCACGCACACGCTGCGTGATTGGCATTATTATTTTACATGTTTGGGGGGCTGCCGCAGCTAAACCCCCCGCAAGTGCGCCAGCTGGAGGTCCATTTACTTACTAGGGATGCTAAATAAAGCTTAGGAAAAATTTTCAGCTTTTGCGGTTTTGGTCATTAGAAAAGGTCGCTGGCTCCCGGACTATAATTTGTTACGTTAACAAAACAGGCGGCCTCCGTCTCCTTCTACAAAATAAAAATAAATGAACCACACTTCTTACTCAAAATTTATTGACAAACAATCAATAAGCATTCCATACATCGCGTATACTATGGGACTGATTCCCTTATATTAATCTTTCCCCCTGATTAAGCAAAGTTGCATATGTATCATATTCCTAGCTATTTTCATAAAAAAGTATCTAGATGTTAACACCTCGGCATATTACACGTTATTTGTGGAAGTCCATATTTTTGGTTTTGTTCAGAATTCAGCAACATTTTTCCAACTGAAAGTGTGTAGATAGTAAAGTGGTCATGTTTTTTTTAGTGATAATTAACCTCATAGTGTTGTAGACCAATCAGACATTAAGAACAGTGTCACATGCACCAATCACAAGTTTTTTTAACTGATAATTAACTTCATAGTGTTGTAGACCAATGAGACATTAAGAATAGTGTCACATGCACCAATCACAAGTTTCTTACACTGAAAAGAATGCATGGTACTTTTCTTGCCGCTACCTCATTGTTTTTGCATTATTTTAGCAACCTTAATATTTAAAAAAATCAACTGTCATTTTGACAGAAGTAAAAATGTCGCGCTTCGGCAACATTTCTGACGCTTCAGTTAATGAAAATATTAAAAATTCGATTCCGAGAAAGACCACTCAGTGTAGGGAAAGTTTGTGGAATCAATTTACGGAATTTTGCCAACAGCGCAAATATGAATTAAGTAAATCTTTGTCCACTGATATGATCGCAAGTATTTTAAAAGATTATGCATTTAATATGCGGAAACGTAATGGAGAAGATTATAAGGAATCTTGTGTCAAAACAATATGGAATACAACCGCGAAGTTAGTGCAAGACTTGTATTTTAACAAATATAATAGAAGAATTGACCCATTCTCGGATATAGTCTTCAAAGCTGCACGAGAAGCGAGGAACACCAAACGCAAGCAGCTGCAATCAATTCCGGAGAAACGAAAAGTAAGCGCTGAAGCATTCTCTCTTGAAGAAATTGACAAGATTATAAACAGCTTTGACGAAAATACTCCAGAAGGTCTTCAGAAAAAGTTTTTCCACATTGTTTCTTTTGAATTAGCGTGGCGCGGTGGGGAAGGAAGCAATTGTATCACGGACTATTTTAAAGAAGAAATAGGAAACGATGGATGTGCGACAGGCAGGATTATTTATAATCCTATATTTACAAAAACTTGTCAAGGTAGGTTAACAATAACTAAAGAAATCCATTGAATTTTAAATAATATAGGTGGTGCTGAAAAATGCGCAGAGAATAAGTGGCTTACGCCTAACAAGGAAAACATTGACCGATGTCCAGTAAGGTTATTCAACAAACTGCAAGAAAAACGTAGTCCACACATTACAACTAATAGACTGTTTTTAACTGCAAATCCTAACTGGAAAACAACTGGAAAATGGTACAAAAATTCCCCTGTAGGTCACAATGAGATTGCGAAGTGGACCAAATTCTCCGCGGCAAAAATTGGATTAGATGTAAAAAAAGGAAATTGACAAATCACTCGCATCGTTCTAGTATTGTTTCGCATTTATCAAAATCTGGAATAAATGAACAGGAATTAATTAAGATTACTGGCCACAGTAATGCATCTTCAATTAAACCATATCTGCATATTGACGAGAACCACCACACCAACATCATCAACCAAATACGACACACCAACTCGAACATCATTCATCAAAATTCTAGTTCAGATTTACCTCATGTCGCATTTCCATCAACTTCAAAACAAAATAATTCTCAAGCTACGTTCACTAATTGTACGTTTAATTATAATTATAATTATTGTTCTCATAAATAAAGTTGTTAAAAATTTGACGTATTTAACGCTTCATTCAGTTAATTCTCCAACCGAAGATCATTCGTGCTCAACTCTTGTCAGGCAAGATTTTTATTTTGTATGAGCACTGGTTGCATAGGCAATTAAACTCGATCAAATTCTTAGGAAAAGAACCCTCGCGCTTCGCGCTCGGGTCTTTTCGTCAATTTGATCTCGTTTAGTTGCCAAGCAACCAGTGCTTATACAAAATAAAAATCTTTCCGACAAGAGTTGAGCACTTATGATCTTACTGTTGAAAAGAATGTATGCTACTTTTCTTGCCGCTACCTCATTTTTTTAGCAACCTATATTTAAAAAAATCAAATGTCATTTTGACAAAAGTAAAAAATTTGACGTATTTAACGCTTCATTCAGTTAATTCTCCAACCGAAGATCATTCGTTCTCAACTCTTGTCAGGCAAGATTTTTTTGTATGAGCATTGATTGCTAAAAAGTAATTAAACTCGATCAAATTCTTGGGAAAAGAACCCTCGCGCTTCGCGCTCGGGTCTTTTCGTCAATGATCTCGTTTAATTGCCAAGCAACCAGTGCTCATACAAAAAAATCTTGCCGACAATAGTTGAGCACTTATGATCTTACTGTTGAAAAGTTCACAGTTCTCCTTCATTGGAATTCGTGCGGTATTGCATTAGTTTACTGCGCTTCAGATCACGACAGCACTCTAGTGTTGTCACAAAATATATATGTATGATTCCAAGGAATTCCGCCATTTTAGATTTAATGTGAATTAGTTTATTTTGCGTTAGGTAACAAAAAAACACTAAAAGTAATTTATATATTTACTACCTAGCCCCAAATATTATTAACAGACGCAATACATATAAAGATGATACAAATAAAACGAAATTTCAATTTTTTGTTTCCACTACATGTACAAACCTCCCTACTAATGTTACAAACAGATGCAAATATTAATAAACGACAAACAGTTGTCAGTTTCATTTTGAGTGCTGATAACAGTAGCTAGTTGTCCTACAGTAGCACTGATAACTTCACGATCGAACATTTTCACTTCACTACTTGCAGTTTGTATGGGCGTTATACGTACGACGTACGTGAAGAGTTACTTCTTTCCATACCTTTCCGCTAATGTGGCCCATGCAACTTCGTAATTAGATTCAGACACTTTTAAGGAACTTAAGAAATTTGCCGCTTCTTCACGTAACGATGATTTTAAACAAAGAAATCTCTGAATATTAGTTAATGACGAATTCTTATTTACAAGCACATCAAACGTAACGCGAAAGGTTCTCCAGCACTCGTATTTACCATCAAAATTGGGTAAATTTATTGTAAGGAAGTTCATTGGAATTAAATGAAATTGTTGCAAATCAAGATTGTTGGTAGTTTGGATAGAGGCATTTGATTCAGATTCGGTTTCGAGTAATATGCGGGCTCTTGAAATGCAACGATAAAAACGGTTTTCAAAAATCCTGCGTGTTTCGGACTCTGTTCTGGATTGCAAACTTTCAATTTCGCCTTGAAGTACTTCAAAATCAGTTAAACAATTTTCGATTCTTTGAAGCCGCATTTCCAATTCATGTTTGCATCGTTTGTCTAGCACTTCGGGGATTTTGGTAACAAATCGCTCAAACCTTTCTAATTCTTCTTCGAGTTGCTTACGTTTAAATTTAATTTTGATTATTTCAGAATTCATTGTGAATTCAATTAATAAGAATTTTATAGTACGGTAATTAAAATACAAACCGTTATGCTAATGACCGTCTTTGTTGTATAAATGAATAAACGAGGAGAAGGTCTAAAATATAAATGGAACGACTTACGACTTCTTTAGTGCCTCAATTCTTGAACTTGCATACAGTTCTTGTCGACGAGATTTATAATTTCATGATGTTTCGCACGTGATCACTAATAAGTCTTGTTTTGTCTCACTGGACTCACACAATTTTTTAACTTTTGTGGAAATTATTAGCGATTGGATTTCGTTTGATATAATTATCAAAAATCGAAGTTACCGACTTATATGAAAAATAAGTTTGTATATTTGCCACCAAATGGTGTTAACGCCTTGGCAAGAAACACTAAAATGAATGGGAGAGAAAGTAACTTCCTATTTTGAACGGATGAACTAACACAACACGGTACGTTACAAATATTTTCATACGTCTCACCAACCGTAGAAAGAGATGAAGAAATAGTGTAAGTTCATAAATGAAACGGTCAAATTGGTTGCCAGTGGTAATTTTTACTTTATTTTAGATATATTTCTTACTTAGGTAGGTACACTAATTACATTAAACAAAATGTTATCGAAGCAAATGTTTTAAACTAAAATATATAAAAGTTACCATTTACAACAGAGAAACATTATTTTCAAAACCAAAGAATTCCAAAATATACTTTTGGTACCTACTTAAATAGATATAATTAAATATTATTGTTATTTAACGTTAGACTACTATCTATTATAATTAAATATTATTGTTATTTAACGTTAGAGTTATATCTATTATTTAATTCGATAATTATCTACAGTAATTTGGAAGTTCCAAAATTATCAATTATCGAAACATTTACTTTAAAACTAGAATTTTACAGTCAAACAGGGACATCATTGTAACAAAAGCTGATAAAGGACAAATTACAATTTTATTAGATAAAAAGGAGTACAATGGTAAGGCTGAAGATTATTTACGAGACGCTTCAACTTACACCAAAATTTCAAGAAATCCTCTTCCGAAAGTCATAAAAGATACTAACCCTTTGTTGCAAAATTCGTATGATGAGGGAAATATCACAGAAAAGGAGTTTAATAATATGAAAATTAAATATCCAAACACCAAAGATTCAACAACAAGATAGACACTATACGTATACATAAATTAAAAATTCTACAAGGTCTATTAACAAAATGCAGGGTAAACAAATTTTGAAAGACCATAAATTAATCTCTTTGAATATGTGCTCCTTATTTACCTTATTGTCCTGGTTATTCACATTCTAAATGAACAATGGACTGATTTAAAGGTACAAACTCAATTAAGAAAGGAACAGTTTCTAGAAGGAGTACAAATTTATTTAAATTCTACTACGAAAAACAATATTTCAAACAAACTTTCGGATGTGCAATGAGTTCTCCAATTTCAACAACTGTAGCAATTACCAATAAACTTCAACAGTTACAAGTGCGACATGTTTCGGAACTTCCATTATCAAGCAATAAATAATAATCTTAAAGCAGTATTTTCAAAAGTCACCCTCATCTACACCTTTTTGAAAATGCTAGTTTAAGGTTATTATTTATTGCTTGATAATGGAAGTTCCGAAACATGTCGCACTTGTCACTGTTGAAGTTTATTGGTAATTTGACTAATTTCATCGTCATCACATTAAAGATTATCAAGGGGAGGTTGTGAGCTGCTCATTAATTGCTTTTAACTATTCATTCAACCTAAACCTGTATGTAAAACATAAACAAGAGAACAAAGTAAGTTTATTCGATGGCTTAACGCAGCGAGTCGCTTAACTAAATTGTAAAATAAATGTACGGTGTTCACTAAAATCCTAAATCAATACATTCCAGTTTTCAAACAATTTTTCTTTACTGGTAGGTATCTTTAAAAATTCAATAAGATACTTAACAAAAGTATCGAAAGTAAGATTGATACAATTTTAAAAATAGCTTAAAAATTATCTCGATACACGTTATTTGTGGAAGTCCATATTTTTCAGCTGAGAGTGTGTACACTGTAGACAGTAAAATGGGGTTATGTTTTTTTAGTAAAAAGTTCAAAGTTCTCCTTCATTTGAATTCGTTTATAATGTATACGGTAATGGAAAAAAAACACTAAAAGTAATAATTCATATATTTACTACCTAGTCCCAAATATTATTAACGGACACAATACATACAAAGATAAATAGAAAGAAAAACAAATTTCAATTTTTTGCTTCCCCTACATGTACATCATGTGTACTAACAACCCCTTTACTAATTTTACAAATAGATTCTAATAAACCACTAACAATTTCATTTTGCGTGCTGATAACAGTGGTTGTTCTAAAGTAGATTTCTTATTAACTCACTTTGTACGTAGCACTGATAACTTCACGGTAGAACATTTTCATTTCACTGCATGGAGTGCTTGCAGTTTGCATAGGTTACCACTCTTGTAGAATAATCGTTCACTCTTCCTTAACGGCCAAGGTTTCTTCTACGAACTGCTGCATCGATTTTCTTCTCAAGAGCTACCTTGCACTATTTCTTGCTAGTTTGTAAGTTTTTGACATATTTCACACGCCAGCTGTTCCGGGTGGTAACATCTGGAGTTACAAAATATAATTCTCCTCCAATTACAAAATATTCAAGAGGCAATAAGTCATTGACAGTGGGTTTGGGAATCGAATTGAATTTGATGCAAAATTTTGATTACTAAATACGCTAACAACTATCTGAATTTTACAAATTCCTCCCCTGCCACCAAGCCTGTTGTGAATGTTATTTATGACAATGTCTAATTGAACGATCTTACTATAGAAACCCACGAAATTTTACCATCGTTTCCGTTATTAATTAAAAAAAAATTTTAAAACTAATATTAAAAGTTAATAATCAACATATTTAAAAGGAACTTCTATATGATAGGTTTTTCAGCGTTGATATTACGTTTGGTATCTAACAAATGACACCTTTCGGTTAAAAATTTTATTAATTCGCTAATAGTAGATAATTCCTGTTTATTAACTGTCAGTTTTTCCCAATCGTGTTTAGTTTTATCATCTAATTTACTATTAATAATGTAAATTAATAATGCATCCCACGTGTCTGTTGGCAAGTTGTAATTCTTAAGTAATGTTAAGTGCTTTGTGAAATTATCAATTAATGACTGCAGCTCCTCGTAAGATCCCTTAACAACTGTTGGTAAATCAAATATTCCTTTGATATGTGCGTTAATTATGAGTGTCTTGTTTTCATACCTTCCCACTAATGCGGCCCATGCAATTTGGTAGTTAGATTCAGACACCTCTAAGGAATTTAAAAAATTTGCCGCTTCTTCGCGTAAGGACGATTTTAAACAAAGAAATCTCTGAATATGCGTTAATGACGGATTCTCATTTACTACTACATCAAACGTAGCGCGAAAATTTCTCCAGCACTCGTATTTACCATCAAAATTGGGTAAATCTATTGAAAGGGACTTCATTGCATTTATATTAAATTGCTGCAAACCAAGATTGTTGGTAGTTGGGATAGAGGCATTTGATACAGTTTCGTTTTCGAGTTTTTCGAGGACTCGATATAATCGCTCTTCAAAAATTCTACGTTCTTCAAACTCTGTTCTGTGTTGCAATTTTTCAACTTCGCCTTGAACTACTTCGTAATCAGTTAAAATTTGTTTGCTTCTTTGAAGGCGCATTTTCAATTCATGTTTATATGGCTTGCCTTGAAATTTTTTGGGGATACCGCGAGTAAATATTTCTAGTCTATCTAATTCCTCTTCGAGTTGCTGACGTTTAAATTTCATTGTTTTCAAATGCTCCATTTTAATTTGCTTTTTTTCAAATTCCTCCTCGTCGAGTTGGTTACGTTTAATTCTCATTGCTTTCAATTCCTCCATTTTAATTTGCTGTTTTTCAAAATCGTCGGTTGTGAATTGAATTAACAAGAATTTTATATTGCGATAATTAAAATACAAGCCGTTATGCTAATTACCGTCTTTGTTCTATAAATGAATAAACAAGGAGAAGGTGATGAAAAATTGAGTGACTTACGACTTCTTTACTGCCTCAATTCTTGAACTTGCATACAGTTGTCGATGAGATTTATAATTTAATGACGTTTCTTACGCGATGACTAATAAGTCACTTTGTTCTTGTTTTTTCTCACTGCACTGGCACAATTTCTTACTTATTTCTGAAATATAGCGATTGGATCTCGATAGATAAATCAAAAATCGAGTTACCGACTTATATTGTTAACGGTTTGGCAAGAAGCACTAAAATGAATGAGAAAGAAAGCAACTTACTGTTTTGAACAATGAACCCCCCAGTTAATTATTCGCTATCTCTTTGCTCCTTGGCAGTGACGGATTATCGCACATGCGCATATGGTTGCGCCCTCCAAATTGCACCGTCCTCAAAAATGAAGGAAAAATACTAGTAATTTATGATAAATTTGCGACCTAGCGGCGTCTAACTTGAAAAAGCCAAAACTTAGCGGTGTTACATTTTGTACAATAAACACCACTTAAATCAGAAATACTTTACTTCCCTGATCCTGTTCAAATCTCACGTATGTTTATTACTACCCTACATTAAAAAAAGGTTACTACTTATGAAAGAATGTGTTGTTTAAATTGATTCGATGTGTAAATAAAACGAGCAAATGCAAAATGTGACCTGGAAATCCCCATACGCAGTATAAAGATTAAATTTTATACTTACTGTAAACAGTGTAACTGTTGTTTACAATGACATACTCAGAGGCGGATTAAGGCAATTGGAGGCCCCTGGCTGTGAAAATTTAGAAGCCCTAAACCGGAGCCCCCAAAACAAAAAAAAATTGTGTAAGGAAGTAGGCCTATACAGTATTAGATTTTTAATTAATTGCTTAAACCAGTAATATGTAGGCTATTCACGGCCAAGGCCAAGCCCATCAACTTTCCCAGAACACGTGTTTTTTTGTATTTCTACTTATCAATTCATTATACGACAATGTTTTAATATTTTGAAAAAAACACTAACATATTATGAATTATCATAATTTTATCTATCTAATTAAAATATAAGTAATTCCATACTTCTTAAGAAATTTGTAAACATCGATCACATTTTCACTTTTTCTGTAAAAACAGAAATTAAAAAAAAAATCAAAATAAAAAAGAAAATTTAATGGCAGTTTTGGAGTTCGGGGCCCCTTGGAGATGTGGGGCCCCCGGCGGCCGCCAGGTCTGCCAGCCGCTTAATCCGCCTCTGGACATACTAACTGATTTTGAGGTATTTTTTAATATCAAAATAAATGAGGATGATACAAAATACTGTATAACTCTCCTATGCGATAAATATGAACATGATATCGACACTAACTACTTTAATAATTAAGTTTTTCATTTTCTTAAGTATGTTAAGGAAGCCGAAGTGTATGTACCTAATCCGGTTGATATGTACAAATTATAGATGGGCTGTAATCTACTTTTCCAAACGTGAGACTATTTAAAATTTTTTTTAACAATGTCAATTTCTAATGTTAGTGGCGAACGTTTATTTTCTGTATTGAAAAGGGTCAACAATTATCTGCGCAACAGTCTTAGTCAAGTTAAACAATTTAGTTTATACAAAGTGATATTGTTAACCAAATCAATTATGATGACATAATTGATAAATTTTCGAAACAAAAGGCAAGAACGGTAGCAATATAATTATAATTATTATTTGAATTTTCGTATTAAGAATACATTGTGTTTTATTTATTTATTTAGATTGTTTCTCAAATTGTGGGAACGAAGTTTCCGCAAGTGAGATAATGTCAGCAGGAAGGAAAACATAATTACATTATCGTAGGAATGTTTTGTTTATCATTGCGTTATTTTTTTTAATACAGTCTGTTCATTTTTTGAACATATCTAGCATTTATTCTAATTTAAAATAAACAGCGCCCTCAAATTCATGTTATGTCTCAGGCCTGCAGAGTGCAGAGTGCATATCCGTCACTGCTCCTTGGTTAATTTTTTTAAGCACTATTATCAAATTTTCTTTCACAATATTCAATTTGAATATCTTCTTCTTTATTTGAATATATATTTACATATTTCTTTCTAACTTGTAATTGGAAGTAAACCGAATGAAATTTCAACTTCTTGTCACTGCGGTGACCAAATAATACCGACACTGTACGTTACAAATATTTTCATACGTTTCACATACCGTGAAAAGAGATGAAAAATCCGCATTAGTAAGTGTAAGTTCATAAATGAAACGATTAAATTGTATGCCAATTTAGATCTATTTCTTACACTAATTAAATTAATCAAAATGTTATCGAAGAAAGCGTTTTAAACTACATATAATATAATAGTTACCATTTACAACAGAGAAACATTATTTTGATTAACATTAAATCAAAGAATTCCAAAATATACTTTTGCTACTTAAATGGATATTAGTAAATATTATAAGTAGTTATATAACGTTAGAATACTTTCTATTATTTAATTCGATAGGTAATAACAGGTAATTTGGAAGTTCCAAAATTATAAATTATCGAAAAATGTATGTCAAAACTAGACATTTTTTACCGTCAAACAAAGACATCATTGTAACAAAAGTTGATAAAGGCCATATTTTATTAGATTTTATTAGATAAAAAGGAGTGTAATGATAAGACCGAAGATCATTTACAAGATGGTTCAACTTACACTAACATTTCAAGAAATCCTCTTCCGAAAGTCGTAAATGATACTAACATTATGTTGCATAATTGGTATGGACATATGAAATATCACAGAAAATGAGTTTAATAATATGATATGATAATTAAATATCCAAGATTTATTTTCTTTCAAAAGATAGACACTACCTATATTAAAAATTCTACAGAATCTATTAACAAAATCCAAGGTAAGTAAATTTTTAATGACCACAAATTATTCTTTTTGCTCCTTATTTAGGTACATGGTTATTCAAATTCTGATTTAACAGTGGACTGGTTTAAAAATACATAGGTACTCCATTAACAAAGGAACGTTTCTAGAAGGAGTACAATTTTGTTTAAATTCTACAGATTTTCAATGTGAAAACAACATTTAAACAAACTTTCCGATGTGGAATGAGATCTCCAAATTCGGGAACTGTGGCAAATTTAGTAATGGCGCTTTTTAGAAGAAAAATGTTTTATCAAAATTATCGTTCGAACCATCATTTTATTTTAGATACGTAGATGATATTCTTTTATCGATTATTGTGTACACTCCAAAATTATACAACTTTTTAGGCTATTTTTCCCCCTTTGTAATGGAGGCCTTCTCGTGGAGTTGGTAGGTGGTAGGTGTTGAAGTACATGTCGTGTCAATAACACCTACCACCTACCAACTCCACGAGAAGGCCTCCATTAGAAAGGGGGAAAAATAGCCTAAAAAGATATTCTTTTAGTTCCTGAGGAGAGCTACTACTTTTATGAAATTTTTCGTAAATAGCCTAAAGTTGGATCTATCGGAACACTCGCTAAAGTGACTACAAATGATTTGTTTCATAAATTCGTTTGCATTGAAAACTAGGGATTCACGGGTTTGGCTTGAATTTTTAAAGCTTGACATAAAATCAAGTCAAGCCTACAAAAAACCAAGCCGAGCTTAAGTATTATCCAAGCTAAGCTTATTTGTGGAAAAGCTTGAGTTTTCAAGCTTTTCCAAGCCAAGCTTTCAAGCTTTTCCCAAGCTTTCAAGCTTATACCTCTAAGCATTTTTTTTACTATTCCATGGAACATAATTCTTAGAAGATCCAGCTGATAATTTTGCATTCTACCATAAAATATATTCATTTGGTATAAAAGAAGTACCTACGTGTATATTTGAGATAGTCTGTGCTCTACTCAAACAAAATATACCATTTGTAGGTATGATTGATTCGATTTAGTAAGAAAAGAATATTTTACTTAAAATTATTGTAAAAAAATTACATATATAAATATTTCTCAAAATCTCAATGGGCGCAACGGTACCTTGTACAAAATCTGTTGCACGTCACGCTGTAACTATAGTTCTTAATTGTAAAATGATACGGCTTCGGAATTTTCAGCTAATTTGTTAGAACTCATAGTTAACAATCGCTTACTTAAGCACTCAACGGTGACTAAAAAAAGCTTTGGGAAAGCTTGATAACCAAGCCAAGCCTACATTCGCAAACATCAAGCCAAGCCAAGCTTTTCTTCTTAAAAAGCTTGCCTTTCAAGCCCAAGCCAAGCTATTATATTTCAAGTCAAGCTACTTGGCTTGGTGAATCCCTGTTGAAAACACTCAAATTTGGTTGTCGATACAATAATACAGACGCTAGCTATCGTTCTGTATTTTTTTCAAGGTCCACGGCATAACTCACTTGCAGAGTCAATTTTAAGGTTTACGATACATGATTTTTCAGGTTAACACCCTTGAAAATGGCCACTTCTTTTTTAAGCCCTTTTACATGGTAAACATAGGTCTAATTCGATCATTTTTACAATTAACTGCAATTAAAATAAATTCTAGGTCACAACACTCAAAATAAATAGGAATGCAAAGTTGTCCATATATTCAACCAACTTCAAAAAGTTGGTTACTAAATTCGTGCGGATGTCTGTGCGTGTGTGTCTGTACATTGGTCGATGTTACAAGGTTTAGAAAGCTGGAAGTGGTATCATCTTATAGGAAATTCTTTACTGATTCCAAATCTCTGGTAAATTTTTTGATGGGATCACCCTTTCGCCGTCGGGACGCCATTAAAGTCAAAATATATCCCCTTGAATATCTCGAGAACGACACATCCAATTACAAAAAGGAAAAACACGTTTCCTTTATTTTTTGAAACCTATTGAGTCATTATACGTAAACATCACCCTCATCACCCTGTGAGGTGGAGCGGGGGTGAGTTTTGAAGACCTAAATGGGAACACCTAGTTTTTATTGCCGTTCAAAAGGTCAAAGGTGGCGTGTTTCAGGATTTTTCCTAAACAGCACCTCCACCTTACTTAATCTAGAGGGTGCTTTTCATGAGGGTAAAAAAAATTGAATAAAACTAATTTTCATTTATACTGTCGAATAGAGAATTAAAAGACGCTTCAAATCGCTCGACTCCCTTTCCCTATTTAAATTCTTGAGTTAGGGGTTGCTGGGGCTAGGGGGTTGACCTGACAATATCAAATTTGACGTCAAAAGTTGTCCCACAAAAATAAAAAATCGACGTGTCCGAGCGTTTTTTTAAGAAACTGGTCTAAGTGCTCCAAAATAGGCGTATTTCCTTTTCAATGGCCCACCCTGTATATATTTTGCACCACCGTCTATAATACCAATGACATAAATATAAATGACAACACATAGGTACAAACTCACATCTTGAGTAAATGAAGAACATTTGTATGCGAATACCATATTTTTAGTTTTAATACATGACCACCCTGTTTAAACCCAAAGTGGCCATTTTTGGGCCTGTTAACCAAATAATACTAAATATGTACGTCTCAGACAGCATAATACCACAAAAATAAATCGTGGACCTCTGAAAAACACAGGATGTTACCTAGCGTATGGACTACAAGAGATTATTGAATGTTTCCCTCGGCCATTTGGAAATTGCGTAAGTTGGAGAATTTATACGCAATACAATGAGTGGCATAGCTTTTCCCGCTTTATGGATCTTGTAAAACAGTATTACATATCGTTAGTCATAGCCTAAATGTATCATTAATTACACTTTTACATTCTAATAAAACTTTCTTTTAGTTTGTGTTGTATTATCATCCATTGTCCTACTAACACCTTTAATGTCCACTACGATTTTGTGCGTAGATTTGTTGAACTGAAGATTTTGTTTCAAACCTTTATTTAACAAATTTGTTAGGATTTTAAGTGATATCACAAACTTACCTTACCCTTTAAATGGATTTCATGTAACATCGTCTTGTGCGGCTAAAGTTATCGAATGGTTGGAGTTGGAGTAGTAGTGGATTGGCCTTATTTTCGAAGCATAAATACTCAATCTTAATTATAATGAAGTCTCCCCCCCCCCTACATGAAATCGCTTGTTGTTCGTTCGTTAGATTTTGTTAGCTATTTTTTAGTGTGTCTTTGTTTTTAATATTGACAATAATCAACGATTATTTTATCGTCTTTCGAAATTAACAATTTTTCCTTTTAAAGTAATTTGTAGGCCCTTTTGTTGGTTATTTCCAAGGTTTGCCTGTTTCCATATTAATAGGGAATACGAATTGTTAATTACCTTATTTTAATTGCCCACTCATTGGTTATTTAAGTTAACCTTAATGCTCGTTAACCTACTAAGAACTCTCTTTGAACTATAAAACTAATGAAAAATGATCAAATCCGTTTTCATTTTCAATTTTTCATTGTTTGATTAATATCATTAATATTAATACCAATAATATCAATTCTGTTATATTTTTAACTTAATATGATAATTTTTAATTTGGAAAAAAATCACATAACTTAGACATACATATTACATAGTTTTTTAGAAACAAATCACAAGGAGCTGAATTGACCATAAATAAGAACGGCAGCTTCAATCTTCAATTTTCTATTAAAGCAAGAGAGCAGAATTCCGTAGGTATAAAAATTGTCTGCTGACTGCACTAAATTTGATCCATTTTCCGACATTAATTTAGAGAGTGTTATTATAAATAACAAATAAGAAAAAATAACAAACACTTAGAAACAACCGACACAATTGCAAATAAAAAAATTGTAAATTTGATAATGTTGGGGGATTAACTTCGTGTTTCAATAATAATCTTTAGTTATTGTGAATATTAAAAACCGATGAACCTTAAGAAAAAGCCCAAATCTACAAACGATTGAAAGCAGATAAAATGTAACTTTTGGAAGGCTTTATTGGCTTTAAGAAACTTCAATTGTCATAGGTATATTTATATAAAGATCAGACTACGTTTCGCCAAATGTTTGGCTTTATCAAGTCTGTAACAAAGAATGTAAGTGTAATATATTAGGTAGTATTATAAAATTTTTGAAATTTGAGGTTAATTTTATTAACTAAGTAGATGTATATCAAAATTTATTGGTATAATAAATAGATACAGAAACATGTTTTTGAAATTAACGACTTGGGTTTATATCGAGTCTTTATTTTTGTTTTGAGTTGCTTCGAAGTTATTATTATATTAAATTTATATTCTTTCATTAGTTTACTATGCTTCAGATCATGACAGAACACTAGTGTTGTCACAAAATATACCTGTGATTCCAAGGAATGCTGTCATTTTAGATTTAATGTGAATTATTAGCCTTAGGTAATGAAAAAAGCACTAAAAGAAATTCATATATTTACTACCTCGTCCCAAATATTATTAACAGACACAATACATATAAAGATGATAGAAAGAAAAAGAAATTTCAATTTTTTGCTTCCCCTACATGTATGTACAACCTCCTTACTAATTTTACAAATAGGTTCAAATATTAAAAAACCACTAACCGTTTTATTTTGCGTGCCTATAACAGTAGTTGTCCTAAAGTAGATTCATTTTGTAGCACTGGTAACTTCACGATCAAACATTTTCACATCACTACTTGCAGTTTGTATGGGTTACCACTCGTAAACCATTAACTCTTCCTAACGGTGGAGGTTTCTTCTACGATTATCACCGCTGTATCGATTTTCTTCTCGAGAGCTGCCATACACCATTTCTTGTTAGTTTGTAAATTTTGAATATATTTCATGTGCCAGCTGTTCCGGAAATGTAACGCCACTATTCAAAAGTTAAACGGTGGTAACATCTTCTTGGGTTACATAATTTAATGCTCCTCCAATTACGAAGTATGCAAGAGTCAATCAGTCATTTGATAGTGGGTTTAGGAATCCAGGATACATTCAAATGCAAACAATCACACAGTCTTTAGATGTTAATATGTTAAGTGTCAATTTTCGACTACACAACCAACCAATTGAATTTGATGCAAAATTTTAACTTTGATTATTAAATACGCCGTGATTAATTAAAAAAAAGTAGAACTTCATGTTGATTGAAGATGTGGAAATGTTTGTCCGCCGGTTTTATGTGGGAAGGTATTTTAAAACTATAAATACTAATGTAAAAAGTTATGTTCTAATGAGCATGACACCTTTTGGTTAAAAAATCTATTAATTCCCTAGTAGTACATAATTCCCGATTATTAGCTACCAAAACTTGCCAATCCTCTTTAGTTTTCATATCTAACTTACTACCAATAATGTGAGCTAATAATGGATCCCACGTATCTGTTGACAAGTAATTCTCAAGTCGTATTAGGTGCTTTGAGAAATTATCAATTAATAACCTCAGCTGCTTGGAATGTGGTAGTCTGCCGAGAATGTGAACGTTTGGTAAATCAACAATTCCCTTAATATCTGCGTTAATTTTGTCTTTCATATTTTCATACCTTTCCTCTAATGCGGCCCATACAGTTTCGTAATTAGATTGAGGCACTTTCAACAAGCAATTTAAAAAACTTGCCGCTTCTTCGCATAACGATGATTTTAAGTAAAAAAATCTCTGAATATTACTTAATGACGGATTCTTGTTTACAAGCACATCAAACGTAGCGCGAAAGTTTCTCCAGTACTCGTATTTACCATCAAAATTGGGTAAATCTATTGAAAGGGAGATCGCATTTGATTCACTTTCGTTTTCGAGTAATTTGTGAGCTCTTGAAATGCAACGATAAAAACTGTCTTCAAAAATTTTGCGTGTTTGGGACTCGGTTCTAAATTGCAACTCTTCAATTTCGCCTTGAATTGCTTCGTACTGAGTTAAAATTTTTTCGCTTCTTCGAAGGCGCATCTTCAATTCATCTTTGTATGGCTTTCCTCTCAACTTAGGGATATGGACAATGAATGTTTCAAACCTTCCTAATGCCTCTTCGAGTTGCTTACGTTTAAATTTCATTGTTTTCATTTGCTCCTCTTTAATTTCCTGTTTGTTTAATTCCAAATCGTTCATTGCGAATTAAATTAATCAAAATTTTATAGTACGACAATTAAAATAGAATCCGTTATGCTAATGACTGTCTTTGTTGTATAAATGAATAAACAAGGAAAATGTGCAAATGAAAAATGGAGTGACTTACGACTTCTTTACTGCCTCAATTCTTGAACTTGCATACACTTGATGAGATTTATAATTATAATTTAATGATGTTTGGCACGCGATGACTAATAAGTCACTTTAACCTAGTTTTGTCTCACTGCACTGGCACAATTTCTTAGCTTTTTTGGCAATTATAGCGATTGGATTTCGATAGATAAATCAAAAATCGAAGTTACCGACTTATAATTATAATGTTAAGGGTTTGGCAAGAAGCAATAACATGAGATAGCGACTTACTGTTTTGAACAATGACCCCCACCCCCACCCCCAGTTAATTGTTTGCTATCTCTATCTATGCTCCTTGGCAGTGGCAGATTATCGGACATGCGCATATGCCCTGCGCCCTCCAAATTATTGCACTGTCCTCAAAAATGAAGAAAAGCGAAAAGTGCATTAACACCAAACAGTAACAGTAATAGTAGCTGCCCCCCCTAAGCAAGGAATGCATTCGGTGGCAAATTCTCATGTGATTTTATAATTTTATAACGGTTATTTTTATTTATAACTTTGTGTATACTTAGTACTTATAAGGGTACAAAGAAATGACTACATATTATATTTTAGTTGCAATTAAATTGTAAAACCTATTCAGTACGCTATCGCTATGCTGCAGTTGCACTTAAAGTAGGTAGAATCTAGAATGGTTCACAATCACAAACCCTTCCTATCAGCATAATTAAGTATAAAGGTTATTTACCTAGAAAGAGGGACCCTGCAAATGTTGAACAATCTGCAATAAATTCTTTTAAGTTATATGACCAGTAATAAATTTCGATTTTAATCTTTTGCACATTGAATGGAAAAAATCCTTAAACGTGATGAAGCCTAAAGAAAAAGAGTGTTTCTTGTAAGCTACTTTTTAACTTTTGCGAATGTAAATTTCCTGCTTCTTACCTTACCTACTAATATTTTTTGTATCTTATAGTAAGTACAATATGTACCTAATTCCCCTGTTATAGGTACAATTATACCTAATTGACTAATGCGTTATACCCTGGTGCCTGAGTGTGTGATAAAAATTGTTATTCTATACAATTCAAATAGGTGCATGAAGCATTTCTTAAAAATCATACAATTCCCCTAGGATTTGTCTAATTGGGTACCTACAAATATCATTTACTTAGAAATGGACAAGGAAATGCTTAATAATTAAGTATATCACCAGTAATAAAGTTTAATCTTTTTCGCGTTAAATGGAAAAATTCCTCAAACGTGTTAATTATCAGTACCTCGAGTCGCTCAAAAGTCAAAAGCAACCACACAGAACTAATCCACCAACTAAGACTGCCATTGAATACTGGAGACGGTCATTGATCATTCCTTATCTTGATTTCCTAACTTTATCTTTGAATGTTCCCACACGAAAACACACCTGCTTTTACCTTATCTCATCTTCATCCTTCGTACATGCTAAAAATGACTTCCAAAGATATGGAACAAAAGGCAGAGTTTTTCAAGGAGTTTTATGAGTTGGCTGATATCTCCACAGAATTAGATTTGTGGTATAATCTGTGGAAAAAGAGGGATCTACCAGGAGACAAATTAAAGGACATTGAAGTGGTTCCATTTTTGGAGGAAGCTAATATATTTTTCCCTACTCTTGATTTTAAGTACTTTCCCGTCCACTACGGCTACTGTGGAACGATCCTTCAGTAGCAGTACCCTTCGAAAAGTCAAGATCTGGATCAGAATTACAATGGAAGAGGACAGACTCACTACGTTGTGTCTGATGAGCGTCCATCGGAAATTCTTCAAAGAAAGTCGGGACTGGATTGAATCGAAAGTTTTCACCAAGTTTTCTTGAAACCCAAGAAAAATGATATTAAAATAAGACATATAGGTAGGTAATTAGAATAAAAATCTCAATTTTTTTAAGCACATAAGTAATTGTATCTAATATGAGTAATATGTAATTAGTAAAACAGTTCCTCAAATGTTGGTTTTATTCCCAGTCTTCGTTCTAAAATGTTACAACGTGAACGACCATAGCCCTGCCCCCCCCCTAGTTTTGATCCTGGGTACGCCCTTGTTTATCATTAAGTATGTTATTTTTTATTAATACAGTCTATTCTTTTTTTGAACATATCTAGCATTTATTCTAATTTAAAATAAACAGCGCCCTCAAATTCATGTTATGTCTCAGCCCTCTCAGGCCTGCAGAGTTCATAATCCGTCACTGCTCCTTGGTTAGTTTTTTTAAGCACTGTTATAAAATTTTCTTTTACAATATTTAATTTAAATATCTTCTGCTTTATTTGAATATATATTTCTTTCTTTCTCACTTGTAATTGGAAGTAAACCGAATGGAATTTCAACTTCTTGCCACCGCGGTGATGGACTAATAGAAACACTGTACCTACGTTACAAATATTTTCATACGTCTCACATACCGTGGAAAGAGATGAAAAATCCGCAGCAGCAAGTGTAAGTTCATAAATGAAACGATCAAATTGTATGCCAATTTATAACAGGGTGAGTTTTTTTTCATTATTTGTATGGGGATCTCGGCAACCATAAGAGTTACACATTTGCTTAAATGGGGAAAGATTTGCTTCTTTGGAAGACTAAATCCAGATACGCTTTTGTTGATTTAAGAAAATGCATGGCTTACTAGATATTTGTAAAAAAGTAAAATTCTCCAAAATTGTTTCAGGCCTTTAATTCGTTTATTTCTAAAAATAGATAAAAATTGTTTAAATCCAATTTGTAGATAATTTTGTGCCGAATATCGTCACCGTACTAGTTTTTTAATTTGCTTAGCATTTTGAGGTTATGAAGCAAAGTTGAATTTTTTTAAATGGAAACAATAGTTGCCTATGACATATTTTAATAGTGCATTTTTTTCTGATTGTAATAATGTAAGGGTTGTATCACTTATTTTAATAAATAAAGGCACAATACACGTTTTCCTATTATTAGGTCTACCAAAAATTATATCCTGCCATGGAAAACAAAAGAAATTATTATCCCCATACAAATAATGAAAAAAAACTCACCCTGTATATACCTATTTCTTACACTAATTAAATTAAACAAAATGTTATCGAAGCAAACGTTTTAAACTACATATAATATAATAGTTACCATTTACAACAGAGAAACATTATTTTGATTAACATTAAACCAAAGAATTCCAAAATATACTTTTGCTACTTAAATGAATATTAGTAAATATTATAAGTAGTTATACAACGTTAGAAAACTTTCTATTATTTAATTCGATAGGTAGGTAATAACAGTAAGTAGGTAATTTGGAAGCTCCAAAATTATAAATTATCGAAAAAAAAAATGTATGTCAACATCATTGTAACAAAAGCTGATAAAGGCCAAATTACAGTTTTATTAGATAAAAAGGAGTGCAATGATAAGGCCGAAGAACATTTACGAGACGCTTCAACTTACACCAGAATTTCAAGAAAGCCTCTTCCAAAAATCATAAAAGATACTAACATTTTGTTGCAAAATTGGTATGGCAATTTTGTTTCAATTCTACAGATTTTCAATACGAAAACGCAATATTTCAAACAAACTTTGGATGTACAATGAGGTCTTCAATTTCGGCAACTGTGGCAAATTTAGTAATCGCAGTTTTTCGAAGAAAAATGTTTATCAAAAATATCGTTCGAACAATCATTTTATTTCAGATACGTAGATGATATTATTTTAACACTGTATTTTCATTTACTACGAGAAAAATAGAAATTATTACAAATTCACAATTTTGCTGATAAAATTACAGTTGAACTCAAAACTCGCCGTTGTAACATTATAAGGATAAGCTACATTGTTGGCATATTTCTGCCTTTAATGAAGAAATCATCCATGCAAACAATAAATTACTCGTAAGGTTCCTTAGGATCTCCTTTATATACATAATGATTGAAAAGGCAACGAACGATTCTTCTTCTTCTTATCAAATATTTGACAAATATCCGTTCCAAAATTGATTTTGCTTTTCTTATTCTTAATAAAAATTAAAAATCGATGAAAAATGCACCTCATTAACGACTGAGAAAGCTAAGACCGTTTGCAAATTTAAATTGGAAAAGATTTTACACATACCTCTAGATATGAAGGTTAATTGGTACCTAATTCACCATATTTTCTAATCTATTACACACTTCTCCTAGTATGGTTACATTCTTAAGTTTACGTTTTCTAATTAAATTCATTACCAAATCTTCGGAGGAACTGTTATAATACGGCAACTTCTTTGATCGTACGTAATTTTGTTATGAAAGAGAAAATTGATCAATCTGTACGGCAAAAAGTTGAAAAATTCATATTTATGCTGTATGCAATAATTTGAATCATTAGTCATGAGGTCATGACTTATCAACCTCCAAGTGCTAGTATCCTTACGGTAAATATCTATTTCTAAGTGAGATCGTTTTCTCGAGACAAGAGATAAGTGAGTTGGATACTGGAAATTTGGAATTTAGTTGAGCGATGCCAAATTCCAGGAAGGTACGCCAAATCTTCATTGGTGTCGGTTTCAAATTTACCCCTAAACAAGTAAACAATATACGGAGATACGCTATTATCCATTCTTGTTTAAGGACAAATGTTTGACTGAAGAGTTCTGTCAGTTTAATAAAATCGCTAACTTGCACATCTTCCAAATTGTTCCTAAATAGCCTAAAACTAAAAGTTTTTGCCAACTCAATATTTTTAATTTTTTTAATAAATTCGTTTGTATGTATTGAAAACATTGAAATTTGGTTGTCGATACGAGAGATGATTGAATGTCTCCCTCAGCCATTTGGAAATTGCGTAAGTTGGAGAATTTATACCCGATGCAATATGTCGCATAGCTTTTCCCGCTTTATGGATCTTAGAACCACATTAGTGGTAAAACAGCATTAGATACCGTTCGTCATAACCTAAGTGAATTACGCTTTTACATTCTAATAAAGCCTTTTTCAACCAACTTCAAAAAGTTGGTTACTAAATTCGTCCGGATGTCTGTGTGTCTGTGTGTCTGTGTGTCTGTGTGTCTGTGCGTTGGTCGATGTTACAGGGTTTAGAAAGCTGGAAGTGGTGTCATCTTATAGGAAATTCTTCACTGATTCCAAATCGCTGGTAAATTTTTTGATCGGATCACCCGTTCGCCGTCGGGACGCCATTAAAGACAAAATATACACCCTTTAATATCTCGAGAACGACACGTCCAATTACAAAAAGAAAAAAATACGTTTCCTTTATTTGTTGAAACCTATTGAGTCATGATACGTAAACATCACCCTCACCCCTCCTGTGGGGTGGAGCGGGGGTGAGTTTTCAAAACTTAAATGGGAACACCTATTTTTTATTACTTTTGGATTCTCCATAAAAAACGATATTCAAATTGCAAATTTCACCCCCAACTGCAACCCCTTTTTTAGGAGTGGAAAGGGGGAAAATTGCACGTCCGCAGAAAAACGATCTTTTTTACTTTTTTTTCCTCTCACATTTTTTCGTGATTTACAAATTGTCCGTCACCCTCTCCACTCCCATCCCCCTTAAGGGTGGAAAGAAAAACAATGACTCATTTGTGCAGAATCCGGCGTGGTTGTGTCTGAGGTGGGGAGGGGGGGGGGGTAGTTATATACATATATATTGTATATAGTATATGCCATAATTAGTTACAGATTTGAAGTTGGTTGAAATTAAAATTCTATAAGAATTTGCGCCTTTTTATACTTGTTTAGTTTATATTGTATTATTGTCCTAATTACACTTTTAATACTCGTATGTCCTACGATTTTGTCCGTAGCAGGTTTGTTAAATTGATGGTATCGTTCCAAACCTTTATTTAACAAATCTGTTCGGATTTTAAACTTTTTTAGCTTGGGAACAGATATCAACAATAATAAACAAAGATATAATCGGGAAACTTTGCCTTTAAGTGAAATCACAAACTTACCTTTCATGTAATATCGTCTTGTGCGGCTAAAGATAAATCAAAAGGTAGGGGGTAGCAGTGGATTGCCCTTATTTATAAGTAGGTACACGGTCACAGTTATAGTGAAGTCAGAACAATTTTTATAAAAATGATAAAGATTAAATTTAAAATTATTATAGGGAGAGTATATTTCAAGCCATGACTAAAATTGTAGAGTAGGGAATTTTGTATCAACCCCAACTTTAAAAATTACCATTTTTACTTCCAATTGTTTGCTGGTCGTCCGTAGGTGTTTGTTCGCTATTTTTAACGTCTCTTGGTTTTTAATATTTACGATAACCAACGATTATTTTCATTATTTTGTTGTCTTTTAAATTAACAATTTTTCCTTTTAAAATAATTTGTAGATCCTTTTATCGATTATTTCCAACGTTTGCCTGTTTCCAACGAATCGTTGATTAGCTTTTTTCAGTTTGTCACTTATTGGTTATTTATGTTCGAACGCTTGTTAACCTACTAAAAATAGTAATTCACTAATACTATGCAGTTTCATTCAAAATCAATCCCCTTAGAACCACGAAACTAATGAAAAATGGTCAAATCCGTTTTCATTTTCAATTTTTCATAGTTTTATTAAGATCATTAATAATATATGTAAATACCAATAATATTAATTCTGTTATACTCATAACTTCATATGAAAATTTTTAATTTGGAAAAAAATCATATAACTTGGACATAGTTTTTTAGAAACAAATCACAAGGAGCTGAATTGACCATAAATAAGAAATTACTGCAGCTTCAATTTTCTATTAAAGCAGAAGAGCAGAATTCCATATAAAAATTCTCTGCTGACTGCACTAAATTTGATCCATTTTCCGACATTAATTTAGAAAGTGTTAGTATAAATAACAAATAAGAAATACTTAGAAACAATCATCATACTATTGTAAATAACAAAAATTGTAACGTTGATAAAGCTGGGGGATTAACTTCGAGTTTTAATAATAATTTTTAGTTATTGTGAATATTAAAAACCGGTAAACGTTAACAAAAAGCCAAAACAAACGATTGAAAGCAGATAAATTGTAACTGTTGAAAGTTGGGAGGCTTTACGAAACTTCAATTAAGTAATTAGGTATGCATATCAAAATTTATTAATATAATAAATAGATTCAGAAATATGTTTTTGAAATTGATGACTTAGATTTATATTGAACCTTTATTTTCGTTTTATGTTGCTTCGTTAATTTAAATTCTTTCATTTTCCAAAAATATCATTTGAATAATTGAGTATGAAGTGTTTCAAAATTTCAATTAAAATGAATTTCATTCTTAAGTTTACTATGGTCATAGAACAATAAAGATGTCTCTATGCTATGGTAAAACTGTAAAAGCCTTAAAATCTTGGTGGTTGAAATTAAGTTTCTGAGTTAATAGAGCATGAAAAGATTGCTCTGCAGTGGTATGATGCTGGTAACGGAAAACGCTTAGGTTAAAATCATTTGCTATTAAAATTCCTGTTAAGTACATATAACAGTCCATATTTTTGGTTTTGTACAGAATTCAGCAACATTTTCCCAGCTGAGAGTATGTAGACAGTAAAATGGTCATGTTTTTTGAGTGAAAAGGTCTCCTTCATTTGAATTCGTACGGTATTGCATTAGTTTACTGTGCTTCAGATCATTATAGCACACTAGTGGTGTCACAAAATATACCTGTAATTCCAAGGAATGCTGTCATTTTAGATTTAATGTGACTTAGTTTATTTAGCGTTAGGTAAGGAGAACAAGCACTAAAAGTAATTCATATATTTACTACCTCGTCCCAAATATTATTAACAGACACAATACATTATAAAGATGATAGAAAGAAAAGGAAATTTTAATTTTTTGTTTCTCCTACATGTACAACCCCCTTACTAATTTTACAAATAAGTTCAAATATTAATAAAACACTAATCGTTTCATTTTGCATGCTTATAAAACAGTAGTTGTCCTAAAGTAGATTTCTTATTAACTCACTTTGTCGCACTGATAACTTCACAATCGAACATTTTCACATCACTACTTGCAGTTTGTATGGGTTATCCCTCGTAAATCATTTACTCTTCCTAACGGTCGAGGTTTCTTCTACGATTACCACCGCTGTATCGATTTTCTTCTGGAGAGCTGCCTTACACCATTTCTTGTTAGTTTGTAAATGTTGGATATATTTCACGTGCCAGCTGTTCCCGAAATGTAACGCCACTATTCAAAAATTAAACGGTGGTAACATCTTCTTGGGTTACATAATTTAATGCTCCTCCAATTACGAAATATGCAAGAGTCAATCAGTCACTTGATAGTGGGTTTAGGAATCTAGGATACACTCAATTGCAAACAAACACAGCCTTTAGATGTTAATATGTTAAGTGTAAATTTTCAACTACTCATTTTACAACCAACAAATTGAATTTGATACAAAATTTTGACTTTGATTACTAAATACGCCGACAACTGTCTGAATTTCAAAAATGCCTTCCCTAAATCCCTACCACTAAACCTGTTGAATGAACGAAATTTTACCTTCGTTTCAGTCATTAATTAAAAAAAAGTAGAACATCAATTTGGTTGAAAATGTAGAAATGTTTGTCTGCCGGTTTTATGTTGGCAGGTATTTTAAAACTATAGATACAATAATG
Source organism: Pyrocoelia pectoralis (assembly GCA_036250285.1). Taxonomy (NCBI): domain Eukaryota; kingdom Metazoa; phylum Arthropoda; class Insecta; order Coleoptera; family Lampyridae; genus Pyrocoelia; species Pyrocoelia pectoralis. Next base: position 80,276,521 of record CM070075.1, on the reverse strand, counting down.
AACATCAAAATTCAAAAGTGAGTACTATATTTTTTATCAGCATTTCCACCCTTGACATTACCTATCATTATGGATTATGGCATAAAATACCGGCGTGGCCGTGAAGGATAAACCTTCGGAGGCAACTTATCACGCTTTTCGGTTAACAATTTTATTAATTCACTAATAGTATAATATTCGCGATTATTATCTGCCAAATCCTGTTTAGTTTTACTATCTAATTTACTATTAATAATGTAAATTAATAATGGATCCCACGTATCAGTTGGCAAGTTGCAATTCTTAAGTGACATTAAGTGCCGTGTGAAATTGGCAATTAATGACCGCAGCTCCTCGTGAGATCCCTCAACAACTGTTGGTAAATTAATAATTACCTCAATATGTGCCTTAATCTCGACTTTCATATTTCCATATCTTTTCTCTACTGCGGCCCATGCAATTTCGTAATTAGATTCAGACACTTCTAAGGAATTTAAAAAATTTGCGGCTTCTTCGCGTAAGGATGATTTTAAACAAAGAAATCTCTGAATATTAGTTAATGACGGATTCTTATTTACAAGCACATCAAAAGTGTTGTGAAAGTTCGTCCAGCACTCGTATTTACCATCAAAATTTGGTAAATCTACTGAAACGGAGCTCATTGGAAATTGCTGCAAACCAGGATTGTTAGTAGTCGGGGTCGGGATAGAGGCATTTGATTCATTTTCGTTTTCGAGTAATTTGTGGGCACTTGAAATGTAACGAAAAAAACTCTCTTCAAAAGTACTGCGTGTTTCGGACTCCGTTCTTAACAGCAATTTTTCAATTTCGCCTTGAATTGCTTTATAATCAGTTAAAATTTTTTCGCGTCTTTGAAGACACATCTTCAATTCATCTTTGAATGGATTGTCTCGCAATTTGGAAATATCGGCAACAAATGTTTCAAATTTTTCTAATACTTCTACTAGTTGCTTACTTTTAAATGTCATTGCTTTCAATTGCTCGTCTTTAATTTCCTGGTTCATTGTGAATTGAATTAAATAGAATGTTATAGACGTTATAGTACGATAATTAAAATACAAGCCGTTAAGTATGCTAATGGCCGTCTTTGTTGTATAAGCGAATTAAAAAGGCCCAAATGAAAAATGGGATGACTTACGACTTCTTTACTGCCTGAATTTTTGGAACTTCCATACAGTTGACGATGAGATTTATAATTTCATGATGTGTCGCACGTGATCACTAATAAAGTCACTTTACTTTTGTTTTGTCTCACTGCACTCGCGCACAATTTTTTAACTTTTTTGGCAATTATTAGCGATTGGATTTCGTTTGATATAATTATCAAAAATCGAAGTTACCGACTTATATGAAAAATAATAAATTTGTATAGGTACTTGCTACAAAATGGTGTTAACGCCTTGGCAAGAAACACTAAAATGAATGAGAGAAAAGGTAACTTTCTATTTTGAACCATGAAAACAGTTCTTAGTCATTATTAGACCTAGGATAGTATGTTTTTACATGAAAGAATATGAAATAACACATTTTGGAGGTTTATTTAAATTATTCATATTCTGGATTTTATTACCTGAGAATGCATATTTTTAAAAGTTTTGAGAAAAGTTTCTTGAACAGTACTTATAATAGGAACCGCATTTAAAGGGTTTAAAATAAATTTTTGTTGAACAATAGAGATGTACTAGAACGAGGTATTTCCAGGTATAAGCGATGTAGAATAAACAAGGACGCAAATAATCCCATTCATTATTTAAAATTTTGGTGAATCACTAATCCCTTGTCTAAATAATCAAATATAAGTGGTAGAACAGCCCAAGTTGGCTTCAATTGCATGTTAAAATTAGAATCAGTATATTTTCAATAATTGTTACAAAAATTATAGTTTAGATTTCGATTAAGGCAATAAAAATGTAATTATTTTTGTGTAAATATCAAAAATATTGGTATTATTTGTGTTTCTGTTTGAGCATAATTAGTATAATTACCAACTTTAACCGAATATTTGTGCACTTTTTACTGCATAAATACGCGCATATAATTAGTATTTGATAATGCATATTATCCAGTGGCGCCGACTTCGTGGGGGCAGCGGGGCGCGAGCCCCCATGTAGGCAGATTGCGTGGGGGCATGGCCCCCATGCACTTCACTGGCACCTGAACTTGATTATATGAACAAAATTGGGAAAGTGAGACACATTAATTTTATACGTAGAAATGTTAGGAATAGGTCTATACATATACTCTATCTATATCTATCTGTTTCACGCCGTGAAAGTGAGAATTTAAAAATTTTCAGAAATATCAGTAGATCAGGACCGATCCCGATACACGATACCACAGTCTGTGACGATACTAACCGGAAAAAATGTTTTGTTTAGTCTTTTCCTAGGATGTCGCTGTTAGCACATCAGTTATTTCGTTAAATCATCATTCACAACATAGAATATGGTAATATTTCGTATGTCGTACTCTATTACAAACGAAGAAATACATTTTATGCAGTTTAGATGTTTTTTCCAAAATTTTGTCATCTATGAATAAAAATGAAACTGCAATAAAGTAGTTTTTTTATCTTGATATTAAAAAATACCTACACCTTTGCTCCTTATGAGTTATGATTTTAAAAGATGAGCTTTTTCTGTAGTGCTGCTGCCCCTTGCCCCCATGTAGATCTTAAAAACCCGGCGCCACTGATATTATCCTAGGTATAATCAAAGAGTATCTATTATATACTCTTTGGTATAATGATGAACAACTATTCAAAATCTTTTGTAGACAATCCAACTCAAAATTTAACAACCAATCGAAACTGTCTATTTTTTGAATTTGAGCCAATTAGAATCTGATTACACTGGAATTTTTTTCATACTAAGGAGCAGATGATTACAGCGATAATACAGGTGATAAGATAATTGTAATAATAATATAAACAATAGATAATATTATTGTCTAAGATGATATTAAGTGGCTGCCGTGCGCCATTTAAAATGTTGAAAGATAATTTTAAATGGCGGAATAGAATTAGGTATATCGTCAAGGTAAAAAGATAATGATTGTAAAATTATAAGATAAAAGAAACTGTTTAATTATATCATAAGATACGAGAAGTTGTAAAGAAACTTTAACTTAAACAGATATTCCTGGTGCATTAAATGTTAAAACGGTGTGTGATTTATCATTTTTTGTTTCTGAATCTATAAATAAATGAAGTCTGAAAACAGCTTTTAATATCTTGTTATTATATTTAAGTTATGGCTATTGAACTTATAACAGTAGTTGGAAAATGCAGCCTTTTTGTTTAATGTAAACACGCTGAACGTAGCTTGAAAGTTTCTAGCGTATAGCAAATTGCGTCTTTTAGAAATAAACGAAAGACGTCCTTTTTATTGTCTTTCTTCGTTGTTTAATGAATTCCTTTCTGTATTATTAAAATTCTGACTGAATATCGTTATATTATGACTTCCCTTAATGTGCGAAGAAAATGTCTTTTAAAAATATACATGTAATTAAAGCAGCTCGTGTAAGATACAAAATTTACATAGAAAATGTAAAAATTTTTCATTGTTTAAAAAATTGATCATCTAAATTACATTTCAAAATAATTTTTTAGCGAATTCCTATTTTACAACATCTATTCAAACGCAACAGAGCTTGCAAGAACACAACGCATACTAATATTTCGAAAGGTAGGTATAAATAGACACCGTCAGATTTCAATTAAGAAATTCATACGATTGAACATGGATATTTCAATTTAAACGCATAATTTTTATTATGAGCTTCTTGAGTAGGTAATATTGGTTAGAAATAACGTTAGACCTGCTGCAGTTTCACCGTCTAATAAATACAGAAAATTGCTGTTGGGAGCTCAAAATGTAATTAATAACCGATGACATCGACAAAAGATGAGTTTCCTGATATTGCACGATTCTTCTTAATGAACTTTTAATTGAATTATTGACGATACATTGTTCAAAAATGACATTAGTAAATTGATTATTTTCTTATCGTGGTAATTTTGTTTGTTTAATTTATGATATGTAATATAAATGACTCTCTTCTCTCATTAGGTAATACAAATAAATTCAATTTTGGTAATCATAAGTATATTAAGTTAATGAGATTGTACAAGAGAAAGTTCATACAAAACAAGGCATATATCCAAAGTTGGTAGTTTTAAGGAAAACAATAAAAACTGTTTGATTTGCGGGATTAAACAATTTTTAACTTGTAATAGTGAACAAGTTTAGTTTTGTTTGAAATTGGAATTGAAAAACATTAAAATTCGTCACTGCCATCCTAAAATTCTTTATTCGAACTAAAACTTGTATAGATAATTAAGATTGAATGATACAAAATTTAAAAGTGTATGGTTTGTTTTTCCATTTGCATTCGTGTTACTGAATGGTCCTCTCAGTGGTCGAGGAATCTTCATATAAAACTTCAGCTCTGGAAAAGTTAATCCCGCCCTGATTATACTCTTTTTCTATAGACTTTTTACGTTCTACTTTTTCTTTGAACTCCCGTTGGTTAAACTTCCTACTTACAGTTTTTCTCGGTACGACCTTTCTTAGCTAAAGAAAGGTAATGTTCATCTGGGGCTTCGGATCTGTAGAATTCGGTCCTGTAAATTTTACGGTACATTTATGCCTCTACTTGAACTTCTTCACTTGAATTCTTTTCTTGTCTGAAACTGTATTATAAACACCTATGAGGCCCTTAACTACCAGTATTTACCCAGTTGACCAACTCGACTAATTTGTCCATAAACGTGTATACATATATCCTCCGTAGTTAACTGGAAAGTGAAGAGTTAATTGAAACACTGGTTATCTTTAATTGGAATTTACACAGCAGCATATGTAAAAGATGATTTGTCGTAAGCAGAATGCATCGTTGAACTTCAGTTTGGCTGAAAGAGCTGTTTTTTCTTCGACGCTTTTTAGTTTTATAGCATTTTTTAAGTTAATGCAAGTAGTGCAAACATCAAATGCAGGTGATGGAACGCCATTACAAAAGACTCTTTTAAACATCCATAAAATGATTTGAAATCGGGATTTTCGAATTATAGGATTTTCGCTACTAAATTCTAATCATAAATTGCTTTTGGAATAGTAACCCGCCTTTGTACCCGGTGGTTGATCCAAGAATGCAAGAATGTACCTACGTGCAAAACCCTATAATGTAATGTATGCAATGAATGAATGACCATCGAAAACATATTACCAACATGCAATAGGTACACCATTCAAAGGGAAATATATCTGAAATCTCGTTAAATAGCTGACATATTGGGGAAAGATGAACAATCAATATCAAATCTAATAAATTTTATTTAAAACTGATACAGCTATAAAACTCCGAAAATAGGAAAACTGCGAATGATCACAACAATGGAGCCGTAATACAAAAAAAAAGTATTTCGGTTGGAAGTTCCTTGATTTGTTTTTTGTCTTCCTGAGTTTGGGTTCACAAACAGAAATAAGGAGGCTATATGGTTTTGCAGATTCTTCGTAAAACTTTTCTCTGGATTTCTTAATGCCAATCTTCTTTGCTAAATTACAGAATAGATAGAATACAATCAAGCTATGATGGGGATGGAGATACCTAACAAATTGATAACGGTGGTACAGAGACACTCCAAGGAAAAATGAAGTATTCTAGAAAGGAACGATGTCCAAACCATAAGAACCCAATATCGGCAGCGCTCTTCAACTTTGTTCTAGAAATGATAATGAGAAAACGTAAACTCAAAGCGAAAGAAACAATATTCAAAAAACGAGCATCATATATAGCATTCGCCAATCATTTAACAATACTGGCAAAAGTAAATCGATATGGCCTGGGAATAAATGAAGCTAAAAGTAAGTATATGATAATGGGAGATATACACCAAAGAGTTAGCAATTGTACAAACAGACGAGCAGCAATACACTTTCGAAAAAACACGTGACTTCATAAAATTGGGGGTGAACACAAAGGAAAAATAGAAAGAAGAATATCAAAAGGAATCCGAAAATATAGAATGGTGAGGGCGCTAATGAAATGGAGAGAAAGCGTATAAGGAGAACCTAAAAAGAGATTAAAGGTAATGGATATGGAGGAATAGGATAACAGTAAAAGCACAACGAATTAGATGGATAAAGTACATAGAAGGATTGGAAAACCAATGAATGACGAAAATAGGAAGCCAATATAGAAAAAGAGGGAAAGAATGAATGAATAATATCGAGAATGAGGATGAACAGAGGAAATGAGGGAGGGAAAGCTGGACAGGAACGAAAAAATAAGCCCCGGGAAAAACTGTAGCGAATAATGTTTTTGAAATGTAAACTTGCTTAGAAAGCCTGCAGTGTAAAATATATACCTATATAAATATTACTTTAAAGCCATATTTTGCCAATTAAAAGAGAAATAAAGTTAAATTTGTAGCTCTGAATTCTTTCCAAATTTGAAAGTAAAATTAATGTTTTTATCAATTATCCGCAAGCAAACGAGCTAATTAACTGGGTAGTGATGCATAACTAAATTGTGTACTGATACAAAAAATGTTACATACGCTTACATTTCATTAATACGTGGTAACTTTTTAAAAAATCACATCCTGTGAAATTACACCAAAAAAAAGTAAACCGCGCTATAGGGGAAATTAAAATTTTCCTTTTCAAAACTTGCAAATTACAGTCCATTTAATCTTTTAATAAAAAATAAAAGCAGCCGCCCTTCATCGCCGAAGTAATCAAATAAAGTTGAGCTATTAACATTTTTAATCTGTTTTCATTAACGTCGTTATAATCGAGTTTTAAAATTTCTTAAATGCTTAACGCATTTTTCTTTTCGAGGTTTTAATAATTTTTCAATTAAAAAAAAGATAATTAATGTGCGCCTCCTTTACTAAAACCACGATGTTATTCTCATTGCCAAACAAAAACACTTGATCTCATTCTACCATTTAGAAATTTTCTTTGTGTATTCGAAGGCTTTGTTAAGAGCATTCGTGCTTAATTACGCAATGTCTTTTATAAGAAAGGCGCTGAAATAGACTATAAAAAAATCTCGTTATTATTCTGAATATAATAATCTGTAGTCAATTGTATAGAAAATTTGTAGAATTATGTGATGTTGTTTTCGATATACAATTTTTACAAAAGAATACATAGGTAATTAATTAATAACGTGGTTTGAAATTATACTCAATTTCCTTGTAATGTGATAGCATTACATTCGCTAAGTGGAGAATTAAAATCAATACGTATAGGGTTAATTAAACACGTACAACATACTTAGCACATTATATGTACGTACCCAATTACATGATTCTTGAAACGAAGCCCTTTTCGTTTCAGAGAGAGCACAAAATTCCAGAACAATATTATAATTATCATGCACAGTGAAATTTAGTAGTTACTCCCACGATTATTGCGGTTAATTAAAATTCTTTGAATTTAGTAGTTTAAATTTAATAATAAATTGTGTAACAGTCAAAACACCAGCTAACGTTATATCTTAAATTTTATCCTGTCAGATACATACACAGCTTTTATACCTACTTTTTTAATGCTAATTTAGAAAGGTTGAGGCTATGAAAAGCCATTACGTAATTCTAGGCTTGAATTTAGAATATATTTTCAAAACTGATTACCTCAAAAACTGTTAAGAAGTAGAGTGAAATTGCGCACATTTTCCTTTCCATTAGAACGTAGTATTCCATTTTAAATGTAAAAGTAATAACATTTCTAGATGTAATTATTGTTTAGAAGGTTGTCGGTAATTGAAATTCATGAAAAATTGTAAAAAGTGTTGAAAAAACGTAGACAAAAATTTTCGACAAAATTTAAACTTGTTCGTACTAATGGAGACGATCTAGGTAGATGGCGACCAAAAAATGTAACCACTACCATCCGATTAAGCTCATATTCAAGAAAAATTCCCTTCTTGAAGGTTAGATTTCCATTAAAACAACCCTCTCGTCTAAGGTATACAACCTAATACCAATTATTATGTATCGTGAGTATACTTTCGTATTCCTTATCGTGTGACACCCTGCAAATCTTATGCAACACTCTGATAAAGAAAGAAGTACCACCACTTTGACAAATAAACTTGGTACAATTAAGATTTTAAAGCAATTCCAGTAGTGTGCAGAATCTGAAAAGACGGTGGGCACGCAATATGAGGCAATATTATTTCATTGAGTCTACAAATCATCAATGCAACTACTCTTGCTTATCTTATAACGTAGAAACCAGGCGTAAACGGGTTGTTGAACATTTCCGAAAGATGATTGTGTATGCATTTATCGATTTTCTCAGCCGTTTGGGATACTTTCAAAAAAAACCTTTGGACTAATTTGCTTATAAATATCATTAAATATTAATATTCAATTCTAATATATCGTATGTCCCCAACATACTCCAATTTGAAGAATATGGAATGTTTTTTCAATGTACCATTTGATAGATTAGCCTTTCCGAAAATGACTGGCAATAATACTTAACAAAGGAATCAATTGTACTACAATCGCAGTGTATATTGTTGAATATGGCAATACGTTAAAACAGACAAACGTTAAAAAATACACCATTAAATAATTGTACATAAAAAAATTGTAACATAAAAATGGCCCAATTAAATATAAATTTACCGTGTTGCATTATAAAATAAAATTCAACTGTCGGGAATAGTAATAAGTAAGGATGTTAGAATTTTATTTCTTTTCCCAATTTTTGAATTAATAAATGTGGAATGACGTCTATTTTTGGCGCCAATACAAAGTACAATATATAATACTTCGATAAACATTCACAAAACGTAATACATTTTATCTAAACTCTATCGTATTATAAATTTATTACTAAATTTAACTGTCATGTTTATAGATGTGGTTAAAGTTGTTGACTTCCTTATTGTTATTTTCATTATCTTCCATCAAATTGAAGCATTAACTCATAAGGCATTTCGTTATTATCTAAGTCTAAATATATAACAACGCATTACTAAAGGGGAATAATAATGAAAGATCTCTCAACCGATCTTTGTATTACTTGCAAACTTTGTTTATAACGGCTATTAAAGTGTATATTTCGGTTGGGATTTTTGGAGCAATAAAACTAGTATTTATTTTCAAATGCAATTGTTATCTTAAACTAATTAACATTAGGTACATGTAGCGTAATAATAAACTGAATTTACTAAATATAACACTGATATAAAAGGGATACTGTCTGCTTAGTAATAATTGTGTACGAACGCGACATTTAATATTTTTAAAAAATGTAATGGTGTTTTATGCACAATTTTGTTTACAATCACTCCCCTAAGAACCACCAAATTAATAATAAAAAAGATCAAATAGTTTTTATTTTCCATTTCATATTGCTTGATTACTATTTATAATTGAATTGTGTTCATTTTCCATAATTTTACGGTTCAGTCAATTCTGCAAGACTTATCAACTGGTCCCTATTGTATATGTACATCTATATAATAGACACCATTGATATTATATCGTTGGCGACTATTTTAAACTTATTCTATTATCCATGTGTTGATTATTATGGACCATCATCAGTGTTTTGACTTGCATCGTTTCGAATTTCGCTAGATGTAGTCGGTCAGCGCATTTTCACACTCTTACAGCATAGTATAGATTCAAAGAATGTCTTATACACAGTTACCTACTATGATTTTCGAGCTGGTGTACTTCTTAATAAATACAAGACTAATAATATAATATCAATGTTATTAGTACTTTTTTTGTAAATAAAACACAAAAAAACTACATCAATAACCACAAAGAGGAAAGGGCTGCAACATTAAATGTTCTGTTAAAGCAAAGAAAAGAATCCCATATAAATATTCTTTGCTTGGAATTATAGGTAACACTGTGGAATTTAGTAAATTTGATGCATTAGTTTAAATAACATAAAAGCGAACATTTGTAAACAATCAATATATAAGATTTCAAACAAACAAAAATTATAGTTCGGAGACTAACTTTAGACCTTGGTTGTATTGCTTATTTATAAAAATTAGAAAACGGCAAACGTTAGAAAATAAGCCACCAAACACCAACGAATGACCAAAAAACGATTGAAGGTAAAAAAGTTTGGGGCCAACATCACGACTTAGATATAACCCTTACGAAAATACTGAAAACCAAAAATTCCCAACAAGCACCTACAATTACCAACAAACGATTATAAATTTCGAAAGCTCCAAAGCTGACTTCACACCGGTTTATTCCAGTTTTGTAATTATTGTAAACCGAAAATGTAGGCCCGAGCTACTTGATGGCTTACGACCTTTGAAGCAAGCTAGCCTTTATTTAAGACCCTTTCGGTATTCTTTCTGCTATTTTACTCAGGATACGTCCTGGAGTTTTCTTCTGTCCTCAGAAAAAGTCGCAATGCACGATTTTGAAATTCGAAAATTTTAGACCCACTGGCTTGTGCATATAATCATTTTTACCCTATACAGACTGTGCTGAAGTCGGACATTATCACCTTAAGCATTATGTACCTAATACGGAAACAACAAATTTTAGCCGTAATGTTTGATGTTGCTTATTTAAAAAGAACACAAAAATTTACAAACCTTCACACAGTGGAAAAGATCCAATGAAACTCGGAAATAAAAAACGACTGAGACTCTTGTGTATGAAGTACTCCATTTTTTAGTTCGCAGATTATATCAATAAGTAGGTAAAACAATTATGGACAAACTAAACTTTATTGGTCTACTGTTGGCGATCGATTTCGGTGAATTAATACACCATCATCAGGCCGTGCTGGAATATGAAATGTAAAAATGAGTATGAACGAGGCAAATAAATAATGGTAGTTACCGTCGTTATTACAAAGGTGAAGAGGATGCAAATGTGCATAGTCATTCTCCAAAGGTGAAGAGGATGCAAATGTGCATAGTCATTCTCTCTAACTGACCTTTATATCCCCTAGTTATCTTATCTTATTTTATTTTTAGAAATACATCTTATAGAGAATGACTATGCACATTTGCATCCTCTTCACCTTCGTAATAACGACGGTAACTACCATTATTTATTTGCCTCGTTCATACTCATTTTTACATTTCATATTCCAGCACGGCCTGATGATGGTGTATTAATTCACCGAAATCGATCGCCAACAGTAGACCAATAAAGTTTAGTTTGTCCATAATTGTTTTACTTATTGACTGAGACTCCTTTTTTAAAGGTACTTGCTTGGATGCTACCTCCTGCTACGCTAACCACGATTACCTATATTTACATAATTGTCCAACGATAAAAATTATAAGATATGTTAGATTAAAGAAATTATATAACAATTTGGATAAAAATGTTGTAAAAAGGCATTACAAGAGCTATCATGATTAGAACAAAGGCCAAAGATCGTCAGTAAAAATGTAAATAATCGACAGTTGAAAACATTTTTTCCAAATTTCACAGAGACCCGAAGAAAAATGGATGAAAACACTAAGGTTAATACACAAAAACGCGTGATTTTTAAATTTAGTAGATTTTCTAATCCGTCCAGCTAAAATATAACATAACAATATGGAGAATGAAAAAGTCATCGATGTAGGTACGCAACTGAGAGCTTTTAGAGTAATTTCTCTTTACGTTCTGTATAATTTGGAACAAAATCACGTTGTATACATACGTACTATATTATCCTCGAGCGACATTTACTTAGATAAGTAATTCTAATTAACCCAGTAATTTTTGTAAATTAAGAATTTGTACGGTATAATTTTCTATTTTACGGACTTACATAAAGCTAGCAGGTTATAGTAATCATAAAAAATGTAGGAACAAGTGCTACAAATGGAACAGTTTTTTTCCTTCGACGTTTTTCTGCATTGTCTGCAATTTCAATTTGCGGAAAGGGACCTTTACGTGCCAAACTTCTTTACCCGGAAAAAGCAATACCTTTAGATCAATTTCCGCATAAATTGTTAGGGTTTGCTAAGGACCGGTTCACTAATCTTATTTATCAACGTAAAATTCGTTTTATTGAATAGATGTGTACGTGTTTTATCCTAGCGATCCGCCTTAAAAATTCATAACGACGAAATAATTTCAGCTTTAATAGATTTTTCGAATTTGCGAGAGATGAATTATTTAAAACCGAAGACGCATCTTGTTGAAACATATCCACGAAGTAAACGTCTTGTTGTAAATAGTATATGAAGTATCGATGGTATGTTCCAATTAAATATTAATATTTAATTGCATCTTGCATGGAACTCTCGAATTCAATTTACAAAATTTAATTTACTTAAGCCGTATTTTATAAATCCAATTAACAAAATCCATTTGTTTTAAATCTCGTTTTACGTCACACGTTCATTTCTTCTGATTAATATAAATTTTGGAAAATGGAATATATTTGTATGATTTTCTAAGCCGATTTTATTCGTTTGTGAAAAATCCTCCGTAATTGCAAATTAAGTTGATGTGCATTACAAAAGTGTACCTACAGTAATTTTCAAGATTTCCACGTGAGATTCTATACTTTTGCGGTTTTAGATAACTTAATTTTCGAATCGTAGAATTTCTCTTCCGGTACGTCGTACTCAATCATATAAAGTTGTTACACAATCCTTACACTTATCTAATTTACCAAGGAAACTTCTATTCACACAAATTTCACTTATCTTCAAAAGAAAAGTTGTATATCGCTCCAGATATCTAAATTACATCAAACAAGAGAAAGAGTAAAGAGAAAAGAGGGTCCTCGCTTTCGTTGCACTATTTGCAAACCCAGTATAATGGGGTAGGCAAGAATCCTTATAAAAATACAATTCTGCAACAACATTGAAGTGCTCCTAATAATTTTTTATGAGAAACCACATCATAACAATTTAGTACACTGTCATAACAAATTTCCCCTTCATTTCTCATAAAAATTTTGATTTATAAGCTTATATTAAACACATGGAAATTATTACTATTTATTATGAGAACAGGCATCGTCTCTAAAATCCCACAGAATATCGTAGACCTTTTTTTAAAGAATCCTTTAAAATTTTACAATTTGGTTGCTTTCTGCTTTCGAAATTGTCTTCGTAGTGGATGTCCTTATTGTAAAATTATGTAAAAGACAGTCTCCTGTCTATCTTTCCATTTCGGATATATTCGATTGAAGCGTTATCTCTTATTAGCCTACTTATTCTGAAATGTTCTACTCCTATTTTTATTATGTCATACATTTTAGTAGGTTTAAATTGCCCATTTCGCAGGCTTGTGGTGGTTATTCTAGTATCAGAGAAATGATCGGGTGTTAAACGTTATGTGCAGTAATGTTATACAATTAAATGTTATGTGGGTATTTAATAACATTAAATCATAATTTAATACCTAACGGTGGCCCGCCATAAAATGAATAACGCGATACAATCATAAATTGCAGAAAAGAGTCTTAAATAGGGACGTTGTATATTTCTCAAACTCGACGTCGCGCGTCGGCGTTTAATAGAATTAGAATCTTAGCTAGATTTTACAGAAATATAATAATCGTATAAAATTCTTAATTCTAAAATTATTGTAACTTAACGTAGGTAATTTATTAGTAGGATTATTCATTTACTGTTACTATGAGGAGGGTTCGAATCTCACGAAAACATTTTAATTAAACAAACAATTTAGAAAACTATATATCCTATTTTTCGATCATCCCCCCCCCCCCCCCCCCCTATATCAATGCACGTCTGCAATCTCCCTGCCAACTTGAAAATGCCGTTTTTTAAGTATTTAATTATTGTTCGCGTCCTTCAACTTATGGCAGAAAAAGGCTTGAATGTTTTCTTCTTCAAACTGTCAATCTATTTGGATATTTGGAATCAACTTATAGAAAGGGCTTGAAAATTTTGCATTAAGATAATGACCAATATAATTTAACACAATGCTAATTATAGTTTGTCCCATGAGAGCTCGAGTGTGACTCATACCTAAAAACCACGGTCTATATACTACTACGGTTGCCCTATAACCCTGCTTATAGGCGATACGTTACAAGCGAGCAGGGGGAAAGCCTACGTCACTCGGCGACTGTTTGAGCACCGTTGCCTAGTGAATGCCCGTGAGTGCATGCCGTATCTGTCATATTTGTTGTTATTATTACGTGAAATTAAAATTATATTGTTAAAATCAAAAAGTTAAATGACAGAGTGTCGCTGTACTGTTGCTACATGTAACAACAGTTTAGAAAAAACTAGAAAAGGTGGACAAAATGTGTCTTATCATAATTTTCCTAAAAACCCAGCAATTTGGATGCAAAAACACCGTCGTGAGGGTAAATGAAATTATGGTAGTTGCCGTGTTTGTTCCGTGCATTTTACAGAACACGATTATGAAGTGAATAACTAAAGTAGCAAAAATGCTATTAGCTAAACAGATAGAGAACAACAACTTATGTTTATTATGTATGTCCTTAATAAAAATAATGATTTGCTTTATTATTTCATTTTCGTTTGAAAATGGCATACCTCACTACACCACAATAAAATATGAAATACGGAACTGCTATATTTAGTTAAGATAAATATTGCTTGTTCCTTTAATTAATTAATTATTACTAAGTTGCATTTTACATCAACGCAACGCGGTGATAATTTCCCAGTTACTTTATACTACTTATTGTTATTCCTATAAGAGTGCTCGAACGCTTAGCTTAAAAGTCGCCGAGCGACGTCACACGGCGTTGACCAATCAGAGGGTTTTTAGCCGATGAGGCAACCGTAGTAGTATATAGACCGTGCCTAAAAACTATCCGAACGATATAAATTAAAACGTTTGTCTTAGCTATCTTCTATAGGGCATTGTAATCTTCTAACCTCAAATCTACCAAAATATAAATTTAGTGTACTCTTATTTACCTAAACTATTCATATTAACGGTAAATTTGATCGCGTTCGTTCTCAAAATATTTGAGTACGTTGATTAGCATAATCTACGATAGACTTTTTAACGATATATTGCTAAGCGACATTATAAAGCAAAATATAGGTTAACAATAACAATCAATTTGACAGCTAACAGCTGGCACTACGATACATACTCAACATACGTTTACGTAATTTACAATTGCCAATGTTAGAAGATATATTTTTTATATTCGCTCTCTTTTCCATTAGGTGCTTTTTGTAAGTATGACAAAGACAACCTAATAATTTGCGTTAATTCACACACCAATAACTAATGAGTCACACTCGAGCTCTCGTGGGACAAACTATAGTGAAATTGCCCAATATTTAATCATTTCAGTGTACCGGTAAAGAAGCTACTAAGTAAGTAATTAGGAAGGCTTAATGATAATCCTAGAGATATGGAAATTCCTGTTAATAGTTTTTATTACTGCATAAGTTCTTTGTTTTAGTAAGGTTTCAGGCATGTGCAACACGAATACACTGGTTTATTCGTATTATTTTTGGTATATAAACCTCATTTGCATGAGCTGTGCCTGTTAGTGCAAAAAGGGACATGCAAGTTCATAAAATAGCGTTAATAATTGAATTAGGACATGTTGATGGTTAATTGTAGCAAATGAATTGGTAGTCCCTTTAGAAACATGTGATCCCGACAAATTTGGTTGAGTACAAAAAAGTTTGCTATACATGAGCAATTTGTTTTCATTGCTTTGTATTTGCTAAAATTGTTTGTAGGAATAAATCATTAGGATTCCTGCATTTCAAATTATTTAATTGATTAACTTCTTCAGATTAATTAGTTAAGTGATATACAAAAAGATCTTGTGAATACTGAAATATTAATCAAGCCGCGTCAAATTTAAAAGCTAAAATAAGTGTATGTAGTGTAGAAAACAATGCAGAAAGGCATTATTTGTGAAAAGCGTTTTCACACGTGTTTTTTATGCGCGTATAAGCTTTGACGGGAGAGATATTCTTTTGTACAAAAATATGAGTACAATATCACGATTTACTAAAAATAATTTGTTATTAAACGTATAAAAAAAAGCAGTTACGTACACCTAAAAAAGTCGATTTTCTGTCATCTTAAAAAAATAAACTTATAGCTTAGTATTAACACGCATTTTTTTTTGTTACCCTCTTCCGCTTTTAACAAAAAGCCCGAAGCCAAATACAGGTTTTCCCATTTATTTTGATGAGCATAAAGAAAACGGCTTGCAATATTTTATCCGAATTACATACACGTTCTTTATTCATGTTGATCCATTTCAATCATTTCATTCGCATAAATCATAAACCTTCACTTCGGACCTATAAAACTTTGTAGATGGACTATTATTTACTTTAAAAGCAAAATTGGTTGAATGCCAAAATTGCCCAGAATATGATAGATCTTGCTTACTCGGAGAACGCGTAAATATTATTCACGAATCTATACGTTTCTAATAAATGTGCTTTGGTGTTGTTCATGAAACTAGTAACTGCATTTAATTCGTATTAGTTTCGTGATATGGGAAATTATACGGAGTTCTTGCAGTTCATCGCAACCGTTACTCACTTTTATTTCTTATTTTAATTTCCTTTCGGAAGCTGTACAAGACGAGCTGTTTATATGCTCGCTATATTGTACGAAACTTTTGAATTAATCTACTTGCATGTTCAATTTTCATTAAAAAGTTTAATTGCAACGTCTATAACAGATGTTTCTTTTCAGATCAAGTCTGAGGCTGCTGAGAATTACATGTGCCATCAAGTAAATTACAGATCCAAACCAATCACACACACTGTTACTAGAAATTGCATTCAGTTTCTTAAACACCAAAAATTTATCAAATTTGACATTAACTCTATCTAGTGTAAATGTGCTCCATAAAGAGGATAGCATGTCAAATAGGATGAACTAGGGTAACCATTTTTGCTTTTTACAATAATTTGTTGTATTAGTTAATAAAATGATATTTTAGTTTGAGAAAAGGCACTCTAAAAAAATATTAAAAGATATTAGCGATCAGCTAAACAGAGATCACAGAATAGAAAAAAAGAATAAAATGAAATAAAAGATCTAAGATCAGAGAATATTAAAATCAAACAAGAAAACCAAGCTTTAAAGCAAGGACTTAAATTTGACGCGGCTTGATTAATATTTCATTATTCACAAGATCTTCTTATATAATAATACCTTAACTAATTACTCTGAAGAAGGTGAAGAGAATTGGGCTTGTTGGAGAAAGAAATAAGGAAGGAAAATATTATTGGGTATGAACCAGAATAAGCAAATAAAGAAAGCAGTAACCACATCGAACAATGTTGGAGTTACATTACAGGAGGCTTTATGAAAAGAAAAGGGCAGAAAAAACAGATCTTGTTGGATTCATCCAAACTTCCATAGATTTTAATAGAAATTGAAGCATTCATAAGCATAGGACTACTTCGAGACTAGATGGAAAAGACAAGGGAAAAATATTAATATAGCTAAGCGAAAACTTACAAGTATACTTTAAAGCAAAAGCAAAAAAATCAACCAGCGAGGACCTAGAACAGACACAAACTATTTCATAAATAAGTATTACAAAATGGATAGAGAAGTCAAAAATGAGACAAGGCGCGATAAACGAAAATGGCTAAAAGATATGGCATCAAGAGCAGATTAAGTGGCGGTAACGCAAAATATGCAAAATACAGAAATCAAAAATGTTATCAAACAGAAACTTTAGAAGAAAATTGTCAAAACTCTTTAGATATAGAGCAAAAAAATCCGATCGCTAAAGGTTAAAGAAGCAATTCCTGCCCAATCCTCGGACCGAAAGATTTTGGCCACAATTCTAAGACAAATTTATTCAAAGCCTACATATAAAAGTGTCGTAACATTACTGGTGACTTTTATGCATCTCTTGTGGCTACATCAAAAGAAAAGGAGGGAGGAAAATTGTAACATGGGATCCTTAAATTGTAACATGGGATCCTTGTTTGAACTTATGAAACATCCATCCTACTCCTCAAACTTAGCAAGGAACAAAATTTGAAAACGACGATGATGCTGTTATGGAGACACTCACATAATTTTTTTGAAGACCACGATGGGTAATATTTTAAAAAAGGTGAACACTTTTGGCACATAAGTGGAGGAAACATCTTTCATTTCATGATGATTTACGTTAAAAAAAATTATATTGTATATCAGGGACAATAAATACTCTTCCCCTCTCGTAAAATTATGAAGATTTATAGATCCGTTGCCCCGATCGGTTCAGGGACACTGGACAGCTCACAAAAATTTCCTTTAATGTCGCCTTTTTCACCAAACCGAGACTAATCAACCACACTGGTAAAATACAAAGAAAATTACTATGGAAGATTTAAAAAAAACGATCGGAGAAATTTTTCGAAGTTCCTTAGAAAATGTAACTTTTTTCACAGTGGAAAAATTACATTATCTCAAAAGGAAAACAGAAAATGAATAGATTCCCTAAATAGTACATTAAACAGTTAATTCAAATTCGCATATCTAATCATTTCCTAATATTTATTATCAATTACAAATGATTCACAGTTCAAAAGTTCAGATTGTTTAAATATTATCATATTTTACTTGATATAACTATAATTTAGTGTTTGTCGCTAACATTTACTTACTAGAAAATAAACCAACATCACGGTTGTAATTTATCTACATCTCTTGGAATTGTTTAGTATGTAGGTACATATTTAGTTTTAGAACAAATTCTGTGTAAAATGAAAAGGGGATCGTTTTACACATTATGACAAGGTTTGATCCAATTTCTTTTCTACTTGTACATATAAATTATGTCTTATTCCCAAAAGTTCACCTTTAAGATGCTAATTAAATTAAAATAAATAAATGTTGATATCAATACGTTTCAAAATTGGTATTGAAATACAGGTTCATTGAAAAAAAGTGGAACTAATCCCCGTAACAAGTTCAACAAATAATTAAAAATGATTCCTTGAACGTTTAAAATCCAAACGACTACGATGTTTTCTTGTAAAACGATTAATGAGTTAAATTACCCCAAAATACTATAATATGAGCTTTTCAAAATAAATTATAAATTGAACTCAATAACAATTTTAGCGTCACTGTTTGAAACTCTGTTTACGTTAATTTCTTATGATTTCAGAGCAAGGTATTTAATTCTCAGTAATTACGTGGACGGAGAAGCTACACGTTACTAATTAAAAAAGCGAGATCCACTGCTTCGTACGTGTAAAACCATGGGGACGTCCATAACTAGTGCATACATAATTTAAAGCATTTGTAAGTAGCTTCCTGAAACCATAATGCGTTAGGTATTTAAAAAAAAAATTCCTTGCTTCAGTTTTTTAACAAACAAAGCCCGCGAGAGAAAACAAGGCGAGAATAGAATGGGATGCAAGAAAGTTTTTAAAATAATTATAAATGGGTTTTATCTGTCATTTACGAAATGCGAAATTTCCATGGGGAATTTATGTTACAAGCATCAAAATTCATATTGTCAAACATATTTTGTATAAAGAAATGTGGCCATTAAATTTTCGCTGTATTTCGTCACAAATAAATTTTAGATTTCATGAATATTTTATATAAAGCAAATGATGTAAGTGGGGTCTGTATATTGCTTATACGTTGAGTTACTTTATTCTCAAATACCACCGACTATATATGCGGATCGGATAAGGTTTATATTTTAGAATAGGCCCTCCACATAATGTAATATAATACAATCCCTTTGAATTACGGGATATTTTAATTTACAGGATATACCGATTTGAAGATCATTTAAATTCACTTGTAAAAAGCTGCTTTAACTAACCGGTTAATTTGAAAATGTAAAAGTTTTCATTTTCGTTGACTTCATTTTTATTTATGGCGCAGTAAAATGCAAAAATAATGTTTCAGGGGTTAATGTTACCGATAAATTTAACTTGAAAAAGCTACCTACAACTTGTGAAACAGGAACAGGAAGTAGGTGTATCACTTGTTAATAGAATATCAATCCTTGTCGCTTCACTTTTAAATTACTGTTTGCATAATTTGTGTACAAGATACCTACCTAATATTACAATTTATTGTCATACTTCACGCTTAGAAAAATTAAGTAGAAGTTGAAACGTAAACATTATTACAATTTCACATGACTTGACAATACACTTAATTGGCGTCTAATTATAAGAATGTACTGAAAAACCTGTAGGCATTTTCAAATGTTACCGCATATTTCACGTTTTTTAATAAAGTGAGCATATTTGTTATCAGATCTTGAAACTTATTAGACTACACATTTTGCAGTAATTTCTAAATAAAATCAGAGCAAACATTTTCTAAAAACCACTTTGTAGAATGATGCGCAGGTAAAGGATTTATAACGAAGGGTTACCTACCTATTATATTACCATCATAAACAAAAAAAACACCCTACAGATGGATGAATGTGAGTCATTTATGCTTTTAACCATCTTGATTTATTGGTGTATTGACTACAAAAACTCAATTCGCGTAGAAGGGTGTTTTTCAACTAAAGAATTACAAGGCCATAGACATATTATCTATTTTTAACTAAAAATGATCACAATCGTACCTTCCTGTTCCTTCTTTTATTTAACTTTGTTGAAGATAAATTTGGGACCCAGGTCCTTTCATTCAACTTAACGCAACATCTCCAAACAGAAAAACATATTAGAAATAAAAAAATGAAAACAAAACAATTATTAGGAATGCACGTTGTGTCTAAACCAGGACCAAAACCGATATACTTTTATTATGATTTATGTGAGGCATTTATCTCCGCTGACAGGAAAGCTAAAAAAAGCTTTAAAATCTTTTTGGAAAATTACACCAACCAGAATGTTTCCTTCACTTAATATTAAATAAACTGTGTTTTTCTTACAATATTGTACAAAAACATAGCCTTTATTTTTATTTATCAACCAACTTCAAAAAGTTGGTTACTAAATTCGTCCGAATGTCTGTGTGTCTGTGTGTCTGTGTGTCTGTGTGTCTGTGTGTCTGTGCGTTGGTCGATATTACAGGGTTTAGAAAGCTGGAAGTGATGTCATCTTATAGGAAATTCTTCACTGATTCCAAATCGCTGGTAAATTTTTTGATCGGATCACCCGTTCGCCGTCGGGACGCCATTAAAGTCAAAATATACACCCTTTAATATCTCGAGAACGACACGTCCAATTACAAAAAGAAAAAACTACGTTTCCTTTATTGGTTGAAACCTATTGAGTCATGATACGTAAACATCACCCTCACGCCTCCTGTGGGGTGGAGCGGGGGTGAGTTTTCAAAACTTAAATGGGAACACCTATTTTTTATTACTTTTGGATTCTCCATAAAAAACGATACTCAAATTGCAAATTTCACCCCCAACTGCAACCCCTTTTTTGGGGGTGGAAAGGGGGAAAATTGCACGTCCGCAGAAAAACAATCTTTTTTTATTTTTTTTTCCTCTAACATTTTTTCGTGATTTACAAATTGTCCGTCACCCTCTCCACTCCCATCTCTCTTAAGGGTGGAAAAAAAACAATGACTCATTTGTGCAGAATCCGGCGTGGTTGTGTCTGAGGTGGGGGGGGGGGGTAGTTATATACATATATATTGTATACAGGGTGTCCCACTGCTCCGTAATCGGTCGATAACTCAATGTGGGTTGAAGATACAGAAAAAAGTTTCAAATAAAAGTTGCTTTGATTTGTATTTCGCATCTTTTAAAAATATTCTTATATCTACAGTATGTTGCATTTTCACGTGGCAGGAAAATGTCACTTTTTTTTAAATGGCACACCCTGTATTTTTTCTCTTAATCTATCGACCAACCATACTTATATCACGCCTGAAATTTTTTTTAATATCGGATGTGCGGTTGCCAAGTTATTAATTATTTTGTCAAAATTTGGTACAATTCAAGGTCGGACTATAATATTCATAACTAAGTTATTCTTCAAAAATGGAAAAATTTATTTAGCGAATAATATTACCCTAATGTCGTGTTACTCCACAAAAAAAAACTAAGTGATTAGTTTTATACCGAGTGTTTAAAATGAGAACTCAAACTTTGTGAACTTTAAATAGAATTTATACGAATATTTTAAATGGAACGCCCTGTATTTTTATTTACCATCAAATTCTCGACAAAAAACCCTATTCAACGGTGTATTATTTCCTTGTATTATTTTTTGTACTTTTGTTAATATTTACGATTTTTAAAATTTCACGTAAAAAAAATTGTTAAAATTAATTTTTATTTAAGTATTATTACAAAATACCGTTTAAATAGTTGTTATCAACGCAAAAGAACAAAACTCAAGTCCTGTGACTATCTTAAGTTCTAAATAATTAAAGCAAAACAACAGTCAGAGGTGCGCGCGAGAATTGGATTTACTGTACCCTAATAAAGTAGAGGAGGCCCTGTTCCTTGGCCGCCAAGGTCACCGGACCTTACCTTTATGGATTACTATCTTTGGGGAACTGTTAAATCTCAAACAGCTGCCACAACACGAGATGACATGAAAATTTGAATTCGAGAGGCGATTACTCCTATGAATTTAAACAATGTGAGATTATTTAGGGTTAGGCTTCAAAAGTGCATTGATCAAAGTGGAACACATTTTGAACATTTACTTTAATGAGAGATATTGTATTTATTTTCTATTTTAATTTTCGAGAAACACCGTTTATTAAAAATTCGAGAAATACCGTTTACTAAAAATTTTGTTTTAATTATTTAGAAATTAAGATAGTCACAGGACTTGAGTTTTGTTCTTTTGCGTTGATAACAACTATTTAAACGGTATTTTGTAATAATAATTAAATAAAAATTAATTTTAACAAATTTTTTTACGTGAAATTTTAAAAATCGTAAATATTAACAAAAGTACAAAAAATAATACGAGGAAATAATACACCGTTGAATAGGGTTTTTTGTCGAGAATTTGATGGTAAATACAAATACAGGGCGTTCCATTTAAAATATTCGTGTAAATTCTATTTAAAGTTCACAAAGTTTGAATTCTCATTTTAAACACTCGGTATAAAATTAATCACTTAGTTTTTTTTTGTAGAGTAACACGACATTAGGGTAATATTATTCGTGAAATAAATTTTTCCTTTTTTGAAGAATAACTTAGTTATGAATATTATAGTCCGACCTTGAATTGTACCAAATTTTGACAAAATAATTAATAACTTGGCAACCGCACATCCGATATTAAAAAAAATTTCAGGCGTGATATAAATATGGTTGGTCGATACATTAAGAGAAAAAAATACAGGGTGTGCCATTTAAAAAAAAGTGACATTTTCCTGCCACGTGAAAATGCAACATACTGTAGATATAAGAATATTTTTAAAAGATGCGCAATACAAATCAAAGCAACTTTTATTTGAAACTTTTTTCTGTATCTTCAACCCACATTGAGTTATCGACCGATTACGGAGCAGTGGGACACCCTGTATAGTATATGCCATAATTAGTTACAGATTTGAAGTTGGTTGAAATTAAAATTCTATAAGAATTTGCGCCTTTTGATACTTGTTTAAATTCATATCGAGTGTTTTTAAGGTTTTCAATCAACTTCAAAAAGTTGGTTACTAAATTCGTCCGGATGTCTGTGCGTTGATCGATATTACAGGGTTTAGAAAGCTGGAAGTGCTGTCATCTTATAGGAAATTCTTTACTGATTCCAAATCTCTGGTAAATTTTTTGATCGGATCACCCGTTCGCCGTCGGGACGCCATTAAAGTCAAAATATGCACGCTTTAATATCTCGAGAACGACACATCCAATTACAAAAAGAAAAAATACGTTTCCTTTATTTTTTGAAACCTATTGAGCCATGATACGTAAACATCACCCTCACACCCCTGTGGAGGGGGGGACTTTGAAAACTTAAATGGGAACACCTATTTTCTATTCCACTTTTGGATTCTCCATAAAAAACTTCTCAAATTGCAAATTTCACCCCCAACTGCAACCCCTTTTTGGGGGGTGGAAAGGGGGGAAATTGCACATGTCCGCAGAAAAACGACCTTTTTACTTTTTTTCGTGATTTACAAATTGTGGGTCACCATCACTGCTCCCATCTCCCTTAAGGGTGGAAAGAAAAACAATGACTCATTTTGTACCAAGGGGTGCTTGTGTCAGGGGGGGGGGGGGTTATATACATATACATTGTATATAGTATAGTATATGCCATAATTAGTTACAGATTTGAAGTTGGTTGAAATTAGAATTGTATAAGAATTACCGCCTTTTGATATAGTACAGTCAATTTAAACACAAAAATATACAAACATTGCAAAAAATCCTATGTTAGGTTTTCTTTTTTCTTGGTGTTAGGTTCGGTCCCAGTAGTAAATACTCGATTTTGCAACTTCGAAAAACTTGTGGAAACTGGGGGGGGCACCAAAAACCGCGATTTTTTCGGACTTTTTTCAGTTTTAGCCTCGTAGATCAAAAACTATGAGTTTTAGTGCAAAGACTATGATTATCTTTTTTAAACTCGACTAAATTTTCTACCATTTGAGCCTAACCGGAAGTCTGTAAGTATAATAGTTTCCGAGATACAGCTCTTCAAAAATAGACATTTTCCCTAAATCTGTTTTTAACGTATCATCCATGATTCGAGCCAGATATTGCCACAACGACGTGCCCTACGACCATTATCATGGAGGAAAAAATTGTAGGACATTTTATCACCTTTTATTTAAGCATAGATGCATTCCTGTAGGCCTAACAGTTCTCGAGAAAAAGACGGAAAACCGGAAAACAGTGAAATGGCTACGACTCCACATATATGTAATAGCATTAATATGATTAGAAGACATTTTGTGATTATTCTTATTTAGCCTAGCGAACGAACGCTCAAAAAGGGCTTGTAGACAGACTTTTTGATCCTAAAGATTTTATTTCTGGGATGTGTTTGGTGATGATTATACGAAAAGTAGCGTAACAAAATGTGCGGATTTGTTTGGTTTTCCGTTTACATCTCTTGAACAGGCCATCGTAGTGGGAAATGACCAATTATAAAAAAAAGCTGATTAAATTTTCTACAAGTTTGCTTCTATGCGTTTTTTCTCTATCTCTATCCGTTGAAGAGATATTCGGTGTCAAGAATTGACATTTTTTTTGAAAATCGCTTTTACACGACGTTTTTCGGCAAATATTGTGTCCTAGCTCTTAAAGTATTGGGTTTATAGCAAAAACTGCGAAATAAAAGTTGTAGACCATAAAATTTCCTATAAAATACATATACCGTTTAACATTTTATCTCAAATAGATTAGATGTTATAGTTATTAAAAAAAAACGTTGAGTTCAAGATGGAATAGAGGGCACTAGAGAACAACTAATTTTGTGGGAGGTTTGGAGCTAAATCTGATATGTGAGTATTAAATACAGATTACCTGCATCCTTAGCCAAACAATTTCAGTCTTATGCGCCACCATGTTTAATGGTCTCTAGTCTTTTCTAAATACATTTATGATAGGGTTAATGTTTGACGAAAAGAACAAAAGTATTTTCTCAAGACAGCTTTTATTTTATAATTGGCCATTTCCCACTACGATCGCCTATTCAAGAGATACAAAGGGAAAACTTAACAAATCCGCAAATTTTGTTACGCTACGGAGTTAGCTCATACGGTAGGGCCGGGGACTTTTCGTATAATTATCACCAAACACCTCCAAACACATCTTAGAAATCAAATCAATAGGATCAAAAAGTCTGTCTACAAGCCCTTTTTGAGCGTTCGTTCGCTAGGCTAAATAAGAATAATCAGAAATTATGCTAAATTATGGAACAAATTCATTATTTTGCAAACAATTTATTTCAGATAAAAATCCTGAAATACGTCGATTTTTATTTTTTGTTGGCCACACTTTAGCATAAAATTTTTTTACCAAAAAGTCAACATGTCGCGCACACGCCATTTTGTAAAAAAAATTTAATAAAAAAGGAGGTCATGTGGCACATCGTTGGAAAGCTTTCAATGAGTCTCCTTTCCGGAACGCATTTTAATAAATTAAAAAAAAAATACTTTCGAATTTCAAAAAAGCAATTTTATTTTTGTAACAAAGTGATCAGACGTAATATCATTTGATATAAGTCAGCTAATGCGTTCCAGAAAGGAGAAAAGTGACGCATTGGAAAGGTCGCAATTTTGTTATACCTTAATCGATTGTTTTCAAATTTGGGATTTGAATTGCCATTGTTTAGAGCTAAATCGTATTTTTAGGTTTCCAGTATGTATCCAAAGTAGCTCATTTTTTCTCTACTATTATCCTTTTTGATTTCTCTTAATTTTTCTAAGTGTGTTGTGACACCTTCTACATTCTTCGATAGCGTTACTTTTAAACCTTGCCGTATGCTCATCCCACAAAAGTGCGGGGGTTCGTTTACGTTGAAGTAAGTCTGCTTATTGTAACATTCAGTTCATCTCTATCGAGAGGTGCGATCTGTTGATGAGATTCCTCCAAGTTAGTATTTTCCAACTGCAATTTTGTTGAGTGCATAGTAAGCAACTCTTACATCACAAACTCTACCAATATCGTTTCCAAGTGAATCTTGGTGCGATCTGAACCATACAGAATGATAGCTCAACTGCGGAAAAAGATTTTACTTCGAAAAAGATTCCTTTTATCAAGGTCGTATGGCCTCTAATCAAAAGCTTTTCCACTGTTCTCCTTCTTACATCCCGCCCCTGTGGGACTTAAAATCTGTTAGCAGCATAAAGAGATAGGATAATTGCGACATCAGATTTTCCAAAGGAACTCTGACTGAGCTTGTGGCGGTATAAAAGGTGTTGCTGCTACCTCCGCATATAATGCAGAAGGACCGGCTAACATGTGAACTTTTGCTTCACCTCAGAGTGGAAGAGTCTGCGAATAAGCTCCATTTCCTGTATTTTTTTGCTCGTTTTATATACCTATAGGGCAGGATTTGGATAACTAATTGTGATGTCTTTGGTACTTATCACTTATCACTACATTAAAATGGTTCATCGCACCTTTTTACCAGACCTTTCCACATATGCATTGTTGCGGGTTGGGGCATTCCGTCGAGGTGGGGCCCAATCCATTACAGTAAAAGTTATGAATGTAGGAAGGATGTGTAACAAATAAACTATACCTGTATTGTCTTTGAAAGGTTCGTCCTATTGAAGTAAGTACATACGTGGTTAGCCGAATCCACGAGCTCACCGTTGCGTTTGGTTCTTATTCTTCTAACTGTGATAATACCTTGTTGGGTTTGTAAATTTTCTCTTATTTCATCCATTTATTAATATTTAAAAAATGCAACACCTTTTGATACATTTAAAGTAGTATGGAGTTCCACAACGTAACATTAATAATATTTTGTCTAAATAATTGATCATTCTTTTCGATCAACCTGCAATCTTTGGGAGAAGTATCTTCATTGTATTAATTGTTTTTCTTTACTTGGTTTATAATAAATAAGCCTTTTGCAACAATTTGGCCCCCACCTATATATCAGAAAACAATTAACAGAAGTGATACATAAATAACAAGTAGCCTAAAAATTGTAACCCAGTTTAACAAAATCTAAAACGATACCTCTAACTCGTGCATTATAAATTTCCAGATTTTTTGGTTCATAATTAAATTTATCCATGACATTTTCATTACTAGCGACATTATGTATATCTGGAATTTCCTCTGTATCACTAATAATAATAATTAATACTAGTATAGCCATATATAATCCATAAACGCTGTACTTCTTCAGATGCTCTTGCAGAACATCAAAAGGGAACAGCTTATCAGGATCACTACCTAATTCCCTTAAGGATGAACTAAAAGAATCATAATACTGCTCAATTAGGCTGTTGTAGTGCTCGTCGCGGAGCTCTTTGGAAGTGCCGGTAAATATAAAATATCCTAAGTCTAAAGCTGGTGAACCTATACGTGCCAATTGCCAGTCCAAAATGCACAGTTCCGAAGGTACTTTAGTGATCTCCTAAAAAATTGAACTACAGTCTTAACACATGTGAATGTACCCTACTCACGTCATATTTAAATAAAAAATTGTTAATCCAGCAATCGCCGTGTCCAATCACAGAGTAGGGATCATCCAAATCTGACTTAACTGCTGTATTAATAAGATCGGCCATATTATCTTGAAATTTTTTAAACTTCTCATAAGCAAATTTGTGTTTAACCGGATCTAATGCATTAAGAGCTTTCTGGCTCTGATGTCGAAAGCTTTCATGTAAATCGTTACTGGACATTCCATTAAAAAAGTTTTCTTGGGTGTTCTTAGCTAGTTCGTTAAATATCTTTGGTTCTTGGTCTCGTAAGGCAAATGATAAGGCGTGATATTTTCCATACTCTTTCAGCGCTAGTAAGGTGTGATTATAGTCCAACGGTTGAAGACGGTCGCATAACTTAAATCCGATCGCCTTCATATCCTCCATAATTAGAGCTTCGTTCATATCATCCATAGATGACTGGTAATACTTTGCATACGATTTGAATGGTTCCTTGATACCTCGATCATTTTGAAATTTTAAAAATGCAGGTAACACCTTACTGTACATGTATATCTCGCGATCATAAGCCAGACGGACCGGTGCAAATGTTCTAAAATTTTCATTGCGAGGTGCACTTTTTATTATTAAATTTCGGATTACTTTTTCACCATCTACATTTTCACCTATAACTTGCGCCTTTGCAATCACTCCTAAAAAATTATCACCTTTTATTGTTCCTGCCGATATATTTATCACATAATTCTTTATTTCTATTTTTTTTAACAATTCTTCCAAACATAGTCGAATTTCATTTGTAACGAGCTCGTCAGTTTGTGTCATCGTTGTTATTTTGGACTAGTACGTTTTATTTTTTGTAGGTGTTTATATCACTCGTACAAATGCTAAGTCACCATCTAATGCTATGGTTTTTATTTGCATCACATAACATTAGGTGATTTGAGGAAAATAAAAAATTTTGAATATGTACCAGTAAAGTTATAATTATCCCAGATTGAAATATTTTTCTTTAGTAGCGAACATAATGCACAATTTTAACAAAACTTGCGTGTATGTAGATACCATAATAATTTTACAAAACAATAAAAAGTAATCATGACATGTAATTTAAACAGATTAATAATTAAAGTTAATAAGACTTTTTAATATTAGTAACCTTGTATTCGTAAATGCAACGGATATAATTATGATTTCAAGCGTGACACTTAAAAATATAATTTTTTGTTTGGAGGATTTTGGTCCAATTATGAAACAAGACAATGGTTATTATTGAATTGTCCACAAACATAAATATAAGTCTAGTGCAAAAAAATTTAGAAGCAACGTTTAGTTTGCTTTAGTCTGCTTTATGCAGAAGTAATGTACCTAATTAAGGGAAGTGCCAAAGCACCAGCAACAAAAATAATTGTATTCCTTGAATGTAGCTAGGAAGTTTTTGTTCATACACTGAATGTAAGTAAAGTATAATCAGACTCATTGTATATAAAATGTAATTGGCCCACAACAAAATTTTATTTCATTAAAGAAACCGTTAAGCACCGAAAACTGCAGGATGAAGTGTCTCATCTGCAATCGAAGTTAAGTTGGTAAAAAGTTATTACTATGAAAATGCTTGAAAAGTTAGTTATAAAATGCGTAGAAATGCGCATATTATTGTGTAAAAGAAACAATGTTTGGAATTATAAATCATTTGGAATGAACTCCAAGTGATAGTAAATAAATGTTCCATGTAAGGCTGCAAATGGTTTTCATGCATCAGTATTAAAATCTACATTGCTATAATAATCTTCAACAATACGCAGATGAGTTATAAAATTGAAGATCGACTTTCACCAGGAGTCCTCCTTGCCATTCCTCGCCATTTGATGTGAAATCCACATTCCAGTTCTATAAATGGCATTACTCGATCTTCTTTGGTTAGTTGTTTTTCTATTTTTTTCTATTTCTATTTTTTTATGGCGGTCTGCCCCGATGTCCACATCACCTTAAGTTTTTATAGCACTTAATACATATTCAAAATAAGGTGACCCCCCGAGCTTATTATATGGTTATATGAGGGTGTAAGGTTCTCATCCTCCGTACCGAAGGCCTTATTACTCCCTTGCTCTTTGTTTCGGTCTTTTTGGCTTCTTTTTGCGTCTCTGCATTGCTAAAACTGTTTTATAATCTCACAGATATGCTAATTTGCCAACAGATTTAATCCCCTCGCTCAAAGATAAGGTACCTTAATCCACTCCAACTGTTCTTATAGTAATAAGGGTTTTATGATAAGTAAATGTTCCTTTGAATTCTGCTTATAAAATGTTCAATAAGGCGCCATAACTTTGTAAATAAAGAAAATATAGTAAGTTGAATAATCGGTAACTATTTTTCTTCAAGCGCGATAAGCTCAATAAAAGCGTTAACCATTTTCGTTTATCCCCAGTAATACGAAAGTTTCCCATATAATCCGGCAGAAATTGAACCACGTTGTGCATATAACAGCCTTCATATATTAATAATATAAATAACATATAATTAACGTTGCTTGCGTTCTGCACTACTTTGAGTATCCTATGTTTTGCCAAAATTAAACGTAACTAACGTAAATACGATGTGAAAGTGTTACTTCCAACTAATTATAAAGCTACTAAAGCACCCTGTTATCTCATATCTTATTATCCACGTCATTTACATAAGTACGGTTTGCTAATTGGACGAAGAATTAAGTGTATAGTTTATGCTAACAAGGGTATTATAGGTATAACCAACTTACGTTCTAAAAGTATCGCCTAGAATGTAGAAATCGAAATTCAAACCTAATTTCTTTTAATGATTCCTTACATATTCATACCGAAGAAGTTCTTCAAGTTACAAGAATTTAATTCATTGAATATTGCAAGGAATTAGCGCTTGAATTTCCGACTTAAAGAGCTACATAAATCACATAACCTAGATTTCTTTAAATTGAATTAGATTAAAATTTTCCTCGTCAAGTTAATGAAATTAACACGGGAGCTAAGCTGGCGTGCATTGTCAAATCTCATTACTTGAACATTCATGATAAAACTAACTTGGAAACTTCATTCGAATGCATTCATTATTAATGCGATTCTATAGTTCCCTTCAGCTGAGCTTTCATCATTGACTCTAGAATATTGCGTTTCCGTGCTGTATGTTACAATATTATCGTGTGAATTGCACAAGTGTTACAGCGTAATCGGAAGATGTATAAGTATAGAAAAATACATAATTGCCACGGATAAAATGGGTACATGTAGACCACGACCTTTTTCTACGGTTCACGCCATATAAATGAAAATAAATAGCTCGTGATTGAGCAATCGTGGCAAAAAATTCATTGATAACACGATGATAAAACTTGGTTTACGAGTACTTTTATTTTCAGTAAAGTTTCTAGATTAAATTTACAATGCAAATACACTAATTTAATGATGTATTTCGAACAGTTCAGTGATTCAACTTGAAAATCAGCAAACAAGACCTGCGTCAAGTTAGCAATAGATTTCAGCAAAATCGCCAAAATGTAAAAAAAATAGTTTTTACTCTAGAATATTATTTAAATTAATGTAAATGATTACAGCTAACAATGAGATTATAAATAATGAAGAGGAAAAAGAGGATGAAAAATAAGGGTAGGTAAAATGCATGTGCACAATTTTTCTATGATTTTGTAAAACTAGTATGAACATTAACTTACCATGATGTTAAAAACAAAATATAAAATTGTAACCCCTTCCCAATTTTTTGATTTGAGGATGTTAAAAGTTCATTTTCAATTAGCGATTTGCTAGAAATGTAATTTTGTTGTTTATTTTATAGTTAATTATGTTAAAATGATCCATTATTACTCATATAGGAGCAAATAGAAATGTAAAAACTTACGGTTTGGGAGATATAGCTATATTTTTTTTTTAGAAAAAATCGACGAATTATGGGAAATGCACAGATCTAAAATTATGATGTAATCTTCATCATTAAATATGTCAATATTTCTTTAAATAGGTATCGAAAGTTTTAATTAACTTAAAGATCTTTCATTAAATTTAAATTCATTTTCAAAATTTTTAATAACGTGCAAGTCTCCTCTAAATACTTTTAAAGAGTTTCTACATATTTCAATAACGTTAAACTCATTTGATATGTTGAAATACTTATAACTTAAAAACATTGTAAGCGATTAGGAAAAAGTTAATAAGAATAGTTATTTCGAAAATAACTTAACTTTTTCTGTAACTTCTTTCAGGAAAGCTTGCAAAAAGAAATTGATTGTGATCCATTATTAAATGACTAGCCTGCACATAAACCATCAATTGCAACTAAAGTGAAAGCTTATTGTAGACGATATAATCTATATAGTCCACCAATCACGTCAAGGTGTTGTTCCCTGCACACTAAACGCTCCAGAGGGAATTAATTATGCTGAACTTATCCCAGATATAAGTAGATAATCTTGTGCTTGAATGTCTAACTTCAGAAATATTTAAGAAATAACGAAAAAGAAATACTTAAACCTCTTCATGTGCCCGAAATACCATAGATAGACTTTGTGGCAGTGGTATGACAAAGACTTTGTTGTTAGTTAACTAGATTCAACTTTACTTTATCTGGTATGATCGATTTGGACAGTTCATAACTATATCGACTGGAAATCATCTCCTGATCACGAAAAAATAGCTCATTTTGAAAGGCAACGTCCCGTTCAAAAGTTATAACATTCTTCAGTTATAATGCTATTTCTATGGGAAAATTTCATTTTCCTAGTCTACGTTTGAAGTTAAAAAAAATGCCAACCAAAGCGTAGATTGTCACGAAAGCGCCTAGGTTATTTGCAGGTTTAGTATTTTCTTTTCAATTGAAACAAAAACGGGAGTATGACACTAAACGTGTCATAATTTTCTAATAATGGCGCGCGAAGACACGG
Organism: Pyrocoelia pectoralis; assembly: GCA_036250285.1. Lineage (NCBI taxonomy): Eukaryota > Metazoa > Arthropoda > Insecta > Coleoptera > Lampyridae > Pyrocoelia > Pyrocoelia pectoralis. Next base: position 80,243,657 of record CM070075.1, on the reverse strand, counting down.
AAAATGAAATTTTCCCATAGCAAAAGCATTAGAACTAAAAACCTCTATAACTTTTGAACGGCACCTTGCCTTTCAAAATCACTTATTTTTTCGTACTCAGGAGACGATTTCTAATCGATATAGGTATGAACCGTCCATATCTGCCGTACCAGCTAAAGTTTTTCAAAATTTTTTATGTTATTAAGCGCCTTATAAATTCACACAAATATGTGATATCCCATATGTAATAATTTAATGTCGTTTTCCTTATTTTGTGATTTACATATTTTTAAATCAATCGTTTTACACTTTTCAACACCTTGTAAAGTGTAACGTGATCTGACAACAGGGCACCGATTTTAAAAAGTATGTGATATATCTTAGAATTACTGTCGAAATTTCGATAGCATTGTGTAATTTACTGATCCTTCAATATTGTATAGCTGACGTATTTGTCATAGTTAACCAATTCAGTACGAATTCCATCAAACTTATTACCTCTATAATAGAAATATGGGAAACTCAAATAATTCACAAACACTTACGATCAGTCGGCATATTCAGCATTTCATTTTGCAAATAATGGAAGCTTAAAGCAGAACGTCTCTAATTCCCCTACATTTTAATCTGGATAATTTGGTCCTACGCTACGCATTCATTTTATTATAAGACCACAATTGTTAAGAAATAATTTATTACGGTCCGAAGACCATTACTAAGGTTTCGTATTGGTATTATGTTTTAGGTATTAAAAGGAACTTAATATTGCATATTATTTACACAGTAACATGCGAATGTACCTAGACCTAGACTTACAATTTTTGTATAATCAAAGAACGTAGATATATATTACGTTCTTTGGTATAACTATCATTAAAAGTAACATTTTTAATGGCTGTCAAGAGTGTTAAAAGATGACGTTTACAAACTAGCGTGTTAAAAATAATTTTTAACATTATCTTTTTTAGCGGTAAAAGAAGTATTCAATTTTCAAAAGAACTTCCAAGTTTTATTATGAACAGTAAACAATTTTATTTTATTATAATTTATAATTTATGAACATTAACACGAATAATACAATTAGAACAATTGCTAATATCTTGAGATTTTAAAGGGCCTTGTAACACATTCGAACTAGCTGAGTCGTCAATTTCATCAGCATTAGCAGTCAATTCTTGAAGTGAAGAGGATAATCCTCCTTTAACGCCGGAGTTGGGATAATTCCTTCAGCAATAACATTTTTATGAGAAATACATTCATCGATGTAACCCGCAGCTACTGTTGAAAACTTCCATCCTCCCTTATTTCCGTTACATTGAGTCTGCTGGCAACAGGGCTGGCGGAAACGGGCCTGCAAGGGATGCGACGCAGGCGGGCGCCACTATAAAGGGGGGGCCGCCACAAGGGCTTTGTTCATAATTTCATTAAAAAAAACATTTCAAAATTAAAATTAAAAAACTAATGTATTTATTAAAAGGGTTGTACAAGGTGTTTTTTGGAAGCTTTAGTTAGACATTTCTGGGAAAGTTTTATAGGTAGGTTTATGAAAATTTGAACTTAGATGTTTACTCTGGAAGGCGAATCGATGTAAAATATTTTCGAAACGGCAGCACATCCCTATTCATCCTGTATACGCTGGTGAAAACCCGGTTGCCATAACTACAACGGTTTTCAAGTATCTATAGAACTCCCAAAGTACCGTCTGCATCCTCCATAATTTTTTGAAAAGTGAAAATAACTGAAAAACCATAAATTGTACATATTGACATGTGGGTATCAAAAGGACTGAAATTTCATGTGGAATCCAAAAGTGGAATAAAAAATAGGGGTTGACGTTTAAAATAACGAAGTTACTAGCTACTTCCGACATTTCCGGAAGTGCTGCCATTTGAAAATATTTTACATCGATTCGACGTTCAGAGAAACCCCTAAGTAAAAATTTTGAAACTTTTCAACAATGTCTATTACATACCAATTCTTATAATTATAATTACCTACATTTTCTAGTTATTTTCAAATTTTTTCCTTATGTAAAGTTTGTATTTTACTAAAAGAGAATTTGAATTGTAGGTGATTATGATTATTTTGGTACCAGACTTGGTTCAGTGAGAATTTGCTGAAATTGTTGATCATTTCTCGATGATTTTATGTGCGCAAGTATGGGGGGGGGGGGGGGGGGCTTCAGTGGAAATGGCAAGCAGGCGCCAAAACCTTAGCACCGGCCCTGGCTGGCAAAGAAGCAGAAGACGTTCTGAAGCCGTGACCTGTGTATTACTTTGGTTCTGGGAGGTTCAGAAACTCAGCAATGGTGGCGGACATTTTCCCAAACGTGTTTATACCAAGCGGGTTAGCAGTGCATTTATATCTACTTATTTTGAGTATTTCAGAATAAAACGTCGATGATTAATAACAGAAGGGCGTAATGCAGCGTCGTTACTAAAATATTAATGATTTATCTATTATCCATTCAGTATCTTATGTTAATAATTTGAACAGCTCTTTACGCCGTGAGGCTCCATATATTCGGAAAACTTCATTTTTCCGCTTTAAATATTTGCTTATAAACGTAGGTACATCATTTTTAACAAGCGCACTCGACTTTATCATTAAAAACTTACTCCACAAAGTTGACGAGTACCGTAATTCTTTATTTCTCTTGTAGATATGCTAAAAAGACGGATTCACTGAAGTTTCCCTCAGCGTTCTACGCCAGCTGAGAAAATTAGAATAGGTATACGATATCGTACTGCTGAGCTTTTTTTCGATAATAATTCAAATGTAGCTCTATTTGGAGCCTCTTCAATATTGCCAGCAACACTCAATTCATCAATATTATTATTCTTCATTATGCGACATACTTAACACTAGCCAGGAGTTTTAATAAAAAGCATAAGCTGTAAACATTATTGTTTGTTGGTAAGTAAAGTGATTCCGCGTCACCCACTTCACAGCAAATGCCATAATAATTGTTGAAACATCAGAAAATAATTAACTGACAAGAAACGTCAAAATTAAATTTATCTTCAAAATACAATAGGACAGTTATACAAAAACTTTGTATACCTAATATTTGTGTTGAAAGTAAGTTTTATTTTGTTCGTGAAATTGCTCCACTCGTTTCGCAAACTTTTTCACTTACAAAATAAAGCTATTATGTTGATGTTTGGGTGTAAGCATGTAAGAGTTCTCAAACATTTCTTTTTCTACTTCTACTAAAAAAATACTTTTAAAAACTTATTACGAGAAAAATCATTTAATAAATTCGAATCAATAACGTACTCCGAAATTTGGTTCATAGAGGTTTAACATTTAAGAAATTCTAGCAATTTTAAAAAAGTAAGGTCAACCGAAATCCTTTATACTACTTTAATAAGGAGTAAATTGGATTATTGCTCAATAGTGTGGTCTCCTAGTACAAAAAAATATTCCAATGTAATTGAAAGAGTACAAAATAGGTTTTTAAGATATTTTTACTTTAAGAAACACCACTTTTATCCAGTTAGGGATCTATCAACTAATATTTTGAGAAGTGAGTTTAATGTAATGAGCTTAACAAACAGAAGAAAATTGCTACTCATGATCTTTATATACAAAATTATTAATAATAAAATAGAATGTTCTGACCTAACTAATACAATTTGCCTTAATGTTCCTAGGTCTCAAAGAATTAAATAATATGTTGAATAAATATAAAGAATGTGACATTTTTCATGATGGTTTGCCTGTTTTTAAGTTTTATTGTACTAAATATTTACAATCTTAGTTTATATTATATTAATCTTTATGTTTATGTTGCAGAATATTTTGCTTACTTTTAATTACGTAATATTATAACTTTTATTTTTATTTTTATTTTTATTTTCATACTGAACCGAGATTTTGAAAAAGTAGTAGTAAATATGAAAGCCGTTTTTGTTATACAGTGGCTTTACAATAAATTATTAATGTATTTGGGAATGTAATTTCAGTTAAAAATAAATAAAAAAATAAATAAATAAACATGTAAAATGAAGTTTTTGCAAGTACTGCCTCCCCTTAGTCACTGTAGAGTAAAGTTTATATCTATAGAGATAACGACATAAAACATCCATGAGAGTGGTCCAAGAATACAAATAACTTCAGCTAAAAAACAACTTGATATATCTCGCTCGTCTCCAAAAATGCAGCGAAATACCATCTATTTCGAGTACGTTTGTAATGTTTTAAACCATGTAACACCATGAAATGTGTCTTCTCCCGATATAGATAGTGTTCAGTAGTTTGTAAAACTCTTGTGGAAAGGAAATTGTTTTGACATAGACGAAGATAAAGATGATTTTTTATTTCAAACGAAATATTGTACAAATTGCTTTTATTGTATAATTTTTTCAATATTTTAAGCCCCTTAGATTAATAAAAAGATGTTTTAACACTGCAAAACCTCTTATATTTTGTCCGCCACTCTTTTATTACTTACTTTCATTTATTTAATATCATATTCTTTTTCAGCACGATATTTCCTATAATTTCATACCACACACAACTTTTTATGATTTTTCCAAACTTTTCACAGTTTTCCCAGATGACGGCCAAGAGAACGCAACTTTAGGGATGTATATTTTTAGTACGTTGATTGGAATCGTGTTACTTGCCATTTACAACAAGAATCGTTTTTGTTGCAATTACATAGTTCCACCTCGGAGTGTTTTGTCACTCATTTCTACCTTACTGTAAATGAAGAATAGTTCCTTACTGAATTCTTTGTAAGTATTTTACAATATTCCAATTTTTTATCTCCAGTATCTATCAACTATGAAAAACTTTAATAAAATACTCTACGTCAAATTCCTCTTCTCTGAGCATGTAATATACATTACATACCTGCGTCCAAACATGGGGGTTTATTATTAGAAACTATTCATCTTACTATCTCACATCTCAGCACTACATACATAGTTTATAGTTTTATTACATCAGGTTTATTGAGCATATTCCAACTGTTCCATGCAAATCCGATGGTTTTTTTATCTAGCATATCTTACACTCTCCTACTTAAAGCATCAGGCCTTGTGATATAAATCATAATTGATTACCGACAACTTTACGTTCATTTATCAATTTTCACGATACTCTAGCGTCTAGCGGCGTCATTGTCATTAATTGATTAAAATATAACTGCTTTTTGTCAATTTGCAACTACATATATAACTGTAAATACATAGGAAAAATGTTAAAATCAAAATGTATTTGTTCATTTACGATAGATATCAGTTCAATATTTTCATTTAGGTACGAGTCAATTATACATCTTCTTTAAGAATTATCTCAAATTTAAATTTTATACATAAATATTGGGATTATTAATAGTTATTTACGTAACCAGTTATGAAAAGACTAACTTTATTTGACGAAATGTAATATTTGCCAAATCGAGCGAGCGAAGCGAGCGAGTTTTGCAAATTACATGAGTCAAATAAAATTAGACTTTTTCATAACGTGTTAAGTACAAAACTTTATCTAATTCCGTAATTTTAATTAGAAGTGACAGTTTCAGAATATAATTAAGGCATAAACTTCAATCGCGTGTCTCATAATAAGAAGAAGTTCTTAATTATTTAAGTATTCAGAAAGAAAGAAAACGCATAAATTTGAACATGAGTAATGATCAAAGTAAAGCAAAGTAAAGGAACATAGTTTGAACAATTGGAAAATTTAGTCCTAGTCATCTAAAGTTTATGCTAAATTAGTTTCGTTAGATGAAGTTTAGGACTAGACGAGTTAATTATTGTCTCTGAACAATTGAAGAATCAAAATTTACTACCCCTAAAAAACAAGTGCACTCAATCGGCCCACAAAGGGGTGGTCACAATCTTCTGAGATTCCAATGGAATCCTTCCATTTTAATTGATTACGTAGTGAAACTATCGCCGGAATGTACTGCAGCAAACCCTCTTGTGAAACTGAAGGAGAAAAAGAAGAAACGAATAGAAACCGACAAAACTGCCGTCGAAAGAGCCAAAAAATTGAGATGTTTAATTTTTGAAGATCCTGCTTATTCACTTGTTCTTTCAACCTCGAGCTATTGCTTACTCCTAAAACTTAAGCGTTCTCCCTAAGTGAAAGCAACGCTTGTGAGGTACCGGAAATGTTTGCCGAGGAGCTCATTTTCGAATTTCTAAAAAGTACGTTCGGTTTAGGTCATTTTTTGGGAAATGTGTATTGCTGTTCAGGGATGTTATGTTGAATAAGGAACATTTCAAGTTTCTAGCAGAGAGAAGTGGTTTCAGCGAGTTATTTAATTAATGCTCTCACAATATTATTGCTGTGTGATGAGTATCCTCATCATCAAATTTATTATCACTTACGAGACTCGTTCAATTGAAACGTTTATATGTGATGGAGATTTTAAGATTGTGACTTTGAAATACCATTTGTTGTCAAGAATCCGTCCAAGTGTGACCAGCGTGCGGTCATTCAATGTGCTAAAGATGTACAACTATTGCAAATTCACACGGACATTTATAAGCGTGTATTCTGTATCCAACTGTGAAAAACTGGTGGCGAAAATTTAGGAATGGCAAGGAAAGAACGACCTGGTGCACTGTGCATTGCATCAATTCATGTACGTATGGATGATTAAAGAAAATCGTTGAATTTCAATCGGAGAAATTTCAGAAAATATTAAAGTCAGTGTAGGATTTTTTCATAATGTTGGCCACAAACTAAGTTACAGTAAAGTTTGTGCACAATATATTCTTCTGTCTGATTACCAAAAATGCTTACGAATGGTCTTATCTTGAAAACCTTACGGCTAAAATGTTAATGATTAGCTTTTGTTAATAATTTTCGGCGACAACACATCGTGTCTTTATTTCTAACTACTACCACTACCACTACCAAAGAAATTTGAAGCTCAATCTTCTGCAGCCAAGGTTATGTTGAAATTTCTTTCGATCGTGAAGTACTATTGCTGATAGAGTGCAAGGAACCTAATGTGAATGTTAATAGAAACAGTGAAACCTTGAACAAGCTTCACGGAGCAATAAGACGAAAACGTCGAGAAATGCTATCGTGATGTCATTTTGTTCCATGACAATGCTCGACCTCACCTTGCCAACGTATTAAAGAAAATCTGCAACTAAAGGAATTTAGAGCATCCAGCTTACAATCCAGATTGATTATCTTGTGATTTCCATATCTTCGAACCACTAAAAAAGGTGTTAAAGGTAAGAGTGCAAAAAGCTGTGAAAGAATTAAGCACCGGCAAAAATAATCATATGAGCAAGGTCTAAATCGGTTGATGAAACAATACGACATGTACCTTAATACGGACGTTTCAATGGAACAAGCCTCATAAAATAAAATTTAAGATTATGTTCATTGCTATTCATAATGTTATTGTATTGGTTGAAATTGAGAATATTTTTAACATTACTTATGACATTAAATTTTTGTCTGAAACGTCATGATCAATAAAATGTTAAAATCACTTAATACTATTTAGTATAGTAAGTAATTTATATTGATAACTCAGTTCTTGAATACTGCAATAATTGTAAAATTTGTGGACACATATTTCTACGAGGAAATGTATGGAAATGACTACTATAATTCAATAGTATCAAAAACTACCACACATTAGCTTTGCCAATTGCCACTATAATAAATAACACTACTACTAACTGCCCATGTCCAATGGTTACAGTGTGATATGCTTTAAATAATAAATTAAGTGGAATTCCAATTAAGCGTTGAATTTTAAAAAATATATGGCTTTCAAATGAGTTAATGTACACACAGCTTTCCAAATGTTGAACTAACAGCAGGCTGGAAGTCGAAAACCCACTGTGTACTTTAATTAAATTTTTCCGCATTTATTTTTTCGCATTTCGTGGCAAGAAAAGTAATTAAAAACGTTAAAGTTGTTAAAGTGTGTCGAAATAACTCAATCAAGATAATTGCGTCCTTCTTTTCAAGCATAACAAAATATTCCTTACCGGTATACGGCTATAACTTGTAAGCCAAACCCAAGAATCACCACCAGGTGCTGCGCCCTTTTGACCGGTTTTTTGACGTTCCAATTCATCTTTTGCTTCCAATTCGCTGCGAATTTTCGGTGAGAAAAATTCAACATTAGGTCCGTCTTTAGGTAAGTTCAATAAATTTTCTTCGTCTATTAGTAAAGCTTCGCGCTTTTTTCGGCTAAAATTTCGCGCACTTTGTTCGTAATAATTTATTTCTTTTAAAATTCGATTAATTTCCTCTTTGACAACAGTACTTCGCAACTCGTTAATGAATTCTTGGTGGAAGTTTATTTTAGAAACATATTCATCGTTTGTTTCTGATTTGATAAGTCTATAAACGTAATGCGCTAGACAAATTTCGGTTAAGAAAATAAAAACGACGCAACAAATTACGCGAACCGTATAACTTGGGTTAATTTGGTAATAGGGAAGTTTTGTTGTTAAGTTAGTTTCGCTAGGTTGTGGTTTCGTTTCAGTTGCCGACATTTTCGTATAGCGTTTTATGGCATCGCGACGTCTCCGATGAAGTTTCAGAGGAAAATTCGACGTTACTGTGACGGAGGTTCAAATGGAACTAGCTGACGTGCGCTCTTTAAAGCCGCAATGCTTTTATCATCATCGAGAGTGCGTCTTTTGAACTTTATGAACTCAATTTGTGATAAACAAAAAAGAAACTACGTTTTCGATCAAGGTATCAAACGTCCTTTTTTTTTAAAGAAAAGTTTTCGAGTTTGTGGAACTGATAAGACACAACTCTTTAAAAAAATCGTTATACATTACAAAGTTTGACAGATCTGCACCACGAGAAATAAATAAACATATCTAAAAGTTTTTCAGGCTATTTCGTTACTTTCAGAAATCCAACTCTGCGGAAATTTAACATTGCCGTTTGTCACTAAAAGCATATTTTACTGTGGGCGTTTTCATGGAACGTGACTATATTTTTAATTTATACTCCTCTATGCCAACTACAAATGTATACATTTTAATGAGATGTTAACAGGAATGATGATGGATTAGTAACTTTTAACGCACCTACATTTCCTCATAGCCTTTTACTAGAAATGTTTTCCAAAATCATATAAACTACGTACACTCTCTAATTATTATTGTATTACGTATCTGGAAACCTTATATTCATCTCCTGTTTATATTTTCACAAAAGGAATAAAATATGCTTCTTGAAACCCCCGACCGACGTAACCAAATCTCTCTCACATGCTTCTCTTCAAAATTTAGCTGAAATTTGTTATTATAAGTAACAGTCATGTTAACGAACAACTATCACTCTTACAAAAAGTACATAAGATGAAAAATGTTGGGTTTGAGAGAAATTAGTGATTAAAAGATAACACCCACTTCGTATGTTAGTATAAGCATTTTTCAACAGTAAAACCTAATCAGCTATAGATCATATTGCCAAATTTTCGTTTCCCAACAAAGTAGTTGAGAGAACACTTTTTTTTCATTACAGAGGCTAATGTAGGTAATATGGGGAATCAGATTATATTATCACCGCGTATTTAGTTGTTGAACAGTAACAATATAACAATACAACTGTAATAGAATTTTTTCAAGTTGATTGATTCCATGTTGTTGTTGAATTCACAAAATGGGGTGTTAAAGTTACAGGTTAATAAAGGAAACTCTAAACCTTCCCCATGGAACATTTAATATCAATGCTAATTAGTCAATGAATACATTGATGTAACTAATGCGACATGTTTCGACAACTAACCGTTGTCATCATCAGGCTTAAGTAACTAAAATAGTTTAAGGTAAACTTTTGTAGAGCATGTCTTAGATACAGCCGAGTCCACAGAAAAAGAAACAAAAACTCTAGGATTCTGCAAAATGATCAGAAACTCAGATTTGAATGCCAAGAATTGGAAGTTATTCGCCAGCACCTGAAATTGAATGATTGAATACCCAGGACAGGACTGGACAGGCGGGATACCTGGAAAATTCCCGCGGGGCCCTCATCCGGGGGGTCCACTTCGTATGGTCATCTTAAATACCTATCTAATAATCGAATGAAATAGCAGGCATCAAATTCGTAAATTATTAATAATATCGCCGAGTAAGGGAACATAATATAAAAGGCGCGATCTGTTAGAAAATTGCGTTCCACACCAATTTTGCTCCCCCCTTGGCCCGCCACGGCGGGCTACCAATAAACAATCACACAAATTTCTGGTTCGTTAAATATTCTCGCGAAAATTTTTTTAGAATGAACTGATATATTGGTGTAACTTTTTATTTAAGGAGGGCGTTCTCCAATGGCCGCTTTGGATGTGTTGCAAGTCTCTACAAAATTCCCTTTTCCATTGAAAGTATAAGAGCTAGACACTTATAAACAACTGAAATAATTAGGAAGGCTAGTTGTACCAAATGTACTAAATATACCTATGCCAAGTGGTCTAGTAGGAGATGCCATTAAACGGACCAAAGTAGATTTCAGGTTCATCAGCCATAAGAAAGAAGCCACTAATGGGTCAGCCTTTTCCTTTCTATGCATGATTTGCAGTCTATAATATTATCAGGCAGAAACTTGTAAACCTTTGGTACAGTGCCAGTCTACAGATCCCACTACCCTCAGTTCCATCCCCATTCAGAAGATCACTAAGTATTTTATTAAAAAGTAGGCACCTTAAGGGTAGAGTTTCTTTGGTGATCTTTAGTTTCCTTGCCATTAACCTAATCACATGTTTCTGTGCGACTTGCAGAGGTTTTATAACACTGGGGTAAGCTCCACCACACGAGGAAATTCCATATTTGAATTAAGACAAAATATTCTCAGATGAGCACATATTCTTAACAAAATAGTATTTTCTCTTAATTTCTTTTTTAATCTTTTCCACGTCTTTTCTCCATGAAAGTTTCCTGTCCACCACGACCCCATGATATTTCACCTCATCAACCATGCTCACACGCACAGTCATCCGACCATGAGCACGTGGCACCGTGATACTTCAGCGTGCCCAACACTTCAGGATTTTTGGAAAGATTAAAAACTATATAATTTGTCTTGGCAACATTTAAGGAGATTTTGTTTTTATTTAGCCACCATCTCACATGAGCAAGGTCCAATTCCATACTACGAAGCAATTCAGAATCACGCGGAATAATGTAGTGCAGTATCGTCACCAAATGACGTGACTTGACCCTCCAATTTTGCTGAACAGAGATCATTATTAATGGGATAGTGTCAATAGTGTGTTGCAATTGCAAGTCGGACCCGACTGGCCTACCTACCTGAAATCCTTTTTAGGTTTTGTTGTTCAACTAAAGCAGACTTACTTTCTTTTCTAATTAACATCATATTCGGTATTCGGGAGTTACTTTAACAATGCTTGTATTAATTATGTGTTGCTTTGTCAAATTTTTGCATATAATTGTGCATTAAATTTTTATCTTGACTTACCTTGTATACTACGTAAGAACGCCATCTGCTAATAGAGAACTATTTTTTAAATCAAATTCAAAATATAACCTTAATCTTATGTATTAAAGTATTTACATTTTTTCTAAATTAAAAGGGTGAATTTGGCTTTTACGAATTATGAAATCTCTATTGGAATTTTGTCAAAAGCTGCCAAAAATTGCAAGAAGTTCCTTTAGCAAAAATATTTTGAATTTTACTTAGCGGTATCATTTTAGGAACTTCATTCTCACTTAAATGGTTCTCTTAGCGGAAAAACCTTAGAGATTTTAAATGTATCAAAACATAATATAGAATCGTATCAATTATTAAACAAACTGACGAGCACAGAAGAACGATTAAAGCTTGCTTTCTCTCTGTTTAAAGTAGCTCACGACGCCACAAATACAATTGATGCAGTTTACATTGCAACTAAACACGTAATTGAGGAATATTACAATGATAATGTGATTTATTTAGAGTTACGTACAACACCTCGAGAAGAACCTGGTATGAGTAAAAAGGACTACATCGAAGCTGTTATTAAAGCTATTTTAGATCAAAATTTAATTATCGTTAAATTATTACTGTCAATTAACCGTACACACAGTTTGAAAGAATCAAACGATAGTTTAGATGCCATTCTCGAAATGCATAAACGATACCCTAACATTATAAAGGGTCTTGATATGAGTGGCAGCCCATACTCGGGACATTTTTATGAGGATATTTTTGAGAAAGCGAGATGGCAGAATTTAAAAATTACTTTACATTGCGGCGAAATTGTTAATAACGATGAGGTGAGTGAAATTTTGAAGTTTAAACCTGACCGCATTGGACACGGCACAACTATACATACTCGGTACGGTGGTTCACATGCCAATTGGGAGCTGTATAATGCTTTAAAAATTCCATTAGGTTTCGATTCGTTACGTTTGGTAGTTATTAAATGATGTCGTTTTAGAATGCTGCCCCACATCGAATGTTCTATCGGATACAGTAAAAAATTACAAGGAACATCATATTTTAGAATGGATCAAAAATGAATTACCGTTCTGTATTAATGTAACTGTGATTAATAACAGAAATTCTTGTTATAATCCATTTCTCTTTCAGACTGACGACAAAGGAATATTTTCCACAAACTTATCAAATGAATTTTTCCATGTGGGTAACGCGTTTAATCTTTCTAAAGAGTACTTATTCAATTGCAATTTAAATACAATTGATTTTACGTTTGCAAATGATGACGAGAAGAACCAACTTAAAGAAATTGTAAAGAAATGGAAAAGTTCCATTACTGAATTTCTGTAATTACATTTTCTTTGAAAAATACATATTTTTTTAATGTTAAACTCAATCTTATTCAACATTGTATCGAAGCACAGTTTACAATTGTGCTCTCCTTGTGAAGGGGAGGTGATTTCATGTATCCTCAGACTCAGACTAGTTAAACATCAGGAGAGAGATCAAATTTTCTCACCTTAACAAGGGGATAAACTTATATTTCAAGCTGTTTCAAGCTCTACACTCGTTAGGCTCAGTGTTGCACTAGGAGAAAATGAAATGTATTCATACCTCCCTAAACAACTAGAAGTCTTTACTTCTTGTAAAACTAAGGAAAAGACATATTAGAGATAAAGTCTGAGACCCTCTAATATGTCTACCAAACAGAAAATTCATTGTAACTAGCCCTACAAAGAGAAATAATAAGCAAAGGAAAAAACACTCATATTCAAAGAGATTGCACTGGGTACCTTTTTAGACAAAAAAGGTATTCAATTTCACAGCGGAAAAGGCAGTAACATCTATGTCGCTGTCAATGAGATTTCTGTGCTACAAGCAGTGGGAGAATGTTCAGTCCCTCTCTACTATGATGCCTCATGGATGATCTACAGAGCAAGGTACAACACAATAGGCTACAAATACGATATAACTCTTATAGTTTGAAAGCACTGTATAAGTACAACAGTACAGGATGCAGAGAACTCTCAAACTGATAGAATGATGGACTAAATAATAAACTCCTCATACCTTTTACAAGAAAAAGGGCCTCATGAGAAAACACTTAAATTTCCTTCTAACCTAGGGATAGTGCTAGGCCTAGAAGCCACATCCAGAGTCCTATATGGATGTACCTATAGGCGAATATTCGGGAAAAAGTGGGGCCCACAGTATACGCACAGCGATGATCAAAGTCATTGCTACATAGGCTGCTTTAGTGTGATGAAAGAGAACTGAAACAGAAGAAGGCTAAGTAGAAATAAACAAAATACTAATTTAGGCTAATGGGTTCAACACCCACAACTGTCTTGTACACCTTTATAATCTTACCGAACATTGCAAAATGTCTTATAGGATCACAAGATCCTACTGTAGGGATATTCTGAGAGTTTGAATGTAAAACTACTTAGAGGGTATTAATAGACCCCATGACTCTACGTACCTAATATTCTACCAAGGAACCATCCCTGAGAGAAATAATAATTCACTCATAATTCTAATTTAATGTTTTTTTGTATTATGGGTGCCAACTACAGAAGCCATTAAAATCTTTCTCTACATATGTTTAATGTATGCCTTTTAACTTCCTTACATATTATAAAACAACCCTCATCTGTCTGTAATCGATAAACAATTGAACCAATTTTTATGCGGTTTTTACTGGAACTGAATTCACTACGACAGAAGAAAATGTAACAATAGATAACATTAGTCCAGCTCGTTGAGATATATCAAGATGTTATACTGTGTCTCTAATTGCGCAAGGACTCACCATTGCATGTTTTATATACTTATTTAGTAAGACGCATGGTCCAAGTCAACTCTAGCCTTTTATTTATGAAGCACTAGCAACTCGCTCTCCGGTTTCGAATACTACCCGGGCAAAGCCAGAGCGAGTTAGCTAGTAAAGTAAGTATAAAAATAAAATATGGGTTAGAGCAATCTTGAACCATTGCCTACATCTTTGCTCTAAAAACAGATTACTAATGTTTATCCTAATATGTCAATCGCACAATCTAGTTATGATTACTCGATCCTTCCCGCCCAAGATTTGATGGGTCTACAATATAATTATCTGTACTACCTTCAAATGTAATTCGTGTACGAACTATCTATCTCTCCATTTATGCTTTCATTTCTTATTAGATGGTTTGTACTACATATCACCCCAGAGGAGGTAGACTTAGAAGAATCTGTAAGTTGTCTGCATTCGTGAGTCTTAGTACTATGCAAGAAGTGCTGTAGTTATGGAGAAGGAGAATAATTTAGTTCTGCGCCATCAAACGATTGCTCTATAACCACAGTGTCTTTAGGAAACAAGCAAGAGTGAGTCCATCACATTGTTTTCACTACCTACCTTACACACTTTTCAAAGACGAGGAGTTATTGAAGCTGTAAAGTGAATCCAGACCTTGAGGAATGAGAGGTTGCAGAAGAAAGCACTTACATGCTTTGTACTTCACTAATTGTACTAAGTATATTGCTGTTCATTTGGGGAAATATATTTACCTTCCACTACATTACTCTGATCACCACAAATGTGCAGATCCAAAAGTTATGTTATGTGTTTATCTAAGCATCTAAATGGTTATATAATAGAATGGAAAGTTTTAGAAGTCTTTTTCAGGAAAAGATTGTACATAGATGACTCTATATCAATTGGTTCAAAGGAATATATTGCTGGTTATCAGGCTGTGATGAAATTCGTATAGATATGTAGCAATTTAATACATCGACACCACGATACACATAAACACGGTATGCTGATGCGCACCGGCTGACGTCATCTGCGAAGGAAAATTGCAAACTCACGTATACTATTTATAAAGCGTAAAGCACTTGCCGCACAATTTGACAGACATTTACATGTACCGCTCACCTCATGCGCTAAGCGAACGCCTTTGATACAAATAATCAGCATACCGTGTTTATGTGTATCGTGATCGACACATGGAACAAGATGCATTGGTCACACCATTTATTTCTCTATCGTCCTTCACTCAATCGCTTCCATCTTTCTCTTCCATTCTACTCCTCAGTCCTTATTTCTCTTCTTCCTTATTATATCCATCTGCTGTCATTTCGGTCTTTTTTCATGAAAATCTATTATTAGGTATATCCTTCTGCATTCCCATTCTTTGTTTCATGTAATCATTTCTTCTTCTTTCTAATCCGCTCATCCTACCCTCATTCTTATAGATATTGCATTTCAGTGGCTGTTGTTTAATTTCTGTTTCTTTTGTTTGTGATCTAATTTCTGGTTCAGTATGGTATGTTTTAAGAAGTGGTAGATTTAGATACTTTCATGTTTGTAATTATGAGTATAATGTTGGTCCCAAAGGGAAAAAAACAGGCAACGTGATCAATGTGGTCAAACTATTGTATGTCAGAGAGGAGGTGGAGATTATGAAGAGTGTATACTATTGCCTTGAGGACGAAAAATACTATAGCTCCTCCTGGGGCGCATTGTATCTTGCACATGAGAAAACTGTGAAGTCTGTTTGGTGTTTTATGAAAGCATTTTTAAAGGTATCATCAGCACAAATATCTTTGTGGTCTTTAACTACATCGAATGATTTATCTTAGCCTTAGACATAACTTATAAAGTAAGCAAGAACAAAGCTATGTAAGTATGTTTATAATCAGTAGCAATTGTGCAGTTAATTTTACTCATAAGAGAAGTTGTAAGGCAACTTAGGCAACATGTGAGAAGAGCTGTACATATTTTATTTAACTTATTTACTTTACGAATATGCTTAATATTGTCAGGTGTAAAACTTAGTTGTTTCATGACACTGAAAACTGTACGTGTTTTTGAGCGAGTAAAGGACCTCATAGACTCTCCTCTTTATCTTTGAATTGATGGGTATAAGAAGTGTTCCTTACTGTTTCTTTGTTTAAACTGGGAGACTCGAATATGATTGTTATTGTTGTTAATGTGGAAGGTCATTTGCATATTGTCGACGTATAGTAATCCGGAGGGGGCATGAACTTACCGCCACTAAACCTAGCAATTAGGGCATAGGCGCTCAGAGGGGCATACAGGCTGAGAGTTAACAGCGAGGAGGGATCGTCAAGGGCGGGACACTTGCTCATTTTTGACGAAATCTCCAAAGATAAAACCCTTAGTATGAACACCGAGAGGATACCCAAAACAGTTTGTCCCATCAAACTGTTTAAGACAACAATACCCACTCAGCACGACTGGGAGAACAATTCCAGTAAAGCGAAGCTGAATGGAATTGTGTGTTACACAGAGGGCTCGAAAGCCACAAAGGGCACTGGCTCTGGAGTATACGGGAGCAATGGACGGGGCTGCAGAATTTCTGTAAGCCTATAGGACAACAAGCGACCGTGTTCCAAACCGAGGTATATGCAATCCTGAGAGCGGCTGCTCAGCTATTAAAAGAGAACCTTATCAAAAGGAAAATCTTTATAGTGACAGAGACAGCAAAGCAGCGATTGCAGCAATAGACTCATATGGTAATAACTCAGGGCTAGTCCTTGAATGCACATAAATGCTAAACGCACTAGGTAAGTGCAACTCAGTGGGCACCTGGGCACGCAGGAATCGCAGGTAACCAGGTTGCTGACGAGCTTGCGAGAATGGCAAGCGCAAAACCATTCATAGGACCCAAACCGGCTTGTGGGATTATTTATAACACAGCCAAAAAGGAGATTCAAGCAATACTCATGAAAAGAGCACTGCAGACATTGGTCGAAAATCCCAGGACAGAGTCATTCCAAGATCTTCCTGGAAACCCCAAACGGGGACCTAGAGCTGCATCCATCTTAAAGTTAAGCAGGATGAAGATAAAACTTGCGACAGAAATGGTCACGGGCCACTGTGGCCTGAACAAACACCTGCACAACATGGGACTGACCGAAAGCCCGACATGCAGGGGTTGCGGTGAGGCAGATGAGACGCCCTATCACGTCATTTGCCAATGTGAGGCATTCATAAAGGCAAGGGAACACCTACTTGGAAATGAAAAGATTACACAAGAGGAAGTAACGAAGATTCGCCCTACTAAAATCGTGGACTTTGTGAAAGATACAGGTATTCTTGAAGGGTAGAGAACACCGGAGCACAATAGACCAAAAGGTCGCAGTGCGGGACCTATTGGGACCACCCCTAGCAATAATAATAATAATAATAGGTAATAATAACCCAGAGGGGGTGGGAGTGTATCCTCTAATTACAGTGCATATCTCAATGTTTTGTCGCCAACGCCGATGTGCACTGCCCTAAGGATTCTACAGCTGTAACCACTTTAAAGTAAACCCTCTATTGTTACGTGCTCCTAAGGATGAACGGTTCACAGTACAGTGATCTCTCGAAAGTGCAGAGGTGATTTTGTAGATATTCTTAACGAGTACCTTATACACGACGATTAGGGCGTAGAATCAATCTTTTTAATGACATCCTTCAACTTAAACTAAATTTGTATACTTTGCACATATACGCGTTTCTACTTACTCGTATCTACTTAATTTCCCAAAAAATGTATGTATGTATATGAAGAAAGGAAATGTTCCATCAATGCCAAATAAACAAACTAGATCAAGTGAAATGTTCAATGGAAGAATGAGAGGTTGCTCTGGAAGCATGCCAAAAATGTTTTGAAAAAGTATTAAAAGAACTAGTTTTAAATAACAAAATTAAAATTTATTCTTAAATCATACCGATTTATGATTATAAAACAAAAATCAATTACAATTCTTTTTTGTTAATATTAATATCTATATATATAAACAATTTTTAAGATCATACATTTTGAAGCAAGTTACTGTGTTAATAAATATATACGTATATAAAAGAAATATATGAAGCTGCCGGAGTATATATAAAAAAAGAATTCCTAAGCCATTAGTACACATATATACCCGTCTTCATGATGTGATTGGTTTTACGATTAAATAGTATCTATAATCATCTCGTATTTATACAATAACAATCATACAAGATTTTATTATTATATAGTTCAATACTTCTCTACTATAGAGACCTCACTAGTTATATCCTTTTGTCTACGCAGTAGTGCATGTAAATAAGGTACAATTATTGGTAACTTAGTGTAAAATATCTTAAAATATGTTAACATTTAATTTAAAACTTTGATATTATCAAAAATTGTAAACTGTGTATAATAATATAAAGAGATCGTTTTGTAAACAAGGTTGCATTGCAATTAGAAATTAAAATAAAAGTGCTGTTATACGTAAACTAAGTACATGGGTATTATAAACACCCTGTGTATTGATTTTTAAAGTTTCAATCACAAATTAAGGTATAAATAAAGAAGTAAAAAGCCTCTTCAATTGTTAAAAGTAGTAGTAAAACTTATAACTAAAAGCATTTAGTATAAATAAATTACTATATTACAGGTACAAAAAGTGATTAACTAAAATAAATATTAAAAATAGCATAGCCTCTTTTAAAACTGAACAATCTAGTAAATACTTATAAATACTATGTCAAATTACGGAGTTTTGTGATAACATTAAATGCGTCTAATTGGTCTTTTGGCTATATACAGGATCGGATAAAGTGAACGCTTGATCCGATTCTGCAATAAAGTTTGACATGGGCGGGATGTCAATGTAAGAAGATGTGAGACTCCGAAATTTTAATGATCCCATGGTGCAACCATTATGGTAAAAATTGTACTATTTGTATAAAGCACCATTTAACACTCAATTTCTTATAGAAACTCGAATGTAAATATTATTGCGAATGTAGATCACTTGTTGAGTTGTTTTGCAACCTAATTCTATAAAAAACAGTTTCTGCCACCAATACTTTGATTGTATTTGCTACTATCTACGCTAATCAGACTGAACACATCGAATAAATTAGCAAAAAAAAAAACACATTTACAATATTTGTACCACGTTGCAAGTGACAGTTTCTAAGAAGAGTTAACTCGTATGTCTTTTCCGTCGAAAAACCAACGCAAAAATACTTCGCAACCTCCACCATTTACTATGCCTGTGCGGTTTACGTTCACCGCAACTCGGTAATCCTAACTTCTTTCTCTCTTTTGACCTTATCTCTCGTACTAACGTGTGAAAAGCGTCATCGACGTACGTACGTAAAGCTGCCGACGTCTCATAAAATGGACAACCGAATTGTCTCGCTAACGTTTTACCTTCTTCAGATGTAACCTTACGTTGCATTTGAAGATCAAATTTGTTACCTATTAAAACTAAGGGTGTATCCTCGGACGCTCTGACTTTTTGTATTAACTTTCTGTACTCCTGCGCCTCTTGGAAACTGTGACGATCTGTAACACTATAACATATGAGAAAACCCTCACCGCATCGCATGTACTGATCTCGCATTGCGGTAAACTCCACCTACAAATTCTTTTTAAGTTACCTACGCAAATGGCAACAAAAAGTGAGTACCTGTCCGGCTGTATCTAAAATATCCAGTAAGGCAGGTTCTCCGTCTATCACTGCTTGTTGTTGATATGAATCTTCTGTAAGTACATAGATACTTAAAGCGCTAACGAAATAAGATGGTCACTTACCGATTGTCGGATCATGATAATCTAAGAAGCTGTGACTGACAAACTGCAATGTTACAGCTACAAGTTAAAGTGTTAAACAACTACAATGAAAAATGTAAGGCGATAAACCTGATTTTCCTACACCGCCGTCTCCGAGTACCACAATTTTGTACACTCTGACACCACCCCTCGTATTTAAGTCGGTAGTGATGCCAGTATTCGGCCTCTCAGTTTCTATATCCGATTCCTTTTTATTGGATTCTTGTCTGTACAATTTTCCCTTTTTTTTACTACAACCTGATGTAGGTGTTACCTCTCCGGCCATTTTAAATAATAATAATATCAATTAGAAATATATATAAAAACGGTGATACACCGTATCAATTTTTACTTTAGTATTTATATAAAAATACTACATTTTTAAATTTATAGGGTTTAATACTTGCAACCTCTGTGGAGGTTCTTCACATTTGACATTTAGAATAGATCTTAACCAATTTCAATGCAGGTCACTACAGTTGTGGCGACATCTAATTAAATAATTTGTAGTCTATCGTGTATACAGGGTGGATTGGTAAATAGACCAACGCACATGACCTTCACATCCGACCGCTTTGCATTATTTTAGTGATTGTGCTCAACGTGATTTAAACCAAAGAAAGAGAGTGGAATCAAATGAACATTGCTTCTCCTTATAGACAGGTTCGCCCTTGCTTGGCGTATATAAGACTAAGGCTAAGATAATAAACCACCTTCTCATCAGCTTTTTGGCCATAAATGAAATCAGTTGTGGTCACTATTGTTGCTTACATATAGTGAGAACTTTTTGAATTTTTTATTTAGACGTAAGCAAGCCTCAAAGAAAGTAATAAAACGATACAGCGGTATACCGAAGGATCCTCCAGTACACTGACCATGCACTGACCTATACAGGTCAGTGCCTCCAGTCTTAGTGTTACCATCACTCATTTTGACGAATTTTGACATGTCTTATTAGTCGAAAATTTAGTCAAGGCGCATGAAATTGGCTTATTGGAAACGATTGGACATTTTGACTTATATATATTAATTGGTGTCTTTGAATGAATAAAATAATGAAGGACGGGTCAAATTCCGGGAAAATTGAAAATGAAGAGATTTTCTTCTGAAGGAAATATTTTCGGATAAATCGAAGTTGGATGGAATTCTGAGATTAGTGATCTCCATAAAAGTTGTAAGTTGTAATGATTCAGGATTTCATTTTCCAATTCGTCATTGCACGGTATGATTGTCGCCTTTTTTAACGCATTTATCATAATTCGGAGCATTTTGGTCGAATGGGATGAGTCCGCTCGTGCGGAAACCTGATGTTATCTTCAACCAGCTCCGTTGTTTCTCACTCACCACATTCCCATAACATATGTCCCAAATTTTCCCACCCCACTCCGCACAGTATAATTATAGACCTTCTTTTTTCGTCTTCCTCCCAATATTTATTATCCGTCTCCTCGTTTCCACATCTAAGCCTCGCTATCAACCTCTTATTCTTTTTCATCCCCAAACCCACCCCTCAACTACCCCGACACACCCTCCCCCATAATTTCCTCATACCTCTAATTATACCTCCCTTCTTTGATTTTCCCCCTTTTTTCCTGTATCCGAACACATCTCTACCCCTTTTTATTATATCTTCCCTAGCGTTGTGCACCCACCCACTCTCTCTTTTCCTGTGCACCTCCATTCTCGCAAATCCCCCCCTTTCATAATACCTCCTCCTGTCTTCCTGGCCATACTTTATTCTTTCCACCTTCAGTTTTCTCCAACAGCATTGCACCAGGAACCCCCCTCTTCTCCTCTCCGCAGGCCTTCCTCGTATCTCATCTTCTCTCCTTTCACCTCCTCCATCACAATGTACCAATAAGGAGTTACCCTCCTCCCTCGCCTGCACTCTTTCTAACACCTCCTACTCTGAACTCTACCCCCACAGCTCAGCCCCATACAGCATTACATTTTTCCTAGATTCTCAAAAAGCTATCTCCTCGTCCTGATGCCCTTGCCGATATAAATCTCTCCCCCAAGCCCCATATATGGTCCTAGATGAGTTTTGCTTCCTTTCTTTCCTAGTTCTTTCACAAGTGCAGCTTCCTTATTGTCGTACATTAGTTGGTACCCCAGAACTTCCCCACATTTAATCTGCTCCTCACCCCACCTCCACATCTCTCTCTTTCATCCTCGCTTGCTCTTCTGAAACAGTATCATCTTTGTATTCTCTACACTTGTCTATAGTTCCCTTTTATCCAGAAACCCCATCACTGTCCTCATCGTTCCTTTCATGTCCTTCTCCGTTTTTGTCTTGGATATGAATAGAAGATACAAGAGGAAGTCTAGAAGATACACTCCACAAAAATCCTGGACTTTATTATTAAAGATACAGGAATCTTTGAGGGATAGACAATAGACCAATAGGTCGCAGTGTAGGAACTATTCGGGAAATCACTGTATGGATCCATTCAAACCAGGACAACCTACTTCTAGAGTTTCATTTTTAATTAACATTTGATCAATTATTTCGAATTATCCTATAGGATGTAGGTAAGCATGAAGTTAGCTACAGATTACCCACCTCCCCCGCCCCTAGAATGTTAACCAAATGGCCGCCATATGATAACAAATAAATAAACAAACGTGATTCATGGAATTAATTAAACAACTTTTATCCTATTATAATTTATATGATTTTTGGAAAGTGTTGAGCTAGTGCCGTTGTAGCCAAAAAGATAAAAATGGCAAATAGAGAAAGCCCATTTAAGGTAAATTTAAAGATGTTTCGTCTCATTAAAAAACATATTATTGTATCACAGATTAAACCACCTCCACCTCCAAATTTGAACAAGGAACTACTCGGAGTATGGAATGCTTGGTGTCGAATGGGCGATCGTGAAGTGGTCAGAGAAGCTTCCGTTAAAGGACATCACATCGAGTTTGCCTATAAGTTTCTCTCTTCTCGTAATGAGTTAGATCTTTACACTGTTCAAGAACAGTTCAAAAATGAGGTATTATTACATTACATAGTAAGTAATTAATAAATGTTGAACTGTACTCGTAGGTGTTCATATGGATTTCAGAATTGTTAACACGGAAACAAATTTTCAAAGCGTCCCATTTGTTTAGTAACATTAATTTGGATCCTATAGAAGAATTTATGAAGATATTTTTTGAAACGTGTAATGTGGTGCTTCGGGATTATTTAGGTAACCACTTGTTAAAATTGGAGAAACTATCATCGGCCGATATCGAAGCTTGGAAACTGTTACAAATTATAATAGACAAGCGGGAGTTGTTGGATTTAACTTATAAAACATCAGAACTAAATATGAATTATTTTAATGCACAAACAATCGATTGGAAATGCAAAATTGGTACACAATTATTTTTTAAATCATTTGGTAAGTTAATCCTTTTGTTCGTTCTTAGTATTACAATTATGTTTTAGACAGTAATGTTCTACCCTTCGTGACAGCTAAAGAAGCCTGGGAATTTCTTTTAAAAGACGGTAATCTGGAGATTTTAAAATTGTGGATAAATATTTATTTCTCGCAAACGATCAATTTTAAATTGGACACTTTGTCTACGGAAACTTACGAATGCGTCAGTAACATGCTGTTAAATTTTCATATAACCGAAGAAATGGTTGATGTTATATCACAAATGAATCTTTCCATCGAATTTCAAAATAGTTTATTTGATGAATTGAGCCAATTCGGGGTGTTTAACAAGGACGAACGAAACTCTTTAGTGGCTATACTAAGACGTCTAACACACACTGAGTCAATCAACTCTATGTATACAATTTTAAGTTGTCAACATTCTACAGTTAGCTTACAACATTTCCATTCGATTTTACTCGATTACTGTATTAAAAATGAACTATTTTTACTAATCAATTGGTGCGATATAGACCTAAGCGTTTGCTGTAATGCGAATTCAAAATATTTAAATTTGTTACGTTATTTAAGGGGTAAAAATCGTTTGGAAAACGAAAATGAAGTTGGCCAACTCATTTTGAAAGTAGCCGAATTTTTAACAGACAATTTAGCCGATTATTTTAAACAAAACCCCCTTCTCTTGCTTGGAATTTTATTCTTTTTATATCCTGACTGTAATTTGTTAGAACTTACAACTCGTACAGTTGGTACAAATTTTGAATTAACGCCACAAATTGTTAACATGTCGTTGAGAAAATTACCCTTGTTACATACGTTCTTAGAACAACCCCCTGTAAGACCGATAAATTTCTATCACTTACTGAAAAAGCATTCGACACTTAGTGTGGACGTTTTCAAATTTCGATCAGAAAATGCCCCTCCTCCAAACTTTAATTTGTCCAGTCTTCAACGTTACGCATACAAGAAGAAAACAAACTACGTCTTCTTTATCAAACTGTGTAGACCAAGTTTTGCCAGTAAATTATATCTCTCTAACCCTGTTCAGTCCATAAACAAGCTCGGTATTAATCGTAAAATACTCAAAGTGTTTTTTAACGATATTACTAATACTGAACTCGCGGTGAGTTGTATCACTTTTTTAGAAATGATAGGCGAAAATTCGTCGAGTTTACGTATTTACGTTAAAGTGGCCAAGTTGTTGCTGGAAACGAACGATTTTTCGCCATCTCATATCCAAAATTTATTTATGGGAATCTTTCACAATCCGGAGTGTGTGTTGGACGTTTTAGAGGACATTTTAATGCGTACTTGTTCGTTGAGTAGTAATTATTCGACCGTAGAGTTAGTGGACGAAATTAAAAAGCACGAAATTGTGGTAAAACTCTCCGAACTTCATAGTTTTAAATTACCCGAACGTTTTTTAAAATATTGTGCCGGTCGCAATTTTTGGTTTCCATTTTTAATTTTCATTCAAACTTATAATTATCCGCTTGCGCAGGTACAGAAATTATTTAGAGAGTTTCAAAGTGTGTTTTTGGCGCAGCATTTATACCACGGTTTGTCAAATGAGATACAAATTGACTCTCAGAAAGAATTACTAATGAGAGATTCGAGAAATTTTTATCTGTCACGAATTGGAGTACGTAAACATGTCGACGTGTCCTCGGATAGTATGTATTCGAGTGCCAGTTCGTATGGAAGTACTGGAAGTTCTAGCGCGAGTTCCGATTTTTTTGATGGCGAACCTTTGGATTTTGAGACCGATATATTGCATGTTTTGATAAAATGTCATAATAGTGTCGACCCACCTAAAGCACTGTTACAGACCTGTTTTGTCTACAAATGTCCAATATTCGCAGTGTTAGCTACAAGTTATGAGGTAAATATATTTAGCAGTACATAGTTATTAGTTTTAAAATAAAAAAACCTTTGATGATTAGGATTAGGCTGCCCATGTTTTTAGCTGTGTTTTTCTAGGCCATATTGTACAATATCTTTCACAGCTGACAGCACTGCACTGATATGCATACAATTTATTCTTTTATTAATTTTATTAATGTATCTAGTTGAACCTCATTTTCGTTTCACTGAAAGAGGGTTGATTGGATGCTGTTCTTTCTACATTTTTCATTCATTCATTTATTCATTAAGTCTTGGAATCCATCAGATTATGGCTTCTTCTCCTGTGGGGAAGATTTATGATCCGTTAGCTGAGTTGGATCATTCCCCTATTCCTGCAAGTCCAGGTCTTCTTGACTATTTCCTTCCGTTTTTCACTGTTTTTACATACTTAAGCTTTTCCAGTTTTCTACCTTCATTACTTTTAAGTCTTCTTCAATACTATCCAACCATCTTGCTCTCACCCTTCCTCGTCCTCGTTGTTGTAATGGTTTCCAGTATGTTATCCGTTATCGTATCCATTGGTGGCGCTCTCAAGATGTGTCCTAACCATTTTAGACGTTGTGCTTTTATGAATGTGAATCTATATGTATTCCAGGCTGATTGTTTTGCTTTATTTATTTACATTGTCACTTTCTTTCGTCCTTCTGTGTGTTCAAATTCCTTTTATTTCAATTTTTTACTTTTAATGACCATTTTGATTCCTTCGTTCCACCATTCCTTTATTTTATCATTTTCTTACCTTGTTTTTGCTGTTTTGTAAATCTTTGTCACTGCATTAGTATGGTACCCGAGATTCAGTGGCTCTTTTAGTGTTTTTTTAAGTTATTTTTAACATTTAATTTGCGTTTCCTTATTTAATTTTTTAATTTATAGGCAACTCTCTTCCTTCCCTTTCCCAAGCTATTTTATAAGTTGTAACTTAGCGTTTGCTAATTCATGAGTGATTCTTGCTCATTTCTATTATTCTTTTCCCATTTTGAAATATTCCTTTTTTCTGCCTAAATATTCTTCTGCTCTTATATTGTTATATCCACCTCTGATGTCATTATGTCCTATAACTGTTATATTTCCATTTGTAGTGTTCATAGTGTTAGGCAACTCTTCAAAATCTTTCCTTTTCCTCCTTTCTTGTTCACCCCAAAAATCTAGTTCACCTTTCTTTCTCAGTGAGGGATTCGTTCATAATGTTTGGAATTCATTGCATGAAATAAAAGTATTAACCTTACTTTGATAATTGCATATTGTAGCATACTATGCTACATGGAAAAATTGTGTCTATTCATTTTCCAACCTGCAAACTTGAACTAATACTGACCAAAAACATATCTACACATCTTGGTATGTAGCATTTGATTTATTTTATTCTTCATTCAATTGAACCCAGCAACACATCTAAACTTAAATAAAAGATAAATCTTACATTGGTTTTTTTTTACAGCCGGATTCATTCCTCACGCATTGGTTAATGTGGTTAATAGTGTCTTGTGGAATGAACGGGGAAGTATCCAATTTTGAGGCGGCTACAAATGATCCAAATATTGTAAGCGATCTATTAACATCGGCCATTAAAATGGGTTATTGTCGTGTTTTACGGGATAGTTTCTACATTTTTTTAAAGGTATGGTCATCATTGTGCACCAAATTTATTAGTTCAGTCAATGAGATTAAATTAAGATCGTGGAATTTTCAAAATTGGTACCGATGTATCTCAAACAACATTAAGTAAACTTTTGATTTTATATACTTTTAAAACTATTACGTATGATATGTACAAAGAGCGTGGGACAGAATGAAAGGGAACAAGAAATCCCAGTGGATATTGACCTAAATAACCTTTTAAACGCTGCCCTCTCACTCATCCCCCCACTTGTGGAGAATGTTAGTACATATATTGCTCGAGGTGCGAATTTTGAAAATTCCTGCACTTTTTGTTCAGTTGACTACAATATTATTGTGAAATTCATTTTTAGGATAATCCGCTGTATATATTTGTCGATTTTTTAAATGATTGTATTGATTTAAATTTCGACATCTCAGTAGCCGAAAAGAAATTGGACTTATTTTTTAACGAAGTCAAAAAAAGAAAGATCAATGTTCCAGTTGTACAAGTTGATTACGAAATGATGTATTTATCGAATAAGATGTGGATCGAAGCTACTGCTTTTAATTTACTCGCCGCCACATTACAATATAATTTTACGTCACATTTTCATCAACTTACTTGTATGAAATTTCTTTACGTTGTAGGCGTTAGCAAGTATTTCAGTTTGGAAGTGCCAGATTTTCTAAAATATTACCACATACTAAATTTAATCTTCGATAGTAATTGTGATATACAGTTTGATCTATCTTTAATTTTCAAAAGTGAGGAGATCGAAAAAGAATTACTATTAGTGGTAACCAAGCTTGTGGCCACACGTTCATACAGTCACGCATCTCAAATTGCTAAGTTGCAAGGAATTTGTACAGATTTCATTATAATTGATGAATGGTATCATAAGTTTAAAGAGCGATCGAACTATAAAGAATTTTGGGAAGACTGCAATAAGTCCTTTGACGATCAACATCTTAACGACAACGCTGCTATACGATTTTTTGAGCAGTGTTGCGATGAAACTAGTAACGTAGCCGAGAAATATGTGATATTAGATATAGCGCATAATTGGGCAAGTATAAGAGATTTGGATAGCCTTTACGATTTGGAGACGAAAATGTGGGTTGCTTATTTTCAAATGGAAACTAAAAGCGAGTGCAAATTTTATAATGTACGTAAAAATTGTATGTTGTATGGGGAAATGAAGCAGATTTTATTAGCCCTAGAAAATGACGATGTTCCTCAAAATTTATGCGAAACTAGCATTGCTCATTTAAATAGTACGATTGAGAAATTTCTAAACTTAGGCGATTTTTGGCAAGCGTTTAGGCTTACTAAAATTTTTAATTATAAGCATGAAGACGTTGATATAATAGAACTTTGCTGCAACTTAGCGGAAGGTTTTATAATGCCTTACCAATTAACTGCAGAACAAAGATTAATATTAGTTAAACATAGTAATATTCGAACACTTAGCCATCGTCGACGTAGACCGCTCATATCAAGTAAAGGATTCTCAAGCTTTAGTTCAGGTACCTATTGTACATTTAAATTTCGTTTATCTTTTGTTAAACTTAACTGTTTTAGCATCTCATAGTCCTATGGCTTCTACTATAGCAAGCATGGTGGACCATATCGAAGTTCCTTTTCACGACACGTTAGTTATCTTGGAAACATTACAAGAACGTCTTAAAAATGGAAACAAAATCATTGAAAATATTCTTCGTACCTATAGAATTGCAATAAACATCGAGAAATCTTATCAAGATGTGTTTAAATGCAGCGATTCAACTATTCTACTTAAGGATTCTTTAAGGGACGATTGCTGTAATAAGTTAGAAGTCGTTCACGATGTAATTTCGTTGTTTCATTGGTCAAATGATAAGGTAATTATATATTTTCTTTGTATTTCTCTATCACATTACAGTTGCCTTACCGATTAACATTTACTGCAACAGTCGGTAGGTTTAATAAAATGGATGGCCTTGCTAATTCATGTAAAATGTCAAGTAGCTATGTGTAATTGTTATTACTATTTGTGAGTGATACTCACGCTCAAATTAAGCATCAGTGGTGAGCATCCTCTCGCCAACCATTTTTAGATTATAAACGTATCAAAAACAATATTTTATATTTTTGCATAAAAACAGTGTGACTATGCATAACACCAAGGTTCTGCCTTCTCAGAGTTTTGAGCAGATAAACCTTGGTGCTTCATATTTACCTACATCCTATAGAGATTTTGTAAAATATTTAACTTTGATCTGCAAAATATTTATCTCTCCCACTTATATTGAAATTTGAGCCCCCCCCCCCCCCCCCCCCCCTCTTTCCTTGAATTACTTCTGAAACCAGTCTTTTTAAATACTTAACGTAAAATGATTTGATTTTCATATTTTGTTTTCTATGAAAATTCATTTCACTTTCCTTAAATTATTTTTGGAAATTATTTCACCCCATTTTGTTCGATTTTTTCGCACGTTTAGTCGGATTCCAGTTCAGTTTTTAGTTTATTTAGTGTATCGTTAGCTTGAACCATTTCTGTGGGTGGTCAAACATGGTCATTTTGAAGAGCATACTTTTATCATTAATCAGAACAAGAGTAATGTTTGTACCCATTAAGTAGAAGAGATATTTTTTGTATTTGAAGAACCTACCTCCACCATTCTAAGTTTACAAGTATTGTATCTGGTTGAGTATAATGAAAATATTAGTATATAAACGAACAGTAATTGTGCAAAAGTACAAATTACAATATAATGTATCCCGTAAGTTATTTGAAGTTATATTATATGGCTGCATGTTTTTGCCTATCGATATGTTGCGTTATATATGTCAATAGTTATCACTTATCAATATTTGATAATTTATCGATGTGGTGATAGTTATCAATTTATCGGTACACTGATAAATATCAATTGATCAGGATATTAATCTTTTCATACATTTCTACTAATTGTTGCGAATATTAACAACATATGATGATTATAGATAGTGATAAGTGTCGAAATAGTAATAAAACAATAATAATACTTTCATTACTGTTGACTTTTGATATTCTGAAATTATTGATATTTTTATTGCTATTCGACAAGTCGATAACAATTGATACATATAAAAAATCTTAACCTTAGACTCAATGCAGTTTTTAGAAAGTTTTTTTATTAGTTGCTGAAATGATTTTTTTCAATTTTGTAGGTATCCAGTTTTATAAGTGAGCAAATAATAGATGCCATTACCGAACATATAAAATTAAATAGCGATACTGTGATATTATGGAATCTTACACTAGATACTGATTTTAATCTGATACTCCAACTGATAGTTGAAAATTGTTCTGCTCTCGGCTTGAAGCTATATTCGTATGCCAGCTCTCTGCATAGATTAGAATTAAAGCTACCCGAAAATGTTGAACTTAATTTAATAATTGAATTACTAATTAGAGCGCATGATTGTTTTACGGCGGATTGTAACATGGAAGGAATTTCGATTATCTTACGAAAATGTCAAAGTATAATACTTCTATCGTTAACATTAAAAAATTGGAAATGCATCGTTCGACTATTGACGGGCGTGGCAAGATACACAGAAATGAATTACGTCTTTCACATATTACGCGAAAACGACCAGTTTGAATTTTTGCTACGAAAAGGTAATAACAAAGATAACAGTCTAAAGGTGGCACTTTTGCGATATCTAAAAAACTATTGTCCCAAAGATCGTGAATTGTATAGAATGGTCGCTTTACATTTCACTCTATTCTCTGAAATTGCGCAATTGTGGCAGGAAGAAGCGAGAAGCATTACAAGAAATTTGATTGCGATATCCAAGTTAGAAATGCAAAATAATGGTATAAACATTGAAGCCGTACCTTACGTACTTTTAACAAATACGGACGGCACAAAGATCTGTTTGAATAAGGCGATGGTCAATTACACACATGCGGCCGAATATCATTTGCAAGGCGAAAAACTAACAAAAGCTATGCAAGCATCGAAACAAGCCGAACTGTTGGCGTTGCAAATATCGATGCTGAAGGGATTGCCAGTTAACAGTACAGCAATTTGCATTCTTAATATCGGAGATGATCAAATTTTAAATATGATTTCTACCGAGTTAAGGTGAGTGCCGCCCTCTTTTGTTAATAACACTCCGAAAAATCTGCTTACAGCTTTGACCAATCGTTGATTTTAATTGATTCGAACAACTATAAACCTGATTGGGCATCGGTATTATTTGAGCAGTACATTATGCGGAACCATACCAGTTACTTGGACAGTTTTCTTCAGTCATTCGTACTTTCAGACAGCCTTCTACACGATATATCGAGGAAATTTCTAAACTTAACTAAACCGAGTGGATCTGCTGTTAAAAATATGAGAGATATTGTAAATCGTTGTTCTTCTGTTCGTGTCAAGTATAGAATTGCTAGTGAACTTGGATTTAGCGATTTAGTAGAGGAACTACTTGCAAGTAATCGGTTAGCTTATTTAAAAGATACCGTCTGGAAAAAAGGATATAGAAGTTGATATCAAGCTTAATCATTTATGTATTGGGACTGTGATTTGTATAAAATAATGTATAGTGTATAATTTTATATTGATATTGTATTTTATATAATTATTATGTTACCAAAAAGTGTGATTTAAAGTGATATTTTTATATTTTTATGCAATAAACTTATTAGTGCAAACAAATATTAGATTTATCCAATGATTTATATTCATATGCATTGGGTTTTAAGGGTTGCTTAAATGTATAAATTAACCATCATTTGTTAAGAGTTTGTGTTCCATGTAGGTTCTTGGCACCATGAGGCTCTATCCTTCTTGTTACCAAAAGTATACGACTGCTGTTTACTGTATGTGTAATAGTTGTGAATGTAATACTGCTCCAGTTTTTTGTCGGTTGTTTTTTTATATATATGAACCCTAACTCTTGAATGTTATCATACTGAGATAGAGAGGTTATATGCTTATTATTATGTTAGCGTTGGTCCCATTTGGTTCCTGTACTGCAACCTTTTGGTCTATACAGGTATCTTTAACAAAGTCCAGGATTTTAGTAGGGTGAAATGCTTAAATAATGCTGAAGCATTCTGTTGACGCCTTCAAGATCATGACAGATTTGACGCAATACGTTTCGTCAACGCTATCTCGCCCAAACAAAAAGGACAAGAAAATTGTTTGCGCAAACAGTATTTATTGAATATCGAATTACAGTAAATATTTAGTGAATATTAAGCCCTGGTAGACCAATTGGACCGTCGAATCCTGCAATTTTTAAAAAGTCAAAGTTTCATATTTGCGTTAAGAACGTTACCTGGTTCTCCTTTCATCCCTGGCAATCCCGGCATCCCACTCTCACCTTTCTGACCTTTCATTCCAGGCATTCCGGGAATACCAGGAATTCCAGGCATTCCTATTATGGGACAATTTTTTTCGATCGTTTTGCAAATCTGTACTATATCACCCTAAAACAATGTTCGAATGGAATGTAAAGGTAGTTGGCCATCTCGTTGAGACTTACATCATCTCCCCTTTTTTGACGATTCAAAATATCTGTATCATAATATCTCTGAGCATCCGCCTTTTCCATTTGAATATCTTTAACGTCTTTAGCATTATGTTTCAAGTTGATTTGTCTGTTTATTTCAATTTTGATTTCTGTTTTTAGCATATTATACGAGTACATTGCAACGGCAACTTGTATTAATATTAGTGAACCCAACAACAACACAACCTTAATTACCGTGCTAGATGTTTTTGGTTTTTCTTCTCGTACGTCCAGCATTTTGCGTATTAGTTATCAACGATGTTCACAGAAACTAACGAATAACAGATTCACAAGCTTTACAGTGGATTTAATTTTAGTACAAGATTATGTAGGTGATGCTGATAACTGATGACCTTTAATATGTTATTTGATGTGATGGTTTGTTTCGTTTAAAGGACATGGATATACAGAGTGATCATCTTATCTTACTGTTGCTTGTATCTGCACTTCCAAATACGGAATTCACACGTACGTAAATTCCGTCGATAATTGATTGAATTAAGTATGTAATCATACTTAATTATCTTTCATTTATTTAACATATCGAGTTTTGTTGAACTTGACAAATGCTGTTACACAAAATCTGGATTTTGGTTGAAGATGAAGGAAGGGTCGAACATTCCCTTGAAAGGTGAATGCTTTAGCAAGGCAATACCTAACGCTGGCTTTTTTATAAATCTTTGGAAATCTTTAGAAACGTCAAAGAGTGGCAAAATGCCACATTTTGAAAAATAGAAAAGAAATATACCTAATGTTGTTGCATTTATGACACACAGTCAGGCTTCAGAGAGGCCTTCAGTTGCACCACTTCACTTTTAAATTTAACAGACGATATATTAACTGCTTTAACAAGATCAGTAACGCTAGACTATTCAAAGGTACTTTTATTTCTCTCTCCCCTCTCCAATTCCATATGGAGTACTATAAAAAGCATTTTTTGATCTTTGACTAGTCAATCGGCTATTATCTTATCCTTTATAGAGAAATACCCAGGTAGAGTTCCTCTCCAATAGAATTTGGTTGCAAGCATTGATTAGGAAAATGTCTGCCTGGATTCTGGAATTCAGTTCCGTCCCATCCGTCCCATATATTCCAATTCCTACTCTCGTTTCTCTAACAGAGCCATCCGTGTAATAAACAGCGGTTCCTATCTCTTGTTATACCAATAACCTCCCCCCCCTTGTAATACCGATGAAGCTCGGGTTATTGGTTATTTCTAGATTCTTAGAGACTAATTTAATCACTTCTATGTTGATGTTGGTACTACTCCACACAACATGCTGAGCGTTTGCATCGCATTGGATAATGACTTGCCACTTTTTAGCCATATCATCAATCGTGGTTTACTACACCCAAGCACTAGTTCTCTTCATCAATAATTCACCCTTTAACTTCACCTACGCCTTTGGCATGGTGTTTATACGCCCAGCGTTCTTGGACTATTGCAAGATCTATAATATATCTTTGTATCATATATTGACTCAAAGCTGCCGCTACCACCTTTGAATGCTGGTGTAGTTTTATTATTATTATAAGTTTCTTAATCATGAGATTCACATAACCTTTACTGTGTTCTCACGCGTAGGCCTGTTTTTAATCCTTGTTCTCCTGTACTCGTTGCGCCAGAACTCATAGTTGTACCTATCCTTCGAGCTCCCTTTAATTTGTACCTATAGTTTCCATAGCTTTTTTAAAAATTACCGTAACATTATTATCGACAGAAAGGTATCTGACTCTCTGTCAGTTACTATTTCTCCTTTCTTTTCCAAATATACCCACCCATCAGTATACCTGGTAAATAAAGTAGAGTACATTGAAGAATTGAACTCTGTTATTCTATTTTCAATTCTCCAGCACTTCTATCTACCTACTGCAAATGATTGGAGGTTCGTTGTTATTTCATCATCCGCTTGAGAGAAAAAGACTCCATAAGCTGTGGACGCGGCAGCAACTGACGTTACCCTAGTGTGCGTGATATCGTCATGCAACTTTAGCGGAAAAAGGGCGATAACGTCTTTTTCTTTGAGTTTAGAGGCAAAAACCCGGTTATGTCTACTTGATAAACATTGATGCTTTCAAGCAGGTATTACATCGGACGAGGAACAAAACAAAGAGGTAGTGAACCATCATAAGCGATTTACTTCTCATATGGGAGTTCATTATTTGCTTGAAACTTTGCTTATTTTGCCGACAGTGGCGTCTCGGTTTTGACAACTTTGTCGGCAGTCTAGGACGCCTGCAGGTTTTAGACCGCCCAATGAACAAATTATATGACTTATGGTGTCACCTAGTTTTATAAGAAATATATAGCTGCGCTGTAGTTATATAAAGTGGAAATGAAGTGTTATAAGGGTTCTAATGGCAACCTTTGTTTTGTTCCCATGTTTTATAATTGTAGTGCTGTAAACGTGTTGGAAATTATCTTTTAAACCTTTTAGTAATAGTGACTTTAAGTGATGTAGTGAAGTTTTGTAATGGTGTATATCACTTTGCTTATATCACTATCAGTGTTGAATTTTTATTAGTATTATTCAAGATACTTCAATAAAACTATAGTGCTATTAGCAATTTGTGACTCTTTTACATAACATAAAGTGATGTAGTATTACTATAAGTTCTATAAGTCATATTGACGCTCTTACAGTTTTATTGCGGTTATTTAAGAAGGGTTTGGGCATTTAAAGATTACTATTATCATTACCTTTCCGAAAAAATGGATTCCATCTTATACATGAACGTCAGAGGCGGCGGCGAAAAAAGTTCTAGACAATAAACGCCACGGTGGGAACGAGTAAACAATTGTTTACAATGTTTGAAAACAAACTTTTATGCAAACAAATGTAGTTCTTTACAAAGAAATAGATTCGGTTTTTATATTACTTCAATAAGTTTGGTCACGCTAAAAGTGCCACGCCGCTGGTAAAAACGGGCCAGAGTAAATGTATTTAATTGCTTGTGAAATGCAATACATTATAATGGCGCTTAAATTTTTTCGAAGTATAATAACATTTGAGTCGACAAAGTGGCGATGGCATATTAATTTGGATCCAAGGAATCCAACAAACGAACTTCCAATTTTATAACATAAACACTTTCAGCAAAGCAACTTCAATAACAATAAGTATTTGTGAAGCAGGGCCGCTGTCAAAGAAAAACGGCATGCACACATATTTTATTCATAATACTCGGTGAGAGCGAAAGAGAAAAGTGTACATTTTACACTGGCATACTAAGACTGCGCATGATTTCATTTGCGTTACTGCTACAGCTACAGCACCACTATAAAACTGTTATATAAAAGTAATACAAACACTTACATCACTTTTTATTTCATCGTAAACAGTAACGCCGCTTTCTAGGAGGTTTGTAAGGTTGTGGTATAACGGTTCTCAATATACTTACGTTACCACTGTTTATATAACTTGAATTTATATAGAGGTGTTCAAAAAATGTCGTGGAAACCGTTATAGAAACAGCCATTTAAGCTCTTTAAGGGGGTTATATAGGTGATATAGATATTTCAAGCAATGTTTTATATAACTCCATGTTTTATTATTTGGTAACGGTGACGTATTGCCGACCCTTATAAAACGCAAAATGTTCATTGGGCGATGTGGATGCAGTACCGTATCTCAGAGATGCTGCTACTGGAGATAGGTACTTTCTTGCATTCTTGCTTGAACAAAGTGCAAGGGAAATTGTGGAAAGAAGAAGTACGCTTTACAAACCTAAGAATAATTGAAAGATAATAATAATAATAAAGTGATTGATTACATCTAAGCCCATTTAAATCGATAATATTATTGTTCTACAGACAAATAGTTCGCAGTAGGTAAATTATTCTAGCGAGAACGATGAGCCTTTTATTCCTTTCCTTTTGCATTCTCCACAATATCTACACTGTACCACAGACAACATAGTATATGTTGTCTGTACTGTATAATGTTGCCTTTGGACGACAATTAAATCCCTTCACGTTATTATAAGTACTTATCGACATTAATACCTTCAAATGAGCTTTTCCGTTAAGGACATATCTATAAGTATAATGAGAAATGCTTACGTATGTCGTCCTTAATGATACACAGGCATCTAGGATAAAATTAAATTATTTAACATGCCCATTTATATATCTGCGCGTATATATAAGTAAAGTTGTACGAATGTATAGCAATTCTACATCGTCGATAATTACATTCTATATAGGCAGAACAAGATTAACGATGTTTCCCGGTGCTGATATTAAGTACACTTCATCCCCTAAAAGCGTAAAGCGTCAGTACTGCTATCCCTTACAATATAATTGTCGCGTCGTATTCTAAGAAGGACAAAGTACAGGAAGATTGTTAAAATACGAAGTTAAAAGTTTTACAGACGTCTGTCAGAATCTGGGGAAACGCCATCGAAGCCCAAACAGTTGAGCTGTTTTTGCATGCGGAATTCTGCAATTTGTGCGCGGTTTGTACTGCTGATTGATAGTTTCGCTTGTCACCGTGAAAACGATATAGAGAAATTTCCATTAATTTCCGTCCAAAGTTTGTTTTATTAACATTTCGATGTTTTTCAATGACTCCTATTATTACAACTCGGCAAGTTTAGCAAGACACCTACCAAAATTATTACATAAAGCTTTATGTTTAATTCCCTGCACTAATTTGATAACCGAAGTAATAGTAATTAAACTCATAAGTTTTGTGTATTATTTTAAAAAAATTATAAATGATCGTCGTTCTGATTTCGAAGGAAAAATGTTACTTTATTAACTTGAATATTGCTTAATATATTTTATAATAGTAATGATATAATACTTTACATTCAAAGCTTTATTAATAAAATAAGCGTCTTGATCATCTTTTATAATAGGTACCTACCTCAGTTTTGGAGAAGGTTGTAAGGAATTTTACTATGAAGTCTTATTTCATTACTGTCCCGAGATCATTTTACGATCATATTGGCATTTTACTTGGAAATGATAGCAGCTATATTTCATATGTCGTGAAACTTAAGGTAGATATAAACAAAGGGCAAAAGTTCTAAATGTACGCTAACACTGCAACTAAAATGAAACTACAGTCAGGGGTGAGCAGTCACAAAATACTTGTATTGAAAATACAGTATTTGAAATACATTAGTATTTTGTATTTGATGATTTTTCCCTAAAGTATTTTGTATTTCAAATACTCTCTTATGAGTATTTTGAATTTTGCATTTGAAATACATTAATGTATGTATTTTGCCCACCGAAATGTTAACAATAGGTTCAGAGTGAATTCTAAGAACACATTTTCAAGAATCTACCTATAAAATTTTCTTAGAAACGTCTAACTAAACTTCCTAAAAAAACACCCCGTATGCGTATAGGTATTTTTGTATTTCAAATATTGTATTAGTATTTTGTATTTTTAAAAATAATATAAAAGTATTTCGTATTTTGTATTTCAAATACATTTCTAGGAGTATTTTGTAATTTGTATTTGAAATATGTTAGTGCATGTATTTTGCCCAGCCCTGACTACAGTATGGACTGTTGATTTGCTAGTTATTGTAATAAAATAATATAGGTACAGTGTGTGTAGGGTAAAATGGGGTACCTACATGCTACATGGGGATTTCGAAAATGGTTGCGTATTTACGTACTCATTAATAAATAATAATCCGGATTTACATTTTCAAAAATTAATCTTGTTATTGAAACACAGGGTGAAAACGAAAAATGTTCATATTATGAAAACCTCGATATTTTATTTATTAATACATTAATCACGTTTTAAGGCAGGGGTAATGAAAACTTCAAAAATGATCTTCAAAATATTCCAGGCCTGCTACGTTTTAAGCAACCCCGTGGAACTTTTGTTTCTCTTAATAATCCTCATACACTTAGGATTTTTATATTTTTGAAACTCTAAAAAAAAACTTTTCGGTCATCGCTGTGTTCAGTTAATAAAAAGGATCACAAAAAGCTATTTTTATGACGTGCTGTGAATCTACCTATACTGCGTCTCAGGGTGACTGCTTCACTAGACAGTAGAGGGCTTTTTGGCAAACAGTGATGCCGTATGTCTTGTTAAAATTAGGTTTTAACAAACATAAAGTTAGTGAATTTGATTTGATAATACCTAATGATAGCGGGTAAAAATAAAAAAAAACGCTGTCGTGTCACCCTGAGACGCTATTTAGACAAAATGTAAGCCTGGATCTTTAATGATCCGGAACTTTTCCCCCATTTGACCAATTTTGTACCTAGCACCGTATTCCATTTTTATCTTGACCACATTGTATGTGTACACTTGTGCAAGATACCTATAGTGTATTCAAAATAAAAAGAAATTGTCTAAATCCGAAAAACCTGTGTAATTTGAAAAGTCGGTCGTTTTTCATGTTTTCTAAACATTTGAAGAAATTTTTGTTTTAATTATTTTTCTAAGTTACTACGATATTAAAAAATAGGAAGCACTGTGTTTGTCGTATTTTAGAACTCGTTACTTTTACATAACGTTACCCTTAATCGTATTAGGCGCAGAAAAGAATTACCTTTTGGGCTTCTGTACTGAATGTACTAGATATATGTTTAGTAACTTTTGTGTTTATAGCGAATTGTTCAGAAGTGACGTCTGGCAAGTAGGTCAGATTTAACTTTTGTTATGAAATAAATATTAAATAGTTCTCATCGCTTTCATTACAAAAAATGCCAGGTTTTTGTATTTTACAGTATCATTTCTCTTAACCTTTGCAAAAATTTAAACCAAATATGTAAGTTCTATACGATTTATGTCGATATATCTTTACTTAGCAATTAAATTAATTGTAGTACCTGATGATGATGATTTGATGATGATAATCACACGCATTATCGAAACATGTCGTTGTTAACTAGTATCTTAAACTAGCAATTTTTCAAGAATTTTATAATCTCATCTTTCATATCATAATAAACAAGTACATGGGGAAGGTGTTGTGATACTTACTTCATCGATTCTTGGCATTTCAATTTAAAAAAATTTAACAATTACGTCACCACGTCAAAACTGGTGACGTCACTATGTTCGCATATTATTTAAAAAATCGGCATTTAAAATTAAAAATTCGACCTATTTCAGGATTTTTATCTGAAATAAATTGTTTGCAAAAGAATGAATTTGTTCCATAATTTAGCCGTTCACTGTTGGTACGTAATTTCTTTCCGACAGTTCGACGTTGAATTTCCGGAAAACAACTTCATCTTCGAATTACGGTTAATGAAACAAATTAAAATTAAATTAATATTGACTTAATCGAATAGGTGAGAAAATGAACTGAAACATTTCCATTTAGGTATTACAAAGATATCGAAGGTTTTGCCCGAAAGGAAAGGTTTTTTTAATTAATAGTAAATTGTCGTAGGATTATTTTATTAATTGCTACTTAATACCGGTAGCGTGATGGGAAATATAACGTTTATTCAATTAGTTAAAGCTCAACACATTTTTGTTGCAATCTGTTTGAGTTTGGGACTAGTTCAAGATGATTTGTAATTTATCCCTTTAAATGGTAGTAAATCTTTCACATTTAGATATTTAGCAAATGTATAACGGGTCAAAAGCGCTAAAATTGCATTTGGGTATACCAGCTAAAATGTATCTCCATCTCCCATGATGAGATAAACTAGTACTTTTGCATTAGGCATTCCAGTAACAGTTTCTTGGCTTCTGCATTTTGTTTAACTTTTCTTTATGTTCTGTATTGTGACATTAAATGTTGCTTGTAAGGAGAACAGAACTTTGTTCACAAATCTCAGCGAAATGGGTTTTGGTATAACGTTTCTGTA
This sequence comes from Pyrocoelia pectoralis, assembly GCA_036250285.1. Taxonomy (NCBI): domain Eukaryota; kingdom Metazoa; phylum Arthropoda; class Insecta; order Coleoptera; family Lampyridae; genus Pyrocoelia; species Pyrocoelia pectoralis. Next base: position 80,203,454 of record CM070075.1, on the reverse strand, counting down.
ATGAGGAAGAAGCTTTTTTGTATTGTTACGGGAGACGAAACGTGAGCCTTTGAACGTTGAAAATGATTCACCCTTTATTTTGTAATCGTGGAAGTGAATTGTAAGAAGGTCTAGTTTACTGGTATAATAATTATGCGACAAACACGTGCTTTTTAGATAAGTTGATTTTGTTGTAACTCATCGCAAAGAATTTAGCGTTTGGAAAAACCAGTTTTTGAACCGGCCGTTTAGTTGTTAGTGGGAAATAAACATGTGGTATACTATTTTGTATATCCTTATCAGTTAATGTCTAATGCACAAAATAAATCAAAATTATACACATTTTGTTAGTGTTAAATCGTATTTCGTATTTAGCGGTCGCGGTCGCGCTTCCATAATTCTATCATGAAGATATTTTGCTACAGTGCGGTGTAACCGAATCGGCAAAATTTTGGAATATTTTAAAATTCACAACCTCGTAGTGTTACAAATGGGTATTAGGTCAAAATGAAAGGACCGATAGATGATATGGATTGCATTCCTAAAGTAAGTGCGGCCCAGTACATATTTCAATTTCGTCGAACATATTTTGCAATAATTTTGTCTAAAATATACCTAATGTTTTTCTTATAATTTAAAAACTAAAAAGTATAAAATGTGTCCAAAAGGTCTTGTTATGTCAATTGTGAAAGATGTAACGTTAGGAGAATTTGAAAAACGTATCTATCTGAAGACCGTTTTACAGTCTTTTTGGTTTCAGATCATCTGATATTACCCTGTGAAAGAAGGGGAGTAAAATACAGTTTTTTGCACTTTTTATATTTATAGGTATCAAAATGCTCGCTCCCCTTGTAACCTCATAACTTGACAACCCCTCTGTAAACGTTCTTCATGATTCCAAAAGTATGAAATTCCATTAGATTATAGCGTTGAGTGAACGATTTTCGTTATTCAATGATTTTAGTGAACCTTTATGAGAAACCACAACAAGATACAGGACATTGTTACTAATCTTGATTACAAAAGGAGTGATTCATAGACCACTTTGGTAGTACTTCACATTTTATGACCAGAAACCTTGTTATTATTTTAATTATTATACCAAGTTGATGTAACTACTTCATGTTTTATACGTTACTTGTTTGAAGAAACACATTTCGAACTTAATTCGAGCGAATTCCTATAATAAATTTTATTTCAGAATTTGGAAATACACTAAAGGTTTTTTATAAGATTGTGATAAAAACGCGTTTTTTTACAGTACTTTTGATGATAATTTGGATATGTAGGGAGCACACTTTGTGTACTCGGAACCTCCTCATTTTATTGTAGGTACCACATTTTATTGCATATACAGGGTGAATGAGACCACCCGTATCAGTCTTTTATTTAAAGAACGGTGAGTCGTAGAGAGGTGGGGTAAAAAAAGTGATTATAAAAGCCATAATAAAGAATCGAATGGTGATATCATTATTTCTCGGACAAGTCAGCATTCCTCCAGAAGGCCCCCAACTCCAAAATTTTAAATGGCACCATAAGTCCAAAAAGGTATTTTTTGAAAGATTGTTAAAAAAGAAGAAAGTTTTATAGGAAAAATTATTTTATTACTGCCACCCCTTTTAAGTTATATTCGACTAAAGTTGTTAAATTTGAAATTCATTGTTAACAAGAAACATTGAAAAGTCGACTTTTAAAATCTAGTTACCAATGTTACATGTGTTCTTTCCTTTCAAGAAGTACTTATTAGAGCCACTGATAGTGTACCTAGAAGAGCTCAACAGTGCTTAGCAGTAAATGGAAGATATTTTGAACATATGTAACATTGGTAACTAGATTTTAAAAGTCCACTTTTCAATGTTTCTTGTTAACAATGAATTTCAAATTTAACAAATTTAGTCGAATATAACTTAAAAGGGGTGGCAGTAATAAAATAATTTTTCCTATAAAACTTTCTTCTTTTTTAACAATCTTTCAAAAAATACCTTTTTGGACTTATGGTGCCATTTAAAATTTTGGAGTTGGGGGCCTTCTGGAGGAATGCTGACTTGTCCGAGAAATAATGATATCACCATTCGATTCTTTATTATGGCTTTTATAATCACTTTTTTTACCCCACCTCTCTACGACTCACCGTTCTTTAAATAAAAGACTGATACGGGTGGTCTCATTCACCCTGTATGTATAGATAATATTTTCATGTTTTATACGAACCCTTATTTATATAAAAAATCAAAAATTTAGGCGAATGGTAGTCAAAAAAATTATCTTCACGTTTCTAATATATATTTGCACTATTTGAATAGGTATGATATTAAACAATGAGTGTACAGAATGATCTTTTTAAACATAATTTAGGGACTTCTCATGCGAATTTTCACAGGTCGACTATTTTCCTTTTTATCTAACGTTTGAATTTTAAAATGACAGCCCTTTGTAGGTAATTTGGTATGTCTTTCGGAATATAAGATATTTTTGATTACTAACAAACATTTTTTACTTAATTTAAGCTAAAAATGCAAGTTAAAGTAGGTAGTAAACTTATTTTTGAAAAATTCTATCTCCTCCATTACTTAGTGACACGCGTTGCTCTCGACTGAATGCCGATTACCAAGGAAAATTTTGAAAATCGGCTTAAAGAACACGGCACCGTCTGTCACAATTTCAAAAATTATGTTATCGAGTACCTACAGGTGGAGACGATATTAATCCACATAAGGAACATGAATTGGTCGTACTAATTTTTCCGATTTAGGTACATTATTATTGAAGCAGTCGTGTTGTAAAAATTTTGTTAATTCTCTAATGTGGCGATTAGTTTCATTTAAAAAATCATCAAAAAAGAACCTTGTGTAAAGTTTTACGAAAAAAGGTAAATCACAAAATACTTAATCAAAATTAATTCTTTGATGAACTTTTTCATTTTCCCGTTTTAGAAATAATCGGGTAGCGTGCAGCGCCATTTTAATTAAGTAAATTAAAAAAAATTTCACAAAATTAAGTTTGATTGACAATTATGTGACACGTTATGCAAGGACGATTGACACAGAAGAAGTGGTAGGATTCCCATATTCCTTTTAGTTGTGTAAAGTTCGCTAAAATTACATTTCAATTTCATTCGCTTTAATTTAAGGATTAATAAAACGAAAGGATTTAAATTATTATTTTGCGCTTATATAAAAATGGGTACATAACTAAGTATTCTGACAGAACGAATTTCTTCTACGAACATCGTAAACGTTATTAACGGCACGATCGTAAAACATCTTCCCTTTTTTTCAATGATAATGTTTCTGTATGTGATCAAGTGATTTATAAATATAATAACCTACAATTACAAACACTATCTTACAGTCGTGCCGTAAATTTATTTATTTAGCATATAATTGAATGACGCATTAAATGCGGCAGAAAAGTTATTAAAAAAACCAACATTTCTGAGTAATTAACAGGTTCCTATAAAGGTATTTACGAACTCCGAACGCCCAGCCTATAAATGTTAAATCAATATTGATTCTTGCGTTCCATGAGAATCACTCAAACAACCTCATATTATCAATATTAACATTGTTTTACCACCAGACATCCTTTCATTGTTAAGATCTCTGTAATTAGTTACTCGCTGGATATTTATTTCATTTAAATTAATCTTTGAATAGTATTAATGGCGTTTGTTTGTTTCAAAATTAGTAATAGGGCATTTTGATACAATTTCAGGAGGTTACACGGTTTTCGTTTCATTAATATACCAACATAAATGTGACCATTATTTGCCGAAATTGTGGGACATTTGGGGGGATTATCTTCTCTCGGTACATAATTAACGTTATCCTGTTTCAACCATTCCCGACTCCTCCTGGCATAATTGCGCGAAGCGAAGTCAGCGAAGATATACCTTCCTTCATTTTCGAAACTTTCTGGCGAAAATTCTCTACACGGCTTTGTACGAGACCCCAAAATGGTAACCTAGCTTTCGACTAGAGATTCCAATTCTGATGAGCGCTTTCTATTAACCCTGTTTTGTGTTAAAACATGAGGCATGAGGTCTTCTAGTTTTCGCCAAATTAAGCAAGGTCTTATTGCCCTATAAATGAATGCCTGGGTAACACTATGATCTCTGAAAAAGTTCACAATTTCGCGTTTGAGTAACCATCCAACAATTTTAAGTTTGTGCAGCATTTGGAACTTACCTGTTGAAGTAAGTTAGTAATAACAACAACCACATACGTTAATACCTAACCCCATATTCTTTAGAGCAGGGGTGAGCAACCTTTTTTATCAACGGGCCAATCCAAATTTTGAAATTTTTTGGCGGGCCGCACACATTATTTTGCAAAAGGTGCTGTTTCCACAATTTCGCGCATTCGTATTGAATGTTTGAACAAGTCTGTGTCCCGTTTCAAAAAATCGTTTCGGTTTAGTATGCATTATTATGTTATTGTTATATGTATAAAGTAGGATTTATGTATGTTAATTAAATAGCCATATTCATCGAAACCTTTTATTTATAATTAATTTTATAAAAATATATTGACGAGAGAAAGTATGTAATATAAATAAAATAAATTCAATTTTGAAAATGCTTGGAGGGCCACATAAATATGTCCGGCGGGCCGCGGGTTGCTCACCCCTGCTTTAGAGCAAGCACCACACTTTGTGATTGAAGTGGCTTCTAAATTATTGGAAATCAAGCTTTCAATATTCGGGCACAATTTTCATATGATAGAAAATGACCACTGTGGTCGTTTTTTTATAATAATAGATAATAGTGTTTGGATTTCTTTGTCACTTGCGCCAATAAATTTGACTCAAATAAAACTATGAAAAGTATATTAACAGAAACAGAGTTCTATTATTATTTCAACAAAACTAACACATGATAATGCAGAAAATCACACAAAATCATCAAAGAAACTACCATCAATTGTTAAACAATGAATTCACTTAAGTGGTTCACAATATGAAATTCTGTAGCTTAAATTCGATTTTTTAATTTTGAATGTTTGTGCAGGATAAATCTTTGATTTTAATAAATGGTTCCACAGAAAGAAGTCTTTTGTAGAAGGATCGGCGGGTCCAGTTAACTGTCCCATTTTTACCAATAATGTTATGGAAAAACTGCTGTTGTATGCAGGAGAATCACCCAGCTGAAACCAAATCCCTTGTCCATCCCTAGCAACTTCACCCACCGCCCGAGCTATATCTTCTTACAGCAGCAATATGAGGCGCTATCCTGTCAGCATCAAACTTGTATGGCTTATGGTAATATTTTGAGATTTCTTTTGGGAGGAGTATTACCTCCTTTAGCCCCCACCCTCATGTCTACGTCCTTGCATGCATATTGTATTATTAAGAAATATAGTCATACAACTAGCTGTAAAAGAAACTAATGGAAAGTTACCAATGGTTTTACCAAAGGATATTAGTACCTACGCTTTGACATTCATGGCCAAAATACATCCATCAAAATTTTGTTGTGATGTACACATACTCGCGAAAATGAAGTTACCCTTTAAACTTATGATATAAGGAGGGAAGGCTTCTTTTTCCAACGTACCGTAGGTATAGTTAAACTAATATAAAAAAGCCTGGCGTTATTCAAGGGTTAAGACCAAATCAACCCTTATACAAAGTATTAAATAATAAATGTAAATGACTGATTGTTAATTATATTTTAATTTAAAGTATCGTAGAAGTCCAATTTAAATTTTTCTGTACTTTTCACTTAAATTGTAGCATACCTAGGTACACGATACAAAATAATGCAACAAAAATGTGTTGTAATAAAGCTTGAAGCTCTAATTTTTACATTAATGAGGCAATTATGTTAGTTCATCAGTTCATTAAATTAAACAAAAAAATAAAATAGAAGCACATATTCAAGGTTGGTGGTAATGGTTAATTACGTAATTACACCTTACAATAAACGTTGATTATCTGGAGATAATACTGACAATAGGTACCTAACATTTAAACGACCTTAAATTAGCAATTAATTACATATATTTATTATGTGGTAAAACTTGGAAGTATTTCAACAGAAAGAGTTGTAAAAGATTTTCTAATAAAACTACACCTTAAATTAAATCAATAGCACTACCCATCCGCTGGGTTGTGGTAACATTGTCAATATTTAATCAGGTTTAGGTCGAATTTACAAGTATTTTCAGCTTTGTTAATTAAGGAAACGCCGATATCATTTTTATGTCCATTGCATCATAATACACATTGTATGACCTTTGTAATAATAATTATTTTTATATGTCACGAATGTTGACGATATAACTCAAAATGAATTATTAATCAGTTGAAGGAAGCGTATAAACTGCTAATTTCACTCGACACGGCCCATTACAATTTGTAAAAATAAGTCATTTATAGTTACTAAATAATATTATTTAAAAATTGTTGAAGGTTATCTATTCGTTTTATAGATACCTAGTACAACTAGAATAGTTACAAGAGAAATATGGTCGAATTCTTAAGATATCGGAATGGCCGTTTTGAGATAATGTTCCCTAAAGTGTGATCGAAACTACCCCATTAGTAAATTCTTTGCTTTGCTAGATATATAGGTATTTTTAATAGGTTTGTTGTTAACACAAATTCGTATAACGTAAAGTCAATATTGACCTTAAAAGTACAAGAACGTTTAATTGCCAAATTTGATTATTTAATGACGATAGCATGGTTTTATTAATAATCTTTAAATCAATATTTAAAAATGATAGAGAATTTAGTTTTAGGTAACAGTAGAAAATTTGCTTGCATTTTACAAAAGTTGTACGTTTTTTTCAGATAACAATAAAATAATTTAGTTCCGACATTTCAGGAATTTAGTTTTGATGTCATGCTTATCGTCTAAGTGGAGGTGATATGACGAATAATTTATATATTTTGGTCAAATTGAAAGTGACCATGAAGTTCGTAGACAATACGTGTTTCATTAAAAAGAAGTTTAGTTACGAAATGTTGGATGTAGACTTTATATTATTACTTAATCCATACCGTTTTCAGCAGCCTTTTTCATTCAATTTGTGCTTCATTTATTACCTTTTTAGAGGCGTTAGAGGATGGGTGTTATCGTATTGATAAGTAGTTTGTGTGCTCATCACCGAGCCACGAACAGGAGCTTTAAAGATACAAATACAAGCACAAATGTGTCCGAAAAAGTAACGTACCTACCTATAATATTAGTACATACACTGTATATACCTACTGGCAATGTACAACCCTGTACATCTTGTTAAAACTTTTTCAAATAATTCAATATATTATGGAATTGGCTTTCAGTTATCTACAACTTATCTTTTTTTCTTAAGTGTATAGTTACAAAATGGCGGTGCTATAAAATAGCATTACGTAATATTGCACGGAATAGCTCCATGAATTTCAAAAAAAGTTTTTTTTTATTATATTAAGTGAAACATTATGTAGTGTTGTTTTTGTTTGAAACACGTGGTTATAACTTGGCTCCGTAAAACACTTTTTAGTTGATTCGATCGACATACACAACAACAAATCAGCAAAAAGTTTCTCAAAACCTTCCCCATAGTATTTTAATTGTTAGTAGTAAACAGAAGACATGCGACAAACGACCATGATGAAAAAATAGCATTTCAAACAATAATCTGTGAACGCCAATGGTCGTTTGCCGCCTGTTTTCTGTTTAAACCCTGTAAATTTTTTAATTCAACCTTGTAATTAACCATTGTAGCTGCAGGCAAGACAGAATTTTTCCCCCTTATGTTACCGTTTTATTGTTATTCTGTCATTTTTAACCATTCTATCTTAAACCTGATGCTGATAATTAGTTAAAATTATCGAAACATATCGCGCAAAACTTTATGTTAATTTTAGAAAATTCGGTCATGCTATAAGTATTAAAATTACTATGGGGAAGGTTTTGAGACATTTTTTTAGGAATACCTTATTCAACTGTACTCATTCACCCCATTTTGTGCCATATCAACATTCCCAGTTCCCATCTACATTATGGACCCAACGATTTCAAATCAGCAAAACATTTGCGTTATTTCAGTTTATTTAAATTATTATGTATTATACTTACTTATACTTGTCATTTTTACTTAGTACCGCAACCAGGTCTCAAAGTTCTAAATGATCTTTCAATAGTTGTTGTTTGAGGCAGAGCCAGAAAAATGTTGAATAAGTACTTTTTTACGCTGGAAAAAATCACTGTGTTTTATCTAACTCGTTCAACAAGTTCCAACTTCCATTCTCATTATCATAACATAACCTTTCTGGGCCCACATTTGCTTCCACGTTTCCACTTCAACTTCAGAATTTTCCAATAATCCATCGCTTTTTAAGAGTTATTCATTTGATTAAAAAAAATCTACATGTCTAGATAATTAATTAATGATTTTGTCCAAAAATGATTTAAATAAAAATTGTTCAGTATTTTTTGGTGCATTATAAACTGATGTTTGTTATTTCTATGAAAAACCAAAGCTCTATGAAAATGATGTAGATTTTCTTAAATGGCAATACATCTCCCTTCAGTAGCTTTCTTCTTTATCAGCATTTTCCATCGAAGATTAGCTTGTTTTTTCGGCCCACATCCTCCTTTAGCAAACCTTAGTAACGTCAATAATAGAAAAACGTGTATTATGCTAGTACAGTAACGTTATTCGGCACAAAATTATATACAAATTGTATTTAAACATTTTTTTTAGAATTCGCGTCATTTGAGTGCTTTAATAGATCCTACTAAAGCACTCAAATGACGTCATTTGCGTGCTTTAATAGACATTTGGGTGTTTTAATAAAACCGGTACAATTTAATTTTACTAAGTTGGTATTTACCGAATTAATTCATAGCAAATACTGTAAGTTAACCTTTAAATAAATTTTAATAATAATAATAATAATAAAGACATTTATTGAACACTAAGTACAATAACAGACATTTAAGTAAGTACAACAACAGTAGTGTTCAAAGGGGCGAAGTTCAGTGTTGTCAACATAGTTGACGTACTGTTCTACCACTTAACCCCAGCTCCAAGCATGCTAATTATCATCTATTATTGTCTGCCCATCAAGAAGTGACGGAGATGTGTCTTAAAATTGCTAAGAGACATATTTTTAACAGTATCAGGTAATGAATTATAAGTTTTTGCGATATTATATTTAAAAGATTTTCGAAAAGCTTGAGATTTGTGCAAAGGAATAACAATTAATTTTTTATTTCTTAGATAAAGATTATGAACATTAATTGAAAATTTTATTTTATTGTATAGGTAAGAAGGTGTCTTGGTAGTTATTAATTTGTGAAATATACACGCTGCATGTAAAATTCTCCTGTTATTCATATTAAGCCAATCTACCTCAATTAACTTACCAGATACAGATTCATATTTCCTAATTCCAAATATCAATCTTAAACAACAATTTTGTATTAATTGAATTCTTTTTGAATCTGCACTGTCAATACAGGGCCCATATACAGAGTCGCAGTAGTTAAAATGGGATAGGACTAAGGTTTCACAAAGCAAAATTTTTGTACTCCTATCCAACAAAGTTCTTTGATTATAGATTAATTTTAGGTTCATAAAAGCTCTTTTTACAGAGTTTGAAATGTGATCTGTAAATTTCAGATTTGAGTCTATAGTTAGCCCTAGATTCCTTGCCTTGTCAGAGCTGCGGATGCGAACACCTTTCACTCCGACAGAGAAGGCATCCTTTAGATTCTCTCTGCTCTTAGCCTTACCAAATAGCACAACAACAGTTTTACTGGTGTTGATGCTTAAATTATGAGATTCCGATGTTTTTACCAAACGTTCTATGTCTTCATCGATTAACTTCATAGCTAGTGCTGCAGCATTATAATGAAAACTAAAAAGTAGCTGAGTGTCGTCAGCATAGAGATTATATTTGCAGTAATGTAATGAGCTACCAAAATCGCATGTGTATGCAGTGTATAATATTGGGCCTAGGATCGACCCTTGCGGCACGCCTGTCAAAACTGGAAGAAATGTGGATGTTTGGTTATTTAAAATAACTTGCTGCTTCCTATTACATAAATAATTTTAATAAGAGTGATTGCTCCCGCATCAAAGCCAATAAAATTCAACACTGCCAAAAGGATGGAGTGATTTATAGTGTCGAAAGCCTTTGAATAATCTAACATGATAACAGCAGTCATTTCATTATTATCAGTAGCGGTTAAGACATCATCTGTAACATGAAGTAACGCTGTAGTACAACTGTATCCTGCCCTGAAACCTGATTGTGTATCAGGTAGAATATTGTAATCTGAAAGATATCTACTAATTTGTCGGGATATGATTTTTTCAAAGACTCGACAACACGGGGAGAATACTAATAGGCCTCAAATCCTTCAGACTCTGTGGTTGACTAATTTTTGGAAGTGGAATTACCTTCGCACACTTCCAAACCTCTGGACATTCACTATTTGTTATGCAGAAATTAATAATGTGGGTGACGACAGGCAGAATAGTTGGACAGCACATTTGTAACATAAGAGCGCTTATATTGTCACATCCGATGGCTTTTGTTGTGATGTCGTTAATTACTTTTAATACTTCTGATTCAGTGGTAATGGTGAAATTTAATTTAACATTAAAATCTTTTAGATGATTGTTAGAGTAATAATTAATCAAATTTCGATCTACCTTCTGTGGAGTACAGCTTACACTTAAAAAATGCGAATTAATTAGATTTACATCTTGTAAGTTGGAAGGTATTTCTGACAGTTTAGATCTTTGGTAAATATTAATATTTTTTAGTTCTCTCCATAAGTTGGGGCTGTTACTGTTACGGACTTTATATTTTAGATAAGCTTTTTTTTCCTGCGTAATTGCAAAGCTGGTGTAGTTTCTCAAAGATTTGTAATATTCCCAGTGCGCTTTTTTTTTGTACACTTAAATTTAGTTAAAGCTTTTTTCCTAAGGGTTATCATAAGTTTGATGTTATCCGTTATCCAAGGGGTATAAGGCTTGGTAATTTTAACTGTTTTGATAGTAGTATGCTCGTTAAATAGTCCTGTAATATTATCATTAAAAATTTGTACTTTATCTTTAATTTCAGTAGCCTCATAGATGTCGTCCCAAGAAATTGCATCTAAGTCAGTTTGAAAGTTGTCAAGCTGGCATTCCCTAAAGTCCCGATACGTGTACAAGACGGGTTTTGTATTTGACAAAGTATCCCCTATTGGGTATTCACAAAATACCAATGAGTGATCCGAAATGTGATGCATATCTACAACACCACTATTAGCAATAATTTTATCATTATGCACCACAATTAGATCAATCAAGGTAGCTGTATCTCTTGTTATACGTGTAGGTTCCTTAATTATTTGCCTAAAGCCAAAAGCTTTGAGCATAGAATTGAATTGTACATAATAAGTTTCATAAAATTTAAAAAGATCTAGATTAAAATCTCCTAGACATATAATTTCATCGGATAAAGGCACAAGTGACGAAAAGGAATTCTCAAATGCATTTAAGAATTCCGTATAGGAGAGCTCTTGCCTTCTGTATATAGTACCTACAATCAAGGTAGTTTTATGGAGTTTGATTTTAACCCAAATTTGTTCAAGCGAAGCCGCCTCAGCATTATCAATAACAGAGAAAGATAAATTGTTTTTAATAAACATACCGACTCCTCCTCCCCACGTAGCAGTGATTCTGTCTTTTCTAACAAATGTATAACCAGGAACTTGTATTACATCATTTGTAATTGTCTGGGACAGCCATGTCTCAGTAACTCCAACCAAATCATAATGAGCAGACAAAATATGATCTTTGAATTCATCAAAGTGACCTAAAAGTGAATGTACATTTAAATGAGATATTTTTAGATTATTGGTAAGCATTAGAGAAAAGTAAATTTAAAATTATCCATATACAATAATTTTATAAACATGGTAATACCCAATTCGAAAGATTAACACACAGGCAATAATACATTGAACTTATTTAACTTTAAGAAAGTTTACGTAGGTACCAAAAAGAGTAAATTTTAAATTTGTATAATTATAATAATTGAATATAATTTTACGAAAATAAATATATGTATTTCCTAAGATTAGGTAAGGCCAGTACGATATAGAGGACCGGACTATATTAATGAACATCATTGAAATCTTTCTCAGTTCTTATTTCATACACTCTTGATTTATCTTCCTGACGCATGAGTATCTTTCCATTGCGACACCATAGATATTTTATATTGTTCTCCTTTTTAAACAAATTTGCCTTGAAAAATAAAATTCTATTTGTCTGAGTGAGTGAGTCATTGATATAAATTGGAGTATCACTTCTTCCCAATCTGGCTATATCGGCCAAAAGGTCACCAACCACTAAATTGACAATTTGAAAAGTAGTAGTTCCAATCTCTAAAAAATTCCCTAGATTTTGATAATGTCAAATATTTTTTTAAAATTGCTTGCAAAAGGCGCAAATTCTAAAAAATAGTATAAAAAACTCATTCATAAGGCTTTTATGGCACTCATCATTAAGAAAACTCGTGGCTACGCCACTCGTTTTCTAAACTTTGATTCGTGCCATAAAACGTACCTTATGAAACTTGTTTTTTAATATACTATTATCTATCTTTAGAAATAAACAAAACGTATTAAAGCGCAGAAACGATTTTGAAGAATTTTTCTTTTTTACAAATATGTATCTAGTAAGCCATATGCATTTTCTTAAATCAACAAAAGCGTATCTGGAATAGTCTTCTAAAGAAGCCAATCTTTCCACGATCCCCATACAAATAATGCAAAAACTCACTGTGTATTATGTTCCAAAATGTTAAATTGCTAATAATCACATATTTTTGGCTAGCAGTTCATAGTTTAAAGATATAAAACACATATTTTTTTGAAAGACTTTTGAAAAACCTATTTTTCGGAACTTTTCCTTTGAGAAGGCCTGTAATGTTCCATGTTAGTCGAATTTAGGACACTTCAAAAACGATTATTTCAAATTTGGCAAAATACTTGCTCTATTTAAAAAACCTGTACGATATAAATTTGTTTATATATTATGCATAAACTGGCTACCCTATCTCGGTATCATTCGTGACGTTATCCTGGATCACCTTGTATTCGAGGTAAAATCAATTTCAGAAAAAATGGAATTTGCATTTAATAAAAGTTTCCCAGATCAGATGTTCTACCTGATTATTATATTATAATGTAAAGGAATTTTGCCAATGAATGAAACAATGAACGCCGCTCTATACCTGAAATTATGATTTGTTTGCTAATGTATTTCTTTTAAAATAACGTTATTAATTCTGCCATTTTGTAAGCATGTGATCCCATTCTCATTATGTAATTGCTCGTCTTGTCTGAATAAGAATAGTAGCAGATCTTCAAATACCGGTAAATTTAGTCATTAAAGAAAATAATTTCTTTTATTAGGGAATCTCCCCATTGTGGTAATCGACGATTGGGTAACAGAAAAAATGGGTTACTAATGAGATTTCTTAGTATAATCGTACATAGATGAAGAATTATTTAAATATATTTAACTGTCAATTTTATTTAATGCATATTATTTAAAAATCACTATACAAATGATTAGTGTATATAGTGAAAAGAATATAAACCCCGAAGCGTATAGTTAAAAATTAAAATTGGGCTGAGTCAAAAGTCAATTTTTTTAATTAGGTTTTTTATATGAAAACCATCAACTGTATGAGATGTTCCGAGTTAATGATCGTTATGTGTATTTATTTATAAAACGCAGTACAGAGTGTTTCGTAACGCGTATACTTATAAAGTGGAGGATATCAAGAGCCATTAGCACCGTCTTCTTCATCTATTAATCATGGGATACTGACCCAGGTCCGCCTCTGTTATAAATGATGTGTAATTTACAAAAGATTACACGCTTTATAACGAATATATACTACATATTAAATCACTCACTAATCGCTTTTCCTTTCTTTATTCGATCGCATTAAAATTGTTAAAGTAGGTACGTAACTTATATAAATACAATCAGAAATTGTTAGTTTTTGTTTAATAAGCGCCGTTACACACTGCAAATTGAAATGAATTGTAACAATAGACATAATTTCTATCCTACATTACTACAATTTTTATTCAGGTTGCATTACTTTGAATAAGTTCGTTCCTCACAATTCTTTCACAAGAACAAAAAATACTTATTGCCATCAGAATCTAAGTTAACTGTTCAGTTACTGTTAGTCAAAAATGATCACTGGGTGGAATGGTTGTCAAGAATAATGTGCAACAAAGTACATAAAATAAAAACTAAAATAATAATAACGAATTCATCAACCATTGCTACCCAATCATTATGTTTTTAAAATAATTGGAATGCCATTCAAACGCTTTCAGAATGTATCCATTAAATTAGTTAGGGCACAAAAAGTATTTCGATTGTTCACCGTGTGTGTTCCTTTTATAGAATTAAGAATGTATATACAGTGCGATTGAAAATGAATTACCTAATTATCTCTCTTATAAATGTTCAATTCGCGAAAGAACAGAAGATATTCGTGGTTCCAAAAATTCTTACTATAAACTGCATGGAATATCCTGGGTATCCATGGGTACGAGCGTCGGTCGTTTCTTTGTTACACACTGGTCTGCAGAACATTACGGAACCTCACTCGATGAATTTTCAAATTTATATTGCAAAATAATTAGATCCTCTAAGACCTAAGAGACTGAAGCATATGAGGCGTTTATTTTAAGTGTTCAAACTGTTGCCGAATCTAACGAAAATTTAACACATTGCTGAATCCTTAGCGTGTTTTTTTAACCTAAGATCAGAGGCGGATTTACGAATTTGCCGCCCCTAGACTGGAAATATTTTGCCGCTCCTCATCTACAGCAATTTTCGCTAAAATATTGTATTTTTTCATGATTTGAATTTGTCTAGATGTCATTTTATTATTTAATCTCTTGAACTCCAACATTTGCCGCCCCCTAAAATTTACCGCCCTAGCTACAGCCTTTCTAGCCTTATGGTAAATCCGACTCTGCCTAAGATTGCATGAATTATTTTCGACCGTAAAATTTTGTTGAATATCACATTCCAAACAAATCCAACCTATAGGTATCTCCATCACGTTGTGACACAATCAAAACCAAGTAACTTTTGATAGGGAAATCGTGTTTTAAAAGCATATAAACGTACATTTTTAGAAAGATTATTAAGTAGGTACAAGGACTATTTTATAGCATAAAAGGATATTCAGGTGTTATACAACATCAGGGTTATATAATTTATGTAAAACAGTGAACTCTAGTTAGTATAGAGTTCACTGATGTAAAAGGTTCCCTAGTATTTTACGACGGTTGACTTCTGGACTCATCGTACCACCTATATGCAAAAGTTCAAGTGAAAATTTCAATTTAGTCCATATACAGTAGTGAATTTGAACGATGAACTTCAACGACAAATATCCTCCAAACAATTGGAAATAGGTTCATAAACATACTTTTTTTATTGGTGTCCTATTTTAGCCTTTTAAACTACGCCCCAGCGTGTTTAAATGGCACTTTCAAAAGCGCGCGTGTTTTAAAGTTGCCATGGCAACCTCACCGATTTGAAAAACGTGAATTATATTGATCATTGAACTGTCAGGAGTTACGTCAAAATGTCAAATAATTGGATGACAGATGGCAAATTAATTTCCGTTTTCCTCATTTCCATGACAACGAAAGGTATACTGATTTCACATTATGAATTCAACCATTTCACATTATTAGTTCTTATTTCCATTTTAATACCAGTATTTATAATTTCAAAGTGAACCAATAAAAAATAGCGTAAAGTATTCGTGGATAACTGGTCTTTAAAACACTTGCTCTAAAACTCGCGCGTGTTTTAAAGACCTATGTTTATCCACTTATACTTTAATATACTATTCCATAAAAAAATAATGACATTATCTCCCGTGGGAATACTACTGGGTCTCCCTACACATTTCTAGAGCGAACAAAAATCTGATCATGGTAATATTACTTCACTACACTTCCATGATCAGCCATTATTATTACTGTTGTACATTATTACCTACATACATGAAATATATAGGTAATAATTATCTATAGAAAATCGACAACTACGAGGACAAGAATTAAAAAAAATAAAGAGGCTGCAAAATATGAACAACAGGGTGAATTTTGTAACACCTAAAGTACTTTTTTGGGCAGTCGCACCGCCCGTCCTGATGGGATGTTTGGTAGAGATGGTAGAAGCTACAGATACGTCTCAATAAGTAACTTTTTAAATATAACTGTCTTATCTTCCTTAATGTTTCCACATACACAACGCTTACTGGGGCAGTCCATGTAGTATAGTGGTATTGTCATGGTTTATTAAAAGTGTTAGGTACATACTTGATGAATATTTAAAGATAATTTATTACCGTAGAACCATTATAGGCAATGTTTATCTTGTGAATGCTGAATCATCTGCCCTGAAATTAAAAGTGAAAGTAACAAAAAATTCGCTAATGAACACACTAGATTTTCGCGGCCCCTTTGGTATCACATATTAAACTTATTCCATAGTTTCTTTAGCGGTACATATAATTCCAATTTTTTTTTATTTTGGCGAGGGGTATGCCGCCATTTTGCTTGCTCTCTTTGTTTCGGTTTGGTGATAATACAGTCACAATCCTCTCAAAAATGAATCCCTTTTGGTACCTACATATCATGAGAAAAGATAGATATTTTCAATTATTAACACGTCACGTCGTTCTCTTTTAGTGCAGTAGTTGATTGCTTTGACATTCACTTTACTGACACTTTATGGTAAGGATATGACGAGGATTTTTCCACTCATTTATCTGGCAGTTCCAATCGATTCAGCGTCTCAATGCGGTTCGATTGGCAGGATGGGGGAGCATCAGATACAAGAACTACCCCACTTTTGAACTTAGTGCACCTCTGTCCTCTAACACAAAGAAGTATGAATTCCCGTATTGTAAATTTATTTTACGATAAATGCCAAGGTTCGCTTTTTTATTTTTGATACTGTAGTCCTGAAACGTAGTAAGTTATGCTTCCGAAACCGGGAGTGTCAAAGCTTTCTTTCCCTTTCACCTAATGATACTACATAAATATTTTCTTTTACGATCTGACAAAATTTGAATAATTTATATAAAACCACAGATAAAATACAGTGATACAACGCATTCCACATATAATAACTTTCAAAGATAGTGAATATAACGACACAAAAAGGATTGGCATTATAGAACGAAATTAAAGGAAACAAACAGGAATACGAGTACATAGTTTCTAAAAAGAAATAAGTACAGGGATCTATTAAGCAATAAAGCAACAAAGTGGAAACAAAGCAGCTTGTAATGAATTCACTGACTTTACATATAGACTATAATATATGCATATGTATACAAAAAAAGGGAAACAGTAAGCGACCTGAAAATTAAAACCAACTGTACGCTACTTAATCCAAGATTTTCGAAAATGCGTTGAAATTAAAAAAATGATCGGTAAAGCGACTGTTGAGACCACTATTATTGTGTTAATGCAAGCTTTTTTTGTGGTATCCTCATATGGGCAGTAGGAATTTTTGTATTGAAAAGGAACCATGTTAGCAAGAGTGCCAGCAAAAGTAGTTTTAGAAATCTACTATATGTACAGGCTTTTTTATTTTTTTGTGTACATTTATGTAGGTATGTTTCCTATACCATAGACCAAATACTCCTTAGACCTCTCACTAATGGTTACAAAATTTGGTTAGTACTGGAGCTCCCCGTATTGGAGTGCTACCATCGTTTGGATGTCGAATGTAACTCTGCTACTATTTACGAAGTACGTTACCGCTTAATGAGTATTTGAGCGAAATAGGTATAGCTAAGTCAAGTGGTTTCAATCTCGGCAAGGATAACTTTTGTCATTGACTAATGACTAAACAATGAACGCTTTTGTGTAGTAGGTATCTGTTACCGTTACGATATTCACATTCCTTATGCAATGTGTGGCCTTGACACAATTTCCGCAAAGATAAGCGATCCAACGTCTTTGCTGAATATTAGTATATTACCTCTCCCGGATTTACTTGGCGATTTACCCCACCGAACTTTAACTTGTGTTTTTTTGCGTAAATAGGTACAACTTTCACGCTTCAAATCTTTTATTTTTGTCAAATTTACTCCCCGAATGTGACCTTTGCTAACTAAACTTTTTAAATGTTTTAATGTTTACGTGTCCAAGCCTGTAATCATTTTTTCCATATCAGTTTCAATGTAGGTAATTTGATTCGTAATTTCTCACTGTTAAGTTAATAAATTTTCAATATGATGTAACCTTTTGTTAAAATCGCAATTGTTGGTTTTAGGCGAGGAAATAAAGCACTAAAATAAGCCAAATCTACCAAATTTTTATACTGAATCGTTCAGTCAACGGTAAAACTGATTGAGATGGGGTTTTTTGCATTCGCTTCCTAAATTCAATAGGAAACTTTGTACCTACTTTTGACCATGTTTTTTTTCCAAATTGCATTCGTGCAGTGGAAAATGCATCCTGAAAAATTAATGCATTTTCATATAAAAAATTCATAACTTCGTTATAAACTTCTAGAATTGACTCAATTCGAGTTCTAGACATCGCATCCGAGGGTTTCTTGGGTTGCTGATTCCAAATTTTCCTGTTACCAAAGTTTCCTATTGAATTTAGGAAGCGAATACAAAAAAACCCATCTCAATCCGTCTAACAGGTCTTATTACAAAAATTTGGTAAGTTCAGTGCTTTATTTCCTCGCCTATTTGGTAATCCTCGTAAGGGATTAAGGGAAGATTTTGTATTAAATGTTTTTGTCATAATTTTTTGTTGATAATGAACTTTAGTCGATTGTGAACGTTAAGAACGTTTTCAAGTCAACTACCTACGCTACGTTTGTGTTTTTTAAAACTGGTATTACATGCAATTAGAATTTCGAGGTAACTATTTTTAACAGGAGAAGCAGTACCTATATTACTTAATATTTCAAAAAAGAAATTAAAAAATTAACCGGGTGTAACAACTTCGATACTCCCGCTTTTATGAAGGCTTCGAGTTTCGATCCTTCGAAGGAACGTTTAATTCACAATAATCACAATGCTGTTCCGACAGGGACACACCGCACGCGCCGTCCATATGGGCAAGGTAGGACGGCGTTAAGGCCTTAAAGGCGCCTACGGTCGTTGAATTTTAAAAATATTATGTGTATGTAAGGCGCCGGCTAACTATGAGAGAAGGGTGGTAATTTTAGCTCAATATTATAATATTATCGTTATTGGTTCATTATTTCGCACGACGACGGCGCCGAAAATACCTGGCGCGTCGTTGCCTGTAAATGTGTTAACCTATTTGTATCAGAGGAACAAAATAATGATAAAACATAAAACTTATGAACGTATGGTTCAAGTAACTGCAATAATGCTGAATAGTGAATTCTGTTCTGATACGTGATACTCCTTCAACAAAAGCATTTGTTGACCAGTTGAGTTGACAAAAGTTTTCTTCGATATTTCTTCTTGTATTATTCAACAATTTATTTGACTCAATTTTCTATACATACTTGTACTGCCATCTACTGCAGTTAACTGTCACTATTTCTAATAAAACCAAAGCTTCATTTACATTAGAGGTCTAAGGAGTATTTAGTCTATGCCTATACCTATGTTTATTCAAATTATGGCAGTTTTAAGTTAAATTCAAATTTACATCACTACCATACAATAAATTAACATAACAAACTATTTAAGCATATTTTAAACAGTGACTGAACGAAGGTTATAATTTCACCGATCTCAATGTCTTTGTACTTTTCCACATGAAAAAGTACTTAAATTCAGTAACTTTCATTGTACATTATCAATTCCTTTTGAAAGAATTACTTGGCAGTTTCCAACTATGATTTTTTGGAATCCTTTAATGGATTTAATTTAGTTCCTGTAACACATATGATCAAAAAATTTTGAGTCGGAAAAATCATTAATAGGTAAATAATTAACAGCAGAACTTTTCTAAACCTCTTGCGATGTTGAACAGGAAAGAAGGTTCCTTATACTACTCTAAGGACAGTTAACTTTTTTTTCTAAAACTGTTAAGTTAGTTGCTTTTGTAGACTTTTCCACTTTTCCATTTAAAACTTTTCGATTTACTTCATATTTTCTTCAATTTGGTGCATCTTTCGACTTAAGTGTACTTACCATAGACCGCAATTGCACCGAACATATTCCATGGAATGAAAAAGATTTCAAAAAAACTCTTTTTATTTACCTACTTAAAACCGTAGAATAATGATATAAACAGTGGCGTATTTAAGGTCCAGGGCCTCGTCGTGCAAAAGTAGGGAGGGCCACATTATATAGGTGGTAAAAGAAGGTCTAGTTATTATATTATGGAAAAAATACTTTGTTATCATTAATTTTATGCGCCGCACGACTCGCACGCCCGTTAAATACGCCACTGGATATAAATATCAATTTCCCTCCGCAATTAAAAAAATGTTGGACCACCATTATTACCTATAGAAGTGACATGAATTTGATGTAAGTTTTATGCGTGTCTGATGAAATGTTTTACTGCTAAACGTTTTTTTTTCTATTTGATAGTTTATTTGTAGATATAATACAATCATCTCTGTATTTAGTATTTTCTTAAACACTATGCATCTCCTGAAATAAAAAATGTGTCAGTTGTAAGATAACAATTTGATTTTTACTGTAAAATCCAATTTAGTTTTTCCTAAACCTTATGGGATATGAAAGAGGAAGGAATATGTACTAAGAATCTCTTTTCGCACGTTAAGGACTATGTTGACATTCTTCCCCCAGGCTGACCATTTAGATGCTTCATTAGATTGTTCCACCTCTGTATCCAAAACTATTTGATGCCATTTTAGCTACACATTTTTCAGTTTGATTCATTTTTCGCCTTAAAAGGTTGCAACTTATTCGTGAAAAAAGAATGAGAGTTACCTAAACAGACAACTTTATCACTAGGTGATTGGTCACCCCGCTAAACTGGAGCAGTTTACCTAATTTGGTAATTTTACGCTTTATCTCAAAATCATATTCTCAAGCGAGGAATGATTGCCGTCTGCAACGCGTTTTAAGCCGTAAAATCATATAAATAAAAAAAGTGGGATACTGTGTTGTCGCCTGTCCAAAACTCCTAAAACTATTTTTAAACGGCACATTTGTTAGTGATGCAGTCGAAACGAGGCTAGTCTCGAGCTCATCTTGTCTCAATCTCACCTTGTCTCGTGTCGTCATTTCTCGACGAGACCAGATCGAATCCAAGAACAAATTATCCCAACGAGACTTATCTGATCTTCAAATGAGTTGACTATGTACCTACCTGGCTATGTGAAAATTAGACACTAACGCGTCGTCGCGTCGTTTTAAATTTTGATCCTAAAATTCATTAGCAATTTTAGCTCAGTTTTTGTTTTATAACCAGTATTTATTAATAAAGTAAAAGCGATACCTTACTTTGAAAATCAAGTACAGCGGTGCCAATTTTAATTAAAAAAATTATACCTAAATTTTCTACACCACTTACAAACTTAATTTCAAAAATATTTTAATGCACTTTATCTACTTTAATGAATTTGCGTGAAGGACAACTTTTACCTTTTTTCCCTACCATCATTGTGGATTTTATGTAAAGACGACATTTAGAGAAGCAAAGAGAGAATGTGAATTGAAATACTCATAAATTTTTTTACCTACCTAGGTATTTATTGGCATATTTTTCTCAGAAGTAAGCAAGCTAATCCTCTTTATTAGAGGCCGAAACCTTTTTAGTTTTATAAACGTTGTCTGGTTACTTTTCACTAAATTTAGGACAATAACTAGGTACCTACAGTAAATTATCTACGACGACAGAGCGAAAAAAAGTCATACCTACCAGACGATAAAATTTTTAAAATTGTATGTAAATTTTGGCGATTACAGACAAATTTAAATTGTATTATAAAATTTTTAAGGAACATTACGGCGTCTGTATAGGCAAACCATTACCATCTATTATGCCATTACCATTAGTGGTATTAACGCTGCTTTTTGTACACAATAATGTTGTATCACTGCTTTCTTTCGAACATGAAAATAATATAGTGTGTAAGTAACAATAATTGTTCTCTGCTTACATCCTCAAATTGATCACCAAATTCTTGGACTGAACATAATAGGTAGGTATCTAAAAGAAACGGGAATGGTTTTTAGTGCCAATCTGTTGAAAACTACAGA
The DNA here is from genome assembly GCA_036250285.1 of Pyrocoelia pectoralis. Classification (NCBI taxonomy): domain Eukaryota; kingdom Metazoa; phylum Arthropoda; class Insecta; order Coleoptera; family Lampyridae; genus Pyrocoelia; species Pyrocoelia pectoralis. The sequence goes on along the minus strand of CM070075.1, from coordinate 80,181,233 downwards.
AATTTTGGAAGAATATTTTAAGAAGCTTCTGTGTTTCACTCGGTTGTATTTAAGAGTGAAGTGAAATTAACCACGATCGACGTTCGAAATTAAGCCAATGGACTTGGTTCTTCCCAAGGTTTTCCTATTTTAATGGACAAAACTGCTTTCTCGAAGAAATTACAGCTTTAGAATACTGTTGTGGGCCATGTGGACAAAAGAAATTTGTTTGAGAACTATTTTTTCTTAAGGCTGCACTTTAAGTTGCTCCGGAAATTAATTAAAAGGTAAACATTTTTTTAAGAGTACGAATGAGGTTAGGCTACAAAACTAGAAGCATTTTCTCTGATCGGATATGAAGGGAGCAAATGAGACTCCTTGCATCTATTATTTATTACAAAAAATGTGAGATTACGTTATTACTGCAGAAGTGTCATTATATACATATAGGTACCTACCTACTATTTTATGTTGAAAATTGATAGCAGATCATCTTCTGTTATTTTTGGCACATTTTTTGTAGCAGGATCCAAAAAGTTGAGCTACTTTCCCCAAGAAGGAGCTTTTGGTTTGAATCTTTTTCTACAGTATGTAGTTGCTGTTCTAAAGGAATTTACTTGGGTAGTTTTAGATGGAGGAAGGTATTTTCAATTCAATACAAAGACTGATTTCAACATGCTGCTCTTGTTCTGATACGGCCCACAGTGTAGGCAATTACATATATACCTAGCCATTTTGTGGGCTTATCTTCAAGATCAGTGTAGAAACAAATGACGTATGAAACATAATCCAAAATGATCTTTAAAAGAGCAAAATAGTATGTATCTATTCAACTGTGCTTCTTAACTTTCTATTGTTATAATTTCGAAGATATATATTGTGTAATTCTAACTGCAGTTGGGTTAGTGCCTAGGCACAATTCAAATTTTCAAATTATTCATTGTAAAAAAAGGAAAAGCGTGCTCTATTTTCAGTAATGATTGTCTTTGTCTAATCAGATTGTTTTTAAAAATTGATAAAGAAAAAGTTTTGAATTTCAAACGTTATAGGTTCGTTCGTGAATCGAACATCTGACCTATAAGCAGATGAATGTTACATGATTTCCAATTTCGTATGCTTCTATTGTCCATAAGACGTGAGAGAGGGAACACCTTCTAAAGCTGTCAGTAAAACGCAAATGTGTCGTGTGTCGATCCGATTTGAACTCAGATGAACAACCGAGGCAGTACCTATTAGGTACTACCGCTTTCTATATCAAGAAGTACCTAGGTATAATAAAAATCTTCACCGAAACTCTAGGATGAGGAAATCATCAAGAAAAACTTGGCAGGAACGCCGAAAATAAGGAAGAAATTAATCAGCAGAAACTAGAATGAATGGTACTCCTTCAAATGTTATGGAAACTTTTTCGATCTAACGATCAACATGTAAATTATTTCAGCAACTGTTTCACCCAACCTTCCACCCAACTTCCAAAATATGGAAGCCAGGAAGTGGCCCTAAGTACATCCGTTTCCCCTTTGCATAGACCATTTACTCACGTACCAAACAAATTACATTATGTCGTTCTTCAAGCAAATCCAAAGAAATTACATAATCATGCGAGTACCATACAGATGGATAAAATTAATACCAATTATTACCTACCTAAAGCATAGGTAGGTACTTATACCGATCCCCATACCTTCAATTATAGAAATGAGATTCTTCAAAGTAATTATTAAATTGTAAGTGGCAAAGAAGCAATAAAAAAGCTATTCAGTATCGAAGCTTTCAAGTCCAGGTCCACTAAATGTCAATATTTATTTTAAAGATGTTTAATTATCTGGAATATTCTTAAAATTACTTAATATTATGGGATGTTAAAATTGAATTTAATTGAAATAATGTTACATTGCAAGGTAGTGTAAACATTGTGTAAGTGAAAAACCAACATAAACAAATTATAATCGATGTGAACAAATCTTATAATGTATGGCAATCACAAGTGTGATTGGATAACACCTGCAATAAAAACATATCATTACGGGGCAAAACAATAATCCCCACCAAACTGTTAAGCTCCACCTGAAATTGCTATTGGCGGGATGTCTTATGGAGGGGTGCCGGTTTTTTCAGGCAAGTTTTAACATAGTTGGCATGCAGACACGTCCCAACGTAGCTTACCGTTTTCAGTTAATAGAAACACATGTTTGAACATTAACAGGAAGAACTAACTAAACTGAAATCTATGTGATGTTAATTGTTTGATTGTGTTCTGTTTTTTTTTCGAGTGCGTGTCGCGCGGAAGTTGTATAATAATAGATATTGTTTTTTTTGTGTTGCATGCGGAGTGCTCGAGCATTCTGCAGTAGACATTACCAAAATTCGTGTCAAAAACAGAGAACCTGTTCCTGTCTACGCGATGGAAATGGATCCACATGAACGGGATACTGACATGGAGGATAGTCCGGTAGTGAGTTTGTTGTGTTTATTATGTAGTTAATGATAAGGGTGCACGAGTCAGTTCTGTTAAAGAGATGGGAACGCATGATAGAGCTGGTTGTAAAAGACCACGTGCTACGCTTATTTCTTCTACCGCTCGCTAGTACCTACTTTAGTATTCAGAAATTCCTTTATACCGGCTCGTTATACTTTTCTAAATTCCATTCCGTCCTAATGAAAGGCGAATATTAATTTAGAAATATCTTCCATTCTTCCTAATTACACAAAGTGCGACAACCTTGAGTATAACTTCCTTAAAATAGCCGACCTTCGTCGCCGTGTTGCTTTGTCGTACATAATCTATTTCCTAATTTCCAATCATTATATTATATAGTAGGGAGCTTTCACAGTAGTGGAAATAACCATCAACCGAATACAGAATTCGAAATACTTCCAGAAGTTTGTTTCAATTCGAAGTTTGCCATTTTCCTCAAGGATAACCTAACCTAACAATTTGGTCTTAATTCAAGCGTGTAGTTTGCCGAAAAGGAAAGAACGATATTAAATTTTAGTTTTTAATTAGGTAGGTATAGAAATTTTTTTAATGGAAAGTACCTAAAAGGATATCTACACCGAATAACACATTATTGAAGCATATTAATAAAATGCCATTAAGAATTTACGCACCTCTCCGTTAATTAATTTTTAATAATTTCTTCGAATCAATTTAAAATTATAAACTCGTAAACTCTTAATTATTATTACATATATCTAACAAGTTATATCAATGACAAAACCTTGTATGGTAAGATTAAAACGTCGTCAAGAGACATAACGTTATTAATTCTGGTCATAGTCCCGCGATTGAATGGTGAAAAAGAGCTACTAATCAAAAATGTAAATTAAATAAAGATTCACCAGACTAGGATATTAATAACCTAAGGGTAAGGACCATACCATCAAATTAGTTAGTAGTCATTGGAAGCGTTTCTTTGTCAAATTTATGTATGATATAATAGGTATCTGTCGACATCAAATCTTAAATTGAGAATTTAATACTTATACTACATTATACAATCAAGGGCATTGGACTTTTTTAAATATTTATTTTAATAGATTTTCTTAATGAGCCGAAATAAAAATACCGCCCAAGCCGATAAAAAATTTAATTAAAACACTTTAACGGCCAATTACTCTCAAATTATGTAGGTAGTTCAAAATCTTATAATCATTTAGGTAGTGTTGGCCTGTTTGATTATTGCATTCACTAATTTCTATATTTAATGGAATTTTTGTTGTATTAAAAACTGAGTCGGATGAGTTTAAAACTATTGATTGACACTAAATTTTTTAGATCCTTATTGTTCTCAAGATTTACTTTCATAAAGTCTCAAAATTCGTCTTCATTACCTTCTGGACGTAATTTGCTAGAATGTGTATGATTTAAAAATTTAAAATATCGACCTTGGTGCTATTTTGAAAAATTATACCTACCTACTTCTTCAGTGAATATTTCAGTTTTTCTCATATTTTTTCAAATAGCAATTTTAGGATCAAATATAGGTAAGACGATTGAATTTTAAAAAAATTAAGCAAAAGAGCCAAGTCCTGTAATAGATAGGTACATATTTTTTTGTATACCTATGGTGAGCACTAAATTTGGATTTTTTTCCTGCGAAAAAGTGAAATTTCATCCAAAATTTTACGGAAATAAGTTGTAAATACATTTCCGATTATAATCTTATACCTATTAACTTAGCGGGTGGATACTTAAATATCAAAACCTTTTCTTTATCAATTTTAAAAAACAAACTGATTAGATAATAATTCGACCTGAAAATGGAGCACTGTTTTCACCGATTTTGTTACAGCACAGGCACTAACGCAGCTGTAGTTAGAATTTCACAATACCTATAATCTTCAAAATTATTACAATACAAAGTTAAAAAGTACAGTTGAATACTATTTTGGTTATGTCCGAATTTGGGATTGTGCCAAATTAGGAATCTTGGTCTTTTCCTTTTAAGCTTTACGAGTGCGCCATTGAATCTACCATAATGTTTCTGTACCTAATCGGTATTCTAGATCATTTTGCCTTATAGGTAGCACATTTTTGCGCATTTCAAATTAATACCACAAATGATATTTAAAGATACCTACAATTTTTTCATTGTGGTCCCATTATTTTAAGAAATTTACCTCTCTCTTATTATTTATTAGATTTTGTTAAACTGAACACAAATTGAAAACATTTTTTCAAATAAAAAAATAACGTAACATATTCAAGAATTATCTACCTACTTTCAAAAAAAATTTCTTTGTGTATGAATTATAGGTATGGTAATCCAAATAAATGTGGATTTAAATTGTGGACAAAATGCTCTTATTTATAGATATTATTTTGGTTTATCTTTCACGCACGTTCTTTGTTTCTACTTTGATGAGCCCACAAAAAGTTTATAATTGACTACAACTCCCGACAATATTTATGTACTGGGCAATGTATTAGGAGCAGCATGTTGTTAGAAATAAGTCCTTGTGGCTTGTATTCAATTGAAAATACTTTCCTCCGTCTAAGAGTCAATCATAAAATCTATTAAAACAAGTCAACATAATCGTGTATGAAAAAAAACGTGTTTTTGATCCTTGACCCTGAAGGAATGACACTTCCAAACTACACAAGTAAATTCCTTTAGAACATAGCCAACTTGTGTACAAAATGATTCTGGGGAAAAAGTAGCGCAATTTTTAGGATCCTGCTACAAAAAATTATCTATCAATTTTAAATGCGGTAACAACGTAATTTCACATTTTTTTGTAATAACAGGCGCGCATTTACTCTCTTATCCGATCAGAAAAAATTCAAATCTCATTCGTATTCTAATACGGAATAACGAATACGTTAATGAAGCTTTGACGCCATAGTATCGGGGTTAACATTTTTCCCTAAAAATTGGTTACCTTTTTAATTAATTTTCGTAGCTTTACAAAAGGTAACTCAAAGTTGCAGTCATATGAGATAATCAGGAAATAATTTATCAAATATTCTCAAACATGTTATTTTGTCAATATAGAATCCACACATTTTCGACAATATCCCAAATTTCTTCGGGAAACGGGTTTTCACACAGTCCGTTAAAATAGGAAAAAATAAGTGCATGGGTGATGGTGATGGAAAGTGATTGCGAAACACAGCAGGTCTTAATTATCGAATCCATTGATTGCACAAAATTCACTGCGTCTTATTTGATTTTTGGAAATACAATCCATTTTATGTTGCGTCCGACAAAACCATTTTAATTTTCATCATTTTTTTAATTGCGTTTAAGGCAATTTTGTTTCTGGAGTGCAACAGTGTTCTTTCCGCTGGTTTTGATTGTCGCGTATGTACAAAAGCTTGGCTTAATTTTGGACGCCGGTCCTCCCATGAATTTGGTCAATTTCACCCTTGTCCTTTATCTTGGCGAGTGGAGGAGAGGAGTTTTTAAACTTTTCTTCATCTCTACTTCTGAATTTTCTAACCGGGTTTGAAATCAAGAAGTTGATGATTTTCAATAAAATTTAAATTTCCATATCGTTGAGAAAATTTAACTGGTGGATGATTAGTAATCACGTCCGATTAATTAAGATTCTTAATTGAAAATTAAGTTTCTCCAGGGTTTTGGAGACCTTCTCGTGGAGTGCTGATGGTAAACGTTAGAGATACACCAGTGTACTTCTATATATGCCGACGTTTCGACTAGGGGTGGCCTAGTCTTTCTCGAGGCTCTTTATTAGATTCTTAAGTAGACATAAGAATATATTAGACTCACATTTATCCAGGATGGTAGGTATATGAACGTAGGGATTAAAATAACTTCACACTTCGGTACTGCACAAGTCTACACCTGGCAGTCTACACCACTGTTTGTTCCCAAAGATATCTGGCAAGACGAGCTTTTACTGAAGAAATTTTTGTTCTGAACGATGCTCGAACAACCGAGGAGTTGCGGGTATCTCTAGACGGCTACCACTTTCCTTGCTTCTTTGATTAGTAAAGAGTTCTTTCAGAATATTAGTTTTACGAGTATTTTAGATCACCGATCGTTGTACCTTTCGACATATAATGTATATTAATCGTCGTATTTCGATTTCCTCCTCTTTGTGTACTTTAACGAAGAACATTACTGCGCGTAAAAGGCAGAGGGACTTCTTTACACTGTTTACGTAGTTTTTTTGAATTTGTTTAATTTTGATATAAGAAATTTTCATATTAATTACAGAACCAGCATGTATTGTTGTTGTTTTACTTCTCTTTAATAAACCCTTTCTATTTGGGCATTTAAAAGTAGATAATTTTCATGAAGATGCTATTTAGTTATTGCTAACGAAGGCTCCTATTTTCTCGTGCTTTACAACATCGCAATGCAATATTTCTTATGTTATATCGTGTTGTTGATAACTCTTTAACAAATTTGCCAACTGGGTTTGCTGTTTCAGTAATTTGGCAATCCCTTACTGGTTTTCGTGTAGGAATTTTCCCTTCGTTTTCGACAATGAACTGAATCTATATTTTTACCTGTTTCTAAGTTAAAATTTCCGTCAATCTAAAGGCGATTATACCTAACTAAAGTGAACTAACAGCTGTATCTCACCTTTAAAACGATAAATCCGTAGAAGCACTCCTGGTAACTATTACAGTATGTGTGTTTTAAATAGAGCAATAGGCTGTTGCGAATGAGATTGATCCATTAAAATAACGACAAATAAAACATTGTTAAATACTCAGGTATGGATAAACTACAAACAAAAATAAAACAGACAGATAAAATTACAATTTTGCCCACATGAGTCAGGAGAGTTTCGAAATTTGTCGTAAATGTATAGGTTGGATTCCATTCTTCAGTTGATGGTTTTACAACAATTTTGCCCACACTCCTATTCTTCAGCTAAATCCTCACTCTCTTGCGTACGACATTGTCGAAATCTGAAGATTTTTCTGTTTGGTAATGTCTTCCGTTTTCTGTGACACCTGCACTAGCAAATTGATTTATTACTGTTTTATACCTACATAAATAAGTGAAATTGAGTCCAACAAATTAGTTGGTTGTGTGCGCTTGACCAACCCCATCGTGACATTCTAGCTAATCGCACGATGTCTCTGTAATTTTCATAAAGCGGCCTGTTTCAACATTTTTAAATGAAACAGGCAAGAATTGCTCTGGACCCTAATGGCGCTTCTCGTACCTATCTTGAAATTTCAGCTGTTGCTAATTTAGCTTCTGGAGCCTTCAATGGTGTCCCAATTTGCGATTTGCTTAGCTATTTAGCTGAATTTATTTTTTAAAAAATTGCTGCAGGCGTCTTAGTAAATCTGGCCTTCAAAAAAGATTTCATCAGCCGATTCCGTTGCTAACATCCTCAAATATATCTCTCGTGTAAGGTAGGCGGAGGTAGCAGGGTCGGATATGAATTCTATGTACGCATGGGCTTTTAAAAATCTAAATCCAGAATCTTGCTTTTTTCGATTTTTGTCTTTGGCGTATAAACAGACAAACTTACTGCAACTTGCATATCAGCAAGTTTTCCATGTTCTAACTTATTCTTCATGGTAACATTTTCCAATTGCACATTTTACCTGAATGTTTGCTATAGAAACTCCCTTTGACTTTCTACCGAAAATTCTAACTGACTTTCCATGGATGACTTAGATTCTGCTTCATACCCCAAAGTGGGTCTACAGTCTACCAGGGTATGGAAAAAATCGATGTTTTTTAAAAAAAATCAAAACACTTGATTTTTTTGATTTAAATCGATTTTTTTGATTTAAATCGATTTTTTCATGTACATTGATTTTTACAATTACAATTGGAAATAATCTATTGGTAATATCCCTTTTATTTTGAGGGTTTATTGCGTTTATTGGTTACCTGCTTAAATAACAAAGGAAAGGAAGGCTTAAAATTCCAAAGGTGAAGTAAAATTAAAAATTGCAATCTCATTAATGTGCCATTATCATTGTACCATCAACAATAGCACTAATTATCCTGACTAATTAATAATTATATAGATCCATTCTACAGGTACCTAATACCTATGTAATTTTAGTACATAGGTATTCTTCAAGCATTTATTTAAATTTTGTAAATGTTACTAAAATAGCTTAATGTATTTGTTCTGTTTATCATTTTGATTTAAATCAGATTTTTTTTAAAATAAATCACTTGATTTTAATCGCGATTTAAATCAATGATTTAAATCAAGCGATTTAAATCAAACATACCCTGCAGTCTACACTGTTATATTCAATATACACTCGGAACAGTTTGGCTAACTTTTGTCTGCAGCAACAGCATTTTCCGCCTCCACATTTCACTGACCTATTTTCGTTGTGGTTTTGTTGTATAATATGGAGGTAGATAAAATGGACGAACTACAATAAAACGATACCGTGTTGATCCGAGAATATTGACGAAATGTTGATAATAACTAGCCGTTTCGCTTATTGAACTGTACCTATGCAAAATGGTTGCCGAAGTGAGACAAGATTTTTGTACAACTGGTGGTGTTTCTGCCCTTGTCTGATTCATAATTAGATACTATTTTAAAAGACTGCCAAAAAAGCATCTATTGCAATACAATTTTGAAATAACATATTTTTAGATGTAGCTATTTAAACTCGAGTAAAAAAAGGCTAGAGATATCACCATATTAGTTTATTTCTTAATGTTGTCCTTTGAGGCACTCGTATTGGTTTTAGCCGCATATCATTGAATAACGAAAACGGCTATAGGTATATTCAGTTAGTATCGTCTTCGGTTGTGTTACTTACTTACCTATCTAACTAAGGTGTAGGCACTGACCTGTATCATAAAGGACTGAGCATTCTTCAATACAACATTGAAGCAAACAAGCCCCACCTAAATATTAGTTACTTCAGGTACCAACTAGTGCGTTAGTTATATAATGATGGTAGCTCGGTGTTTATAATGTGTTGGTAGTACTGGTATCAGCTGTTACAGTTTAGCTTGTTCTAATCTATATGCTTAATATCTGGTGAAAAGTAGTATAATTACCTACAGGCTCATAATTATTTAAAAACGTAAATTATTAAAAATTGTATTTTATTGCAATGCATAAACGTAGTTTATACTACGTATGAAACAAGGTTATGTTTATGTAAATAAAAACATTAGTTACAGTGTTACCAATAATCACCAACACAACAAACCTAAATTACTAATTGGCACCTTAAAACACCGGTTTTCAATTTGCTTCAAAAATAGTGGAGGGGATCATTAGAATGCTCAGTCCTTTAAGATACAGGTCAGTGGGTGTAGGTTGCTGCAACAAGTGATTTGACCACCGGTTCTCCGAACACTATCGCCTAATATAGTTCAAAATCATTGTTATAAAGAAAGGTGACACTCCTTCGGTGTGGCTTGGAAGTTTCTGCAGTTTTTACTTTGGTTCGAAACGACCTACCCAAGTAAAAAATTCGCGTCTCCGTTTATCATTAAACATTGCTGCGTAAGTTCTTTTGGCATTGTTAAAGGACAAATTACTTATTTTTATTATATTATAATAGCAGTTTGTTACAAAAAGGTCTGCGTAGATACATCTATACGCACACCAAGTGGAGTATTTGGAGAGTATAATTATCTATAGATACTTTATGCACAACCAGTTATTTTTAAAATCGAGTTTTGACAAAAGTTTAAGTTTGCATACAATAAACCTTGTGACCTTTCAAAATAAAAGGTACAATACGAATACTTCACCATTTACATGCTGGTAGGTAGGTACAGTGTTTACTTGTACGTGCGTGAATAAAGTGCGAGTAGATATAAACTACGCTTAATCATATTATACAGAAGGAAGTAGATGAGGGTTGAAATTCACCTTTAACGAAAAATGGTAAGGTACCTATCTGGCAGACAGTAAATGTGGGTCAAATTGTAGTGATAACGACCCTCAGGCTAACGCTAACGATTCATTTAATTATAATTCATTTCTCGTGTGGTTACCATATAATTGTCAAACCTTCTATTCATTTTAAAATCAATTAATACTCTAATAAACGTGAAAGAAGGTTCGAGACTTTTCAAAACGAATTCGAACATTAAGATTTATGATTTTTGTTAAAAACGTGTTTGTCGCCGAAATGGGATCTAACGGTAATTTTTCTGTATTCAATCTTCTTAACAGAAATTCCTAATTTAGAGTTGACTTGACAAGGGACATGACACTCAAGGGGATGAACTACCAGAATGTATTATTATACTATCGGCATTGGTCATATTTATATATGTCTTGTAATGTCTTAAATAGACAGAACCTCCTGTCAAATCCATTCATCTTAGATAATTTTCTTTTAAACACATGGGGGTATTTATACATTAAGGCACTCTGTGCTCGATGAATTGTCGAAAATTAATCCTTATTTTTGGGTTTTAATGTGATACGATGCATGTAAGGGGTACTTCAAAGAAAAAGCATCATTTACACGTCGGTCACAGTCTGATGGTTTCCGAGTTTTATTCCTAATTAAATTTGGCCGGTTTAATTCCACCGGGGTCGTAAAACAAAGCAAGCCAGGCGTGGCATTTGATTGGCTAAACACCGACCGTACACGCCTTCAAAGTTATTGTTTCGTTTTATCACCGTGTAAGATTCCCGACTGATGTTTGATGTATACGGTACCTGATGCATTCATTATACTTATTGTTTTATGCACGTTATTTGTATTAAATTATAGAAATATTCATTACAAAAATGTTGGGCCGTAAATGGAATCTTGCGGTATAGCTAGAGCGTAGATAAATATATTATTTCTTTTAAACGCTTGTCAATTGTTCTTTTTTCAACAATGGTTAAGCTTTAGAAACAATTTTCTATTTTAGCTGACATGAGAAGACAATAAGACCCCCGAAAGTCAAGGGTAGCCCGAGCCACAACACTTCTTTAATAATAATCGTCAAAGTGGAAGGAATGGCTCTTAACTTAACCAAATTTGTCGAAGAAGGCCTGAAGGTACGTACCTATTTTCATTTGTATAGGTACCAATTATTAGACAATTGAAAGCATTTATACATGGCTCATAGTTTTGTACAAATGCAAATTAAACGCTAACACCGGAAGTGTAGTATCACCGTTTAAACATGCGCATGTTAATTGGCACATAAAGTCCTTATTGTCCTTTGCAAAAGCTTTTGGTGTTACAAAACCGGTATCCCTACAGTAGGTATTGTTTATAACCCAACAATGTAGACACAGATTCTCACAAAAAATAGGGTAACATAGACGGTACATGAAGCGATTGCGCTGACGGCCCTACTTTTAATAAAACTTTATTACAATCATGCCAAGATCGTGAGTTTGATTGGATACACGCATCTACACACCACGCCTTATACATTTCAGCTGCGCTTTCGTCTTTATTCCAATAACGATTAAAGTTCACACACCATTTAAATTTGCATAAAAATATCTCCATTCCAACTTATTTAAAAAAAAGTAAATAATCCACGTATTAATTAATTATAAAATCTACATCACTTAAGCCTTCAACCATTCCAAACAGCAATAAACTAACGCTTTAAAATATACATGAAAGCGGCGGCGCTCGACTGCATTTAAATTAAAATTATTAGTTACATACGAAGCTTATAATTTTCTAAATTCTTACAACGTTTTTCGAATATGTAAGCCAATTACAATATATGGGCAAAAAGCAGACAGGTTTGATAGAAGATTGCGAATGTGCCCGCGAACTTGAGGAGTGTTCACTAATACACCCCGGCATAAAAACCCAGCTATAATTACAAAGGGCTTGCAGAAATAGCATTTTTATTGCTTGCAGTTTAGACTGTTACTATACACATGACTAAATTGGTCGATTATGTTCCTTCTACTCATATACTTACTTACCTACATCTAATCTATATGTAAGAAATTTTTGATTTGGTACAAATACGCACATTCAATTTTTTATTTACAAAGCTTTAGCTTTCGACAACGGTTACACCTACATTTAAGCGAAAAGCAAACTTTTCTAAATTACTGATACCTACATTAGGTAGGTCTGATAAGATTTAAGATCCTATGTGCATTATACCTACTTGGATTCATCTTAGTACCTCTACTCATACCTATTAGTGCTATTAAAGGTTGATGTGGGATAAAGCGAAGACATTTTATAAAAACGTTTGTAGGTAGGTAAGTTTATTGCTTATTCCAAAATGTTGCTAACAAAACCAAAAGCTTAGTTTAATATAGGTAACCAAAGCATGAGTTTTTCTTTCAAAACTCGTTTTGTATTAAATGGCATGAATGTGAACAGGAGATTAATTTTTATATTACAAAGTCATATTAGCAACTCTTTTCCACAAATAAAATAAGGCACATTTCTAGATCTTCGTTAGGCTTGGTTACTCTGCAGTAATGCAGTTCATACCTACATTCATTTCCAGTCACTCGGGAATTTCAATGAACTCAAACCCCTTCTCGCATTTTTCAATTTAATACTAACATGCCTATATTTTCTCTTACTTTATTGAAAACGTGGAAAAAGGCAAAGAACATAATACTGTTTTCAGAGCCATAATCTTCCACATCCTCGTGTTCAAAGAATAACCTAAGATTAGTTCCTCCGTTTTTTGAAGCCGAATGTTGAAGAATTAAGTTCATTAGTAGATATTTTTATTTGTCATTGATTTGCTTTTTTTGCTAAGTTTATTATTTTTTCAATCGAATTTAGAACAGAGGAGACATTTTGTGGCATAATAGTGAAGACAGTGGGTTTTCAATAGTTCAGCAGGTCCTTATTTCGGCATACATTTCGGTAGAATCTTTGGGGGGGGGGGGGGCGTTCTTGAGCCAAAGTTATTTAATTCTGAATTGTTTGCAACTTGCATCAGATCGGGCGGAAATCTCTTGACTTATATGGACGTTTATGCACGCGTCTTTATTGTATAATACCACAGATGGAAACAATAGCACGATAAGCAGGAGACACCGTTTTGAACAGTTGAAGCCGTATTCCACAATTTACCAAGGTGCTCATCAATTCGCTGCATTCTTGTCATTTTTCGGATAGTATGGGTTTTCACATATCGATTACAGGATTTACAAATATAGAGATTTTAAGAAAGCACCTTCATGCAAGTATTACCTACAGCACATGTTAATCTCGTCCTTTTTCAAGGATCTCGTTACTGTTACACTGTTAGTGCATTTTTCCTCATTCGTATGCATTATAAATATATCCTGGTTTTTGGAATAATTCATTTTGATCGAATAACTAAAAATATTCCTCTACTGCCTTTGGACCTTTCTTGTAATGTAAATGCATTAATTTGCAATTGACTTTTAGGCTGTTTACTTTCTTTTATATTGATTTGGCATCCTACAACGAAAAATGTGGTACCAAATAATATGATACTCATATCTCCCGGGTTTATTTTTAGGTTATGCACTTGCACGTTAATGAGGATGTAATAGACGTTTTACATTAGGCAATTTCTTGAACAAGAAATTGAACAATTTTTGGAACAATCTAAATTGTGTAATTTCAAATAGCAAATTGAGTGTAATATTGTCTTGCTTTTAGATTGTGTCGTAAAAATTAAAGCCTGCTCTATTTTTGAGACAATTTTTAACACAATTTGCCTATGAGTATGTGTGTAACATATTTAATACTTCACATTCCTCCTGTCTTCTTTGCAGCCACTTTGCCTACCACTTACTTAGTATCTTTCTTTTTTTTTAAATTTTGTACTCGCCGTTTCAACAATTTTTTAACTAAAATACTTGATACAAAAATGTTTGCTGAATTAACTATTTGGCTAAATTTAAATCCATTCTAGTTTTAGTAGAAAAATTGAGAAGATTAACCACGGCAAAACTAACCTCGAAGACGAATAATAAATATGTACCACCATCTGTCAGATTACTTATAAACACGTAAATGCGCAGAATCCCACACCAATTATTGTCCCAAAAATAGTGCGAGTATAAAACACAAATATTTTGAGCAATTCTATATTCTTCACAATTTAGATTGTTCAAAAAATTGTTCAATTTCTTGTTCAAGAAATCGCCTAATGTAAAACGTCTATAACGAATTTTATGAAGCATACATAAATGGTTACCGCTTACCTGAGATACTTTTTTTGTAAACTATAGCACAGGATTATTGAGGCCAAAAAGTTCACTAACGTCTAATCAAATCTCAGAAGTTTTTGTAAAAATCTTTTTAAAGATATCCACTTATTCTCAAAATTCATTAACTGGCCTTTTACAACTTTTGTACTTTAGGTAGAAATTCGCTTAGGTATGATCACAGGAGTTTGTTGAATTTTTTCATTGTATGTCGGTTTTAAGCCTTGACCAAAGGTGTAGTGACAACGCGATATTGAAACGTTCCTTTCTCTTGATTACATACTGCCATCAATGTGTTTAGTATGGGTGTGACGACTATCTAAAATAGTCTAAACACATTGATGGCAGAAATATTGCGTAAATATGTCAATTTTAATCACAAAAATGGATGAAATAACGACCTAGTTCTGACGATGCATTGATCGAACTTTCCCGCGAATATTCCCAATGCGCAAAGGAAATTACCCAAAAATTTAGGTGTTTTAGTTTTTTCTTTTAAGAGCTCACAGCATTTATTAACATTTTTTTCTCCATTGTACTAGATCCTGTAGCTTTCCTATATCCAGGATTCACTATACTACCCCAATTTTCTTCAATAAGTAAGCACAAGATCATATTTACACAGATACCGAACTACTGCAGTGAAGGAACATAATTTGGCACATATCTCTTTTAAGAAGAATAATTTTGCACTTAGCTCTAAAGATATTACTCAGTATGACAAAATGTAGGTACTACAACTGTTCAGTTGCTGGTAATTATGAAAATCTAATATGATTCACTTTTAGACTTATTCCAAATTATTAACGTGAGCGTGACTCATTATGTAACAATGCAATTATTAGGTGTAGATCTTTACAATTATCAAAAATAATAGATTGATTTATTTCTCAAATAAAATGTTCACTCCTGACTCCTGTACTATATACTCAGATGATTTACCACCCTCGCCTTCGACTCGTGTGGCAAACTTCATCTTCGTGAGAAATAGCTATCGTTATACGCTCGTTGAGTAATATACTATTACGCAAGGTATTATCGCTGAATAATTCGTCTAGAAGTATTAGTTTCATTAGAGAATTTACAACTTTTGTTTAATTTTTAGTTGCCTTTTTCTTCCAACAGTACTGAAACATTTCGAGGAATTCATAGCTTTTTCGTTCATCAGTTTACTTCCAAAATGTGTTTACTCTTACTTTCTTTACTTAAAGCTATAGGCCGCCCCTTTGTTAGTTGGCAGTTTCGCATTTTTCTGTGCTTTAGAGGTAAAATGCCATTCAGTGTACTATTCGCGGAAATCTATTAAATTCCCTTTCGCCACTTTGGAATTTTAAGTAGATTGGGTCAAATATCTGGCTAATAAAAGAATTTGTTATTTGCCTTGCAGTTTGTCCGTCTAAACTCATTCGAATGGATTGCTCCGTGGGCAGTACTACTTTATAGTACACAACTCCAATTTGTGCATGGAAATGCCAGCAAAGCTGGTACAAAACCTCTAACTGTATTGTTGCACAAAACCGAGGTTACCGCTGAACCCCGTTTTGCCGAGTGTTGACTTGCAGTGAAATGCAAGGCAACGGGAGTAGCTCGCGACACATTGATTTCATATAGGTATAGACTTTTAAAAAACAAAATGGCATTTTATATTTTCTTTATTACGTTTGGTGGTTTGCTGCTATTTCTTTCTTTTCACTTTGAACGAATGAGAAATTTTCTGAAAAGAAACTATTAATAGAAAATATATGGTAATATTAATGTTTGATGGTTTTGACAATACGCAACTAAATTACTATAATATAGCGTAAGGTTTTTTAAAATTGTTTTCCAAATTTAACGTGAATGACTTCTAAAATATAAAGAATAATGTAAAGTCAAAATTTCGATTACCTAATTTGAAATCATATCTGTAAAAAATGACTCTTGAACCCATACCAACAGGCGCGCGGTTGGTATTGCACTTACCTACCCAATGGATATTTAGACGAGTTTCGTGTAGATGTCGGTGGTAACCTATATTGATTTTAGTTGGATTTGTTGTAGTATCCCATTTACTCTATTGTTAATAAACAAGCAATCTATTAACATAATAACTGAGCGCCTATCACAATCCCTCTGGACAATACATGCATTTAATGTACTTTTGAATGTGGGAATTCGTTACTAAATTAATTTTGATGTCATCACAATCTGCCAAGTTCTCAACGCTACGACCAAATTCGTAAAATGAATTATTCCTTCTTTCTCGAATAGGGAGTAAAATCGTAGGTCCTGTGTCGATACAACAAAGATCCCTGGTTGAGGGTGAAATTCCTTCAGTGGGACAAAATTCTAGTAAGGGTAGTGCTAATAACCAAAGCAGTTCACAACAAAAATAAATAAATTTAAAAAATAGAACAGTAAGAGATTGTAAGTACCATTTGCTAAATGGTTTTACTCTAGATGCCTGGATTTGTTATAAGAATGCCAACTCACATGGTGAAGCTAATGGTTATGTATATGTTGCCCATATAGCCAATCATATTTCTTAACACAGAAATGTTTCAAAAAAGGTGATCATGCTATGGCAATCTTCTTGGATGTAACACGAGCTGTCGATACAGTATCCCATGATCATTTGATACCGAAACTCCAAGTTTCTCCTCATTTTGAAGCTCTTATCAACCAACATCAAAAAGTTAGTTACTAAATTCGTCCGGGTGTCTGTGTGTCTGTCCGTTGGTCGATGTTACAGGGTTTAGAAAGCTGGAAGTGGGTGTCATCTTATAGGAAATTCTTTACTGATTCCAAATCTCTGGTACATTTTTTATCGGATCACCCGTTCGCCGTCGGGACGCCATTAAAGTCAAAATATACACCCTTGAATCCAGAACGACACATCCAATTGCAAAAAGGAAAAACACGTTTCCTTTATTTTTTGAAACCTATTGAGCCATGATACGTAAACACCCCCCCCCCGTGGGATGGAGGGGAGGTATGTTTTGAAAAGTTAAATAAATGGGAACACCTATTTTTTATTGCACATTTGGATTCCCCGTAAAAAACTATTCTCAAATTTCCCGAACTCTGGTCTTAAAAACGTACTACGACCGACGACTCCAAAGCGGCAACGGCACTACCATACTGGACATTCTATCCTTTTCGATTGGACGTTTGTTGAGTAAATCTCAAGATGTTCTAAAATAACAAACACTTGGTACATTGCTAACGGACAATCCTTAAATAAATAAATAAATCTTTATTAGGTAAAGTAGATAATTTTACCCAATAGGCGGAATATCGGCCAGGCCATTTTTCAATTCTGCCATTTAATAAAGAAAATTTGTTTAAAGAGTACTAAAACTAATATAACACTTATGTAAATTTGTTATAGTTATAGAGTTAATAATATAATACAATAATTGTTATAAAGAGAAAAAAAGAATACTAACGTAAATTTAGAAAATAGATACTAATATAAATTTTAATTATTTTGTTGAAATCTTTTAAGCGCTTTTTGAATATTGGCAATTTGATTAAGAGAAAATTTCCCAATAGGTATTTAAAAAGAACAAATAATAATAAAACCGTCCTTAAGACATCATTTCAAGGAAATCCCAAGTTCACAAAATTTCTTGGAATTATCCATCAAGAGAGAGGTTTTAGATATGCAATGAATTACGATACTTTAAAAATCCTGTTCATTTACACACTAAAGAGTAAAGAATCGGAAGTAAAAAAAAAGAGTCCCAACTTAATTTGAGAACCATGCTCTTAGAAGAAGAATATTGAGCATCTTCAATGTACCAGAAAGTCCAATATTTTGAAAACAGAAATTCAACTATTATGGTAAGAATTTGAATTAGGACGAAAGTTTAAAGAAATTTGAAATGTTCTACAATTTTTGTACCGAAGGTGTTCCTTTTGTTTATAGGAAAGTCACGTCCAATCACTAAATTCGTGAATAATAATAATAATAATCCAAGACTCAATATTCGAATATAGTGCAGTTGGTTTTACGTTTTCAAAAAACCTGGATCAGTTGTCAAGTATCTACTATGTATCTCACTCTTTAAGATCTGGTTTTTAAATTTTTTCAAAAAGTCTCTAGCACATATAACAATGTGTATCCCATCCTGTATACTGTAACAACACTTTTGCCTTTTTTCGCAGGAGCCACCAGAAACAAAAATTCGTCACGAAGAACTACCGTGTCACAATTTTTTTAAGATTGTGACATTCCTAATTAGTAGATAAATGTTCGATAACAGATTTTTAAAGTTAATTTCTGTTAAATTTAAATTATATACTTATCTAATAAAAAAACTTTTCCGTATTAGCTTTCATTAAATGGAAATTTATCCTCAGGGTTGTTACTCCTATTATTAATGATATCGATACAATACCAACTATTTTAAAAGCAGCACGTACGCCAAAGTTAATTGTTTCTGTTGTTTGATAAACACTAATAATTTATACGACTTTTATAATTGCCCATTTAGAATGTTCATATTTATGGAATTTCTAATGATTAGGAAAATATCATTCAGTTTCTAATTTATACTTTTAACTACGTAATATTGCTTAATTATAAAAAATTCCAATTAGATTGTCAGTCAATTATTTTATATAGGTATAGATTATTTTTAATTATAGAAAAAGGCGGCATTTACATTTTTTTGTAGTTAATTTTAGACTCATTCAAATCGTGGAAAATATACTCACGGGTTTCGCCTTCTTGGTCTATCGTTAAAACTGTGGGAGTATCGAGCCGAAAATTGCTTAAAAGTAAGGAGGAGATGTACTAAACGTTTCCAATTCTTTGCATAATTAATCATTTTCGTAAATACGAAACGGAACATTTACCAATTAAAGAAGGGGGGGAAATTTTTGATTTCAAGAAAGCGATTTATCATTACCAACACACCACGTACCTTTTTTTCTTAAATGTAATTGAGTGGAGTAATTAGAGCTGATTTAATCTATATGGATTGTTACCAATTACAGTTGTTAATTTTGATTGATGATGCCAAAACGTATTTTTTTTTTATATGAGTACGTTATACTGTTTATTTATTTAAAATATTTTCTTATGCAATTTTAAATTGGGCTTTTGTTGTGGACAAGGTTATTTATCTCCTTCCTATTAATTTATTTCCTACTTTAAATAATGCCCAAGGAATTATTATGGCACACTATGATTTTAAAATATGATTAATTACTCAATTTGGGGGGAGAAATTTTTTAGTGTTAATAAACTCATTCATATATCAAATGGGAATAAAAAGGTGTGATTAAACTCCAACTTAATCCGGCGTTTGCCCCTACGATTGTATAATTGAAATTCAATTATAATGTGGCCTATCTAGCAAAACAAACATTCAAAATCTTTGATATAAATAGTTTGGTGACAATATTAAAATGAAACCGTATTTTAATATGAATGTAATGTTGTTCGTACCTCCTGTGGTCTCTCGTGATAAATCAATTCCCTACATCGCTGCACTAATAGTGTCCTCGAAGCCCCGTTGAGCCTCGCCTGTATTATTTATGACAAATTTTATAAAACCGAACCCACGCCCGCGTATAATTCTCACTATATAACATATTTGTAAACACTTACAGACATACGACATGAGTGTATTTTTTTAATCAAATGATACTTCATGTTCTTTTACTTATCTTTAAATCTTAATCGTAATGAAAAATTAAAGCCATTTTTATTCTCTGTTTACTAAAATATGTCGTCGTATTTTACAGTTCATAAATTACCATATATTTAATGTACCTTCGAATAATAAACGTAAGCTTGCCAAGGTGAACAAAATACTAAACTTATTTACGTTTGCGCCATTTGAAATTTTGGATTTTGAGGTGACTCAAAGTATAGCATTGAATTTCCGGAATACAACATGCCTCGCTTGGTCTCTGCTCTAAAATCGAAATCTGAACGTCTATAAAGTAATGTATAAGCTTAGCCTACTTTTAAGCTTCATCATATCATTCCGTTTTCCCGTAAGTTTCGCAATTTATCTGAAATTATACGTAAACTGTAACCTTTATATGGTACGATTAGTGTTGTAAAAGGAAAACTTTAATTTAACCCCGAAACGCTACGAGCTTTTTTCAAGAATTTCGCTGAAACGTGAGATTGTTAATCAATAGGTAAGGTAAAAATGAAATATAAAAGGTAACCTGACAACAATAAATAATTCAATTATATTCTACAAGAACCTTTTAACTCGATTAAGTTAATCAGTTTGAAAAATCGTTAGCTTTCTGTTTTCGATATGGATCAGTACTCAATATACAACGATCTTCCCAACATTAATCCTGATCAAAGAATAATTGATTCCATTCTTTAAAATGACGGCATAACAAGGGTCCATTGAATAACAATATTTTGATATTGTGAGACACATTTCTTTGCCCGTGATTTATAAACTGATATAAACAAGATTAATTTTATTATACGCCTTTATTTAAATTATTGAAATATTTATCCTAAATCTATTGTTAACTAAACTTTCTATGGAGAAATCGGCCTTGAATTTAACAATATAATTTTGGAAAGGAAATGCTATAAAACTGTTTGAGATATTTGATGGGGGTGGTCATAAAATATTTATAGAACCTACTCTTACGTTGTCCCTCAAATTTACAATAGATATTTCTATCGCGTGTCAAATTTAAACCGGTGACCTTAAAGCTACTTCCTTAAAAGCATTTTTGTATCAGTTGGTGGTAGCGAAAAGAAGGCGTGACGTAAGGAAGACAATTTCATTTCTGTATATGTATTGTAAAAAGAGAGGTTAAAAAAATTGCTTTTAAATTATTAATTATATTAGACATAAAGAACCCGAATAATTTGGATAACTTCCAAATAATTAAATAATGCCCTCATAAATAAATTAAAAATATTTACTAGACGAGAAAGATGTTTTGGAATAATGCCAAAAAAGAGGCAGCGATGTCGATTGAAATAATATACAGTCGTTTCGTGTCTTTGTAGTGTGTATTTTTCTAAATTCTTTATTATATTGACCTTAATACTATCGAACAAACACATCATTGGTAATTAGGTTATAATTGCCATGACGAAGTTTTCGTAATACGACTAATTTAATTATTTCAGCTTTGCTGACAAACGAAAGCGTACCTATACCTATTTATGCCATTTCTTCTTTCTAACGCAAAACGTTTGAAGAAAAGTTCACGCGTCGCATCTTATCACTTAATAATTACATAAAATCCTTTGATAGAATATATTTCTAACAACATCAACATTTCAATTAATCATTTTTAAAAGAAAATTGGCAAACGTTCAGAAAACATAATTTACGTCAAATTCGAATAACCCAATAGACTGAAACTTTTGATGTGCACTCGATTTGTCTCCTTTTATCATTATAAAGCGAGAAATAAAGGGACTTATAATTACTGTTAATTAATAATATTTAGGACAAACAAAGTTGTTGATCCTACGAAATCAATTTATTTTGATTTTTGTTTAATTAGATAGATTTGATTATAATTTAAATTTAATTTCAATAACAGGACTATTGCGGGAAGATAAGGAACTGATAGGTTTTTTTGTTGATAACCTACCTAATTCATAGTTTAGGTAAATTAATTTCATTTGTGAATTAGAATGCCTTGGTTGAAACATAGACATTTTGAGGTAAGTTTCATTTTTCTTACGGTCGATGGTTAATTTATCTTTAGTGCAGCTGAAAAATTTTCTGAAGTATTTCTTTACTTTGTATGCAAACGTATTCAATGTCGTGCACTTGTTCATAATTAATTATTTATTATAGTATGACTATAATGATAACCGCTGTGATTATTTAGATGTATTTGCTACATGATAATGATAGGGTCTCTAAAGTGGGGGGCGCAGACAGATATTGATAGGTTATTGGACCCCCTATGTATTCTGCCTTCTACGAGTCTTACCTGCTGGTTTCCCATACGACGTGTGCTTCCGATTATCATGATATTCTTAACACAACACACATGATAAATGTATGAGGTAATTGTTTTCAAAATTATTGTGAAATGTCGAGAACGCACGCCTCGTTATTTAATCGTTTCAATGAGAATGAGCTTTCCAATTTCTCAAATATAACATGAAAAACGGGCTAAATTGGCATTGAATAATTAGATTTTGTGTTATCGTGTTTAATATGGTAGACAAATTATGTCATTGAAGTGGATTTTGAATCCTGAATCGAGCGTTTTAAATTTCCCTATGGTCAGTTCTCGTTTACTATCAATACTTTGAAAGCATCGAATCAATTTACAAACTAAGCCTTTCACAAGAGTATTTAATTCATAATTTGGAAGTTTAAATCAAAGCTTGATGAAGATGGAGATGCTTACATGTTTCGACCTGTAAGAATCTCCATCTTTATCAAGTTTTGATTTAAACCTTAAATTTATGGGAGAGACAGTGGTATAGGTACTTATTTTCTCATAACCCACATCCCGCAATAAGAGCAATAAATTAAATTCAAGAATTTACAATGTATTAATTTAAGTACTTAAGGCACTCTCAATTGAAATGTTACGGTGACAAGATAGGGGTACCCTGTCCGGTGAAATGGGAAATTGTCAAAGATTAACTAGAACAATGTGCATTTTAGAGGTTCGAAATTCCAGAGAAACTATTTCTTGTCCTGAAGGAGCACTGATTTTGTTTGCCGCATAAGCAACTGTAGCAGATAGCTCAATAAGCTTAGCCATATGACTTCCGACTCATAGGCTCTAAACAATTCTTCACTGTCTACCCCCCACCCCTTGCCGCCTTCATTGAAGGTCTTACTTATATTGCCGAAGATGCAGCAGAGATTAACTCCTCCATAACTATCACATTTTCATTATGAGCACACCTAGTTTCAAGAAGATCAAAACAATTTATTATAGCTGGAATTTTAGCTGGCTCTCGGGCATCTGACGTGTTGATTGGTGAGCTTTCCCATTTTCCATTCCACAGCAAGGATACCCCAACCAGTTGAATTTATGCAGCTAACTACCCAAAACCTTCTCCTTTGATTGCTATTTTTGTTATAACTAAACGCAAAATTGTTTTAAGGTTCCAAACATTATTTGTTGAAATAATGTTTTTAGGAGTAGGATAATTTGGCATGGTTGTAATGGCTAAATTTTATTAATTAACATTGGTAATAGACTGGTGAGCAGTTGGCTTCGCACGTTTACTGCACAAGACAAAAATAATGTATAATTAAATTACTTACATACTCTCCTTCTTGCTCACAATTTGGAGTCCATATCACAACCATAAGGGTAATTTCAGCATCCGAAGTTTGCAGCGGCGTGGTGCTTAGCTGATTGCTTTTAGTGCATCCTAGGTGCCTTTGGACTTCTTGGAGGTCAATCCATAGTTGCAATATTCACGAATTGAGGGTATCCCAATACTTTTATAGCAATCTGGGGCGGAGTGGTATCCTATGTGGAAACGAAATTTTATTATCCTCTATAAATGGACACAATGGTCTTTTAAGATGTTTTCTACGTAGAAATCTCAATAGAAACAAAATCCATGTGTTCATTGGAGCAAATTGCTTCTCAGATCAGTATTGATCTATTAACAAATGGTGGTCTTCTGATCTTTTTGTTTCACATTCATCTGATGAATCAAATCTGACTTTTGTTTCGTCCGAAAACATAATCCGCTTCTGATCGTTAATGGTTCGATTTGTGTGTTCTGTTGAAAGGCACAGTCTAGTCACTGGTAACCAGTAGGGCAATACCTTGTCTTCTACTAATCAGTTCTCCTTCAAACCTGAAAAAGATCACACGACCGATATGCGTTGATAAAGGCGAGTATATCTTCGTGTCGCACCGCAGGCTACCATTTCTTTCTTTCTTTCTGTTCAATTATACGTTAAAAGTCGTTAAAAAATTGGAACCACCTTCTTCGCCGTACAAAATGACACTGAGAATCCCTTTGTGCTCGCAAGAAAAACCGACAAAAGTTGGCTCGCAACGACTGCCTCGTACGCGGCTCAAACTACGTTCAACACACCGTCCACACTAGCGAGATTGTTGAGCCGGTCGGCTCGCAAATGTATACACACCTTTAGGTATTGAAATTGAAGACCCTACAGAAGAGAAAGTAAATGACGCCCATGCCGCTTTACTTAATGGTATTAGTATTACCTGGCTATTGAAGCAATTTAAGATTGTTTTCTTCTTTTATTTTTCGTTCTAATAAAGCTACAATTTTGAACAAAAGTCCCACAAATAAGTGCAATTTATGGAATCAACAGTCGTAGACTGTGGCAGTTGAACTGCTGTCCAAACGCATTCTATATTTTAGGTTTGTGCTTCCGCCAAAAACTAAAAACAACGAATTGAGCAACTACAGAAATCGAGTTTATTGACACAAACAGCACCAGTATTATTTTAACTCAGCTGTAATATTTTGAAATTACTGTTTAATGATGCGACGTGATAATTGAGATTTTTTGTTCATACAATCCAATTTATATACGGTGCAAAAAGGTGCGAAGATGCCAATACCGATGTTGTTTCGAAGGGGTTCTTCTCGTTCTATGAGGAATTAACGATTCCTAGTTATTGAATGTTCTAGCCAAATTGATCAATATTTCTCATGATTGCACGATGTCTAGGTATTTACCTGATGTGCTAAGAGCAAGTGCTCATTAACTTTGAAATTTGCCACGAATGCTGGAAAAGACACAGCTGTTGTTTTTAATTGATTCAGTCTAACTCTTGAAGAGGGAAGGCTGTTACGATAATTTCCAAAATGTCAAAATTTTAGTGTAGTTGTAAGTTACATGTTCCTAATGTCGGAAAACAGTGACAATTGAAATTTTAATTGTAAAGTATCAAAATAGACAGAAATATAAAAGCTAATCTTGTATTTTCCGTTACACAGTTCTTTCATGGGGTAGTATTCAGGAGGTTTTCAATATTTATTATTATTAACGCTCTCGGTTTTGGTCTCAACGTGCTTCGTATTTTTTCGACTTTGCTAACCACCTCTACTGTCCATTACCGATTTTTTTCAAAAACCCAAATTGTATCAGGTTCAGGTTTTCTTTTTCGATTGTGTTTATTATTAGTCTTATAGTTATCGTTGCTTTACAAGTCTTACATCAAACATCTAGCAGACAAATTGGATCATATTTCGTCGTCAATGACCTTTTTTGATTTTTTCCATTAGAACCCGCTGCTTTCCCTCTGTTAGGAAATTCGTTTTCTTTCCAAAGCGTCTCGTGCGCCTTTTCAAGTGCAGCAATTAAAATGTACGTTTCACGCCCTTTTATACGAGAGTTTGAAGCATGTAATTCTTCAATGTTGATATGAATTATGCTGATACTTGGTGGCCTTTTTATTTGCGAATGTATGAATTTTTTAGCCTTTTCCCAAGTCGTCTTTGCATCATCGCGTAGTTGATCTCCTTTAGATTTTGAGGGTCTGGATGTCAACCTCTCTGACTAACCTATGCGCTTCTTTACAGGTTTTTTAGTTCGTTCTTTAATTTCTTGGTATGCTGCGCCTTGAATCGCT
Source organism: Pyrocoelia pectoralis (assembly GCA_036250285.1). Taxonomy (NCBI): domain Eukaryota; kingdom Metazoa; phylum Arthropoda; class Insecta; order Coleoptera; family Lampyridae; genus Pyrocoelia; species Pyrocoelia pectoralis. The sequence goes on along the minus strand of CM070075.1, from coordinate 80,155,154 downwards.
GGAGCGTCTTTTTTTTTGTACGCCCTATTTATAGATTTGAGACATTTGTATATGTCTTCGGTATTTTTGTTTTTGCAGACACTTGTTATGTTCCCGATCCCTATTGTTGTGTGGTCTCTTTCTGTCTTCAATATTTATTACCACGTACCTCGACGTCTCTTGAATTTCAGCAATTAATGGAGTTTTCAACATACATCCGGAGATACTGTAGTAAGGTCTACTAAGAGGGTTTCCTGCAACGAATGCATATCGAGTGCTTCCCTTATTAGGTGTTATTCGGAGATCGAGTATGCTATGTCTCCGTCTATGTCGTCAGTAGTATTTCCGCCCCACACTGAGCTTTTCGGCTAGAATGATTTCTCTCTCACTTGTTTGGGGCTTTCTCTAGTTTTTTCTCTTATCACATTCGTTATACATGATATTGAGGGAAATTGGTATGAATTAGGAGAATGGCGGAACAGTGATATATTGTTCTTCTAGCGCCATCCAATCGATTTTATATTTTCGAAATTAATGAAAAAACACCTCTGCCTTTGCAATGTCTTTGATGTCTGAGAATGAATCATTAAATAGCAACATCATTATTTCTGTTTTGACACGATTGTAAGGCACGTGGCGAAATATCTTACTTTTATTGCATCGACTAAATTTTATGATCAAAATTGTAATATATACTACTTCCGGCCACACTAAAATATAAACTAAGGTTCGAGAGAAATATATGTGGACGACAAAATCGTAATTTCCGAAAGCAAAACTGTTTATAAAATAGAGGACTTGATACACATAACTTTTTTTTTATAAAAATTGTCAAAAGAACTACTCAGCGGGAATCTCGACATGTGCCTTAACATGATAGACAAGAACATTCGGTGTCTTATTAATAAAACCGAAAATAACTTGTATACCCCTCCAGACTGACACTTTTTATATTTTCCATTAATCAAAAAAATAGGGTTACAGAAATTATATCCGTCTTTTTCGCAATTGTCGTCCTAAATAATTCTTAGAACGAAGACAGAAATAAGAGTTAGACGTACAAAATGTACACTAAAATAACTTATTATTATTCTTAGAAAACGAAAACATTTTGATAACATTCGTTCATTTGCTTTCTCAGTTTAATTATGATCATGCGACGCGACAGACAAAGAGACGCCAGTGACGTGCAGATGAATTACCTTTGCAGAATCATATTCTCAGAAATTAATCCAACAAAGTCTAGTTTTAATTTTAGACGTTCTTTTGATGTCTCCTGTGCAGTTGTCCGAGTATTTGATGTAAATTTAAAAATGTTCGCCGGTAGCGCCGTCACTTTGCAGTCATCAAAGTAAATAATTATTCGTTGAAAGTATAATACCTAATCGTTTAATGTCTTTTTGATCTTACAAATTTCATCTTCCTAACGCGAAGGAATTTAAATTGCGATTTACGAGATTAAAAATTCAAATTTCCGAAAGTACCTACCTGTCTGCATTAAATTTCACCTTTAGGGATTTTTTGTGATATTCACGGGGAAATATCGACCATCTTGAATGATTGACGCAATTACAATTACAAGTAACCGTTTTATAATATTTAAATTTTGGCGTGCATACATGTATTTATCAAATTTGATCTTGCAATTATTTTTTTTTTCATGCAATTTATAGCACGCAACTTTGTTGAAGTCTAAACGCTTTCGAGAGTACTAAACAATACGAAGTTGATCGCCGTAACATTAATGTTACCAACTTGAATGACCGCATAATGTGCTGTAAGCGTTCATATCAAGTTACAAATGTACTCATGTTTACCTATTTATTGTATGTACTGGTCGAGTTCATGTAATTACGTTTCGTTACAATGTACTGACTATATTATTTTATATTTTTTAGGTTAAAAAGTTTACACGAAGATTCTGCGAAGTTAAGCGATTGATAAAGCACACAAAATTAGATAGATTTACAATGTTAACCAATCAGCACACATATGTATAGGTACGTCCAATGAACTGAAAAATAAGTACCTACTCTAAATCCTCTCATAACGAAATTTATTGTTAATTAGATGGAAATTACTAGTTTCGATCCACATGGTCACCATCAGGTTGCAACAAAGGATTCTACCAAAAATGCCGTCAATTTTCTGGATTTTTCGGTTTTCCATATTCTAATTTCAAATTGTTGGTGGATTTTAAATACGCCATTTGAGATCAAATTATCTCCTCTTTGTCTTCTTAACTTAAGCAATTTTTAGCGTATTTCAATTACAAATGTGAATTAGGAAGCTTGGTCGCGTTGTCGCAAAATTGTTATTATTTTTTCTAAACCGTTAATTCCATTTCAAATGATTAAAAAACTTCTATTGAGCAGTATTTGTATAATTATTTGCGAATGCTTTAACCTTCCTAACACCGGGTGATTTTTATAACACTAAATACCGGGTGGGGTCCGCGCGGACCCCAGTGTTTTTTTCATTCAAATCAAACATTCTTCTGGAAATTACACCTCCGTGCGTGTTTTGTTATTTAGTAGAACTGATATCAATGGCTTTTGCATAAAAAAGGTAGTAAAATGTTTAATAAACTTTAATGAAAAAAGTAAGGAAATTGGAGCAGGTATATACAATTATACATATTTACATTTAATTTTCGCAATTATTATACACAGTAACTGTTTTAGTAACTCTAATTACAGAGAATTATTAGAAATCGTTCAAAAAATAAATAAATGAAAGCTAATGATTATGATTTGAGTAATCTTTATCTAAAACCAAATTACAAAAGAGATACAATTAGCAAAATCGTTTATAATTTGCATATTTTGATAATATTATAGCTTATGATGATGAGATTATAAGATAATATTTAAAGAATGTAAAGAAAACATTAACCAAAACGTATTGAATACATAACTTCAACAATATTCGAGATAAAAATTTTACTTACACCTCTTACCGGATGGGGTCCAGTCGGACCCCAACCGCATTTTTGGGGAGATTTTTTAAAATATTCGGCTATATACTCAACTTTTTTGTGTTGTTAGTTATTTATCTGGTACATAGAACTGTAAGGACAAATGTAAATGAGTTTCATGATTTAAAAAAAAATGTAAGCACATGTAATAAGAAAAATAAAGCTCTTGGGGTCCGCGCGGACCCCACCCGGTGTTAGGAAGGTTAAAGGGTGATATTATAGATAGTGGATAATGTAACAGTTCCATATTTATCATCTACTACTATCGGAGTAAAAATGCAAGGCCCCTGATTTTGAGTGGTCATACCTACTGAAAAAACTGGGGGATGAATTTTCTTCATTTTTGATCAATACATTATGTAACATGTGTAAAAATCAAAATGGGAGAATCACTTGTTTAACTGTTATTTTAATTAACAGCAATAAAAACACTGTATTTAGCATTTTCCTCGTTGATGGTCAGTTTTAACTTATCATAAAATGGTTACTGTTCCATAAATTGTTACCAAATTTCAAAATGTTGTAGCACATAACCCATAAATGTTGATTATTGATATAATTAACTAGTTTTATGAGCTATAACCGAACATTTACTATTTTCCAATATAGGGAAACTAATGAAAAAATTCTTGTTTTAAATACTAAATTTGTATTACTGAATCAAGCTGCATTATTCCTTTATTGAAACCAAAATTTGTTTTCTTGTAATTCACAGTAAATGTTATGATTATGGCGAGAGGTAATCTACCACATCGTAAACAGCGAGCGGCAAACCAAAACAATGTGATTATTCTTTTGCATTGTAGAAAACCATGCGCTTCATAGCAATAGTGTACGACAACAGCTTCCCCGCGCACTGCACTTCACCGCTCGCACCGAAGCATCCATCCTTTTTTCCAAATTTCTTTTAACAATAGACTGTATACAACACATTATTTTTTTGAATCGTATTAGACCACAACATAATTGGTTTAACTTTTCATGGTACTGTTAATATTATTAATATCGAACTATCAGATACTCAGTTACACAAGATGTCCTTTTTTAAATTATAGTTTTAAGACTAATTAACCAATTGGCCTAAAAAGAATCTCACATCGACAAATAAATATACATTTTTCAAATATATAAGTATCTACCACTCAGTTTCCATAATATAGCCGTAATTAATATTTAAAGTCGAGCGCTTGTACGATTTGAGTCATAATTAGCGTATAGCAAAATACTTTACTACTATAATACGGGAAACTCTGAAAAATTTTGGGTGACGACACATCAACGCCCTCTTTAGCGGTAAGAGTTGATAACTAAACCGTTCTTGCTAGTGTTTACATTATTGTCTCTGACGGTTTTTGGTCTTTAAATCGATTTTATACTTTGAAATGACAAAACGCGAGAATCGCATGTACCCCCGTTTGTCTATAATAACGTAAAGTGTTTGAATTTGCCATAATGTGCTTGTTAGTTATCACCTCAAACCAATAGATGGTGCTGCAATCGCTGTCGCCCTGAAATACTATGCTAAACACAGAAGTTTCCCGTATTATAGTAGTAAAGTATTTATAGTTTGCTAGTCAACTAGATTCTGATGTATTTCCCCTTAAATCTCATCTCATCATATTTTATACAGTTATAATCGTATTGTGAAAGAACGCAACCCTAAAATCTTCTCTTTTTCCCAGTTTCTTGAATATTCACGCATGGCGAGAGGCGTCAAAGATCTTCCCAAAATTTTGATGTATCACTTGTTATATTTATGTTAAATATTATTTGCAATATTGCACTTTATACATTATTATTTCATATTAAAAATATTTGGAGTTAATAAAAATGTCTTTTGTTAACCATGGAAACCTAGATGTCTACAAACAAAATATTTTAATGTATAAAAATAATATTTAGCATAAATATAACAAGTGATACATCAAAATTTACGAAATTTTACTCTTTTCAAAAATCTCCAAAATATATAGGGTGGTCCGTATGAAAAAATTTAGAGTCGTACACAAAAAACCAAACACTATCGCGTAAAAAAGCGCTCTAAGAAAGATTTTGCCAAAATCGCTTATCTTTAATAATAAGAAAGTTATGGAGTATTAAATAAATCGACTAAATTCGAGAAACTCCCCCTAGCGCCCAAACGATTAGAGATACCTACCTGAATTCTGTTTGCGCCACTGCTTTTCTCATTAAAATTGAGCTCCAAACATCTATGTCCATTTTTTTTAATCTCTTAAAATAAAGGTTGTTTCCATAAGAAAGTACAGCTCTACTCAGCAAACAAGATAGTTGGAGAGGAGATGCCGGCGCTAGAGTAGCTTTTAAGGTACAATCCGAAAAAAAATATTTGGGCGCTTAATTTAAATGTGCATTGTTGGATACACATAAATGTATTGTATGCTGCATGAGAAGTCATCAGAAAGACTGATTTTAACAAACAAGAGTAACACAATAAAAGGATTAAGTAATAAAACGCACGCGGAAAATGTCAGCTGTAAACTGTAATAATTTATATTTAGCTGTGAATGTACACCTTAGAATTCTCAAATATGATTGGCCAAATAATTTACCGCGTCAAAAATTTCAAATAAATTATTTTAGTTGACATATTTTCCGACTATCTTGTTTGCTGAGTGGAGCTGTATCCAATTTGGATTACCCGATACACATCACGCAATAATGTAAAATTTTAAGGTGAATCGTGTTTCAAAGACCATAAAAATGGAAAGAAGAGTACGTATTGATCTTGATCTAGAGAAGCTTGGATATTATAGCTGAAAATTTGGAGGTTGATTAGGAATTTCGAAATTAGAACTTGGACGACTTAAATTTGTTTATTTATTGATATAAAAAACGTAAACATTGAGTTCATTTTATTTCAACTTGAAAATAGATTTGAGAAATTAGCCCTATTTAATTACATTTAAAGGAACTCAAAAATTCAGATTTGTCTTCAAACTCATAATCTGAACACCTCGAAACAGTGAAATTAAAATTGAGTTTAATAAACTTTTCAAGATTTTAACACCAAAAAAATAACATTTAACGCTTTCGATTTCTAAAATCAGATTCTGAAATTTCGATTTTGAAAGATTGGATTTTTAAGATTCTTGTAATTTTAATGTTGGAATATTTGGTTTGAAGTTTTAATAAGCTTAAATCCCAACGCTTGAAATTAGAGGCTTACGAGAATGTAGCGAAAAGCATTTGGTAGGGACTGGCTCTCTTCATTGAGGTACTAAATGAACCTTGAGTTTGAGTTATTGAGAATATTGAGCCGCCTCCTTAGATAATTTTCAAAATCATTTAATAATTTAATATTCGCTTTATTCAGGTAGAATAAAGCATCTCACTCAAATTTTAATAAATTTTAATAAATTTGTTTATCTAACAACACCCTCACTAATAATTATTCCCATCTCCCCAAGCTTGATTTATGCTGCGTGCTGTCATTAAAAAAGGAACAAGTTTTATGTAGGGACTTTTATAACATATTCTTATATACAAAATTTCATACATTTGTTGACCACGTTGGTCGGAATTTCAGGACGGGAAATTCTTATTCTGGATTTTAGGTTCATGCTTTCTTAACATTTTTGTGTTGAGAACCAGGTATGATTGTTGCTTTTTGGGTTTTAGTTCATCGTTTCATTTCCTGACCTTTTTCGTTATGGTTCCAACACGATGTCTACTGCTTAGGGACTATCTTCAAACGCATATCGTCTATTGCATAATGTATGATGAGTGTGAAGTTAGGATGTCTACACAATTTTCCATTTGTGGTATTTTGAACAAATTATGATCATTTTTGTGTATAAGATTGTTATTTCTTGAAGGTACGGTCATAAATGGTCGGTATTCTTTTATTGTTCAGAAACGTTATTTATAGTAGTCAAAAATATAAGAGCTAAGTGATACTCATGTTTCTAACAGGAAACCACTATACTAAACCTACTTAGGGATTATGTGATTAAAACTTTGCAACGGTTGCAAGTAAACAATCGATATTTCATCAGTACATTTTTTAATTTTACGCTTAGACTTCAAATTCTAATAAAAATGATTACAGAGCTCTAAACTGCAGACATCTAAAAAGAGAGCAAAAGTTGCACGCGACGCGATTTACAAGCTAGTAGTCGTGTATGCGGCACGTATATTATACAATTTCACCAAAACAAATCATTAAAACATTTAATAATCCCTGTCTGTTGCTCCAAATTATTACGTTTGTATCAAAGATTTTAGCAACATGCATATAACAACTCGCCAAAACCACTATTATTATTTATTAACGTACTTAATACCTATTTTTTTTCATGTTAAGAATTGTCTTCTAGCAAAAATAAAACAGCAATAAGGCTTCTTTGCACACACTATAGGACAGGTAACAGATTTAATTATGCAATAATGTAATGCAATTTTATAAAATTGGATTATAAGGAAATCAAATCCTAACGTATAAGATTTCTTGAGACTATCGATTAAATTGAACCCAAATAAATGCATTTCTTGTTCAATTACAAAGACGACAATGCACGTTTGTCGTTTTAAACCACCAAAATCGTCCAGCTAAAAGCTTCCTCTCAAGGCACTATTTAAACAAAAGATTTCACTTGGTATTTCAAAAATAAATATACTACCAATAAAGGTATTTGATTTAAGTAACCCCTTGTATATGTGGCGGCGATTTGATAACAAATTCAATTCACACGTTTCATTAAAAAGTTAGAGGAGTGAGTGAGAGAGAATGAACGTCGATGATATGGACCGTTGTCAACTGAAGGAGTACCTGTATTCGGTTTTTGTTGTATTAACTTAGGACAAGTGTAAGCGTAGACACCTCTTTAAGCTAATTTTGCCCTTTTGGCGGGGTACTATAAAGGGCGACCAATGTAGAATTTTCAACACGCGAGTGAATAAATATTTGGATCTTCTATTCTAAACTTGGTCAGTTTTAAAATTTGAAATGTTTTTTCAGTTCTAAGACGAGGTCAATGAAAAGAAAGGAGTATTCAATTATTTTATTTTGTTAGTGTTCATTTTTGGCCTGATGTTACCTACTAAACCGTAATCACATTGCAAAATAAGGCAAACATTCGACCGGCGAATATAAATTGAGCCATTATCTGGCAACGGCAACATAAACAAGATTGCGGTGATAGTAATATTTATACAACCATTTTTAATTTTTGAGTAACATTTAATTACTGTATTGATTAAATTGGTCAACAACGCATTGACTGTTGTGTGGGACCTGGACCATAATGATTCACGGTTTGAAAGATAGAGCGTTGTTCGATCTCGTAATCCAGATGAGGATACTGCTAGGGGAGCGGCTCTAATAGTAGCCGGACTCGCTTATATGGATTTTCTCCGTTGAGCAAGTGCGCTATAAAAATGTGGTACGCTGTCTTTACAAGATGGTGATTTGATCAAGCTCTTATTCGAATGTGCTTGTTTGGTTTAGAGTGCCCAACTGTGCAGAAAGGTAGCCTTGTGCTGAGCTTGGATGCCTTGAGTTATTAGGTACTGTAAGTGGAAGAGATGGTTCTGGACCACAAAACACTTGTTTAACGCTTAACGCGTGTCAACGCTCCATGTCTTTAAGGATTATAAGTTAAAGGAAAGATTGGTAAAAATAGGATCACGATGTGAACTAGAGCAACATTCAGTTTATCCTCCTTCGCTCATGAAAATGAAGTTACCAAAGCAAACTGTTGATAATAATTAATTGTTCGTTTATTAAAAATATTCCTTACATTTATAGACTTAAAAGTCACTTCTGAGAACAGATTTTTCACCCAAAAGATGGAACACATTAAGAGTTTGCCACAGTCGACTTTTCCAACGGTCTCATAATTTTGGTAACTCTTGTAGCTATCACTAAACGCGTTGGGTCTATCAATGAATATATTTTAGTGGAATTAGATGTTATTTACGCATTTTGATAAAGAGTAATAGTTAGTGGCGAGATGCATTTCCATATTAATGCATTGTCCGAGCTGGCGGCTGGAAAACTATCAGAGAATTCTTGAAAATCGGATTCACATTCTAAGAATTACAGTTTGGTGGGACTTTTGGTTCGGTGAGATCGTAAGGCCATCAAGTCAGCAATGTGGTTGTCGTATAGCTAGACAAATAATGACTTTACTTGTAAAGACGATTGGGAGCAAATTGACCTTCCACTATGATTTCTTTTTGTAAATAACTCTTAAGGCTGCTAAGGAAAGCTCTGTAAATTCATATTGCTAAAATAGCCATTTTGGTTGTAATCATCTAATAAAAAAAAACTATGCGTAAGACAAATTCTATGTAGTATAGTGATCAATTGATGTAAACCTTCTGGTTTCATATTAAATGTTGGTCGAAAGTTTCGTAAAAGTAGTAGCTCTCCTTTGGAATTTTTGACCAATATTGTCACTTAAATATTTAATTTGAATACCACATAGAATTTGTCCTTTTTATAAGATGATTACGTCCAAAATGTCCATTTTAGCAATATGAAATGCAAAGCTCTCCTTAGCAGCCTTAAGTAGAATGTGTATGCCAAAAAAGCTGAATTCAAGTGCTCAACGGAACAATGAAATATGGCGTATTAACTGAACTGTTTATTTCGAAAAAATAATGGATTTGAAGTTTTCTTTGAAGTTTGATATGAATGTTCTTGCAGAGTGATACTTTTACTTACAATGAATTCAATGTCATGGATCACATTCACGAAACTCTTTGTCACCAATATTTTTAGAGAAATCTCCGAAACAACCTGAAACTTTTCCCAAAGAATAATGTTTGCCTGTCTTTTTATAAATCATGTCTAAAACGTTGTCAATCTTGTAGAAAGTTAGGTAGCTCGTTCTTTGATTTATTAATGCTTCAATCTTTATAACAGCTCTGTTTCACGTTGCATTTAACATGCAACTTCAGATTTTTTGCTTTTTCTGTTTTAACGACTGAAGGCAATAGGAATCAGTTCCACTAATATTTTGGAGGATGTAAGTCGCCTCAGCGTCCACCATATGCGTATTGCTTACGCCTAAATTTCTTTGTAGTCTAGTTTATAATTTTACGCTCGTTGAAGATTTGAACAACCAACGTTGGTGGATGGTATTAAATCGTTAGATCTCTGATTGTGACTGCACATTTTCAAATTTTTTTTTCAAACAATTTTATTTGGAAAGCGGAACTCCCAAAGTTACTCATAAAAATATTAACGACCCTTAAACAGATTATTAGAAAAGAAAGGGCGTATTTTACGTAGAAAAGCACTAATCGCTATTTAGGAGATGCTTTTTGTTTGAAATCTATTATTTAGATAAACATAATAATATGTAAATGAAGATATTTTTAGTTTGAACATTATCTTAAACATTATAATTGCTTTTTAATATGATGAATCATACACAAGATTATTCATTCCAAAGTAGAAAATTCCATTGTAATTTAAACGTATAACAAAACACTTACATAAAATATTGTAGTTAATTGAGTATGTTGCAATAGATTTTATTATGTTAGGTAGGTATCTAGTTATTAATGTGCCCCTAGGCGAAGTACGCAACTCATACAAAACTATACCCCTTTTTGTTATTTTTCATGCCCCTCTTCACTAGTTAAACTTTTTTTTATTAACTGCACTAGTGAAAACAGAGAGGTAATAATTCAGAGAAAAATATCATCTATTTAAAGTGCATAGGTACCTCCCACGATTTTCCATGCAACATTTTCTTTTCCTCAACATTTTCAAAACCACTTTAGCTTTACAACTTCGAGTATTCTACACTAATAACAGTTGGGGATGAAAACTTTCAAAAGTAAAATTATTTTTTTAGGGCGAGTTACACCACTGCCAGGTAAACCTACATTACCTTATTTCTTACTAATTTTAATATGATGATACTATCCTATTAATATTACAAGTTTTCAATTTAAAGGAAAATAATCGTAACCCCTTACAGCAATTAGGGTTATTATTCTAGGATATTCCAACTGCTACTGAAACATTTCGTTTGACGCGTGGAAGATTGAAAATAGTAACATTTCTTGAAATTTGTCATCACACAAATTATTCAGTAACATCGTACTTTCAAAAAACGAATACTAATTGTAAGTATTTAATATCCATCCACACGTTCTACGCTCAGATTCTTTTATTCAATTAATGTCAAGCATTTTGTTTATATAACGCTCACAAATGTTTGTGTGAAAACTAGAAAAAATGTTGAAGAGAGCTGCGGAATGTATTTTGGACTTATTGAAAAGGGCCACGAAGAAGGCAAAATGAAAATAGGGTACCTACTTAAACGCTTGGTTAGTTTTTCTCTTATATTATTTGGAGAATTGATATCAGGTAAGCGTAAGTAGGTGTGTACCGATATTATCCGGAGTCCCGCAAGGCTCTATACTCGGACCAACCCTGTTTGTGTTATTTAGGAACTCCCAGCGTATATTTCATATGGATTAGACCCAGAAGAGATGTTGGTGACCTGCTATGCCGACGATACCAACTTTTTAATTAAATCGCCTACCCTACCGGAAGTATTAGGAAATTAGTATTTGATAAATTTTGCTCTTGGTGCTCATTCCACAACTTAGTAGTCAATCATGATAAAACGAATGTCATTCATTTCCGTCGCGCAAGGGGAGCCCCTTGGCGACACTTTCTATTCTGGGAATTACATGTTCAAATTCAATAAAAATATTAGGACTAGTGTTTGACATGCATCTTCGCTGGTCATATCACATATACTCGGAAGCGGAATGTGTTGTTAACGGTTTATAATTTGCATTTCCATTCGCATGTCAGGCACAACACAATCAATCGGGGTAGGTAGCTGTAGTAGTGTAGTGAGGATTTTTCCCCTACGTATAATTTGTAACCTTAACAATAAACCGTCTGGTTGATTGGCATGAAAAGCAATATTATATTTCCAAGAAACTATATATTATTTACTCATTAATATGAACCGATTAGAGTACATGAAGAGAACAAGAATACATGAACTTCGTTAGCTATATTAATATTTAAAAAGTTCACGAATATAATTTTTGGTGCTCCGGCTTTTGCACCATCGGACTACAGCTTACATTATTGACATTAACCCTAAAATTCTTTAGTTTCAATGCAAGCAGGCCAAATCCTCTTCATAATTTTCTTAAAAATGTTATTCTTCGCTGGAAAATGTACTTTCTTTTTTACCACTCTTGCCAATTTGGCTCTCTCCTTTTCTTACTTCATCATTCTTCTTCCTTTTTTATCTCTATTTCAGGCGTTAAAATTATTGTACATGTTTTTCCTTTTTTCCTAGGTTCTCTTATTTGTAATTGTAATTAAGAAACCTTGGTTACTGGAAATATACATATTTTTCCTGGAAAATATGAACGCTGGAGTTATGAATGATCCCGCAGCATTCATGGCACAAACCGTGGTGTAGTGTTAACTTCTTTCTGTAGTAGTCAAAACCCCAATTTGGTTTCGACGTTTCTTTGAAAATATTTTGTTAGGATTAGTCTGAACCGTGAATAACCCAGTCATGTCCATGTTAAAAGTATTTTCTGGGCGCTTCATAAAGGTTTGTGCACGCGTTCAACTTTTTTAGAAAATGTTAGGCGACGTTCCTCCAAGATTCTCTGTCTGGTCACCCATGCTTGTCTTAATAATACAACAGAAAGTATTTGCAGGAACAGAAAAGGTTCAGAAGAAAGCTTCCATCGCATTTTCCTTTCTTCTATGCTTTTCAACGCATTGCACATATTTTCTTCCTCCCTTGAATGGTTAGGCGATTTTCCACTTACTTTGGACATTCTTCTATCAGCACGAATCGTATAGAATACATAATATTTTTGTAGTACATTAGCACAAAATAATAATTTTATTCTGTGACATTAGCTTGATATGATGCACCAAAACCAACTCAAGTCTCTTCCCATAAAGGCAGTATAAAAACCTTATAAACCTAGTGAGATTTGTCTATGAAGTTCAAGGAGTTTTCTTTTCGCAATGCAACCGCAAAAATTGTTACAAAACAGAAAACAATAATATTGTGTGTTGGTCACCGAACGTTTTCTATCCGAAGAGTATATACGATACTTTTAAATACCAAAATTTGGAAAATGTCAATATAGTCTGATTTATGAGAAGATGCGTGCACGTCATAGGCATTTTTCTTAGTTACCATTGTTATTATATTGTTGACAACAATTGTAACTATACAAAATGCCTATGACTGCACGCATCTTCACGTCATAGGCATTTTTCTTAGTTACCATTGTTATTATATTGTTGACAACAATTGTAACTATACAAAATGCCTATGACTGCACGCATCTTCTCATAAATCAGACTATAGCTGTAAAATGAGGTGACTGCATAACTCCCTGGCATGCTGTAAATCAAATTTCGAATGTGGACTGAACTAACCAGCATTGGCAACTGTGCCATATATTTGGATTTGTTCACGGCCATTAATAAACGAAACAATCTATTATTCGGGATTTCTAGGAGACTAAAAGGACGCGATGTGTTTTTATGTATAAAAATTAAGGTGTCGTCAATTCAAAATCTATTAGAAGACAATGTGTATGAGTCATTCACAGCACGATAACCTTTTATGCACTCACTTTTGCATTGTACATGAGATCATTCAACAATTTATACAGTTATTAAAGTATAAATTAAGCTCATCTTAAAATACGAGCGGCGGAAATTTTCATTTTACACTTCTGTCAATCAAAAATGCAAAACCTTTTACCTGTAGGTACCTTTAGAAAGTTATTAAGTACTTACGCTTTATTAGCCGACAATTTTTGAATATAAATTCTTGGAAATCTTTTATCTTGTACCTGTAACAAATCTACTTAAATATTAAGTATAGTTAAATCGTGTCCAAGGAGACCTTTTCGCAGGTACTTGGTTATTGTCCATTTAGAAGAGATCCTTTACCTATCTATATTATCTCACCTTATAACTTAAGTTACCTGCTTAAATATAGGTACCGTTATGCCTTTAGATAAACAGAGGAAAATTTCAGAAACGAAGATATTCGTATCCAAATAAAGGGAAGTTCTAAAAATAATTCATTAAGAGTATCGATGTAATAAATTAACTTCATAGTCAAGTGATCTCTTAGGGTAAAGCAGCTATTGAAATCAAAGGAACGAGAGTGGTGTAGGTATCGGCTGTTGGCGCCTCTTGAATGCAAAAAAACACACCAGGAAGTGCAAAATACCGCCAACGATAATATTTTTTTCTTTTTCTCATTTCTATTCGATTACGTGATATCTAAAAAGGATAGCATGTAGTTCGGTATGTTTTTGAATAAATGAAAATGTGCTGTGAAATGCCCATTTTTAAATTCTTGGAATTAGGGTTGTTAGAGTTAGGGGCGTAAATATAGTAGCTGCATGATTTGCTGTATATTTCTGGAGTTTTATTTTTGTACGTAAAGTTTTACGACTTAAAATGCTTAATTTATAAATTTTATGGTGGCTTAACGTGTTACATACAGATAAAAAATAATTATTACAACATATTTTAATTAATAGAATCTCATGACTCACATTTAGAGGGCCATTTGTATATTAAATTTACTCCTATTGAAGACATTATGTAAATGAATTGAACGACAGGTTTTACAGGTTGTGTTAGGGTACCTACTTCATGTCAAAAGCTGTTAAATGACTCGAAATGTGAAGTACTTAGTTTTCAAAATGAAGAAGTTTGTTTAATGAGATATTAATTCAACATAATTTCATTCAAATTGGGAACCTCTGTTTCGTTTTGTTTACGATTTAGTTACCGAATTTCGGATCTGTGTTTGAGGGTTGGGCTAGGTTAGGGTAACATGTGGTGCGCACGAGGCTTGGTTTATACAAATACTTGGGTCTCGCAAGATGTAACCCCCCCATAGTTTATTATTCTTATACACTAAGTTTTATATTCTGCAAAATGGTGATATTTAGTTATTTTTAGGGTTATTTGGTGTCATTTAACATTTACTATTCAGGTGTAGCACTATATTTGTGAGCTTTTGTTCAATCAATGATGATTCAGGTTGGGGATTAAAGAAATATAATTAGAAAATTTTTGTTTCCTCTGTAATCAATGTAAGCTTCTGGAATTTGTTTAGATTTTAAAATAATTCACAGATCTTAATTTTGAGTCCATTACATGACTAAGGGTGGCAGCAACAAATAGAAAAGTGTAAAGTAAAACGTTGCCTGGTGAAACCGGGTAGAGATACCTTTATGATACGTTCTTAAAGGCGTCATCAATACGATATTCTCGAAAGAAATAGCAACTTGTGTAGAATAATCCCATTTAAGACAATGTACCTATCAATTTTAGATACATTTTAAGTTTTTCGATTTCGACAACAATTTCGACATGAAAAATGTCTAAGAGTATACATTGCCTGCATGAGTACGCATCTAGTGTTTTAACAAACACTGCATCCAATTCTTCCTCACAACCCGGACAATAAATTACTTGTTGGTAGGTTTTTCTCCTTTCAGTATCAAAGTAGATCATGGTGTGTTCACACTTATTGTATTCGTTTTTTGTAGTTTTTTCATCCTTAGTATCCGTATCCCGCTTTTTACTTTTTCTTTTATACCAACTCACTCTTATCGAAAGCGATTTAATATGGTGGTAGTGATTATGCTTCTTTGCATTTTCTAAATACGGAAACTTTTATAACGTTATTTACTACACCGATTCTCAAAACGTTTAGATTAGGTACCATTGAGCGACTATTTAGCGTAAAATAACAGAACTCATTTTGAAATCAGTATTTTCAAATGACATACTTTATATGATAAGAGGTTCAATGAAACGGGAAGGACAATTGACTGTGACACGATTTCAATAATTGCTTATTTAGCATATCACGAAATACATCAAACCGGTCATACCTTGAGTTACCATAAAAATTGGAACTGGAAACATTTTTGTTTTAGTTTTTAAAGTAGGATACAAAGGGTACGTTTTCAGCACATTTTAAAGATATCAGTAATGGTTTTTTTTATATTTTTGAAAATGTAACTAATATGAGCGTCAAAATACCCAATATTCATGTACTTCCCCCCGGGACCCCCTGGAATTTCATAAATCGCGTAAATCCATCTTAGAAAAAGCTCACAATATAACCACTTTTGGAATATGTTCTATTCCATCGGTAACTCTGCATAGCCTATTGATTTACCAATTTAAAAATAGGCAAAAATTTTCAAGTATTCCAATTTCTACTTGAAAAAATGTACGCCCCCTCCCCCCTAACAAATTTTCTCCCGGCGCTCTTGGTGCCATTAAGAAAATTGGGCTGATCTCGCCTTTCGACAGTACGTATATTAATTTTGTGGAGTGTGTTGTCCTTGTTGAGATTACCTCTTTTATGAGTGTGAATGCGATAAAATATTTGATTCCAATTTTTGGGATAACCTTTCCAGGTGTGGTATTTGAGGGTTTTGAGGGGAACGTACAGCCAAGTGATGAATAGTTCGTGATGCTTGTCTTGGATAGACGTTACCTCGAGGTTTCCAAAAATAGATTATAGTTTCAATAACGCTGGTTGAGTAATATTCTTAAAGGAAACCAATTAGTTAAACCTTTCCGTCGTTGAATCAAAACACATAACAGACCTTTTTGAAAATTGGCCCGAATTAACGCATTCTTCAGTATAAATAACCATAGACGCAATAGTTGCAATTTACTCTTGCCATGCAATTTCTGCCAACCCGGTTAACACATCGAACTAAGTTAAGCATTAAGTGCATTAAACGAACAATTACTCACACCCCCTTTAAAACCCACTCTAAACTAAACTAAACTAAACTTTTATAATCTGTAGAATTGGAGCTTTTGAGAAAATAAGCTTTTCATTATTGTGAAGCTTAAACAGGAATAATTGAGTCCAAATTATTATGTATGTAACTAACGGTTGTTATTAAATTCAATTCACTAAAATTGTTGATTTTTGGGAAACCATGTGCTCTATTATAATCTGTAAACTTTGCTATTGCACCACTGAACCGATCATTTAGAAAAATTAGCACTGATCCATATTTATCCTTCTTTCTCTGCTATGTCTAAGAACTATAGCGAGAAAAGATAAGAGTTTAGGTTAGAGATCATAAAAGAATTGGACATTCAGAAAAATTGCAAAAAGTCACTGAAAAATTCGAGAATGAATAATAGTGAAAGGGCACAAATCTAACAGAACTATCAATTAAGAAATTATGTAGGTGAAATTTTCCAAAAGAAGAATTGAAGCACGGTCATTAAATGCCTTGCTATTTCAAAAAAGAATCGAATTTTTTGCTTGTAGTTATCGAAAGACGTGAAAACAAAAACAATTTTGCATAGGCCTTGTTACAACTTGATTTGTACGTTCGAAGAAATTAAAAGAATAGTGCAGATCCAGAACAAAGTACAGATCTCTTTAGTAAATGCTTCCTCCATCAAGAACGTAACTTATACGGAAAAGGGTCTGGTCCACCGACTTCTCGAAGATTACGAGAGAACTTTCGAGTTGTCTTAGAAAGCCAAAGTAACCACATGCCTTGAAGTGAAGGTCAGATCCAAAAAACAATACAAAGAGTCGATAGAAAGGTCAAAGGTATACATTTTTCTCAGACAAGTCTTGCTTTTTTCGGCACCTTTTTAACAAAATTAACACCTTTCAAAGATTTTACGTTTACCTTTTTCGGTATGAAAACTTAGCTTCATTATTGAAAAAACTACGGTTGCGGTCACCATTATACCTATGTAACATGAGAGAACAACCTGCAGATAATTACCTTTACCTAGGCCCTACATCGTAACCACCAAAATTAGGAACCTAATCATTTAAACACTTTTAACTTTTTACTAGACATCCTCATAATTCAATTTCACCTACATATGACAAATCTACTTAAATTTAACGTATTATACACAGCATAAGTGCTACTTAAACATGTACACAAACCAGAAAACTCTTTATCTCTCTAAATCATTTACGAATAGAGCATCATTTTTTTGTCGAAATTAACTTTTAAAATGTAGGACAGAGTGAATGACGCCAAAATGGTGTCATATAATGGTCTGTATACAACTTTAGGTTGTGTTTATGTTTAAAACTCGAACAGGACCACCCTTCATCATAAGTCAGCGGTACCAAAACAATTTCTCATTACTATTGTAAATTAGTTCGATTGCGTGTAACTTCTGGCGTCTTTCCGTTGTAATAAAACTTTTATAAAGAAATTTTCTCCATAAAACCACTTCCTTTGTACTTTTATTCTAATCGCTGAATATCAAATCTAAGAAGGTGTTTTAAAATGCAAATGTCGGCTCTAAAAGACATTTTATAGTTTTTTAATCCGTTTAGCATATATATACGCATATATAATAAAAACTGTGAGTTGGCTGCAATGTTTTTTGGTGTGCGTGGGTTAATATTGTGACGTCACTTCCGACCTACCCTAACCATTCGTAAAGCACGTGACCTGTTAAAAATATCCACTATATCCTTAACATTTAAACGACGTTCAAACTTCCTTAAATTACTTAATTGATTAAAGGATTCTTTTTTTAATGTTGCAGTCACACAATGAAGAGGAAATGAGCGAAGGCGAGGCTGATTCGGCCCGTGAGCATGAAGATGCTGATAGTTGTGACGAAATTAGAAGACACGCAGGTCTTATTACCGATCACGAAGATGTCCTTGCCAAACTGAAAATGCAAGTGCGGGACATCAAGGTACAGGTAAATCACTTTAGCTAAAATTTGACAAATTACATTATGGCATGCGAACATGCATGATGGGCATTATCAAGGTACTGCGGTAATTAAATTTAATAGGATATGCGATAATAATTAAAATATTAACGTAGGTTTAGATGAAGTGCTTTAATTCCAACCGTGTTGTTAATTAATTGTATTATTAATGTGACCATTTATCACATGTCATACTTGTTGCGCTCTTAGCAATTCCTTCACGGAAAATTGTCCCACTTAAAACGAAAATTATAAACAGACCTAAAGTGCGCGAACTCAACTAATATAACTTTTAATGCTTTTTGAAAGCTTAAAATCGGCAAAAAGGGCAACTCTTGAGAGAAAATCGAAAAGAAAAAAGATAATTTTCTAAATTCTACACCTGTAAATATGCTCTCTAATGGGAGAATCTGTCATGAAAAAATTGCCAATATCGACAGTGAATTTTCTATAAAAGAACCTTTCGAACTTCAGAGTGAAGTGGATTTTTGAATACTGGCATTGCGATCAAAAACTGTTGTAACTTGATCGATGCAAATCCAAGAAGTGGAACTTATTTTAAGAACACGTTAAGATTTTAAACTATTTTAAAAACAAAATCGCAGCATCGTTTTATTTGTCAACTTATTGTTTGTCATTGCGCAGTAATCAATTGTTAGGAAAAAAAAACGATTAAAGATCTGTTCCCTATGAACACCATCTAATAGAAACCGAATGAACGTTTAGATTTGTCTCTCGTATAGCGTATAGCCCGATCACGGAAGGTGCACCTAGGTACAAAAAGTGTACCTTGTAGAGCATAAATATCTAAAAAATTGATTTTTGCCTAACTTTGATCTGACAATAACAGTAGGTACCTAATTAACGAAGCAAAAAGGCCTAAAGGCCAAGAAAATGGGAATTATGATTCTGTTAGGCAAAACTTTACTTTACGATTGACAGTGTAAAAATTACAATTTACGGCTCCCTGCTGTTATAAGAATATTAATTTGTTCAACATATTCTCTGGATAGAAGAGGAATTCTTTTCAGTCGCAGGATAAGTTTTTTTGATTCTGACACATCTTTACAATTAAATCCTTATTGGTTTTAATTCCACATTATTGCATTTTGGTATAGATGATTAGTGGATATTTCTATCAGGTTAACACACCGTTAAAAAACGTGTTTCGGAAACTATTCTGACCTCGCTTATCTATCTCTGTGTTTTTTTGAGAAACCTAATTTTCTAAATGTGAAAATTTTTATTTCTCCTATTCATTAGACAGCAAAAAGTATTTTTTCTTCAGACCAAATTTCCCCCATTAAAGTTATTAAAGAATATACAATAGCTATTTCAAGTGTATATTTTTCCTGACTTTTCGTTAATTCTTTTTTTATTAATCATTAATTATGTCCTAATTATGGTGGCTGTTATACCACAAATATATTTTTCAAACCATAAATTAATGCTTTTCGTTCAGTTGTAAATTTTTATGAAACTTTCCAATAAAATTATTTCATTTTATTTGGAGATTAGCCGAGGGAAGTTGGGCGGTCGCCTATGTGCGCATTTAAACATGAAGGTGCACGAAATTTATACAGGAGTGTCAGTACATACGTCTAAAGTAATTTTAAAAAAACCCAAATATTATGATCCAATTTTTATTCGTTTTCAAGTTGTAGTAGTCTTCAGTGTTTCAGTGCATTGCCAAAGTGATTTAATGTTTGTGTTTGTACGGTTACTTAAACTACGTAGTCACGTTGAAAGTTATTTAATTGACCATTTCATCATAAAGAATCACATAACGGAAGCGCACTAATTTTTTATAAAATGAAGTAAACGGCTAGAGCAAGAGGTTCTTCTAAAGATCAGAATGAAATATTATTAGCGCGAGGCAATATTTGGATGAAACTCTTTCAAAATACTTCTGATCATTCTGATCTTGAGATAATTTTTTCGAACTTTCTGTGAATGTTCGATTTTAACGTGATGCTGTTCAGTATCTTCGTTAAAAGTGCTTGTTTAGGGTGTATCCTGAAAACAGGAATGTAATAATTCAGCTCCTCGAAATCCTAATCCAGTAGGCAGATCTTCTAATTCATCTTCGTACGCCTTTCTTCTTCTTCATCTGTAGTAATCTCGTAAGAACTGGAGCTACAAATTCTAGTTCGAGTTCATCCAAATGTCTTCTCACGGAGTCCGCATTTTTTTTGGACCAATGTATTTTAAACAACGTTAAAAGCCCAACCCAGGGTGATATACGTCCCATTAGTACGAAATGGTTTAATGATACTGCACTGTGGCAGATGGCAGATGTTGATTGACGGCCACGAATAGGGGTGCAAATATGAAGGACAGATTTAGCATGCAGTATAAAAAATGTAGTTCGTTTGTTTATAAAAATTGAAACCTAATAGTGATAAAATGTCACAGCCTCTTGTCTTACTTACGGATGTATTAAACATTCTAAAAAATATTAATGTACATGTGAGCTTTACCAACTCGGCAAATTAAGGGTGGTCCTGAATAACCTTTATTTGATTTACAAAGATGATTGTTTCCTTTTATGTTTGTGTGAAAATTCTAGTTACGACCATTTTAGATTATAATAAATAATGGAATATATGGAATTAACATCGGGTTACTGTTATTTAGTCCGTGAAGTTTAAATTTAAGGCGTTGGGTCCGTGGTCGGGATGGTGTGGAGAGAAGGGAATTTTAAAAACGACAAATTTAGGGTTATGGCATTGAATAAATTTTATTCAATGGTTATGGTAACAAATTTACTGTTTTGGGTGACCAAGACGACAGTGTTATTGTCAACCTGAGGGATTTGGCTATGGTTTGCGATGAGCTCAACAGTAAGTTGTAGAACATTTACAAACCAACTCTGAATATCATTGGTTAAACCAAACAAATTTGGATGAAAAAAGGGAACTTTCAGCGATTACGGTTATTTAATGAGTAATTTACGTGACCGGAATTTCTAGAAAAATCTGCCTCCAAAGAAATTGTTATACTAATCTTGATATTTGTTACAGGAGGATTTCGATAGCAGACACTTAGATTTTCCGATGCCAAATAGAACACCACTAGCCGCAGATTGTTTCCAATTACCCGTACCTTTTCCCTTTCAACATCCTGCCGCTGCATTTTTACCACCGTTAGCACCACAACCTGCGGCACCTTCTTCGGGTAGTTCACATTCATCAGAAGGTAGCGTTTCGTCCCAACAAACATGGTCATTCGAAGAACAGTTCAAACAGGTGCGTCAGGTATGTTCAATAGTTTGTAGTTTACTATATCTATCTTTAAAAAAACATTTCGTTTCCATCTTTAATTCAATTACCATATTTTACTTATCAAATTATACAGGGAGATAATAGTTAACTAAATACATTATTCATATATTCCGTGCAATAATTCATGACTTACAATAAATCAAACCGTGCATTAGGTGCATCATATTAAAATATAATAACACCTACGTTTAACCAATTCACATATTGTCTCGACTGGATTGGGTATGAACCCCAGGAGTTTGTTTATGTCTGATATTAATTCAACGTGACAATGAACTAAGATTATAACTTAGAACTAACGACGACTTTTACGAAAATTATTTTCTAGCTCATAATTACCATACGTGACATTTTCGGTTATATACGTTAGTGCGCTCTAATTTGCAAATTATAGAAGGGTGGAAGATTCTAATTCTGGTATTTGGTAAACCAAAATCGTAAAAGTCTCTCCTTTTTATCCTTTATAATAAATTTTTCTCAACAGGTGTATAAAAAAAGTTGGTTATTGTCCAATGATGCCAAAAGGTATAACCTCAATTCAACTATGTAGCAAACTTAATTTTACGTTCGTAATTTATATTTACTTAGACAGAATTATTTAGATTTATAGGTAGTATATTATAGCAAATTTCATAACAACAGGCTACAATCCCAAGAAAGTCCATTTGTAAAATAAAACAAAATTCAGACGATGCCAGATGTAATCTTCAAATGGAGCTTTAAAAGAAGTTGAGGGTGCAATTTTGTTGTGGACTATTTTAATGTTAAAATTATTGAACATTTACGAGCATCAGAGTTGCACAAATAATTAATGTTTTTATTCTCTCGCGCATGCGTTATTAACTTACTTAAGTAGAATACTTTGAAGGTCCAACTAAATATAAATTATACTATTCGCCGGTTTTATGGCGCATAATTTCATCAGCAAAGGAATTACAGTGCATTTTTTAAATTTATTTAATCGTAAACGTCTGCAGTTTGCATCTTTGTCTCTATTATTAACGAAGATTAAAGTAAAAAGGAACGACCTACCTTTCGCCATTAATTTGTTTCTAAATGTAAAAAATGTATTTCTACGTTTAACTCGGCGTTCTGAGTACGATTATAATTTGGCGTAATATAATTTGAAGTTTTACAGCGCTGCCTTATGATTTATAGTTATTAAAAATTAGTGCTAAATATTTATTTTATTCATTTTAACAATACTAAAAGAAACTTCTTATAACAAATACCTTTTTGTACGGAGAACTTTATTAAATTACCCCCACCTCTTTTACCCACGTTTCTTTTATTTTTGCCGCTTTTAATCTCGAACGCTTCTGATACCTTGATCTTACCCGTCTAACCATAAAGGTTTAAAAAAAAATATTTCATCGCATTAACACGAAAAGATGTAGACTACAGAACAAAGTCTGCAAGAAAGTCGAATTTTGAACTGCGTCCATAATCTATAGATTCTCATGATTTAAAAGAAGCACAGATGATAAATATTCACTTTACCTCGTTGCATTTAAAGGATGATGTTTATTAGCTCCATTAACGAACTCTACTGGGTAGTTTAATGTTTAAAATTTGATTTTCATGTTCTTTCTCCACCAAATATTGCACAAAATACTTTTTTTAAGAGTCTGTTTCGATCACTTCAATTTATTACAGCCCTAATTCAAAACAATCCTAGCCGTTGAATATCAAGTTCTTCATTGATATTTTATCTTATCAACTGTTGCTGCTGCAATTCCTAACCTAACTTGCTAGTTTAGGATTTGCTGAATGGACGTTTTGGCCAAAATTTTTCGAATATCCCGCTCCTCTTCATTACTTTATTATTATTTTTTTAATTTTTAAAGCAGCCTCCTTTTTAAATACTGTTTCTTTGCTGATTTTGAACTGTGTTTGGCATAAACATGGACTCATGGCGGAAAATAATTAAGGGTTAAAAAAGGGTTACTTATACCACATCATTGCAAATCACAATACTCATATATTAATACAATTTAAAATTCCAAACCTTTATTCTTCAACCCTTAGTACTAATACTACGTATCCACTGAGTCAATTATTGGTTGAAACTTATTCAATCCAACAATCCTCCTTATTCTTCAAGTACATAATATCTTAAATAAATACATAATGCAAATAAATATTAAATTAGCAATTTTTTTTATAGAACAAATCCCTCTTTACATTCATTAGTAATAAGGATGCCTGTAAATCCAGAATCATATTTGGTGTAAGCTTAGCTTTTACTAATTTGACATGACAAATGTGAACCTCGCCATTGGCTTCTTCGTACGGCATTAGCTTTTTGAGAAAATCTAATTCTATTATTAGCTGGAGTGTCATTGAAAACTGATTGTTCAGTATGTATTTTGCACTTTTCATATAGTTTCTTACGCCATATCATATTTTGCGTTTACCTACATTTGACTTAGTTAAAGTTCCGTACTTTTGAACATTGTCTTCCTTTACAAGTAGATCGACCCGGAGATGTTATTGAAAAAGACATAAAATTACAATAGTCAGTGATTTATAGTCTACTTATAGATAAACTGTCTAATGTTTGCTTCACCGCTTCGTAACCCTACTTTTTTTCAAACGTCTAACTTGTTATGAGAGGAGCGATTTCGTCCTTTTTTCTTTCACTATTATTCTCCTGTAAGAATTTATTAAAAAGGAAGCGAGCTCTTGAACTGAACCAAACAAGTCTTCTGCTTGGAGGCAGTTCACTGTATAATAGACAAACACTCCGTAGAAAATACCTACTGACCAACATGTCCGCCACTGTTTGATAAATATTGTACTCCAAAATATGGAGTTGTAATTCTTTTAATAAAGGTCAGTTTATTTTGCAGCTCATCTGATACAATACCTTCTAATAGATTTTGAGATTAACCGAAGATTTAAATTATTTTCTTTTGTTTCCAAAACTTGAGCAGCTTACTTTAAAATGTTTATTTGATAGCAATGGATTTCTCTAAATTTGGGAGTCGTTATTTAAGCAAGTAAGAACATGTTCAACAGTAGGGGGGTTTCAGAGCGCTAAGATAATTGAATCAATGCAATGCTCTATGTAGATTGATGGAATCTATGTATCATTTATTAAACAGTGAGATTCAAGAGTGTAATGTGGTTTTTCCATTTTCTTCCCGTCGTCTACCTCACTTATATCTTGTACCTGCCATCTATTACGATAAGAATTTGTACAACCAAGTAGTAAAATTACATAACCAGTTTTACTGGTCGCTCTTTTACCGTGAGCATACATCTGGTGAAGTGTTTAGGGATTTTGTTTACAGGAATACTATTTGCATTTTAAAGTTTTCGACTTGGTGGTTAAGAATTCGTTTTCTGCTACAATTGTGCATCGTCTGTTTAGCATACAATTTTACCTCTTATTGCAGTGGTGCAAACATGGATAATTATTGGTTGGATAATGATGTTAAATACCGCTGGGCTCATTGAGTTCCCTTGCCATATTCGTCCAGGAGTTGTTTAGTCGCTTACTTATAATTACAGTGTTGGGTGAAATAGTTGCTCTATATAGTACCCTTCAGATCGTATCTTTTATTTCAGATGTATAACTATCAAATTTAAATTTGAGTTCTTTAATATACAGATGGGATGGGGTTCGTTGTTTTGGACCACCAACATATGTTGGCCAGGTCTTGTAGTGTACATTGGTTCTATGATTGTTGTTGTGTTAATATCAAGAATACAATACCATACATTATTAAGCTTTATTAGAAATATTGACTTATACAAACACCTCTGATCTTGAAAATCTTCCTGAAAAATAAGAAAATTAGTAATTGACTTACGAACAAGAGAAAGTTGTAAAGATGACAAAGCTTACGCATAAGCAGAGCTTATTGCTTGTATGTATTTTCAAAATATTCCAATCACAAAAAACTACGTTTATGTGTCCTATTTTTACATATATATTCAACCACATAATTCCCATGTAATAAAATCTTTTGTTATCCCAAGTTGGCGGTATCGTATTTAAAGTTTTTAGCTTATTTACATGGTCGGTACAGATCAAAGCGTATTAGTAGCTGTTAATTCAATATCAAAGGAACTATCAATGAATTAACATTTTACTACAGGATACAGTTGGAAGCCATCTCTTTTTTACTTTGATTTAATTCTTCAATAATATTTTTCTATATTTTTTTATAAAAAGAGTTTTGCAAAGTGCTTTCCTTTTAACATTATTCAGCTCTTTAACCTTCTAAAAATAAGTTATTTTTATTTATGTATGTATGAAATGGAAGGGAAGATTTTTAAATTTACTAAATGGTAACATTTAAAATGCCATACCGAAAATATATTTATATGTATTAAAAGGAAACGTTAAAGATATTTAAAAGCAAAGAGAAGTTCTAAACGTATTTTTGGAAACTTGAAGGGGAATTTCAAATACGCAAAATCGATTTCTGGAGACATGTGTCTTATTAATGTAACGATTTAGACGACTAAGACGGATTTAGAACGATTTTAGGGTTGTATCTTTAACTATTGGAAAAGTATTTCTAACATGTGGATACAATAATAATTTAGATGAAGGCTAGGGGTTAAAACTACGTGTGCCTTAAAAAATTTATCGGTACCTAATGACGTTTTGAAATGGACACATTTTAATGTCATCAGGAGTTTACATTCGCACCAGATAATTACGAGTATTTAAGCCAAGTCACTTTTCACGCTCCTTATACCGCGGAAAAGCAATCCAAATTATTCCTTTGTTGACACGTTATGAGCTATCGGAAATTAAAGCTAAGAAAGAAGTTTTTTTTGACAGCAAGGGTTGAATTATTTAAGAAATGTTCCACACTTTGCGGGAATTGTAGTGTTATAATGCGAAAACGCTAAGAAATACTGTAGTTGATGAACTGTTTCCAATTTTACTCACTTTCAACATACGATTAACTCCTGTTAACACGTGAAATCTAATCAATGAATGGACACTTAAAACGGAGTCTGTTGATATTCAAACGGGTTTTAGATGTTGATGAATAATTGGATGAGGTTCGTCGTCTACAGATTGACAACCACCTAAAAACTTACGCAACGATAATATAGTATTGGATGCGATTGCTTTTTGAACCATTCTAAATGATTCTGAAGCGGCAATTTGTTTTTATTTCGAGGTCCTGTTGGTTCTTGTATGCATAGAAGTATGGTGTCCTGTTGCTGAAATTGCTATTCTACAAAAATCTTAAGAAGAGTTCGTTTTTTCTTCTAAGATACCTACCTATAGAATGCAAATGTCATTTCAGGATTTTTGCGGGATTCAGCGTCTTGAGTATGGTTTTTAGACACATTTGTATTTCTAATGCTTAGATACAATCAGTTATATTTGGAAGATGCACTTGCATGCTTTATATTCACATCGTAACACTCGCGCATGAACTTTACAATATAACAAAAACATTTAAATTTAAATTTGTAAAAATGTAAAAATTCCTGATGTTCCCTGGAATGTGTTAAATACAATTGTTCAAAATGAAAAGATGCGAAGGTCTGGTTGCTCTTAAAATAGATGACAATGTGATATGTTGGCTGGATCTTTTCATTTTAACTGCCGTGTGATTCATATTCCTGCAATATTCTATTCTCCGAAAAATCGTTTACTACCATTAATAAACCTGTGCCAAAAAAGCACAATCGTGCTCAATATTTGCAATTTTGAAAACTAGTACCACCCTTTATTAAACTTTTATTTCATCGCACCTTTACGAAAAAGATTTGGACCTCCATACTTTTTTGTACGCCCGCATTTTTCAAAGATAACAATGTTAGCTAATTTATGTAGGTACATTTTATCATCAAACTTTTCGTACCTATTACGTTAGTAAACTGGAAAAATTAAGCTTCATTACATAATAAGTCAAGAAGGCCATGCACTTATGTAGGTTTTCCGTTTTTTATATCATTGTTTTCATAATTTATCCTTTTGCTTCACAACGCTGTTGCATGCTCGCGGTGAACATTATAAAATGTTTTGTAACAATTTAATTATAAATCACGGTAAGACTGATATTGTTCATTTCAAGCATGGACGGAATTGTACAAACGTAAGATGAAATTGTTGTCCCATTGGTTAACAAGGCTAATAATAATTTAGGGGTTGTTTTTGATTCAAAACTTCGTTTTAGAGAACATGTAATTAAACTCATTCAAAAGTCATATGTTGCTCTAAAAGTCTTATATGCTAATCGTCTTTATCTTTCCTTTCAATTAAAAAAAATCTTGTGTGAATCTTTAGTTCCGTCCTGTTTCAAATTACTGTGATTTTATTTACGGTTCTTGTATACATTAAGTACAAAGAACTCGCATCCAAAAAGTTCAAAATTGTTGCCTTCGCCTAATTTATCGAATACGGAAATTTGAACATATCTCCCACAAAACTGATGGAGATCGGGTGGTTGAACATGGAAAAGCGTAGAGCACTAATTTCACTCATCGCCTATTAAGTGGTCGTAGTGTTAATCCAGCTATCAAAGAATAGTGAGATTGCAAGAATGAGCCATACGTGGCCATACGCATAATTCTGAATTTTAACTAAAAGACAATCCTGAAGAGAGCACTTTAAAAACCTAAACATTTTAACGGTTATTAATACGTATATCCTAGAAAGATACGTCTATGCGCACATGAACACGAACAGGTACAATACTATTGATCATCCATACAGTACCAGACACAAAAAATTATTATCTACCTATCATCCCTTACAAATCTTCAATATTCGAGAAAAACTTTTCACATACTAACAGAAAGCTCCCTACCTACACACATTAAAGAAATAACACCCAAGAAAGGGTTTAAAAGAATTACTGGCAGCAAATTGCTTTAATTCACTACATGACTACAGGAATATTTGTTGTTTGTGAACTCATGCAAATAATAACCGTTTTGCAATCTTTATGTACCTTGTGAGAATTATTTTATCGCTTCCGATGCATTCTTTTTGTACATGCATTGTTGATGAAATAAACTATTATTATTATTATTATTAACGAACGCATATTCACGTGTTTCCAAGAACCGTTTTCAGTTTAAACAGTGGAACATATTGAAAGGGATAAAAATGTACAGATTCTGAACGATTAAAAAAGTTTATCATTATTATTCAATAATGATGTTAATATGTTTGTTTTGCAAGCTGTAAAATTTTCCTCCAAAGAGAGATTCTATTATTTTTACTTCTTCCTCGTTGTGTAATAGAAAATGTATTGAGGACTTGTTCCTTTTTTTGTCTTTGTTCCTTTTTTTGACCTTGTTACCAAATAACTTTTGAAAGTATTTTCTTCTCTTGTGGGGAACGGAAATAGATAACAATATGATCCATACTGCGTTTTTTGAGCCATTAGTAAAACTTTATATCATTTTCTTTGACGGTTTTGGTAATCTACGATGCATCGTTTCGATGCTTTGTTCCATAGAATATAATTACATATCTTTTTTAGTAACGAAACGAACAGGAAGTTAACGAAAACGGCTAAAGCATCCGCTCATTATTCATAAACCTCATATTGCACCTTTAATTTCTCTCGAAATATCGTAGAGCGCCCACTATGTCGAAATCGTTAGTTTCCCGAAAATTTTATTTCAAGATCTTGAAACTTTTCCTATGTATTCTCCTTTCCTCTTAATTTTTTTAAGCAAACGAGCATTAACGATCAAATTTCAGTTGTATTTTTGATTTCTATCCTGTAACGAATTCTTTGTAATTAAAAATCAATTCCTTTATTTTCTTGTGATTAGATGCGTAAATTCGGGATTACAATATCCATAAAAGCAAGATCGACCTTAACAGACAAAATTATTAGTTCAAAATTCATGTAAACTCAAATGGTGACGATTATTTTTATAATTTTTGGGATTTTTTCGTAAATTCTGTAACATTCTCTACTGTGAAGGGTTGTGGTAAATCCATATGCATGAGACCTTTAAGTTTAAACTTCATGGTCTTACAATCTACGATTTACAAAGGAGGGAAGCTAAAATTCTACGAAACGGAATTCGTTTACCTTTTGAGCCACACTGGAAGACGGCCTTCCGAATTTGAACTCAATATTTTTCAGAAATTTTAGCGAGAATTGTGTTAAGTACATTTTCCTTTACGTTACATTAAATCAGAAAGCCCTAATCCGTTTTTCGGATGGGAAGGGGTTGTGAGAAAGGCACTCTTGAAAGAGCCCTTCTTTGAATCTTACAAAACTGACATTTTTCATAAATAAGTAAAACTGAATCGTACGATCATGTAATCCTCATAAGAATCTTTAGACAATTGTAATTGAAAACTGTTATTTGCTGTAACCTTTTTCTGTATACGTGCAATCCATCAGAACCAATAAACTTTATTTAACTTTGGATGAAGTCATCCAGCCATCAGTCTAGTTACTACAATAAGCCTTCACGACAGATACTTTCGTATCATTTAGAATATTAAGCGCGAAATTTAAATTTTTACCATTCTCTGCATTAAATACAAATCTGACTCCTTAACATCTTACACCAAAGGGCTGTGATCTCTTGATGTAATCACCTAGAATCTAGATCATTTTTCTGTATAATCAATAGCAATAACATCATATCGTTTGAAAATGTTGCCAATGTAATACTAATAAGGATAGCTTTTTCTAGTAAATGCCTTCCGAAGTTCATGTTATTCAAACTTGAGCCTTGTTAATTAAATGCTTTTCTCTCGTCATATTAAAAGAAAAGTTGCTTGTTATTTTTGCCTTGCACACATTTTGCAATACGGACCGGATATGTTGGGATTACTTTTGGCAATCATTTTGTAGTTAATTTACGATGCACATTCATGTTATATCAACTTGGTTGTCACGTCATTCAGTAATTGTCTACAAGAAAAAACATAGATTTTACATTTGGCAAATTAAGAATTAAATCTGGTATATTTAAAGTCAATATGAATTCCGTAACATCAATCGTTGGCACGCAGCATCCGGTCTCATCTAAGTCGTCATATGTTTGCCAGTTGTGCAGATGCAGAGAGACCAATTCAAAACCGAAAAAAAAAATCTGACGATTGGTCTTTCTTTATATAATTGAAATAACTGAGATTAAAATTACAGTGATGAATAAACGACCATTAAACGCGATGTTATTTATAAATTTGATAATATTTGAAGAATTATTCAGTTTTAATTTAACAACTCATATTGACAGATTTTATATTCATTTAAAGAGAACCAACCGAATTTTTAAGCAATAAAACGGTTTGTTGTTTTTAATCCAATTTTATGTGATGAAATTTTACATAAATACTTTTAGTTGAAACACATTTTTCTGTCTGGCAAACAGATTATTTTTTGAAAAACGACACTAATTAATAAGATGAAATACACTCTTTCCCCATCGATGAAATTAATTGAATTTCGTCTCTTGTTTATAAGCGGAGACACCGCGGATTTTTTAGATGGTGATAAATCGTCTGATTAAACATGTTATTATTCGACGGTCATAAAAGCCTTCCTTAAAACCAGAAAGACGCTAAATATTAAAATATATACCGGGTTAAAGATCAAATTTAGCATTAGAAGAGAATCTTGATCGTGATGCAATCATGTATCTTACCTTTCATATTAATATTGAGTTCATAGGTTGCCAGCCTTTTGTCTCAATCATTCTTGGCAAAGTTGTAATAATTGTTAAAGCTTGCAAAGGGGCTGGAAATACAAAATTAAATGAATGATTTTAGGGTATTGAGGTACGGGAGGCTAAATTTAACCTCTAACCCCTGTCAATGCGTTTGGGATTATGTGATCTAGACAGCTGTGCTACACATTGCCAGCCAACTTGATTAAGTGCAACGCTGTTTCGAATTAGTTACTTGATTATTTTGTTAGTGTATTAATTTGCCGACATAAATTTATATACAAGAAATGTTTTATAAACAAAAATCACTTGCAGGAGATCGCTCGCTCGCTTCCACATTTTGATGAGGAACTACTTACCTTGCCTAATCTAGCGGCGAGCAATAAAAGCAATGTCCGAGGATGCGTGATTAAGGATAATAAGGACACAAAATTGATACGAATTCAATGCAGATAATTCCATTCAAGAACACATGTATTAATCTCACACACATATATACACACACAGGGGAGCTAAATGACTCAATCATGGATATAATGAAGAGGCTCGGGCGATTTCAGGCAAACGCTTCTTAAAGGACTTCAATACTTCTTATCGTCGATAGATTTGTTGCTCTGCCAACTTGATTCACCCATTTATCTCAAAATAGATTTTCTATTTTCTTTAAATTGATTTGTTGTTAAAACCGGTGTATACCGTCATCCGTTTATGTACGGTCGAAAAAATCTCCAAAAACGTTCATAATGAAACCGCAACCGATCGAAAATTTTAGAGCAGGAATTACGCGATATGTTTTATGAACGTTTCGTGAATTAGTCAAATGCAGTTGAAAATGGGACAGTGGTTAGCTCGTAAAAACAGCGGCTGTTCGTACATTCGACTCACTTCAATGCAGTTGACCGGTTCACGGCTGCATTCATATACATTTATGCAGTTTAATAAATTTTATTTCGCGATTTTATTTTGACAGCAAGCTTTGGTTGGTAGTGTTGCTACCTCTTCTAAAAGCCGACAGACTGTTAATTTGTAACTGTTAATACAGTTGCAAAAACTTTGTGAGGAAGCATTCCTTTTGCATTTTTTAGAATAAGCTTTTTATTGTAAAAACCCTTTCGCCAAGAAATACTACATATTTTAAAGCTTAGTTTTCTTCCCCATTTTGTGTTTTCAATACAATACTCATTTTTGGGAATGGAATAATAACATTCAAGTATAAGTGTTGATAAAATCATTGACTAAAGTTAACGATAAAATTACTCACTTAGTAGGCAATATTTTTATTTTTACAAGCCGCTATGTTCCATAATTCTTAAGCAGGCAGTGCTTAAAAAATAGAATTAAAAAAACAATTAATCTTTAATTTTTTGGGGTGGCAGACAAAAAATAAACAAAATAAGTAAGTCGTAAAAAACCACATTCATCCACATTGTTAATTCTCACATTCGAAACAAACAAATGGTTCGTGCCATCTTTTCTCGTGCTTTGAATACACAATCCAGACCTCGTTTAATTTTCAGTGTAATTTTCCATAACATAATCGACATTTTGTTTCCTCTGGTATCGAACATCGGTGTTCCAGGCTGTTTAAAAGAACGAGGCACTAACTTTCTTTTGCCATAGTTTTTTTTTGGTTCAACATTTCAAGTTCTTCGAGTTGGTCTGTGAACCAAAGGGATTTAGTGTTACGTTTATTTGGTTTTCTGCCATTTTGGGTACCTAATGGAAAAATCATTTTCCATTTTCCGTAGTCGTCATGCGGTAGGGTGCGTTATCGATTATGAGAACCGATTGTCGCGATAAATTTGGTACTACTCCTGTAACCATTTGCCATCATTCGTGGTATTCGTTTAGTGATGATAATCACCGCTTTTTGTATCCGAAGGTCTTTGGAATAATCCCCTCTTTCCTCCACCATGAACCACTATCAAGCGCTTTCCTTTCGATATATTTGGACTAATCCCTTGTCAGAACCTTCATTCCACATAAATGATTGTGTATGATTCGAATGAGTATATCTAGGGTTCGGATAGTTAAGGATTAAAAAATCTCAAAATATACATGCCATATGCAACAAAAATGTTCTAAATATGACCATTGGAGAGTACTTCACTATAAACTTTTGAGGTATTTTATTTGAACTGTGTATATCTACACCAAACCATATATCTATTCGATGTAAAGTCGTAATAAGAAATAGAACAGTTCAGTGGAATTAAGAAAGAGTGTCGCCTGTCGGTGAGACTGTGAGAGTTATGCTTTGCTTCCACCTGGGAAGATTAAAAATATCAAAAACAATTGTAAGTTTGCTTTGGCTAATATCAGAGGTTCACTTGGTGACTGTTTTCTGAAATGGAAACACAATAGGAACAGCGAATTTCCAAGCATCTCTACGCATTATTAGCACAGCTCTAAATTTTGCTTAGGTAATTGAGAGAATTTCACCACCAGTAAAGGATCCTTAAGGTACCGAAAATCGCGTTGAAACTCTATTTCGGGTTTTACTTCCTATTCAAAGGAAAGATATGTTTCAATTTTCCCCCGGTTCAGTCGTTCAGAACGACGGTTATCTTGACGGGGTTCGAATCCGCTGCAGCCGAGAAAAAGAAACCGCCAAGGTAGCTTCGAATAGAAATAAGGGTTATTTTCTATACTTTAAATTTGCACTGTTTGTAGAGATTTAGGCACAGTGGATTTTATAGCATCGCTATGTGTATGAGCTAGCACAGAGGTTCCCAATCTTTTTCGGTTTGCCGCTCCCTAAAAATAATCGGATTTTTTCCACGACACCCTCAATACATGAGATTTTTTTCTAAATTCTTGACTTTCTTGAAAAATTGGAAAACTTTCGTTTTGAGAAACGATTACTAAAGCGTGTGTGGGGAAGGCGTGCTTGCGCACTAGCCGTTTCAGAGGATGTGGATTGGAAAGAAAACAACGAAAGACTCGAAAGTTGCTAAATTGTTGTAATAATAATACTTCTTTTGAATCTCACATATATTTTTATATTACACGAATGTAACTACACACAATTATTATAACAACTAACTTGTTCTACTAGCCAACTATCTCTACTACAACAGTTCGGCCTTCCTGACCTAAGCTTAGCCCCTTAAGCTTCACAACAAAATTGTACTATTATAACTAACAAAATACATAACATAATAAAGTAACTTAAATAATAAAATTAATATAAAAATATATAATCAATTAGAATGTTCACTATCAATTGAATCATTTTCAGAATCGTCTACCTCATTAATTAATCCCAATCTCCATAATTTCATATTTTCCGGAGAACATATACCTTTAAATGGTAACTGTGTAATTTGATGTCCACCAGGATCAATAATCCCATAACGATCCAAATACAACACTTTATCTATTATGTATGGACCACGATATTTTGGTAAAAACTTCTTACAAATGCCTGGAGTTGTATCGATATTTTTGATCATCACATAATCTCCTTCCTTGTATTTTCTTGGCCGTTTATGTTTGTCGTTATAGTATTTTTCTGCATATACATTCATACGTTTAATATTATCATTAGCCTTTGCTCTCAATTTATCAAAATCACGATTTATTTCTTGATGATCCAATAACAATTTACGCACTTCATCAGTTATTTCAAAAATTTGCTCAACTCCGAATAACAATTTAGCAGGAGTCTCATTGGTTGAACGGTTTATAGTGTTATTAATTCCATATTCTACTTCATTCAGATTGCGATCCCACAATTTCATTGAAGATATAGCCTTAGCTAACATTGGTGTTATAGTTCTATTCACTCGTTCAATTTGTCCATTTGCATGAGGAGTATGAGTAGCCACTTTCACGTGTGTTATTGCAAGATTATTAAAAAATCTTCACAATTTTTCGAAGTGAAACAACTTCCTCTATCAGAAATAATTCGAGCAGGTTGACTATAATGATCCACATGTATAGTATGAAAAGGTTTATTTATAATTTTCGGGCAATGCATAGTTCCTTCAACACCATTAGCAATACTGCTGTAAGTAACACACTTAAAACATTGCATTATATACTCCTTAACCTTTTCTCGTGCGTTTTTAAACCAATAAACTTGTCGCAAATACTCCAAGGTCTTATCAATACCTTGATGACCAATATTTTCATGACAAATCCGTATTACATTATCTTCCATAGTTTTAGGAACACACAATAATAATAATCGATCTTCATATTTTTTGTACAATATCTCATTATTCATTTCAAAATTCTTATCCTGAGTTGTTTCCAATTTCTTCTTTAACTCAACAATTTGTGGATCTAAATCTTGTAAAATAATCAAATTTCTTTCAAAAGTATTCTCAGTAATGACCAATACATGTTGTCTACTTAATGCATCAGCATGTCTCATCATTTCACTTCCACGATGTTCAATAGTAAAATCATAATTTCGTAAAATTAATGACCATCTCAAAATTCTTGTATTTACATCTTTCTTCATTAATGTTTGCTGTAGACTAGCACAATCAGTCAACACCTTGAATTTTATACCCTGCAAATAAATTCGAAATCTTTCTAATGAATACACTATTGCCATAGTTTCTAATTCAAAACTGTGATATTTTGATTCTGTAGCAATAGTTCTCTTACTGAAATAACAAATCGGATGCATTTTACCATCCTCTTGTTTTTGCAATAAAACTGATCCATATCCATAAGAACTTGCATCACAATGCAACTCAGTCTCAACATTTGGAGAATAAATTGATAAAACAGGGGATGTTATCATCAATTTTTTTTAGTTCATCAAAACTTTTGTTCGCTTCAATATTCCAAAAGAATTCATCCTTTGATTTCAAAATGTCATACATCGGTTTAGCTTTAACAGCAAAATGTCTTACAAATTTTCGAAAATAAGAAATTAGTCCCAAAAAACTATGTAATTCAGTTCTATTTTTAGGAATCGGATAGTTTCTCATCGCTCTGACATTTTCATTTGGTTGAATACCTTCTTTATTTATTTTATATCCAAGATAATCAATTTCAGTTAATAAAAAGGCGCATTTCTCAATTTTTAGTTCCAATTTATTCTGAACCATCACCTCCAGAACTTCTTTTGTAACTTCAATATTTTCTTCTATAGTATTTGTCGCAATCAAAATGTCATCAAGATAAATTTGTACCTTACCTTGATCAATCATATCTCTAAAAACAGCATTAATATAACGCATAAAGAAAGAACTTCCGTTTTTCAAACCAAAAGGCATTTTTATATATTCAAATTGACCCAAATATGTCACAAATGAAGTGTAATGTATTGATTCTTCAGCTAACTTAATATGATGAAAAGCATCTTTCATGTCCAATTAAGTAAAATATGCTTTTCCACGTAAAGCATCAATTTGATCTTCAATATTCGGAATAGGATAAACATCCTTTGCAGTTCTCTTATTTAATTCACGATAATCAACAGCCATGCGATATTTACCATTTTTACGCTTTACTAACACAATTGGCGAACAATACTGGGATTTACTTGTTCTTATAATACCTCTTTGTAGTAAATCATCAGTAATTTCTTTAACAGAATTCTTTTCTTCCACTGATAATCTTCGCGGTTTTGCATAAAATGGACCTTGATTATTTATTATTTCCAACTTCAATTCCAACTTTGTCTTCGATTCATTAGGTCTTTTCGATTTTATATAAGCCTCATTAATCACCTTACGCATCATTATACTATAACGTTCATCCATTGCAGTGTTTATTTCAAATTTTGAAATGAAATCATCACAAATATCAAGCTCAACTAACATAATTTCAGGTAAACTCACATTTTCAATTTCAGATTTCTTAGGCTTTGCCCTAACAATAACATCATTACTACCAAAAGTAATATCTAACTTATCGTCTGAAATGAAATCTCTTCCTAAAATACATTCAAATGACATAGTCTTGTCGGGTACAATATTAAAATCAATCTCTACAGTACATTCCTCTTCAACTTTAATCTTAGTACGCCACTTACCCAAAACTTGAATTACCGTACCATTTACTCCTGTATAACGGTTTTGATCAGTCCCAGCTGGTCTATATTGAACATTTACGTTTTTGACCAAAGATTCCTTTAATAGTGAAATTGGACTACCCGTGTCCAACATAGAGTTCACACAACCAATGTCTAATTGCAGTTTTATAACGTACGCTGATATTAATTCACTTGAATTGACCATATGAGTACCCATCGAAGATGATTGTGATTTTAATTTTTCATTTTTCTCCTTCAATTTTTTACATTCACTAATGAAATGTCCTGTGTTTCGGCAGTAATAACATTGAGGTTCCACCTTTGGTTTAGTACAATTCATCACAATGTGCCCCTTTTCACCACAGTTATAAGTTATAACATTTCGGCTGGTATGGTTTCTTCTCTAAAGATTTTTCTCTATTAAATTTACTCGTAAAATTTCCCGAACTTCCATAATTAGTCGAATTCGTTACTCCTTTATAAATTTGTCCTCTCACCTCTTGTTTCATACGCACCCTTTCATATATTTCTAATTTATTTTTCAATTCTGTGTGTGTTTTGGCTTCATACAAAGATAACTTATTGGTAAAATCATCAGTAATACCATCAACTGTGTATTCTTCTTGTTCAACTGTTCCTTTTGCAGCAATTTCTTTCATGGTAAATAAATATTCCAACATAGATTCACCTTTCTTAATCTTTCTCTTTGCAAGTTCACTATGTATATCAATACTAGTAACTTTCATATCAAACTCTCTTAATAATCGATTTTTAAGTATTTTCCATGACGTAACACCTTTTTCACCTTGCAAAAAATGTTTAGCTAACCCTTTTACAGCTTTCTTTCCAAAAACTAGCATATGCAAATCACTTAATTGCATTACCTTAGCAAGCTCTTCAAAATCCGTAATCCAATTTTTAATTGGATATGAATTAGTACCTGTGAACGGTCTAATTGAATCCTCCAAATCTTTGAAGCTCATCGTGAAGCGGGCTTGATTTTGTTGACGTTGTTGACATTTTTTTTCATTTCTGTTTCCATTTCCATGCCCATCTTCTTTCTTTTCTCTGTTTTCATCATCATATTCACCTACACTGTCTTCTCCATCTTCATAATCTTCAATCTCTTCATTATCTTCATTATCTTCTGAATCATTCATCAATTCTTGACTACACTTAAACCTCTTCATATCATAAATATCTTTCTCAATTTCTTTCTAAATTAAATTGTCAATCAGAATTGTCAATCTCTCAAAATTTCAATTTAGTCACAAATTTTTCAACAATTTTCATAGCCATCAGTCGTATATATATATATAAATATTTACTTATCTTTATCCCACTTCTGATATTGTTGTAATAATAATACTTCTTTTGAATCTCACATATATTTTTATATTACACGAATGTAACTACACACAATTATTATAACAACTAACTTGTTCTACTAGCCAACTATCTCTACCAACAAAATTATTGGAATTTTGTCAGCATACATGATTGTTGACACCAAAATTCGAGAATTCCATTCCAAGAAAATTGCCGAAGTGTTTAATTAAATATTTCGCGGCGCCCTTTTGGCGGCAGCGCGGCTCCCTGGGGAGCCGCGGCGCACACTTTGGAAATCACTGAACTAGCACGATTTTTAGACCTAAAAAATCGACTCTTTAGAAAGGAGTCAACAGGCCGAACATCGCATCGATAAGAGATCTATTTCTTTACTCAAGAAGAAGGTTCCGTTGACTTATGGTCATATTACACTTACAGAAATGATTCTAAGAACACATATAAAGAACTATAAATGACATTACAAGGAGGCACAACGCACAACAGAAATAAAATACATAATGAAAAGTAACACATTGATTTTGTAAAATTTAGTCACAAATTGATAATTAGCTGGTTATTGAATACATGTTCAACGTGATCGAGAATTTCTTTCAATTAGATTTCGATAAAAGTTTTAGAAAATCAATGTTTTATGTGCATTCCGACACAACTGTTAGGTGTGCAAATTAGTAACAAAATCATGTAATATAATCACCGGGGTAAGTTATTAAATAACCGTTAATTTTACGGTCTAAAGATTCCCCAAGAAATAAAAATTGACACTATCGCACATTAAGCATTTTGATCTATGCAGTTAGGTATACTAAAATTGAGGCCGTCTTACCTATATTTGTGTATTACAGTAGATGATTTATTGCCTCCATCATATTGAGTCGATAAGTACTTTGTGCTATACTTTCGCACACTGTTCAGCGCTTGTTTTCTGATGATTTACGATTATTTCAAATCATCCACTCAACGCTAGGTACTTTTAGCAAATTCTATTGCCAATTTTGTGGCCTTACTTAACCAGAAAAGTAATAATGATAATGAATAATCAGAAGGAAGGAAGTTTAAATTTCTTTAATCGAAATCTTTCAATTGAGAAATTGCTATTTAATGTAACACAAGAATTACGTTTGTTTTTAGCAAACACCGTGTAAAAAGATTGTGGTATTGCAAAAGGCTTGAGCTGTAAAGTATACAGTGTAACAAAAAAAAACCGGAATAAATTTTACGGAAAAATTCACAAGAAATATGATTCATACTCATCAGTTGATTTCGCACAATTTAATTTTGGACACTGTCCAAGTAGAGAAACAAACGAGGATGAATGCAAAAAAATTTAAACCCAATGACGTATTTTATAAACTGTGAATAATTGGCAATACTTTTCATGACAATTACCTTCGAATGAATTGAAATAGAAATGTTTTTCTAATTGTAAACCGAGTAGAAAAGAGTGGTTACACTTAATACTTCTTACTTATCCACATGTCGAAGTTGTGGCGTAATGTCTGGATAAACATGGTAACTTGTATCACTATGGTGAGCTTGTATGTTTATATAGGTGACACACGCTGAGGATTCTGGAAACGTCTCTAGGATTATGTGATTTTTATAGACATTT
This sequence comes from Pyrocoelia pectoralis, assembly GCA_036250285.1. NCBI lineage: Eukaryota > Metazoa > Arthropoda > Insecta > Coleoptera > Lampyridae > Pyrocoelia > Pyrocoelia pectoralis. Next base: position 80,114,573 of record CM070075.1, on the reverse strand, counting down.
TAACGAAAACGTTAAAGATGGGGTTAAACCCTATTTAACATCGCAGCCAAAACAAAACTAATTTGACGTATAGTGCGCTTCTCTTGAGTAATATAAGGGTAATCAAAAAAGATTCTTTAAATAGAGTCTCGTAAAATGTGAAAATTTGAGACAAAAACCGTTTACGTGTTTTTACGTATTAGAAACAATAGGTGCGTTTGTTTAACGTAATCAAGAGAGGGTAAGTTGTTTAAACACCTATTAAAGCGTTCATTAGAGAACGAAATCAAAGCGGACCGGCGTGTAATTATAAAGTATTTACAGGTACTGGCGTAGAGGAGTGGAAACCAGTAATTCATCACATAGACAGCTCATTTGCTATTCATATTATTATATTTGAACGTAAGTTGAGCAGTACAGAGCCCGATATACTTAATGCAATATCACGACAAATGTATCATATCTAGGGATGAAATTACATTGTAATCGTCGGCAATAAATCTAATGGAATTTTCCAATTAACGTTGTGGGTAATAATTAGATCTCTTTTTTAATAATTAAAACGGTGAGCTTTCGCGTCGACTTTATAGCCAATATTAATAAAAATCCTATCCTAGACGTTTACCTTATTAACGAACACTCAGTTCTCAACTTTTAAAAACTAAACGGTCAGTTACATTCAGTTCGATATTAATGTTCATTTCATTTTACCTTTGAATTGTTAAGTATATCAAGGATTCAATGCAATAGGTGCTTTTGTTAATGAAAACCTTAATATGGTAGAAAAGACCGCCAATGACTTATAAATCGTAAATTAGAGTGGATATTTTCGCAATTTAAGCTTCCCAATACTGTGGGGGAGAGGTCCTAGAGGCGATACTGTTACAATCGATATCCCAATTCCTTAATCGAAGATTATTGAATGTTTACATGAAAAGGGTGGTTTCCAAACTGTGATCGTGAAATAATATTACCATTAAAAAACACAAATAATATTATTTATTGTAATTAAATTTCAACCAATTTAAATAATTTTTCAAATGAAAATACTAATTTTTAATACCTATTCCCGGTGGAGGGGCGAACTTTATTATATAAAATTAAGGTATTGATCGCCTCAATTTTTGTTAGGAACAACCGCAAATATCCTCGACTTCCTTTTAATCCGGCTCCAAACTGCACTGAAACCCATTTCAGCAAGTTATGAAAATGGAAATGTATCTAATAATAATTAGCTCATGTATGTGGTGGGTCATAATGCAGGATATAAAATGGGGATCTGTTTTTTCAACAATAAATTTTGACATCCTTGCCCAAATATTGATCACAGGGCATCGTTGGTAGGATTTCCAAGTTCTTTCCGTATAATCAAAGATTCACTTTTTAGTCCACGGGTTAATGTTTACCAAAACAGGCGATAAGTGCTGGCAATAATCAAATAAACTTTGGTCTTATTTTTGCACATTTTGATTTAGAAACTGAGTACATTCTTCTCAAGTTTCATTTGTATAAGAAAGTCTCGATACAAACGTTGACATTTACACATTTTCTTAAAAGAAAAAATCAGCTTTTGAATCATTTGCTTTCCATAATTCCAATACCAACCCAAGTTAACTTTAATAATTGACTTAGTGTTAATTGGTTTTGGAAAACATCGGCAAAGCATTTTATGATTAAAAAATACATATTTAGAACCTTATGGTTTGAACACCAAACAAGCAAAAGATAAAAGGCCTCAAAATGTATATAAAGTTCCTTCTCATCAGTATAATTCTGATTCTGTTCTTGCAAATTCTTCTTGAAAGTCTATCTACATGTTATGTTTTCTTATGAATCACTGTGGAGCTGGCTTTGGTTATAAAAGTTGCGCATCAAAAGGAAATATCCTTCCCACTGACGATCTTCCTATTCTTCTTCCAGATTCCATTGTAGGCCACTAAGATTTAACTCAGCAATCTTTAGTAAGGTGATTCAAAGCTTAAACGAAGGTAGCCTGAAGGAGTGAGTCTTAAATCAATGCTTGAATATCTTATTTTTTGTCACGAGACCTTTACCTATCGATCACTCACACTTGGATTTTTAATTTTAATGTGTGTCATTACTTAACTTCTTAGTTTATTTTCAATTTTTTGAGATTAAAGCTTTCACGTATATAATTGGCTATAATTTTTGGGTATTTAAGTCATTTGTAAATTTACGGGCACTTGAAATTCGAGATACTGCGAAGAATATCTATGTGGGATTTCGTCAGATATGAAGATGTTTTCTACGTAGTTTAGGGTCAAAGAAATTATTTATAATCTGATTTGACACCCCAATCGCATTTGCATTATTTAGATCCAATTGCATGCGTCCGGGCTGACTGTGACAGTGAGGATTTTTGTCTAAATTGCATATTTATTTTCATAATTTAACATCTTATTCATCCAAAAAGCTCACTCAAAATAGACTTTTCTTTCTTATCAGCACTCCCCGGTAACGAGAAGAGACGCAAAATTCGTAAGACGAATTTTTTTAATTAAATACGGCTGTTGTACATAAATAAATTTAAAACATTTTTTACCTTCCGAGTAACTGCTTGTCAAAGTAATTAACAATAGCAACCATTTATGTATAAATAACTTAATTGCAAGTGCTAATTGTCATAGAAAACTAGAAATAATTTTTGATCCTGTTCAAAAGAGTATGATACAATTAACTTAAACATATGTGACAAGAAGATTGTATTGTTTGCCAAAAATATGGAAGAGTAATTAATTAATTACCGTTTCTGGCTTTGGTTCATTATACTTTTTAATCAACCCCACTATCTGACATACGAACATTTATACTAATTCTAGAGAATATTTGTATTAATAAACGAGATTGCGCTTTTTTCTTCAAAATTGACTAAAACATAATATACTTTCATTATCTCCATGGCTCTCAATGTGTCGTGTTCATCATATCAACTAGTACGCTGTAGTTTCGCCAACACCAAGAAAACGTCCATGAGCGTAAAGGTATTAAATTGATACTATTTCTCTTTATTTTTGTGCACACGTCGAGGTTTACAAATAGTCGAGGAAATAAAGCACTAAAATAAGCCAAACCTACCAAATTTTTGTAGTAAGACGGATTGAGATGGGGTTTTTTGCATTCGCTTCCTTAATTTAATAGGAAACTTTGTACCTACTTTTCATCATGTTTTTTTTCGAAATTGCATTTGTGCAGTCGAAAATGCATCCTGAAAAATGCATTTTCATAGAAAAAATTCGTAACTTCGTTATAAACTTCTAGAATCGACTCAATTCGGGTTCAAGGGGATTTTTGAGGTCGCTGATTTCGAATATGACCTCCAAATTGCCTCACCGCCCACCTGGTGCTCAGGATGGCTGAGCAACGTCATCTGCGAAGCTTTTTCTGAAATTCACTCTCAAATGATTCTAGACATCTCATACGAAGTTTGTTTGGGTTTCTGATTCCAAATCAGGCATCGGCAACCGTCCCCCGCGTACCTATTGCCCCACATCCGGGCATCAACGTCATCCTCTGAAGTTTCAAGACTATAGGGAACCGAAAATTGTTTCCGGGGTTTTTTGGGTAGCTTAGGTCAAATGTGGCACCAGATACTTGCTAACGGACACTTGGTGCATCACACCGCGGCGACATCAACGTCATTCTCTGGAGTTTCACTAAAATTTCAAGTCTAGTGAACCGATAATAATTTGTAATTGCTAGGACGGGGTTCTTCCAGGACCTCTATCCGGACCTGACCAGCCGTGCATGGTACATAGCCCGCCTGCAAAGGCGGATTCCGAAGTTCTCCACGAGATTTTGAAACTACCCTAACTACCAACCTTATATCAGGAGTTTTACACACAAATTTAATCGTGGGTAAATACATAAGATGTTGATTTTTTATCGATAAAATTGCTTTTTACACGAAAATTTTATTACCATGGTTACAAACTCGAGAATCAACACCTTAGATAAATTTATCTAAGGTGTTGATTCGAGAGTTTTTGCCAAATGGTAATCAAATTTGAGTTCCTTAAAAAGCAATTTTATCGAAAGAAAAAAATTAACATCGAATGTATTTTAGGGAGATTAATGCACGACTTGCAGTATTTCAAAAAAAATTTTGACGTTTGACGAATTGCGCTAAAGCCTGCTAAATTTCGAGTTTATAGTTAAATAAAAAGCAATGAAAGTATGTTCTAAAATGTACGTAAACGTAAGAGAGAGATGATGAAACAAGGTGAAAATTGTTATCACTTATTAAAAATGTACCTAGCTTTTTATCGATTATTGGTAGGTAATTCAAGTAGTATTTTTTCAGAGAAAATGCTATGTGATTGGTCGTTTTAAACGAAATTCATTAATTTCATTGGTTTATTTTTCTGGAGTGTATTAATCAACAGTAATATCCCTAGTGCACGTAAAATAGTCGATAAAATTTTGACGTTTCTACGAAAATGTTTTGCTAGGAAATATTTTGAGTGAATTTGCCAGTCGAGACATTTTGGATGGCAAATTCACGAAAAGTATTTCCGTTTAGCAAAGCATTTGAGTAAAGGAAACGTCAAAATTTTATCAAGTATTTTACGTGCACGTGAGGTATTCGGTACGAAAGCGTAGAAGGGCCACATACAATATTTTATCCACAATTCCGACTTAATTTACGGAATTCCGTGATTATTTCTCGAATAGCAATAACAGTAGAATTATCTCCAAAACGCTGCGTTTTTAAAAAGATCTTCAACCAAATTACGATTTATGCAACACTGTAAACGAAACGTCAAAATTTACTCGCGATTAAATTTTGACGTTTCTTCGTTTACCCGCGGGTAAATTTTGACAGATTCGTCTTTTCACTGTAAAACATCTGTCATTGGATGAGAACAATGTAATAACTAATAACCGAATTCTATTGGTTTATATTATATGAGTGAAATAATCTGTAATAAAAGGAACAAATTAAATTAAATTAAATTTAAACTAAATATTTTATAATATTAACTTAATACATTTGGATGATAATGTTATTAAACAAAACTTACATTTTTTTATATATATCTCAATTTTATTTCACAAAATGAAGACGTCCACATCTATTCAAATGTTCCACTATAAGTTTTACCTCATGATTTCCTGATATGATGAAACAAGCATTAGAATGAAAGCATTTGCGCGAAAATTTCAAGCGAAACTCCAGAGGATGACGTTGATGCCGCCGCGGTGTGGTGCACCAGGTATCCGTTAGAAAGTATATCCGGGACCAGATTCGATCTGAGCGACCCAAAAAAACCCGGAAACAATTTTCGGTTCCCTATAGGCTTGAAACTTCAGTGAAACTCAAGAGGATGACGTTGATGCTCAGATGCGGGGCACCAGGTACGCGGGGGACGGTTTCCAATGCCTGATTTGGAATCAGCAACCCTAAAAACCCTCGAATGAGATGTCTACAATCATTTGAGCGTGAATTTCAGAAAAAGCTTCGGAGATGACGTTGCTTAGCCATCCTGAGCTCCAGGTGGGTGGTGAGGCAATTTGGAGGTCATATTTGGGATTAGCGACCTCGAAAACCCCCTTGTACCAAAATTGATTCGATTCTAGAAGCTTATAACGAAGTTATGAATTTTTTCTATGAAAATGCATTTTTCAGGATGCATTTTGCACTGCACAAATGCAATTTCGAAAAAAAACATGATGAAAAGTAGGTACAAAGTGTCCTATTAAATTTAGGAAGCGAATGCAAAAAACCCCATCTCAATCCGTCTTACTACAAAAATTTGGTAGGTTCAGTGCTTTATTTCCTCGACTAAAAGCTTTGTTAGGTGTCTGATTAAAGTTAATCAAATTAATTAAGTGATGTTATTGTATAACAATTATCACATCACACATTTTTAAAAACTGGGCCAATAATATCGCATCATAGGCTATTGATTAACTAATCAAGATTCTCAGTTTCCTTCTATTCCTGTTATAAAGGGCAGTCCATTTCAAGTTCAGTTAACACTTCAGCAAATTTTCTCAAATTTTGTTTGGTAATTACTCCAAATTATTTATATGCAATGTTGTTGTATGCAGTGAGGCATTATTTCAAAAAAAAAACTTCCCAGATTTTATCCGTGAAACTTCAGTTGCTTTTCCGATAGCCTTTTGTGTTATAAAAGACTTCATAAATAAATCAACATGAACATACTTGGTATATGTGCTCTTTTATTGCACAGAATGAGGGTTAACTACCACCTTCTTTTCTCGAAAACCACTACGTTGAAGTACGGAAGATATTTACCATAACAGTAATTCAAAAACATGATGGCCATCGCAATTTTTCCAGAAGCTTATCGTGAAAGCATCAACATTTTAAGCTAACTTATGTATTTAAGTCACTTATTGACCTATTGGTGTCCTTGAATGCTTTGAATCTAGAGTAAAGTTATTTCAGAGCACTATAAATCTACATCGTAGCTTTTCATTTAAAAAAAAAAACGTCAAACTGAAAGGGTTTAGTACACAATTAAAATTTTATTCTCATATTAAATATTCAGAGTACAGCCTTCCTGTCGATATTAGCTAGATGAGAACCACTTCTGATTTTTTTTTATTTAAATAAACACTACAATTCAAAAAAATCTGTCCTGCTCAATTCAAACTTAAAAAAATGGTTTCACTAAGAACGACCACCTGTTACGCTCCCACTACCGAATTAATTCATTAATATTATATTACGAGAAAAACAAATTTGGTCATGGCCGTATAGCGAAAAGCCTTACCAATATTCCACTAAAAATCACATTAATAATCAGTATTAATATGAAATATGTTTCTGAGAATCGTAAAAGTTTTAAATAGCAATTTAGTTTTATATCACAGTATTGTATTAATAAAACTCAAAGGTTTAAGCTTACAACAAAGGTGCCGAGCGACTCCTCGCTTTAGTCGCAGCAATTAAATTTTTTTCTATTAAAATAAATATAACCTTTTCATTTACATATCGAATATAGAATTTTTTTTCCTGAAATCAAATTTTAAATTCGTCAACCTAACAAGCTAGTTAACGAGCTTATTTATTTTTACAACGCAAAAAAAGGACGAAAACAATATAGTACTTGATTATTGAAAAGCAATTTAAAAATCTTGAGTAAGTGCTAAATTTGTCGAATAATAACAGACCATAAAATCGGTATAACCACACACGGTGATTTAATGAAAAGGTCAAACATGAAAATTTTAAATAGAAAATAATACAAAGTTTGACGTGCATGTGAATAATGTTCTTGCAAACGAGACCACTGCAATCATCTCCGTAGATCGTATATACAAAGAATAGGTTTTTTATGTCCCTGAGTAGATATGGTGCTCATTAACGTGTATGTGCTAACAAGGTTCGGGATACTTAATCCAACAAGCAAGATGGGTGTTAAGTAGTTGGTACTAGAAGTTCATAATTAAATAATATACAATGACCCAAAGGATATCGACTTGATTCCTTCAAAATTAACATCCAAACATTATTTTTAAACACACCTCATGTGACTCTATTTAATTAACAAAACCATCCGTATTAATAATACCCGTTTTGATTTCACATTTTTTATCACTCATTAAATGTTATAACGTTAGAAATAGGAGACCTAAACGCTTCACGCCAAACGACCTACTAGATAGGTACTAAGCATAGTAATTATTAGTATATAAGTTAGTTAAGGTTACTTTTAAGTTATTTTTCTCCTAGCAGATACACCTAAGCTCACAATTACTATAATATAATGGAGGCTACTACTGAGTGGTCTCCTGCATGTCAATATGAATATCAACTCTTTTAATCATTGTATATATTTATACAGATTTCAAAATAAACAGGAGCTAAAATAAAAAAAAAATTTAATGAGGCTTAACATAACCGAAGACTTTATCAAACCTTATTTTGCGTCAAAATATCCACTTGATAGAAGGAAATTTGAAACAATTAATTTAGGATGTTGTATGTACTGTTGAGAAATATTGTTTATTAAACAAATGTTTCCAAGTGGAACCTTCCATGTCGAATTATTTATTGAAAGGGCGGCGCTGACGCGTATGGGAACTTTTAATAATGTAGTGTATAAGTACGAATATGGATCAAATTTAATGAGTTGTGTCTTCCTTTACTGACAACTTTTCAATCGATATAGAGCACGTTGTATAAGCAATACAGTTATCTTGTATGTATATTAAAAAAATTACCATGTTTATAGTAATAGAACCAACAACGCATTAACACGATTTCCGCCCGTATAATTATTAAGTCGTAGGTACATATAAAACGATAAAATAGGTTTTATCAGTAACAATTAAAAACAAGGAAATTACCACCACCATTAAAAGGTAATGCACCTGAAATAAACGGCGAAGTCCATCCTTGAATAAGGCACATTTTATCGCGCATTTACATAAATTCATGAATTAGTCAGAAGCATATCGGCAACATTAATTCCAAATTAGTGATAAGAAACAATGTTAAAGCATAATTTCCATACTTTTAGAGTAATTTAAAGAAAATGGGTTCAAAAATATTTATAATAAATGTTATCGTTATTATTTAAATGTTATACACGCTTGTATAGAAAAGAAATAAAAGTTATAACACCCACATTAAATAATACCAATAAAACAAAACGAAATTAATCGGAATCCCACCACAGAACTATAGCACACACATACACATACAGCAGACACACACACCTCAGAAACAATTAATTCCGTTTTTTATGACGATAGACGGCCCACACCAAATCATCTATCATGGCTATCGTTGACACGTTCTAAATTAAAAACACTAACCTATAATATTGTCCACAGTGAATATGTGGTGGAAATGCGGCACGTGCAGATTTTTGTTTACCATTAAAATACAACGCTACACTGAGAAAAATGAAGTGGTTGGACCAATAAATATTACTACATTGAGTATAAAATGTTGAAACAAAGCATATATGTATTGAAGAAATGTTGCAATCTGTACTGTCAAATTATGGACCACTATTCATCTAATCGTTTTTATTTGTTAATTTTACGTCGTTAAATGAAACCCCACATTCACTTTGAATATAAAACTACATGGAATGTGTTCTACTCAACCTTTTTGTGTTTTAAGTCAAGTACTGGAAAGTATTTCAAGGAAACCTAAAGGGACGTGTGATTTGTCGTGTTGTCATATTTGTCTTAACGCAAATGCAGTATTAATCCAACGCTTCGTTACATTACAACTCTACATTATTTGATATTCTGTTCAAGTATAAACAAATGTAGTTGTTCGAATTTTGAATGGAAGTGCTTTAATGGCTCATTCAACCAACGAACAGTGTTCTTTAAAAAACAAACGCAATTCATTTTAAATTTGCAATTTATGCAGTATAGGAAAGGAATTGGAAACCGTTAGTTCTTAGTTGAGCACACATTGTGATGGTGTGAACTTCAATGTTAATTTATCATAATAAAAAAATGTAAGTACCTAAGTACCTAAATATCTTAATTTAATTTAATTTATTGAAAATTACAGGGTTACCCCAATTAATGAAAATATCAAAATACCTCCGATTGTACTTCCGTATGCACTATGCATATGCATGTATACGAGTTGTTATACTACATTATAGGTATAATTTTGTTTAATTCACAGCAATGGCAGATCAACAGATAAAGGAGTTGTTGAAGTTATGGGGTTTTGAAAATGTAGGTAGTAGAATCGTTTAAAGGTATGTGCAAATTTCTGAAATAATGAAATGCTTAATACGCACGTATACGTATAATGTTTACTTTAATTATTACTACATTACTTTTAAGGTATTGTAAGTAAGTCTAGTTTTCAGATAGATCATGTAGTCATTATTATTTTCTTTTAATTATTATAATTAACAAAAATATTACTTTAAAGCATTTATTAGTTACCTACCTAATATTAGTTCTAAGGCATATTGTACCATATCCTGCACTAATTAATTGTATCATTTTGTAAGATTTTTCATGTAGTATTAATAAATAAATGAAATCAGTAATATCACATTTTTCATCAGTTTTAATATGCAGACGCATTTGAAGGTACGCATAACAACCATTGGATTAACCCCATATACGGCTCTCTTCAACGCTGCTGAAAGATTCAGACAATAAATGCTACTGATTGCTTCAATTAAAACATTTTTGACTGAAGCCAATTATGCAATCAAGTGAACTGAATTTTACTGCTAATACAATAAACTGAAATATTCAATTAACAATTCAAACTTTTTAATCCAAACATAAGGTTTGTTAACTGAAATATTTGAGCAAATTGAACAATGTATTGTCCAATGTTTATAAATGTTGAACTAAACGCGAAGATGTATTGTTTTGACACACATATTTTTAGTTTCAAACGCATTATAATACTAAAGCAAAATGTGAAAACATGTTGAATTACACAATTGCAGTTATTAAATTAATTCATAATGCGGCATTTGTTGAATGAACTTTATTTAACAATATTTTCATTTTGATCTAATGTACAAGTAACATTCGCCATATGTAACATCAAAAAATATTTGAGTGAAATATTTTCTTGTTGTTTCAACCATTTATTTTTCTCAGTGTACTAATCTATAATGAACACAATTCGCCGTAGGTAAAATGTTTGATTACATTTCTTTAAAATATAAAGTCTACATTAAAATACACAGGTTTAAGCTAATTAACAAGGGTTCCTATAGGGTGTCACTTTTTACAGCTCGGAGGGAAAAATTTCATAATTTATAAAGGTGTGATGATAACTTTCTTCAATACCCATTCGTTTGATTTATTAGAATTGTTTCTAAACATAAACCGAATCGTTTCATTAATTATCTTTTTAATCGAATAATCTATTGAAAACAAAAACCGACATTTAAGATACCTGAAGATTGCATTTTAGATTAAGGTTTAATACACAAATATGTTTGCAAATCCTTGCCTAAACGGTAATGTTTAATTTAAAGCTCCAAATTAAGCGCATGACTCAATAATTTGTGTAATTAACTTTCAGGCTGTCATAACTGTATGGAATCATTAAAAACGGCTTACATAACTAAAATTTATTAATCAATATAAGTAATGATCATAAAAAATTTTATGTTTCCTCCATCTTGTGTATTGTAACAGAAATCATGGAATAAATTAAAATGTATTGCCATTTGATAGTTATTTATACGTAAAGTTTATACCATTGTATAATGCATATAAACGCTCTTACTTTTTGCCAGAGAATAATTAATGTAGGTATGATTTATACATTTGCGCATACATTAAGCATGTGTGTTGTTTCAACTTTATTTCTTAGACAAGGTAGTTTTAAAATAGTATTTCAGAATATGAATACTATGAAAAGTTTCTATACGTTCAAAGGCTGATGCATTAGAATAATGTCAGTTTTAATGTGTGCGAGCAAATTTTTCGTTGGTACCATTTGGCGTTGGACGTGCTGAAATTAGTAAATTAAAAGCTTTAATACCTCAATTATGTAACAATAAACTGTTATGTCATTTTTCAACCATAAATTATGTCGAATTACTGCAAATAGCACGATTTTTATACGCTACTAAAAAGTTTCACGTAAAAGTCATTTGGCAGTCAGTTGTCTAACAACCCAATATGTTAAATATGTATAACTAAGCATACTAGGAATTGCAAAATATTCGATGGCCATATGCATTCCGAAGGAAGTATGCACAAACGTAAATTCAAGTAATATTGATAACAACTAACAACACACAATACCCGAAGTTTTTTGGAAAGTCAAATTTTTTCAAAATTTTTGTAATGATTAAAGAGGATTATACAAATCTATCATTTTCCATGAACCCATATTTAAAAATTCCTCAAAATAGAGAAATTGAATTAAATGAAACGCATCTCTTCTTTAGCCATAAAAATGATCGCTTATCTACTTTATTAATCTAGTACTAACATTTCCATGGAGGTCTTTTATTCCCTTGAATTATTATGAAAAACGAATCATCACACTGAAGTAGCTCCCCATTTTCGAGCTTTGATCAATATAACTGTAGTTCTGGGACCACCCTAAGGAATTATAGAGTAATTGATAAACAATTAAAATAGCTTCGCAAATTAATCGAAACATTCTAAAATATAATTCCTTTTAGAGGTTTTAGAATTCTCTGTAAATTCCGCTCAAAATCGGATCAAAAACGGTCCCAAATAATATTGATCAACTAGAGAGTCGAAAATCCTTTGTAGTTTAGCGGAAGCGATTGTTTTCTCCTGAAATTATCCTTGATAATTCTAATTATCCAGCACCACAGTTTTTTTAAGTATACTCCCTTGAATTTTAAAAGTAATTGTATACTCCCTTGAATTTTAAAAGTAATTGAACAATTTCAATGTTCCTCGCAATTTTGAACCTAATACCCATCGTGTTCCTAATGTTTTTTTTTACTTTATTCTCGTTGTTCTTGTAAATTTCCTTCAGGCGTTCCGGAAATTTTCGCTATTTCGCTATCCAAGCTGTGGAGAGAAAATCTTGCGTATGGTGAAAAATCCCGAATTGAAGCCTTTCAACTGTTATTGCTGGTTTGGACAGTTGCTTTGAAATAGGGATGATTGATCACTATAGTATGGGAAATCAGTTGTTCGATGCTGGCACAATCCCAGGCGAGCCACCCAAACGAGAGCGTCTTTAACACACGATCATGGCGTGTGTTTGACAAAATGATGAAAGGTCAATATACTTTGCTTTAGAGGGCTCCGGCTTAACTTCTGAGCTTTGACAAGAACAACGCAAGCGAATGCCTTATGTTACGAGGCCTACTTAAGCAAAAGAGAGTGCTTTATACAGTATCGCATCAATCCAGATAAAATCACCAAGGTCTTAAAGGAAGTGAACTTCATCCTAATCCGACCTTCGGTAAAAGTGGGTGTTGATACGATCGAGACTTTAATCAAATATCTCCAATACAACACAGTCATGGGAAGCGCCTCAAAATGCCAATGAACTCCCTGCCAAAAATTTAGAGTCCGTTAGCCAATGATCAAAAGAAACGATTAGTAAAAACATTTTTAATTAGGTTATTGTCTTCATCCTATGAACTTCCAAATTTACATTACACAGAAAAGTATTTAGTACATTATATTAAAAACAGCATTATGGAAAGTTTTGGTTTTTTCCAATTCGTCTTAAATATAAAGGCAAATAATTCAAGTTTAATGGCGGATAAAGTAGCGAATTTTTTTCAGCCGAATATATATCTATGCAATCTATAAAAACAGGTGTACATTCTTTAAACCAAAATAATGAAAATACGTTAAAAATAATCCTTTACGATCTGTTAAATAAGATAAATCTCCTCTCACTGTAGGGATAACAAATTTTATTGTGCCAATACATCACATAAATTGATCGTTTCCTCGTTCATAACATGTATTTGAATTTTGTGTGGCATACTTAAGATAGTTATTGATCTTAAATATTGTTAAAAAAATTTGTCTAATAAAACGTCTATAAGTCATAAAATGAAATATCTTTGACTCTGGAACAATGAAAACGCTTTTATGCACCGATACATTAGAGATTCTTAATAATAACTATAAATAAAACTAACACAATCTGTTTTAAGATATTTTAACAGCTTACACGAAAATATTTCAATTCGAACAATTTGATTAAGTAGGAGGAATGTTTAGAAGACAACTCGCCAGGTAATTTCTCGCGCTTGATTATCTCAAAATCTAATCTAACAAGAATAATAAATATATTAAAAGTAATATACGACATTGTAAATTATATTAAGTAATATAATAAACTGCGCAAGTTAATTATCGTATATAATGATATTAATATATTCGGCGATGACATTTTGGATAAGGTTTTTTTTTAGTAATTATTAACCTCTTATTCAATCTATAGAGACGTGATAACAATCACAAACAAGGATCAGATCACTTGACTTTTAACAATAGGGATATGTAACCTCGTGTTTGCGTAAAAAGATAAAAGGGCACCCTCAAGGTGCGAGAGTGTGGACCCCAACTATGCTAGACCCCTACGTTTAACAATAGGTTACTATTCAATACGATGTTTACATGCATTGTCACTTTACAATAACATAATATGACGGCATAATACCGTAACATGCCGGTAGTTCTTTTATAATTGGCCTGATTATTACGCCTCGTCACCTTTCCAAGCAATTCTGCGGTTATATATACGAAAAACTTGTACGTTTATATTATATTTAGTAGGTATGAATGAGAAATATGGGGAAATATAGGTTAATAAGCAAATTTCTGTTGCGATCTATTTGTTTCTCATGAAGATTAACGATTTTATTTACATTATTTTATATAGGGGTTCTATAAAGAACAATGCATCGTTTTACATATGACATCAAATTATTATAATAAATGAAAGAAAGCGTCTCCCATATGCAAATTTACAATTTTCATAATTTCATACGGTTACGACAGTTGGAAAGTTTTCGATTTCATTCCCACATTTTTATTTTTATAAAAGTAGTATAATATAATTTTTTCAGCAAATTGGAATAAACTCTGCAAAACCAAAAAAGGAAACTTTTTTCCCTCTATTCTACTTATTTTCCAAGTCTCACCTTTCTGCTTTCTAAATCCCTAGTTTGTGTTTTAGAACACAGCTATTAGATTAACTAATTAAATTAAAGTAAATACTTACATAAAAACTTAATTGCACTGAAAATAATTACTTTTAGTACATCATAAGCTTGCCAATATAAATTTGTACCAAAAATCAAAAGAATACTTCAAAGAATTTATGTCTGAGTGCTATATCAATGTATTTGCTTTAAGTCAATATAAATGGAGCATTGCAAAACGAAGAAACTTGAGTAAATACAAAAAAATTTGGTTTCTTTGACAAATTTGGAATCCTATTATAAACTAAGATCGACGTAAGTCAGGTTTTTAATTTCAAAAGGAACCCAATTACAAAATTGAATGGAAAATTTGGGAAGACGAACTAACAACTACAGTCCAAAATCAAATCAGAAATCGTTAATAGTCTTTCCAGATCTTTCAAGTTCAATATTTGGCTCAACGTAAAACCATACAATTTTTTAACGAAAACAAGACACACGACATAAAACTAATTGTTGAACATGTGGAGACTGGAGACTATCTACGATCCAGAAATAAATGTTTAGTGTAATGAGAACAAAAGATCTAACAGATCAAAATTGAAATAATCTACTGTATAGGAGCAAAACAAGGATATACATGTGAATGCAATAGATATGAATAATGACAAGCACACCAAGGAGAACATAGTACAAAGTTGGGAGAAGAAGCGGAAATAATGGGAAGGAATTAAAAACTTGATCCAAACAATGGAGGTAACTCGGGCCTCCCATCTCAAGATAAAAGGCATCAGATTAAGAAGAATATGGGATTGCAACCGGCAAGTGTACATGGAAAGGCGAGGAGAGAAATAAAAACCGCCGCAAGGGAATTGACAAGAAGAAATACTGAAGGTACATCTCTGGTGAAAGATAAACCAAAACCCTATTTCATCTTCTAACAGGTTTAGACATCTTCAAGGAGTAGGCCTTGAAGCAGACCTAATGTGGAGAAGTTGTGAGGAAAAGGGAGAAAAACCAGTCCATATACTGTGTGATTGCAAGACGTACACCTTAAGACAAATGTTTTTTTAGGAAAAAAAATTACAACAAGACTATCAGGAGCAGCATGAACTTTGTTCAGGACATACCGTGAGGGGTTGAAATTAAAACTGTAGGGTACAAAAGTCTTCATGGCTACAGTACAGAAACTTTCAGGGAACCACTTCTGGGAGAAATGAGAACATGCAGGAGTTGTGAGAAGGAAGTAGAAAAACCACTCTATACAATGTGTCACTGCAAGGCGTACAATCTTTTCAAAGAGAAAATGATATCGCAAAAAGGCTTACTCAGGAGAGTCCGAAATATTTCTTAGGGCACCCCCACACATCCTGAGAGAGTAAAATAGAAAATTGGAGGGTACAATAGGTACCATGGCTGCAGTAGAAGGAAGAAATTCAGAGACATAATAACAATGTATGTAACTTTTGTATTTGTATTGTTATCTTAAAGTGCATCACAGAGATCACAAACTTTGTTGAAAATGTTCCCTAAAACTGTGAAATATATCAAAATACTGGAAATTCGAGGTTTCATGGTGTTATGTGAATTATTAGAACAAAACACTGTTTCTTATTGCTATTATTATAAATTTAGATGTTAGTCAGTCACTGCTGGCTTTTGAAAGTTATTTAGCCATACCTAGGGTATTTGGACACAATGATTTTTACCAATTAAGTGAATTTAACATATTGTATATGCTAGAAATGAATGAACCTGTCAGGGTTCTTCGGGAAATTGCTAATAGGATTGTTAGGATAGGAACGCATGTGGGAAAGCGTGAACACACGTAATAGTACCATTTTTTGTTTAGTATGATAAATACGAATCTCTACAGTAGCATCTAATCATAATCTTGTTTCATGTAAACTTATATTTAAAAAGGTTAATTAATGTTTTGCAACCTTCCCACGGAACTTGTTGCAAACATAATCACCGTTTTACTGTTGTTGCTTGTACTAGAATCTTGAAAGAAACGAAATGGACAAGTAAGTTTAAATAACACTATAGAGCCCTTGAACTTAAATAAATAATTAAGCTTGTTTAATGTTTAACTCTCTTAAACATAAAATCCAATTTTAGACCAATTTCCTAAAAAAAAATTTATAATTTAGCATAATTAGTTTGCTTCTGCGTTCATTATTTACAAAAAAATCGATGAGACTTAGGTACCATAAAGCGGGGTTATTTTGGCAGGTTTTCCTATAACTCGGCCCTTCTTCGCTGAGAGACTGGCAACTCGATTTGCTGCCATCGGAATTTCGATAGATCTTTCTAATTATGCAGACTCTAATTTCTTACCACGTTTCCTGCTAGTGTTCTTAGCAGCAACGACGAGTTTTTTGGAATAATTTCAGAAAACTGTCGCTCAAGTTTAGTTTAGTTGAGTTTATGTTTATTTCGTCCACTTAACTTATCTTTTGACATGACTTAATAAAATTGTCACTACTCAGTGTTAACGTCAACCACGTCTTAACCGTATTAATTAACTTCTGTAATTTGCGCCAATAATGTTATCGAGCACAACAGAATTCACAGATTACCTCCTCAATACGCGCTGACAGTAAACCCCTCTACCGATCTGCAAAGGTCGAGTGAAAGCTAAAGCACTGGGAATTTTTCTCAAAAGTTGAAGAAATCTGTCCAGTTCTTTGGGACCCATACATAGATAAGATTAATGGTAACGTCCACATTACCTACTCGATGAGAAATGACGTGCTAGGGTTATGCCCTTTAAAATTTTTTTCCTTGTGGAATCGGTCTCTTTAACTATAGGTATGTAATAAAAGCTCTTAGAACCATTTTTCAAATAAAGCACATCGAACCGTCTACTAGAATTATTGTAAACTAACCAAATGTTTCAAGGAGTCACAATTTCATAAAAGTAACTCTTGCCACTGGGTTCCTGCCCCTCATTACTGATGGCACCCTTGGTTCTATCTGAAACTATGACCTTCTTAGCATCAGGATCATCTTGGATATCCGTGTCGTCATAGTTGCATCCAATGTTCGTGGATGCCCCACGCGATCGTTTTATGTCTAAACCCCAAACGAACACTAAGGTTTTTCCGAGTACTCACTAACAGTCACTAAGCAATGCGTAAACAAACGACTCTCACCAGTGTATAATGGGAGAAGGTTATAAATGCTTTTTAGTTTATCCCGAAGGGTTTGTCGTGAGATTTGATTGATTTGAATCATTTACTGACTGCGGCTTGCGGCACTCCAACTGGTTTTTTTAATGTCTTGGAATTTTATCTTAGTTTAATGTGTTACAAATAGAAATCGCCTGAAAAATTAAAAAATAAAACAAAATAAGGAAGTGACTGTAAAACGTGGGCGCTGAAGTAACCGGATCATAGATTTAGTTATTTAGTTCAACTTATTACAAATTAGACAAAGCTGGTGTAACAAATTGGGAATCAATTATTCTTTAATTGCTGAAGGTGCCACTGTAATGTTGCCTTTGTCGTCTCAATTTCATTTAATAGAGGACACCGTAGTGTCTAAACCAAAGTTTACTCATTTCTTTACTTTAGTGGTTTGCTAAAATGGGTAAGTATTTTTAATTACGCTATTCCGATAATCCATTGTAGGATTCCTTTGTGTTTCTTCCCGTCCAAGTAGACGGGAATGAAATTTCCTTCCTTGGACCAAGTACATGTATATAAAAAGTGGAATTTTTTGTATGCATAATAATCATAAGCAATAAGCATAATAATAAAATAATAATATTTTAATTCTTCTTATTAAATGTATTGGAGATTCTCAAAAATAAGGTCACGATATGCAGATTTTTTTACAAAATGGAGCAGCTGTCCATTTTTGATTTTCAACTGGGAAGAGAGTCAGTTTTAACTTTTTCGAATAACTAAACCACCCTCCTTTTTCAGTTCTTTGGTTTGTGCCGCCAAATATTATTAAAGACTGACGAAAATTTTGGCATTTAATTGAAAGGACAATTGGAAAAACAGGAGGGTGGAAATACGTATTATCTTTCGAATGTTTTTCAGCTGTAATAATGTTTCAAAGGTTACCTTTGCACGATGTCACAAATTACAAATTGTCGTTATTTTATATACCTAATTGAGAAGGTGAATTGTAAACCTAATAAATATATCTTGATTTTGTCTTACGTTCATAGCCAATGAGGCTGGAAATATGGAGAAAATAATTAAACATATACAATGTCGAAATCTAAGAAGATTTCTAAAATATCTATGTCACATCACTTTAGCGCAAATAATTATCTTTATCCTCTTCTCCAAGTCCAATTAAATTTCTTAAATTACGTATGTACTTCCATTCATAGGTATGTTATTGGTTATTTACACTTTATGAAGTAAAGCAAACACGTTTGTCTTGATCTTAATAAACTTGGACTTTAACTAATGAGCCTTTTAAACTAATCCAAACATCCTGAATGCGAAAGCAATTACGATTTTTCTTTTCTACGATGCGAACAATTTGAGAGCATGGGTTTTACAGGTTATGAAAGAATGCAATTCATAAATTTGTTATTGTAGCAATCGAGTGCACCAAATGCTTTTGTAGTTCGCTCGAGGCTTGATAAAGTAACTTGTAAGGATAGATGGCTACAACCGACAGATTAGTTAAGCAGGGTTATTAATGACTATGTTTAACCTTAGCAACCCCACCTCGCAACAATGGCCGAAGTTTTTTAACACTACAATGTATACCTATATGTACACAACTGACCGCCATACATTTTACATTATTGCAATAATTCCCCATCCTTTCCACATTTATTGAAACTTCAAAACCTAAAACAAATTATAACATACGGCAAATGTGCTCATCATCATCAAGTAATATTAATTACCACCTAAGCCAAATAAAAACTATAACTAATCGAGTAGGCGTGGGGATGTTTTATTAATTTTTCATTTTTGAAAGTTAAATTAAAGGTGCTGAATGAAGATCAGTTGAGAGCTTTATACCTTTACTAAATTATTGTTATACTAATTTACTTCTTTTTATATAGTACATATATAACTTTCTCATACCTGATTCTCGTTTCAGTTATACGAAATTAATGACGACCCGAAAAGGAAAGAGTTTCTCGATGATCTCTTCTCATTTATGCAAAAACGAGGTGAGTACCTATACGTTTTATATTTATCTTTTTACGTTACACGATTAGTTTATTTTATTAGGTTCATATACAAACTAAATTTATTGTCGAGCTGGTGTAGCTCTCTTAAAGTTCTTCACGACAATGAAACTATTAGGATGTTTCCTCACGATGAATGATAAACTAAAAGATGTATAATGCATTGATTCGAAAAGTACCTACCTCCATGAATTTTCTCTTGCCTTTCTTCGTCCAATAACATCGTTTTCTCCTGCAGATTATATAGTGTTTGAAATATAAATTCACAAATAACACAATTACGTTCATTGCTGGATATAATTTCATCCATAATTTGTCCAAAATTCGTCCAAAAATGAACACTTTTGGCTCACAATTGGCTTTTTGTCAACAAAGACATTGTGTACTTCCTTTAAAATATCTACACTTTACGTACGTCGTACGTGGATGTAGGAAAAATGAGCATAATTTTTACAATCAAACACAAGAAATCTAGGAATACGTTTATTTTGTATGTGGAATCACTTCTATATGAGAGGATGAACTACTCATTTAATGATTTTTGATATTAATTCTTTCCTGTTGCTAAGGGTGAAATCATTTTATACCTAATAGCGACATTACATGAAGATGTAGTAATGCAAGTCATCATTTTCAGATGGATGGCCAATTCTTTCAGATTTTGTCCAAATTATTTAGAAAACAAGTATCAAAAGGCGCAAATTCTTATAGAATGTTAATTTCAACCAACTTCAAATCTGTAACTAATTATGGCATGTAGATACTATATACAATATATGAATATATATATAACTACCCCCCCCCCTCCCCACCTCAGACACAACCACGCCGGATTCTGCACAAATGAGTCATTGTTTTTCTTTCCACCCTTAAGGGAGATGGGAGTGGAGAGGGTGACGGACAATTTGTAAATCACGAAAAAATGTTAAAGGAAAAAAAAGTAAAAAAGATCGTTTTCTGCGGACGTGCAATTTTCCCCCTTTCCACCCCCAAAAAAGGGGTTGCATTTGGGAGTGAAATTTGTAATTTGAGTATCGTTTTTTATGCAGAATCCAAAAGTAATAAAAAATAGGTGTTTCCATTTAAGTTTTGAAAACTCACCCCCGCTCCACCCCACAGGAGGGGTGAGGGTGATGTTTACGTATCACGACTCAATAGGTTTCAACAAATAAAGAAAACGTATTTTTTTCTTTTTGTAATTGGACGTGTCGTTCTCGAGATATTAAAGGGTGTATATTTTGACTTTAATGGCGTCCCGACGGCGAACGGGCGATCCGATCAAAAAATTTACCAGCGATTTGGAATCAGTGAAGAATTTCCTATAAGATGACACCACTTCCAGCTTTCGAAACCCTGTAACATCGACCAACGCACAGACACACAGACATCCGGACGAATTTAGTAACCAACTTTTTGAAGTTGGTTGATTAAACCGTATACTGCTACCATGCTGTGTTCTTTTGCTTAGAAAGTTATTTTTGGAAACGTTTCACAAGACAAAACAAAATAAAGACACCAGGGAGAAGAAATTTAAATTTTTCGCTTAGGTACTGTAAATATTTTTTGACGTTATTGTTTTGGAAACTCGCTAAAGTGGCATTATTTCAACGTATATAAACAGGATCCTCAATCGTTTGATGCAAAAGTTGGGGAGAAGCAATAAGATTGATGGGTTTCCTATTTTGTGACTACTGTGAAAAGCACATAACTTTTGTCTCAAATATTGATGTTTAAAGTATAGCCCTAAAGTCACACTCTACAACATGTTGTATGATAAACTCAAAACATAATCCGCCCTGTTACCCTAAGGCAGTGGTTTTCAACCTTTTTGAATCCATGGCTCCCTTGACAAACTACAAACTTGTCGCGGCGCCCCTGTTAATTTTTAAGCAAGCAGTCGAACCTTAAAGATGCTTAAAAAAATTATGGGTCATTCATTCATCGCCACGTTAAATGTTTTTTTTTGTAAATTGAAAAAAAAAGAAAAGAAAAACAATTTTAAATAATAAAAGAATAATTTGAAAAAAAAAAGCTACAAGCAAAGTGCACCTTGAAACATCAGATTTGTCATTATTTATTTCTTTCCTATAGTCTTATAATCATATGAGCAAATCACGTTTACTCGCGGCGCCCCGAACCATCGTCCGGGGCGCACCGGGGTGCCATGACGCACCGGTTGCAAACCACTGCCCTAAGATGTCGAGGTAATGAATCTTTTAAATTTCTTTGGATACTTTACCATTTCTTTGGCCTATTTTCAGTTTTCGTCACTTCCTTCAAAACATAATTTTTCTAGGTCGTCCCCTTCCGCTTTTCGCTACAGGTGAAGCTAGCTTTCCTCATTTGTCTATCTGGTATCCTCAGTAGGTGGTTAAACCATGGCAACTTCTTCTCTTAGTAACCTTATCAACAATTCCAACCATTATTTGCGTGATACCTCGGTACTTCCAACTTACGCACTTTGGTGTTCAAAATGAATTTCAGTAAAAAGACTCTAATTCTAACTAGCATTAATGTCCATTCTTTGTTTTTTGGCGCTGAGAGGTGCCATTACGTACAGGGTATTCCTTTAAGCTGCCCTTGTATTTAAATTCAACCATGAAAAATAAAGAAAAACACTACTGTCTAGCAAGGAAATCTGATGTAACTGGGATTTAAAGGTTCTTGATGGAATAACGTATATTTATAACTTATAACTCTTATAAGGTAATTCATTACCTATACAATTTCGCATTACTGTTTGTAAATGAAGGTTGAAATAGTGCAGTTTTATGATGTGGTATCTATAGTAATTAAATCTCTCTGCCTTATACTTATTTACAGTATGATCGTCATTTGTAAATGTGACTTTTCTGTGTAAATATTTACGTATTTGGAAGTGATTTTTTGGTTGTTAATTTTACCAGTTGAATGCAAATGACTTGACTCTACTGAAAATGTAAATGCAATAACAATATAATTAAAATTCGATACGAGTACTAGTGCAAATATAGTACAAAATATAGAAATTGAGCTGGCAAAAAACAATATGCGTAATGTATTTTTTCAACTGCAAACTGGCACAAAGGCACATCCTATAAACAGTATGGCTTGATATTTCATTTTCTAAAGGCAAGGAAAATAAAATTACTTTAGAGATGCTGGGTAGCATTTAATTCTTTTTGTGATTCATTTTCTGGTAAGATTTGCACTTCAAGGTTCATACTGTACCAAAATAAAATAAATAAAGCGCTAATTTTTCCAGGTCATCTCACATTATTATAGTATTTACAAATATTTTTGAGTTTGTGCAGAAATTGATTTTTTTGTGAATAATTTTTGATTTTCTGAAACATTTCAAGTTTCATACGGATCATGAATTATTATCAATTGCTTTCTCTACTCTACACTGAATCTATTCCTTTATGGAAGTGAATTTTTGGATGGGAACGATTTGGGAGCGTGGTGCATGTTCAAATTAATTTCACTGCTTTCTCTTAAAGCCTCTCAATTCTGCTTAATTCCCTCTAATTCCGCGCAATAATCACAATTCTCTCGACAAATTCTTTCAATCCACGTAATATGTACACGAAAATTCCTCAATGAAGGACGACTCGACACTTGTTTTTTCACGAAACCCGATAAATTTTATTATTATTATAAGGTAAAAAGTAGGCGGCCAAAGGCCGATAATACTCATAGTACATCCAACACATCAAAATAAAAAAAATATATAAAAAGTAGCTACATATATGACAAACAAGATCAAAAGATGTGAAATATATGGGACAATTACAACATTATGCGAGTCAGGTAGTTTTTTGAAATTGTTTAGAATAAGTAATGTGAGTAATTCTCTCAAAGTCATCAAAAACATCAGCAATGGCTAGCTCTAAACCATGGTTGTGAATTAGGTACAATATCTTCATGGTTTAAGTACAATCTTGCTTATTGTGCCATTATTGGTTGCTCTTTTCTGTTTCTAACCACATTTTATTATTAATTTGATAAATATGTTTATGTTTATAAGGAGGTAAAGTATACCTTTAGAGCTTACAATACCAGAATTTCGGGATTTCGAAAACCGGGATTCCGGACAAAATTGATGCAGTATTTAAAACCGTAAATACCGGTATTTCGGTATTAATTTAATTTTATTTTAGTAGAAAATACTTCGGATTAATGATATTTATTTATAGTGCAAAATATTGTATGTATGCTGCAGGGTGGGCCAATAGTGTGTGGATGGAATACTGTGGGTTTATTCATGGGATATGGTAAGGCTACAAATCTAAAATCTTTTCACTTGAATCGCAAAGTTTATAGAGGATGATTTATATCAAAGTTGCATTGTTTTAATCGAACCCTCTGTATATTCCTTGGTCAATTCTAGTGCGACTTTATGTATCACACATAGTACTCAAAACGAATCGTTTGGTCGCATGTGTCCGAAAAATTGAATATCACAGGGATCACAAAGCTTAGAAGGCCGTGACGATGCGATATTACTAAAACATGTAATGTACTATCGTAAACCGGACGGTCAAATCCGAAATCTTCTTGTGTTCGGAGAAATGACTACGTCAATTGACAAAATTTCTATAAACGGTAACTTGATTTTTCAAATGGCACTACCAATTTTTCTTTATTACGTTTTAATTTTTGAACTATGAATTTACAAAATTATAATTGCGAGTTTATTATTTCCAATTTCAATATTGAATTTAATTTAAACTTTTTAACTTTAAGTAGCAGTAATATTTTGCGTTTCGAATTTTGAAATTTGAATTTTCAAATTATAATTTAGGATTCATTAGCATATTTTGAGTTTAAATTTTTTATTTCAAATTTCTATTTTAAATACGAAAGTTTCGAATTTTATGTGGATTTTTTTAATTTACATTTTATATTTACAACTTTGAATAACTTGAATACTTTGAATTTCTAAGCTATGCGTTTTTTTTTTCTTTTATAGTTTCAGCAGTAAAAAAAGCCAATACCGGGATCCCGGGATTCACTTGATTGAATACCGAAAACCGATATTCAAAATTTCTTCCGGCGTTGTAAGCCCTATATACCTTAATTCAAAAATTTTGCCATTTTGATGAAGATTTACTACTTAAATTCGTTGCACTTTTTGTACGGTACGTTATTCTCTCATAACGGCTTTTATGAAAGCAAGAAATGTAAAAACCAGTTAATTAGCGGAGCGTGAATTTCTCGATACCCTTTTGAAGAACTGTCATTCAATCTTACATTGTTTCCCTTCTTTTAAAGATAATCTCAAAAATTATTACCTACCAAGATTCCGAGTAGAATAGAACACCATAAAATTGTAATTCTTTCTAATGAATACAAGCTTTAAAAGCACGTGATGTCATTACACCCCCCACGGCGAAAAAGGGCTGTTAAAATATATTTCTCCGAAATGCCGATTTCGTAAATAAATCCTAAAGATAAATAGTGTCAATTTTATACAAAGACAGACATTTCTGGAGGTCATCAGCTTATATTACTGATGTTATTGCTTACGGATGGCAAAATCAATTTCTAAAATGTCATTTTTTTGTTATCCTAACTATTCAAATGAATAGTTTGTTTATAATTTATTAGTCTCTATTGTATCCGGTTTAAAATTGGACATGTTGGTATTAACAACCCTCAAACTACCTCACCCTGTTTATAATTAAATTAAGCTCTCTCCTTCGTATCCACTTCTGTCTAATCTAATCACCATGTTTACTGCTAGTCACTGTGATGTAGATTATTTTGAGAAATTAAACAGTAGCAGTAGACCTTTATTTAAAGTAATGTGATAATCATCTAATAAGGCACAGGTAAAAACTTAATTCTAGTAATTTTTCTAGATTGTTGAGTGTGTAACATGGTATTAGGGCTCATATTTCAATCCATGTATCAATCTTAAAAGTCGTCTCCAATTTAAAAAAATTTTTAATATAAAAACGTTCAAGAAGGTTGCATCTCGTTGAGGTATCGTGTTCGTAAAGTTCGCGTGCAGTGCATTTTTCAGTGGCGTACCGTTTGTCTCACTAGTAATTTTTCACCGCGCTATTTATTTCCGTCGTGCAAATAGTCGGTAATAATTGGTTTCTACAATTAACTGTTGTTGCCAGGTGTTATTTATGCGAAGTGTCCATTTGTCGATTTCAATAAAATACGCCGTCAATTAATGTTGTACGCCTCTGCGTTACAAACAGTTGCAGTTCAGGCGCGATCCTGTTTTCTGAGAAATGCAAACAACTCGAATAATATTACATTACTAGTATTTTAATAATTTTAATAACGGCACGATTCCTTTGGGTCACGATATAATTAGGACAATTTTCCGTCTAGATATTTTTATACCAGTTGGTGTCTGCCAATGCACTGTATATAATTTATTATTCGCATTATTAACTTACTATTAAAGCGAAAGATGTTATTATTTCTTTTAACAATATTATTATTAGCTATCGTGTAATTGTAATTATATACATTTTTTACAGTTTCTCCGTATTTTTGATCCAAGTATTCGCCGCTGAATGTTTTTGTTAAAAATTTATACTTTTGGCGCCTGCAATAATTTAATTTAAAATGTAACGCATACATAATTTCGATAGTAGGCCCTTTTGATTTCATAACGTTTAGTTTAAGTTTCACATAACAAAAATGGACGTTAGTGGGAAATTCCAAATCAAATTGTCACGGTGTTCAAATGTCCTAATTGTCGACATCGACATTAACATTGACAAAATACAGTATAATTTACTTTCAATATTTCTCTTAATGAGTCACCCTCTCTCGACTCCCTAAATCGCAGGGTTGTTTCGATAGGAACTTTGGGTGAAGAAGTAGTTTATGTTAAACCAGAAAACAAGTGTCTCAAAGCTTTTCTTGCAAATTTGCAGTTACGATAAGTAGCATAAGCACTATAATCAATTCATAGTGTAGTCCGTAGCTTACAAAGGGGGTTGTAGATAACTTAAGACAAATAAAACTCACAACGTGCCCCTTAATTATTTAATCGTAGGGATGATTATGTGGCGACATGTTTCGGGAAACACTATTCCCATTTTCAAGCCAATGGTGTAAATGGATGAATATAAAGTTTGTGTAGTTGAATTAAATACTTATAGGTTAAAATCTAAAATTAACAGTGTTAACGTCCAACCGGACAAATCAAAGTAACAATCCACTTACCAACTATGCAAATGATGTAATTATAATTGATTGAAAATTAACATGATCCGAAGATCAGAGGTAAAATTTTAAAAACTAAAGGGGGTCTCTAAGTGAGGCCTCAACTCTCAAGTTGCGGCTATGAATGCCAAAATGAGGGATGAAAATGGATAAAATTATGGGAAAACTAACATGATCACAAGTGCAAAATGAAGTGAAATGACAATGGAAAAATTTGTGTAAAACAGGTAACAGGTCTGCCTGGGTATTTTAGTTGGTTTAGTTGGTTACTTTCCATTGATTTTGGACCTAATTTTGGTATTAGATCTATTTCCGGTTGAAATATGTAAATGCTGAACTATTGCAACTTTTTGTAGAAACGAAGAATATTTTGCAAGAGTGGACAAACGTTCCCCACTTCAATCCAAATGTGGGATATTTGTTACCTTTTGTATCTGAAATGAACTTCATTGACTGGCGCCAAAGAATCATAAGCATGTCAATGGCGTAAGATTTGGCCTCCTCTTTTAGGCACAACTGAATAACAATTTAATAGCGCCTACACACGTCTCTTCTCTTATGCCCCTTCTCGATGTTTTTTGTTTAATTATCTTCAAAATCTACGATTTAGTACAGTTTTTCAAAATTTGGAATGAAATGAAATTGGAATCCACATTAATAAAATCATTGACTTTCTACACTATAGAATAGACAAACGGTGAGATAGGGAAAAGTGAAAAGTACTATTTAGTGAATTTTTGCGTTAAATAGGCAACTTGTTATACACACTGGAATGCAAATCGTATTGATTTTTTCAGTATGGAACGTCATTACATATAAAGGCACCATCAGCTTAATGACGTTTCATTCACACTTGTTATGATTGTGACGATGTCACATACCTATTCCCATTTCCCACCCACATAGTTTATTCGAAAAATGTGTTTATAAATTCATCGCAATGCGTTCATTTTTTTAACACCAACAAATCAATTTTTAAAATTTGTTTTTTGAAAAAACCTTATAGCATCGGCGTCGAATCACGAAAAGATTATTTGTTTTTTGGAATCCGTGGAAATGTTTAATTTTGTTTAAGTTAAAAATGAGATGTTTATTTTATTTTGTTCGTTAAGAATACATAGCTATCCCTTTCCGGGAAGGCGGGAATTACAAATCCGTTTGCCGGGGTGGTTAAGTCCCCACACAATCTCTTTCGAATCTTGCCTGTCGTGAACTTTGGATCTCCAATCACTAGCTCCCAGCCTTTCCAGATCCCCAGTAACCTGATCCCATCCCACCATCTGATTCTTGGGCGCCCTCTAGCTCTGCCATCCGTTGGTCTCTTCACCATATCTTCTCCGACTCGCATGATATGGCCCAACCAGCTTATTCGCTGTGATTTCACAAATTTCACTACATCTCTTCTACACATTTGCGATATTTCGTGATTCGTTCTTGTCTTTGTTTCTCCGTTTTCAGACATTGGGCCAAAATGGTTCTCAATACTTTTCTCTCGAAAACTCTCAGGTTGTCGGCCTCACACTGTGATAAGGACAGTGTTTCCGCAGCGTAAGTCAAAGCAGGCCTTATCAAGGTCCCGTATATCTTTAACTTTGTTTGCCTTGACTGACAGCTTAACGTCCCTTAACGTAGCTTTGTTTGCGTAATATGCCTTGTTGCCCTTTTTCATGAATCCTGGGCGCAAAACTCAACAAAAATTCTCCGAAAATATCTGGAAAAATCCGGGACGAAATACTCTAGCGGGAAAAGTCCGCGAGAACATCTTATTTTCTTCTTCTTTTTTTTTAAATTAAAATCTCGATAATAAAAAATACTTTAAAAACACTCTGACTTAGAGGACTTGGCTTAATTCAAGAGGTGCAAAACGCAAAGGAGGAATTTTCTCATGGACTTTCCCCGCTAGAGCATTTCCTCCCGGATTTTTCGAGACATTTCGGGAGAATTTTTATTGAGATTTGCGCCCAGGATTCAAAAACAACGGAGGAGTATTTTTACATGTTGAAAAGTCCTCTAAAAAATCTAAGGTTATCCTTAAGTAAATACGGTGGTCGTGGTGAAATTTATGCGGTTTGAAATGGAAATATGTATGTACAAAAATATCGGACAGGACACCAACAAATAAAACTACAGCAGAAAATGTTTCAAAGCAAATTCATGAAAGAAGCGTAAATAAAGAGTAAGAGATTGAATTGCAGGTGTTGTTTTGTAACAGCACTGCAATTTCCATTGATTTTATCATAGTACGCAAAGAACGTAGTATACGTTCTGTGATAGTAGTAAGTAACTGTATCTCTTGTAACGGTATCAGAATATACGACGGGCGCTAACGTAAAAATGACGTACATTTATGACGTAAATTTATGTAACGAGAGTGGCGCTGTGAAGATTTGGTGGCACAGATCCGAACTAACACTTTCAGAGCTCCAATATTTGTCGGGAATTTATAACATTGCACCGTTTGTCTATAGTGTAGAAAGTCAATGATAAAATTCACCAAAGTGCAATCAGAAGAACCAAAATGAAGCACAATACAAGAAAATGTGGAAAACCATTATTCAACCTTTAAGTTATTTATAGTTCGTTTGTTAAATTTGAACTAAGACTTCCCGAGGAATTTTAAATTTAGTCATTTTACTGGAAGTTTATTCACAATAGAATTAACTTTAACGATTTGCGGTTTTTATCAACAGACTTGGCTGCTCCTTTATGATTAATCAGGAAGTTGATACTTCCCCTTTTCGGGTCCACGCCGGAAAGTAGACAAAAGAGACCATCTAAGTATGTTAACATTCCATTCTTTGCACCTAGACTTGTGGAAGATGCTTGTAAGAGATTAACTAGTGAGTACCATAAAATCATATCAGGTACTCTTCGTAACTCCAAGGTAATCATAAACAGCTAGAGATTTTCACCATTTAATATGTAAATATCAATTAATTCAATCATGATATTTTCCGGCCAAAGAATCGCTTAGAAACCATCAATTGGTTGTAAAAACTATCAATTTTGGTAGGCAAAGATATGGTGAAAGATTGTTTCCGAGGGGCGAGGAGCAAAATGCTTAAAATTCAAATTCCGGTTCAACCTGAAGCTCAAATTTTAAAAACGAAACACCGAATTCAATGTCCTTTCCAATAATGAATCATGATTCATGAGATACTCCTTGCTGTTTGAAGTTTAAACAATATTGACGCGTGTAAGTATATTTATAGATACATAAACACTAAATATATTATTATTATATTATTATTATTATTAAAAAAATTCCTGGTGTATGGAAACTAGGGTTAGCTTATTTCAGGGGAAGGTTTCAGTCTACAATATGTCAATGCTAGATATTTAAAAAAAAGCTTCCGAAATACAAATTCATAGAAACGGTGTTACTCGTAAATTGGGAAACACTGTGTGAGAACCAAATCAACTGACAATTTACTAGATATAAACAAGCGATTAAAAATGAAAATAAGAACGATAAAGGTTACGATCCGGTTTGTGGTAACTATTAAAACCCACTTTATATTATTCGGTACAGATATTAAATTATATCTCCAAGGGTGCGAACCACTGATTAACTGCAAAACAAATCAGTAGGATACTTAATAAAGTGCCTATATGTATTCACATCTCCTTCTCATCGAACTTGCTTTGAAATAATATTAACCAATACGAAATCGACTTCATCCAACCAAATGCAATTATGAAAATGTGACTTAATACTCACGAGATTTATGATCCAACTTAAATATATTAATTTACGAGCTTATCCTCGCTTACGGCTACAAATACGAATACATTTTTATTATTTCCTCTTTTTATTTTATTTTATGTATATTTGTATTCATAACGCTTTTTGTGCTTTATTACTCCCGCTCGGCAATAAAATTCTCTGCTCTAATATTCCATTTCCTTGCCCATATTGTTTAATTTCTCAATAGTGGGATTTAGATTTGTGCTTACAGTTGACAACCTAATAGGGGTAACGTTTAGACTTGTCAGGCATCTTTCTAGACAGCAGTATTTAATTTCATGCAAAGAACATGTGCGCTACATTCTGAACGCGTGCTCTAAATTTCTCATGTTATTGCTTCTGTTTTAAAAACTTCAAAATTGATTTATTCATTTCCCGCAATTACGCAATTGACTTCAATTTTTTTCCACCCCCAATTAATATATTATTTATAAAAATAATTGTTATACTCGCCGATTAATCACGAGAACGAACAAAAGTTGGCAATAGAACAAAATACTAGTTATGATGAGTGACAGGAATGCGCGTAAGGGTTGCCAACGTCAACAGGCAGGAAGTGTCCGCTATTTATAAATGACTAGTAATCAATCAAATATAATTCTGACATCAAACCTGTGAGATATCGCATAACGAACGTTTCCAGTTATAAATTATTTTTTGTATTTAATTTATTAGCGAATGCGATATGGTGTGCACTTCAACACATTTGACATTTCATACTTAATTTCTGTCACATAATTTGCCCGCTAATTTTCTGGAAAGACCTCGTACTTTGGAAGTTTCCAAATTTCGTCAGTAGTTCAATTTTGCGCCACTTGTTCATTGTCGCCAATCTCAAATGAAAGATATGACCAACATGACACTGTTTGAGTTTTAGTGATTACTAGAGGGCGGATTATATGCAAAATGCATATTGTTGAATATTGATGCTGTAAAAGTACCCTTCCGTATCTAGGTGAATCACATTAATGCGAGTTATATGACACCAATTTAATTTTGCATATTTTGCATATATTTGCAGCAATGTTCATATTTTTGTAAAATGTGTATATTATTGCATAACTTGTGCATTTCTATATAAATCTGACATTTTACTTAAAAAAATTTCTCTCATCTCCTCAAACGAGCACAGTAAATGAAACTTTTTAAATAAAAGATTAAAATCTAAAAAAGAAAACCTTTAAAAATTCCTGTAGAAGGTAAGAGAAGCGTCACTGCTATAATTTCGCGCGTAGCATTCAATCATATCGAGATTTAGATGGAGCTGCCTTGCATTTCTTACCGATATTTCTCAGTCGCGTCCCTACATCCACTTGATCGAACGGGGATGTATTTTATCTGATACGCGACAAGGATTTAATTTAAACAATTTGGAAAAAACCTTATTGTAAATTGGTATAGGCAGAAAGCGATGATCAGAATAATATGTTTAATTCTCCAACTGATCGTAAGATTATTTATAGTTAATATTACACATATACATTATTATTATTTTAATTACTTAATTTTTTAATTTCATTAAGAACCTTTTTCACATAACAGTTTTTGTTTAATACAGGTTGTTTATTATTTCTTGATACGCATATTTTGCATATAATGTTGCATATTTTAACAAACTGACTGCATATCTTTAACATATTTGGTGCATATATATGCGCATATACGTGACTTTTTATGTGCATATTAATCCGCCCTCTAGTGATTACTAATAATAATAATATTAACGGTAATAATAATAATTATTGTCGTATAGAAGACATCCAATTTCTGGACAATGTAACCCCTCAGTACTACGGTCAACAAATCACAGCAGCAAAACTGTTAATCTTTGTTTTTAGTTCATGCCCACCGTTCCGTGGTCTCAGAGAACATGCACAATTTTTGATCTTTTGCAGGCGCTTGTTTAAAGCCAATTAAAAACGTATTGTGATATATTCTTTGCAGTGTTTTGATTATAACTTCTTTTTTTGATCCGAAGTGTCTACTTCGTGCAACCCCACAATTCTCTGATACTGAGTTTCTGTGGATATTTTATGCTTAGATCTCATCGTTTCAGCTCATAGAGGATATTGGAAATTGAAAAGAATATAGGCATTGATAGATGCAATATTTAGAAGTCTACATTAGCGACCCTCTTCTCATCGAGAGGACTCTCGCTGCGAGATTATAGTAGATAATTATAATTTCTCGTTTACCATTACCTTTCATACATTTTGAACACTGGATAGAAGTTCAAGCTAAACTCAAAACAAGTTCCAAATACTCATTGACGTGGTGCTGATAAAACTGGGTGGTATTTTTGGTTTGTTGCTTTTAAATCGTGAATTAGTTCAATTGAACTGAAGGATTTATCGGTGGTGGCATTCCTGAAACTGGATTTGTAAAGTCTGGTATACTGTAATTCTTTATCTGGAAAAGGATTTTTTTCAAGAATAAATATACCCATTCAATTCAACTCAAATGTTCTTTATTAACTTTATTTTTTACATACATTATTTTTGTTCAAACAGTTTCCCATAAACGTTATTCTTACAAAAATTAAATAAATAACAAGCTAACAATACCAAAAACAAATCTGCAATGCAAATATTCTTTGGCGCTAACTATACTAGGACTACTAGATAACAGAAAATAAAACTTTACTAAAAAGACTCAAATCAGGTATTAAACTCCCCCACTAAATTATATCTATAGTTCCAGGTTTCGCTCGCAAATCTCAACACCTTCTTCACCTTCGCCCCATTTAACCCAGTAAGAAACTTCGCCCAAACTCTTGCCTAATACCTGCCAAAGCCGAACAACTTGCTACAAAATGCTCAACATCTTCTTTCCTTTGTAGATTATATAAAGAACATAATTCCCTGGTCCCAGTCCTCCCTGGTCTAGCATTGAGGTAAAAAGTCCATAACTTAATTTCAACAACCATTTTATACCCCTCAGAGCCATGTCCACACTGATAAAATATTGGTTACAAATCCCAAATTCACATAGTTGTTTATAATGGCTACAAAAATTCGACCTCCTCAAAGCCTCTACAACCCTTTGTCTATAATCCCCCCGTACTGCTACCATCAACTGTTCTAATATGCCTGACCATTCATCTCTTCACTCCCACACCGCATGCACTTTTATCCCAAATCTGTCTCTCATGCTCCTCCATTCCTCACTCCAACCACACTTTGCTCTCATCATCTCCTTCAACAGTATTTTGGGTAACCTGTCTTTAGGATAGTTAACGACTCTCTCAACATATTTTTTATGTAATCGCATCGTGAATAGTCTCACTCCAGATCCAGCATATAATTAGTAGAAGCATTTTCTTAATAAAATATCACCTTATGGCTTCTAGTACATCATACTCCTGTAAGCCCCAAATCTGCCCTACGTAAGTTGCCCTCATGGCTCCTCATAAACAGTTTGTAAATATGCAACTACGAATGCTAGACAAAAGGTAGTGGTGTTCTTGTTGTAGAGTAGATGTAGAAGAGATCGGTTTGAAGGTTGTTAAAAAAGTTAAGGTAAGGAGATTTGGACGCGTTTCGCCAGCGATTCAACGGCCACAAGAGTTGCAGTAAGGAGCTTGACAAGGATAATAAATAAAAAACACAGAAATTATTGATAAATGTAAATTACGATGGAGGATGAGACCCTAAGTCCACGCGTGCGTAGGCCTCATTCGGGCTCTTTGTACTACCCCCTGCCGGACACACCGAGCCACAGAATGAACGGGTCACCCATCTAAGTACTGACCAGAGCGCTGGTTGCTTAACTGTCAATACTTGCATGGATTGTGACTACATTCTGCCGTACCGCCGACAAATTATTGATAAAAAGTGTTCGCTTTGGATAACCATGGATATAGTTTTTGACAAAAATTAGGGCTCTTTGAATATTCTAAAAACTACCGTGCAAAATGCGATCCAATGTCATCAAACTGGAAAGACCAGGATCAGGAGAATTGGCATCAATTTCCTGTTCTAAATATTACTGTGTCAATGAAGATTCTAAACCTTGCACGTGAACCTACAACGCCAAATTTTTCACATACAAGTCTCGCTTTTATTTATGTTACTTTTTGAGAAAGCCTGTACAGCGATTTGATGACTGCTGCGTCTCATCCAAAACTCTATTTGGTTGAAATAATCCAATGGTACAACCTTATTCTTCTTCAATTTGCTAGTTGTACCTGAATTCTAATCCACGATAATGTAATTCCGCAATGTCACAGTGTTTACGCCAGTTTACAGAGTTAAGGAAAGCTCTACATAGAACTTCAGGACAGTTCTTTGAAAAAATACTGTTGTTCGTCATTCAGATTTAATTTTCTTGTTTCTCCATTTAATTTATCATATTGTTAGTGCAATTTTATTTTTTTCTTAACTTCCTTACGATGATCCTAAAATTGAAAACGAGCGATATACGATTATCGATAAGAATAGTAACAGTGTTAGCTCATAACTCCTTGCAACTCTTGCAACAATTCTCAGTGCTAAAGCGTTTAAATTCAATAAGTAATTGCATTGACTAATTATATTATCGACACACATTAATTATCGATATTCTAACAGAATTTCGGGCCGATCCAAACAATATATAATATTTTGACTATCCTCAGTAGTTACGTAATTAACTGACATAAAAAGAAGGTTAATGGTTTATTTGATTATGGGTTATTACCAAAGTATGTGAAAGAGTCGGACGTTAAAAAAGAAATGTATAGTAATAAAGACGAGACAACAATCGCTTAATTTCAAGAATACCGGCAGAGTTAGAGTATTATTATAATAAATTTAAATTAAACGCGTTGAAAAAGTCAGTAAAATATGTCATAAACACACAGCATAACTATAAACTCGAGCATCGTATTAAAACAGCATTTAAATGCAAAATAACCCAAACGTAAATGCTAATTTGTATTTTCTCACCTGAGCAAGCCCACCTGCATGTATTATAGCCACCTATGATGCTATTCAAAATCAATTTAGAACAATACGAGAACTAGGACAACGTTTCTAAAATGTCCCGTGTAAAAAGGGCGGAACTACCGTACAACACGTAGCTGGATATACAAATCTGAAGTTGTTAATTATGTTTAAATATTAATTGTTGACAATCTAAGAATTATTACCTGTAGCAAGAGCTCGTATAATTAATAATAAATTAATAATTTGCAATTCAAATGTGCTTTGGAAGTTTTTACGTTTCACTTTTCATACGTCATTTACTCATTACAACGAAAATCGGATAATTGTATTGTTCTCGGCCGTTTCAATGATTTTTTTTATAACGCTATGAAATGCATACCTACTATCGCAATAAAATTATCTTCACTTGGTGCACGCAACTTATTAGTGGAGGTGCAGTAATAAATCGTTATGTACCTTTTTGCCACCAGAGATAATAATGGAGTTCAAAAATAAATCCGGCCTTTGATTTAGCCACTAAACCAAGTAAAATTTAAGTAGATTCACTTTTAATGACTATTAAAACTTGATTTATATTTCATACTAGTTTATAGGATT
Source organism: Pyrocoelia pectoralis (assembly GCA_036250285.1). Taxonomy (NCBI): domain Eukaryota; kingdom Metazoa; phylum Arthropoda; class Insecta; order Coleoptera; family Lampyridae; genus Pyrocoelia; species Pyrocoelia pectoralis. The sequence continues at coordinate 80,078,366 of CM070075.1, read as the reverse complement.
CTATTTTTGGAGAGAACTGTATGTGTCAGATTCAGATGATAGGCGGATCTTGGCAGATTAAACAGACATTAAAATATTTTCTACATGCACCACAATTTTGATCTTCTTGCGAAAAATTATATACATTCTTGTACTATATGAGATTAACTGACTCAATTAATTACTGAAATAAATATACAACGATAAAGACTGTAAACATGTTTCCTAAAAATTTTTGGCGTCCACCAAATTGATCGCTGTTCATTTTTAATCAATGTAAAACACAGACGGGAATTTTATTTGTATCGAACTCCGTGGATTAACATTCTTTTAATGAGTGCATTGTACTTCTAACGCTTTTATATTGTTTATTGCCAACAAAAACCTTTATTAATTGCTTTTCCTTTTCGCACTCACAAGAAATTCTGTTAGACTATATAATTACAAATTACAATCACTTAGTTCTTAGCACCCCAACACATTAACTAGGTAATACTTTATTGGTGCACTTATACATTTAAAATAGAAAGCGAATTAAACTTTTGCACAAAAGGTGCTTAAAATGTTCGGCGAGTTTACTCGATCATTATATTTTTTTTAAAATCGGCCAGAAAATAGTAGTTTCTGGATTATTTTTAGGCTAGAAAATGTCATTTTGACGGACTGAACCGGAAACAGCCGGAAAGTCATTGTGATAGTCCGGTAAAAGTTTTACCGGACTCATTTTTACTTTACCGGACTCATTTTTTACTTTCCGGCCTAGAATGGTCAATTGTTCTTCCCGTTTCTGGACGATTTTTAAAAAAATATTGTACGTAATACGTCCCAAAAGTGTTTTTACTGGACTCGCAGGCTTGCAGGACTCGCCTGCGGCTCGTCCTGTAATTTGCCTACTTATCCAGTAAAAGGTCACTTTCGGGACTTGTTACGTAAACTACTAATGTAACTACATAATTAGTAGAACAATCGAATTTAACCGTAATTTCAAATTAATTCACAGATGTATTTAATTAGCTTTTACAGAAATACTAATGTAAAAGACGTGTTTTTTAAATGCAATGAATGTTTATAGCCGTTTGTAAGTTAAAATAGATGTTGATATTTACCGATGCGTAAAGTATTTTTTCGACATTTAGAGGCATCAAAAATACTTTTAAGTGGAATATCTTAAATAATTGCACAAATAATTATTATGATAGTATGGGTCGTAGGTTACGCTACAATGTACAACTACTGTGTGAAATGATGCCAAATTACCACATAGATAAAAGTAGGCATCTGCCAATGAGTTAAAATGATTGATTTGATTTTGTGTCAAGTTATATTTGACAAACTGAATTAAATAAAATACATGGCAGCTTAGACTTATTTGTAAACTGTAAAGATAAAATATCATTAACTTGAGTTACGAATTCTTTTTTAAACAAATTATTCGTTTACGGTTTAGATACTAATCCACCGTTTTGATGAAAACTATTATAGTTTCAGCTTTGAACTGTTTCGATTTGTTATTGTTCTTCTTTGAATCATCTTATACCTACATATTGTTGATGGTATATGATCTGAAAGTTTTCTCTGGTGTAAAAATGTATTTTTGGTTAAAATTTCTATCCCGAAATATAAAAAATTCGTTACCTTTTTCCATGCAAAGGTGTCACATATCTCTTAAGGGACAGGAATGGATAAATTATTCAATATGTAATATGATAACCGATTCATGAAATTAAAATACTAAAAACTATGAACTTGATCCATGCTTTGCAGAATATAAGCCGAAAGATCTGGAAAACCAAAATATTTTATTAATAGTATATTATTCAACGAGCGTATAATGATGGCTATTATTCACGAGGTAAGTTTATGGCCACGAGCCGCAGGCGAGTGGCATAAATTACCGAGAGAATAATAGCCATTATACGCGAGTAGAATACTATACTTTATCCACGACTATAAAAATGTTAATTCAATTTAAATATTTATTTGAAAATTCTCTAATTGACTGTATTGGACGGTTACCATGGAAATATATAAAATAACAGTGAGTAATATTCATTACTCACGTTGCTAATGACAATAACTTATTAATCACTGCTAGTCGTGGATAAAAGGATTTGTTCACTTGTTTGTTGATACATGTAAGTTTTAAAATAAAATATTTAGTCCAATCAATGAATGTTCAAAAGAGGGGTGTAGGTAGAGTGCATACCTATGCGCGAATTTTTTGAAAATTCGACAAATATGTATGGAAACAATTTCATAGGAAATTTAATATTTAAAATCAAATATTTTGTTCTAGAGTCCGCCATTTCCGATATATAATCTAAAACCCAAAAATGGCCTCTTCTCTCCTTCTTCCCACTTTAAGCTCACCTCCCAGTGGTGGGGGCTGTTAGTATATTAATTTACCTACCAACTACTCCTAACAATGTCCTGAAGTCAAAAATTCTCCCATATTCCATGCATTCTACAATGTTGACTGGACTTTAGTTTGCTGAGCTGTCTCAGAATATAAGCCTTTATGCGACTTTGTCAAGGTTAGGAATTAGATTTTAAATCTTCATAAAATACCCCATTCTAAAATTTCAACATTTGAGTTATAATTTGATAATATGGGTTTTTCGGAAGCTTGGCTCAACGATATTTGCAATAAATTCTTCTCACCCCACACAAAGCAATATCCGTTTCGCTGGATCCAAAATAGTGACTATTTGCTTGTTAGCGCCCTATTTCTATTGTTCTTTTGCTTCGCCCTTTGCCATAATGTGCTGATTATCTTCTTGGTTGACTTGTTATGTTTTTTTGTACAATTGGGAAAATTTTTAACCGTTTCACACACTTGCCCTTTATTGGAACGGGTATGCCGATTTTATACTCTTTGGGTATACCTCTAAGTGCTGTATTCTAATTTGGGGGAACAAAGAATTTTGTCCAGATATACAATCAAATTGGTGGATTTCAGATGCAAAAAAATATGAAATTTACTAGGAGGGACTGTATAATAGAGGGTGGTTGAATTGATCCCGACCAAAGTTGTGTAGCATCCAGAGTATGAGGGCGGGCATTTGTCGTGAATTGAAAGAACATTCCGCATTGCACGATGCGATTTTAAGTGTGTCGCAGTAAACAATTCCATACACTGTTTCGCTTCGCGGTAAGAAAGCACCATGTTTGCCTCAAAACACATGAATGTTTGATTTATGAGGATTTACTTGGTTTTTTAAATATTTGTTAGTGACAAAGCGTGCCTCCATTTCATCTCTTGTTCTTTGTATCCAGGTTTCATAAGTTAGTTTACTGGTAAGGTGTGTACTTCCTTAACGCTTGTTTTGTGTTTCTCAGTGCAACCCAACGAGTACAAAGTTTTTGAAAATCCAGTTCTTGATCAAGAAGTTATATAGGCCTCAAGCTTATATTCAGTTACACGAAATAGTTCATCTCCAATCAAAGATGGGCGCCCACTTCCTTCGTTATCGTACATATCATCATGTCCTTCATTAATTTAATGTTTAATTATAGACTTTATCTAAGAAGGACCTCTATCCTCTTTCGGCAAACTCGTTCCCGTAAACTTTTAATTATTTGCACGTAATAATCAGCATTAACTGTCAAACCACGACGAACCCAATCTTGAAGCACGATTCTAGGGGCGTCAAAAAAAGTCATGTGCGATCTTAATTTTCGATTTTGAGATCGTCAATTCCAATGATCTCAGTGACGTTCTGACCGTGAGACGCAACGATTGAAGTTGGTTTCTTCAATTTTCAGTACAGAAACGCGATTGTGAGCTGTGATCACACAACTCGAACGCACATCCGTCCTACGTCGAAGTTCTTCTCTCTGTGAACCTCACGACCTCCTTGAAGGACTTAATTTTCAAAAGACGGTCTCCGTGTTCGTTTTCCTCGCTGCTCTTAATAGTCACAATTACTTCCCATCGTCACATTGGCAAAACGTATGTGCACTACAGCAGAGCTCCACTCACACAATATAGTCTGGGGTAGTGAAATTCATTGAGTGACAGCTTGTCGCATGTATGATCGCAGCGCCACTGCTGCTAAAGTACTAGTGTTTCCATACCGCCCACAATACGGTCAGTCTGGGCACTTTAATGCCTTAATAGGCAATATGCCCATGTATTTCTATACTTATAACGACATCTAGTCAATTTTTCTATTACAGTATCTAATAAAACAGTACCTACCCATTTTTAGTTTCGACAATTTAATGGGGTTAAGAATGTATTTTATAGAGGACATTATCTTTCGACAGGCAAATTACGCAATTAGAAAAATAGAAGTTATTAACCAAATTTGATTAAATATTAAATCGATGGAACCGATCGCTATTAAGAATGCAATAAACTATTATCTAGACAGATTTTGTTGAAAATTACGCCTTTGGCTTCCATTAAGACGCCCCAGAGATCCGATAATTGTCTTTAGATAGGCGATTAACAGGCTTGTCAACGCTTTGTTTATGCTTAGTTAGTTTCAGGTTGAGAATAAGCGGCACCAACATACAAATATTGAATAAATTAAAATGTAAGACAAAACAGGAAAAAATAATCCTTTAATTGATGAGTTAAAACGTTGAAGAACCAATCGTATTTTCCATAAAGTATTTTAAATTGAATAATTTCCCGCCGTATAAATAAGGGAAATAAATCGGATTCGTAATTACAACGCTTGTAAAGTGGACAAAGGGCGCGTCCATTTTAATAAAAGAGCATATGTGATTAACAAGTATATTCTTTATACTTTTCTTATTTTCTTAACTACCTCTTTGGTACGATTAAAATCAATTTGACGAGTTATTATTAATGATGGGGTGAATTAAAGATCCTAATGTATCTAAAGGTAGCTCTATTATCTATATATAGGTATATGGACAAGTTTTCAGGTTAAGAAGCTAGTCGGTAATACCTTTATTAATATGCATAGATATTTCTCAGAAATCATTTGTAATATCATATTTTCTTTCTTTTTATATAAAGCGTCCCGATTTCGTTTTTAATTTGTAAAGAGATTGATTTATTATTCCCTGTTTGTTTCATTTGATTAATGGAAGTGATTAATCGCTGTTTATAAATGTAGTTAAGTACCTACATCTTCTGCAAGTGCTAACGAACGTTTTCACGAATTTTTAGTGTTGTCGGAATACGTAACCTACACTGCGTGAGGTATATTTTATTATTTGATGATTACCCATTAAGTTGATGGTGAAATAATGTCGCATTAGGCACAACAGTTTGTTTTTGAAAAATTGTTTAACTTGACACAAAATGATCCACTGTGTACGTTGCCAAAACCAAAAATGTGACAAGATTTCTTGTATTCTTCTGTATAGGTATAGTCTGATTTATGAGAAGATGCGTGCACGTCATAAGCATTTTTCTTAGTTACCATTGTTATTATATTGTTGACAACAATCGTAACTATACAAAATGCCTATGACTGCACGCATCTTCACGTCATAGGCATTTTTCTTAGTTACCATTGTTATTATATTGTTGACAACAATTGTAACTATACAAAATGCCTATGACTGCACGCATCTTCTCATAAATTACGGACGTAATAATGGTTACCATCATTATGTCTAACATTATTGGTTAACGATAGTCTCCAAGAAATTAAAAGGTGAAGACATCCTTTCATTTAAATTTAAACACGGATCAAGAAAAGGACGATCCATTTGTGGAGAACTACAACAGAGTTGCGATTCTTCTCTAGTCTAGTGAGAATCTATGTCGTAAAATATAATAGTTCCCCTCAAGGGATAGATTCCGTCAGCTTTATAACTAGCTATTTTATGAAATGAGATGTTGCACAGTTTCTATCAGTATTTTATAGCGTTTGTGATTTAATGAAAGAAACATGTTTTCCAACTTAAAATGCACTTTGTGCGTTATTATTGTATACTAATCAGCATAGTTTTTAGAAACTATATCCGAAGTCAAGTTTCCATATTTTAAAATTGACGTGTGGTGGGGTAGAATTATACCACAAAAGTGACACAAACTTAGACCAGAAAACGAAAGAATGTTCATCGCACTTGGTCCAACGATGTTCTAATGTCTTGATACAGTTCGTTGCAAGACATTCTGTCCAGTAGACACCAATCGCCTTTTTAGTTGGATCTGTACTTCTTAACAGCATGATTTTTCGGATTTGCGAATAATTCGAGGTATACACGTGGGGTACCAATTTTAAACGGAATTCATCAATTTTCCATGACTTGTTAATCCTGGTCGTTTCTTTTGAATTTTCTGTTTAAGGCGTTTTAGTTCTACGAGGGTAGCATAGTATGCTCTGTTAATTTTTTATGGTAATTTTCAAAAAGAACATCCCTGAAACCGTGACCATAACATTTCAGGACGAGAGTACCATTTTATTTCCTTCTTGCGCAGATTATTCTTTGAAAGTTCCTTGTATGGATTGCCGTTTTCCAGAGAATGGTGGTGAATGTACATTCACAAATCTGTGCATTTAATGCGAAGGATTACGTTTAAGTATCGCCAAATACTCCTGGCAAAGCTTTAGCTGCAATGTCAGCAGTCACAACGCCCATCGCGCCGACAACTTTCTCATTTTCAAAAATATATTGTAGCCGATTTATTCAAATGCCCACAGTATCTGTTATATCCATGAAATTCAATCACCGGCTGTTCAAAAGCAGTTTTTCGGCAATTTCTGACGAAGTATTGCTCTTCCGAAATGTGGTCCTCTTGCGTCTACGTTTCAAGTCCTCAACCTAAGTTTTAACGATGTTATATAAAGGAATAGACTCTCTTAATGTACCGCTGAAAGCAGCATTATGTTTAATTTGGGGGTAAATCATTAATATGAACATATTTAATGACGAGTCCGATTTATTACAAATGCATTTGTAGTAGGTCGTCTGGATCGGTATCGTTTACGTCTCTGTGGAAGTAACAGTCAATCGTTAGTTTCCATAATCTTTTTGGGATCTTACAGAACTATAGTTGTTAATAGAACCTTCAAAATTTGTAAAGATGGTCTAAATGATTATTGTTGTAATTAAAAATATAACGCCGCTTTGTAATGGATGATTCTTGTCATGCCAAATTTTCAAGAGTGCAATGAACAAAATCCACCTCCATCACGATTTAACCCTTCCCGAAAAACTATTTGCTTTATCTCAATGTTTAGTTTCATAGATGCAAGGAACACTCTATTATTATTTTGGTAAGCTTGATAAGTTTGTTAGAAGTTACTAAATTATTGCTGGAAATATATGCTGTAAGATTGTGGAGCTGTAATTTTTGCTTATAGTATATTTTAAGAACAAGAGTATGTTCATTGTTAGCATGAGAACTTGGCCCGATACCGAGGCGTTTGCTAGTTCCTTTGGTTTTCTTAATTCATTTTTTCTTAACTGTTAACTGTTATATTAGTGTTTTAAAATTTGACGAAACATCTTTCTGTCGATTGATTATTGTTGATTTTCTAGGCATCTGTATTCTACCAAACCATGTTAAAAAGAAGATACGTTGGGAGATATAGGCAAGGTAGTACATAATGAGTGTGAAAAGTGCTATTGTGGACCATAGTGAATTTACGATGGGTTGTTGGTTCCCATTTTTAAACACAGGGAGTTTTTTCCAAATCTTTGAAAATGCCTTGGTAGAGATAAATAGAATAGAGACTATTTGAATCGTGCGAACATGTGTCTTATGGATGGTTTTAAGTCATCTTGTGAACGTTGGCGGCATCACATTGTTGAGCCTCCTGTGCTGAAAAGACGAGGTTGTTCATTCACATCCAACTCTATCTATATTTTTACGACTACATATACGAATTTCGATGGGCGTTGAATTCTATATTTTGACAAGGTCCTGTAATAGAAAAACGTTAATGAACATCAAATCTAAAATCGAACAGTTGATTGTCCAACGAAATTTATTAGTTGTTGTCTTTCTGGAAAATTTTAAACCAATCCTCCAACTGTAAAATGTCACCGGCAAGAAAAATATTCAGAGAATAATATTGTCATCTTCTATATCTGTTTTATCGTATCGGTAGTTTATATCAAAGTTTTGTAAATGTTAACTGCTCGGTAACCGGAAAAAGATTGGGTTCTCGCCTTTCTTAGGGATCGAGATCCGTTATAAATGTTAAAGTTGCTGTTTAGGATATCTCTATGTGATTGATTAAACAGGAAATCCTCCACTTATTTGATCCTTTCCTTGTTCTTATCTCCACAGATTAATTTAAGATGTCCCAAAACAAGAATGAGAGAGCATACCTCATGAAACGGTTAATCATAAAAATAAAAAAGCGTTTACGAAAACTGTGCATTATTAGCATGTAATTTTGGGAGAATGCTGGATGAAACATAGAAAAATAGATGTATAGTAAATAAAGTACGATTTGTGGTAAATGTTGAACGGTAACCCACAACTGCAGTTAGAAAAATTTTCTCAAACAGGTATTTAACATTATTAAGAAAGTGCATCGGCTGTATGAACGTCTTGGTGCTTAAGGTCAAATTGTGCCCTCTTCGATTAGTAGAAATAACTGCTTGATGGCTATTACTATAAATGCGGAGCGTACCATCACGATTTTACTTTTAAAAGTAAATTGACTATAACCAGTTGCAAACAAATTAATTAAATAAGTAATAAGCTCTCCGTTTATCAATTAATAGATATTAATTTCCTTCAATACCTACGTTCAAATTCATGATTTCATTCATAATGGCATTGAATTTCTAAATTTACAAGCATAATGGTGGAATAGTGTTGAGAACGTGAGGTTGGTTCGTCTACGCATTTTATACAACACTCCTTTTTCATAAAATTTTTTTTCGATCCGATGTCAATTCATACAATTCACGTATTAGTGCTCCACTGCCAACAGCAATAACTGTGAAATCACATACATTGTAATTGAACGTAATTGTCCGTAATGTTCGCGTAGTTAAGACTTACAAAGCACGTTCCGCAATTACTTTTCCAGTAGATTATTCCAACTATTTCCTTTCGCACCTACAATTACATTTATTTGTTTTGTTTTCGCACGTTTGCGCATTCATAACCAAAATTTGAAAAATTCGTAGAAGTCAACTAATTGCGTGTCAAACATTTCAATCTAAAATAACAAGGTACAAGGGAATTAATTTTTGGCAGTGTTTATTAATTTTTTTTGTCGAACTTAACCCTTTCATGCATAGCGGTCACTACAGTGGACACTTAATTTTTATTTTTTTCTATTTATTTATAACGCAAATTTTCAACTTTTACATGCATAAGAACATTTCAGTGATTGTTACTATTATAATAGAACATACGCCATCTATATTTGTTGTGTGCAGTTCATTAAGTTCGAATTTCTATTTAACGAGTGCAGTAATCAGCTGTGAAAGATGGATGACGAAAATGTTAAATCTTTGGATGTGCGAAGCTTTTACGGACTACCAAAAAGAAAGGTAAAAAATTATTTTTTAGGTAGTCTATTATATGAATAAACCTTGTGTATTATATAGATGTAAAAAAAATTATTGTTTTTACGTAATTTTGTTCGTTTTCTTATTGTACACTATAGTGGACTTCATGCATTCTTGACTTGAATAAATTTACTACTACAGTGAAAATACTTTCGAAGCAACACATTTCATAAAAACCAATATTGGTCAAAAGTTGACCGTTCGTGTTTATATTTTTATACGTTTGTAATATCTGTGCCTGGAACGTTTTTTCTAATAAGTTTTTTGTGTTTATGAAATTTTTGTGCAATGCTACTAGTGAATCAGCTGATTTTTGTGTGATTTTTTATTGTATTGCTTCTAGAGTATTAATTTGCACTCTACTACTAGTATGATACTTATTACAGGTATATATTTTATATTTTATATTTTACAGAAAGTTAATTTTGAAGACGTCTACGAATCAAGTACTGATGATGAGAGTGATCTGCTTCCAGGAGTATCACAACCATCATATACGGTAAGAAACGATGATTTTGTGAATAATTCGTCGGAAGAAGAAGATGAAGGACTATTGATAGAAATTGAGGATGAGAATGAAGAGGGTTCAGATGATAATGGTCACGAAACGGATCCTGAGGAATATCAACTTCTAGAAGGTGATGGAATCGAAAGCGAGAGTGAAAGTGAAATTCCGTTACAACAACTTAGAGACAGAATTGGAAAAAAGAATGGATATCCCAAGACAACGAAAGAGGTCCAGCAACAATTCCACAATTTTTAGGATCTCCCAAGGTAAATGCAAATACTGATTCTGTTGTTGATGTATTTCTATCCTTGTTTTCTGATGACATAATCAATAACATTGTATATCAAACCAATTTTTATGGACAACAAAATAACAGAAACGTTGGTTTGACCAAAAAAGAATTATACACATTCCTGGGCATAAATTTGGTAATGTCATATATTAGATACCCACGTTCAAGATTGTACTGGTCTTCCGATGATGGTCTTCGCATGAACTTGATTGCAGATGCCATGTCTGTAAACAGATTCGAGACCATTCTAAGAAATCTTCATTTTGTGGAAAATCCCGATGGCGAACCCAGAAGAGTTAAAAATAATGCTACACCAAGCAAAGCAAAAACAAAAGATGAAGAAGATAAATTGTGGAAGTTGAGACCTTTTCTGGATAAATTACAAACAAATTTTGTACAAGCAATGGATCCCGAAGAATATCAGGCAGTAGATGAACAGGTTATCCCAATGAAAAGTCGAACAAGTATAAAGCAGTACTTGCCTAAAAAACCTAAAAAATGGGGGATAAAATGTTGGGTACGCGCAGACACCGGTGGTTATATGTACAGGTTCGAAATTTATCAGGGTGCGAAAAATAGAGTTCCAGTTACCTCTTTGGGAGCTTGTGCAGACGTTGTCGAACGCGTATCTGATGATATTCATCATAAAAACCACAAACTTTTTTTTGACAATCTATTTTGCTCTATACCACTTCTTGAAAGTCTGAGAAACAACGGACTGTATGGAACAGGTACTCTTCGATCAAACAGAACCCAAGGTGCTGACAAAAAACTCCCTTCGGATAAAATTATGAAAATGCAGCCAAGGGGAACATCGTATGTTGTTACCAAAAACAATATCTCAATTACAAAATGGCACGATAGGGCACCGATGCTGGTAGCATCTTCGTGTGCAGGTAAAAATCCTCAGGATATCGCTAGTAGATATTCAAAATCAGAAAGAAAAATGATTGAGATTGATCGACCTTATGCAATCAAATTTTATAATAAAAATATGGGCGGGGTTGATCTGCATGATCAACATCTAGCCATGTATCCAATGCGTCGAAAAAATAGACGTTGGTACATAAAAGTTTTTATGCATTTTTTCGACGTAGCCGTTATAAATTCATTTATTCTGTTCAAGCGTGATGGGAAGACAGATAAAGACTTTTTGGAGTTCAAGGGTACTTTGGCTAAAATGCTCATAAATATGGGAAAAACTGAAAGACCTGGAGTAGGAAGACCAAGATCAAGATCTACAACACCCCCTACAATTCTAAAAAAGAAACCCATAAAACAAACCTCAAGAGAAATTAGGCTGGAACCTTTGGGCCATTGGCCTAAACTTCAGAAAGTACAAAATGCCATGAGGTGTAGGTCATCGGCTTGCAAACGTAGAACCAAATATATTGTAAGAAGTGTGATCAATATTTGTGTCCAGATTGTTTTGAATATTATCATTCTCCTGCTCATTAGAACAGTCTAATGCATGAGGTACATTGGAGTGTACATTTAAGTTTTTGTTATTATTTTGAAAACCAATAAAATTTTTATCTAGATTTATGATTTATTATTGTTCATTGTACAGTTTTTGATACGTTCAGGAATTTTATTTATAAAAAGGAAATACTTTTAAAAGTTATGCGCGAAAGGGTTAAATATTTTGTACTCTATAATATAATTTAATTTAGGTTGAACTCGATTCAACTAATGTTGGCTTTTGTCTGATCCAAATTTAGATTCGGACGTTTTGACCTCCCCGTTACATGAGGACTTCAAAGAAATCGGGAGTACATTTACATCACATGCGTAATATATAGAAATATCATCTTAGAAAAGATGAGTGATGGACTGTGACTGATTACTATCACATGATCAAATTAGAAAAGGTGACATAAAATTCTATCTTTTATAAATAGTTCTTATTTACTCAATGACTGCAATATCCCTCTTGGGCACGTGGCAACTGGCAAACAAAAAAACTTCTTGCTAATTATTAATGATTTTGATTATATGACGAAGTCAAACAAAATATTGAATCTCTTCCTTTTTATCATGCCTGCTTGTGATTTATTTAATTTTAGCATTTGTGTTCGTGTATACATATTATGTATCGTAAATCTATTTCTGTACACGTAATTATTTTGATGATGCGTTCTAAGACAAATGTGTTCCATCAGAAAATTTAAGTCGAGTACCTTAAGCAAAATCCAATTAAACTTATAAGAGCGTAGTGACAATCATCACCAAGTAATAATAATTTTGTAATTAGTTAACTTTTTTACGACACAACCAGATATTTTACAAGACAACAAGAGATTTTAGACCTTAACATCAAAGTCGAGACAATCGCTACAATGTCAGACGCCTTTGATCAAATGATATTGAGACGAACGGACCGACATAGCTACAAAATAATGATACATAAAACATAAATGTTCTTTTCATGTGCATTCCGACAGGCGGGGGTCGTAAAAGAAACGCTTACACTGTTGGAAAACACATTGAAATAATAACTTACATGGTGACATTTATGAATTAAACCAGTAAGGTGAAGTCTGCAAGCTGGAACTAAATCGCGAACGGAACTGTAGGTCTTTTATTTTCTGCAACTTATTCATTTATTAGCATGGTTACAGTGACTTAAGAACAGTTTTTCTAATTCATGCTTACTTTTTCAATTAATATTGCCCTATGATACAAGGAGTTCTGATGCAGTTTAGGTACACCAAGCTTTGAGAATTAGTTTCCTTGTTCGCAACATTACACTATATCATCAGCGATTTTTACGACTTTAGATATCCAAAGAAAGGCTCCTTAATCTCTTTTAAAATGTATTGTACTGTAATTTTGTCCACTATTCCATAATTACTAAATTAACTAAATAATTTAGATGTTTTTACACATGGTAAATCGGGGTTAGATTTGCGAAATTTTTTTAATAAAATAATGCTTAAAAATTCGCCGAAATTATAGTTCTAGGGGATTAAGACGTTCTAATCTTAATGTTTTGTAACTATTATATACTGAGTGACATAGACATCTCTGATTTACATACTTATTTACACGCCGGGGTTGATTGAATAAGGTGGTTTATCTCGTCTTAGAGTATTGCCCCCATGCAAGTTACGCTTCATGTCTCAAAGCCTCCAAAGCCAAAGGCGGATGCTGCAAATTATGCAATCTTCTACCCATTTTGCTCCATACATGTCCAATGGGAGAGAGATCTGGAGATCTTGGAGACCAGGGCAAAAGATGAATATGGGCTTGTCCAAAAAAGTTCAAGGAAAAACTTGATACATGAGGACGTGCATTGTCTTGCTGGCATAATGGATCTTCGATCTCCTGTATGTGTGGCAGAACGATCTCCGCAATATAGGTACCGTTGTGCTGTCATATTGAACAACAACCAAAATAAAATGTCAGCCCAACAAATCTATTAAGTATCAATAAATAATTCCAACCCCTTCTTGGTGTTATGCAACCAACGCGAAAACATTTTATCCAGTTTTCTTTTTGCAAACACAAGGCATTAATTCTAATCAAAATTATGTTCATTGTCGTCGCTTTTTGCTATTACGTTAATTTCATTTCCGAACTTGCACTTCTTAGATACCTTTTTTCGGCTTTTTCTCTTTAGTTACGAGTTGTCTTTTTTTTAAAGCCTTTTCTCGTACTGTATTAGTGTCATCTATCTACATCGACACTCGTCAGAAATTTTTGGAAGCTATTTTGCTTTCTTCTTGTATGAATATGGGACTTCCCGACTTTACAAGTGCTTTGAATAAGTTTCGTATACCTAATGTTAGCAAGTTTCTCTCACGAAGATTTTTGCGGTTAGTTCCGCGTAGTGTTCCGTCTGATTACAGGGGTCGTGTAAACTTTTTTGAACTGAACCTGATATTGCATAATCTGGGATAGCCGCAGTATTCATTTGTATTTTCTCTATTAAACCTATAAGGTAGGTTCTGCGAGAAAAATACTCTGCGCACATCATTTCTTCAAATAGGTTTCAAACAATAGCTTACTTTTTTTAAACTCTTTGTCCTGTGTTTTCCTAATAACTGCAGACTTAGTTGAAGAGCTATTTTTAACCTTTTTAACGATAACATTCAATTCGAGCTCGGCCCAAGTGCTCATGTTGGATGTTGTTTTGGGCTTACGTTCCCTCTTAAATATAACTAAAGGGCGAATAAAATATTGGTTACAAGGTTAAAATACACATGATGAAGTTTACTCGCGTTCACCATCTCTCGAGAAGCGTGATTGTAACTGACACGGTGTATCGAATGCCGCGGTATCAGTTTCTACAGAAATCGAAGATAATGGCATTGGCCACCTTCCCCTGACTTACCTTAATGGTTTTTGCATTTTTGAAAATTCCGTGCACTTCAAGTGTGATTATTATCTACCCCTTTGCTTGACCGATAGAATTGCACCGAATACGTTTTTACACCTTTTTTGATTCAGATTCTCTACGAAAGACAAAAACCATTCGTTTTACCTTGAATATTTCACTATTTATTATGTAAATTTTGAGAAGAAATAATAAATACAAACGAAGGTGATCATATACATATTTACCACGCTTGAAAATATCAGGGAGTTTTTCATTCGGAGTATCGGAGTTGATTAAAACATTTCGTCCAAATGCCATACAATTTCCATCCGTACTTGAATAGTTGGAAAAGTAAGCCCGAAATCAGTGAGTGCCTATCATTCCTCCAATTGAAATGTAAGTGCCAAATTGTATGAAATATTCCCCCAATTAAATGGCTTTAAACCCATCTTGGGATTATCAACAACTGAAATTGGTAGGATTTATGAGTCTATCGAGTAATCCTCTGGGTTGAGATAGGAGGGTAGACGTATTCAACGTGTACCTAGACCCTTGTCAACCCTGTCACCATCAGCGCACAAATTGTTTTTATTTCAGTTTTTGGTGTCTTCTGTGCGGTATAATTCAACGGCCACAAAGCTTCCAGTTCTTCAAGTTTAATCTCTCCATTAACTTTTACATGTTTTGTTAGAAAACTGTGAATTCCCAATGTGGTGGACTTTATTTTTAATTTAAACAACAAATTTCATACTAAACGCTGATATTAGAAAATAATTTTTTTTATTTGCGAAAATACTGAGTATAGTCAGGGTTGAGGAAATGGAGAGAGCGTGCCTCTATCAAATCTCTTGTTTAAATTCTATCTAAAGTGATAATGATCTTATTTTGTGACTATAGGTAGTAAAATATGTTGAAAATACGGAAGAAAATACCTGAGGCCCTAGAGAACCGAACCATTTAAGAACGTAAAAAACTCATTTCACTAGATTTATTGCAAAAACTAAACCCACCATCATCAAAATTTCAAATTACATTTATTCAATAGCCATACTTTACTTTGAAATTATTCTACCACTTCCAACCTGCCTCCTCTCCTAAATTCAATGCACGCTTCCTGCCACTTTGTTTGGCAATGATGAAATCATGTTTCCTAACTTCAGTGCTTGATGGTCCAAAACCAAGATCTCACATTACTTTACTAGGCGCTACATTTCTACTGCAGGTAAACTGAATGGTTTGCCAAATTTTATTAGTGGTTGCTCTAACCTGTACCCATACTCAAAATTTGTTGTCATGTAAATTCTGGCGTGAACTAGTTAAAAATAATGAGGGGTGCTCAAAAAAATCTGGTCCTCCACTGATGTAAATTCCGAATTTATTAACGGAAAACGTTGTTTCGCATTGAATTATCAACTGACATACTGCGCAAAGGAACTATGTGAAATAATGCAGCTTGCCATTTTTCTTCTTTTTGATCAGATAGAACCTTCATAACTATATTCATAATTTAATTCATAATTCAATGTCCGAACTAAATATTTCTCAGTTTTGTCTTTTCTCCATAAATTTATGAGGAGCAGAGATTTCAACAAATTGTCTCGAAACTGTTTCAAAATGTGAAGATTGTGGGCTTATCGTTTTTAAAAACATCCATCCTTAAATCAAAATCTGTAAGATTCGTTTTTTGTCCTGATCAACGATGTTACGACATTTCCCAATTTTCTTCTTTGTTCCAATCACATTTTGTGACACTTTCCACATATTTTGGTTGCATTTCTATTTTAGATTGAACCACTAAATTGGTTCTTTAATACACCTTTGCTTCTATTTATTAATAATTTTATACTAATTCAAGTTAATTTCTGATCTTGAGTTTACGTTTAGTTCACTTCTTTTCGGAATTTGTTAACTGCCGGTAGGGACTTTAGTCTGCCATTTTGTGTAGGTACTTTGTACTAAACGCTACTGTTTTTTTTTTATTTTAATTATCATAATTTATGTTGTGATTAGTTAGATTGTCAACGATCTTATTTCAACTTCACTTCAATGTTAATGGTAAATCAAAAAGAGGGTAACGTTTGCTTAGGCGATTTTCAAGGAATTATACCAAAAATTAATGTTCTACCTATTTCAAGAAAAATTGAAACGCTTTTTGACAATTAAATGGAATACGATACTTTGAACATAAGGAAGTTATTTACAAATACGTTAATTTGCTCAGTTATATAAACTAACATTTTCGTTTTTAAAATGTGTCTAAAACATTTAACATTTTTTTACTATTTACCTAGTGGGCGATGAAATATGTATTAAATCAACGTCGTCGAGCTGTTAAAAGGATAAATTATTTTCGTTAGCTAAATCCAGGCTTACCACTACAATATTTTTCTAATTCTGTTGTATTTTCAATACTAATCATGTAACGTAAAACATCATAACAACAAGATGGTTTGTTGGATAAGGGCCAAAATATTCATAACTGAATCATTTGCTGACAAAATGTCTCTAGATAATTTTTTTTATATCTAACACCGTTTTTCTTTAATTTTTACAGGAACACCAATTAATAGATTACCGATAATGGCGAAAGCGGTATTGGACCTTTACGAATTGTACAATTTAGTGATAGCAAGAGGAGGACTAGTCGATGTAATTAACAAAAAACTATGGCAGGAAATCATTAAGGGACTTCGCTTACCTTCTTCGATTACTTCCGCTGCCTTTACATTAAGAACGCAGTAAGTTATTTTTTACAATATAATTCAATCCACTTATTATTATTGTACAATAAAACGATCAATAAGCTTCAATAAATTATTCTTTGTGTGAGTGATATTTAGTACTTACAAATTTTATAAACAAAGCGTGACTTAATATGTAATGTTTGAGGTTGAATATTTTATTGAGGTAATAAAATCAGTAACAGTTAGAAGTATGTTTCACATTAATGTTTTATGGTTGGTATTCGTATATTGCTTGTTTTTTCACCCGCAATTATTTTTTGGTACCTACACGAACAATACATCGATTTTTTATAACTTTTTGAAGTCGTTTCGTGCGTTCTTAATTCATTCATCCCATTTTTCTCTAAACCTAAACTATGGACAAAATAGTTGCCATACGATACCTTCTTGGCGAGATTATGAATCATGAGACCGTTTTCGTAAGAATGAAACGAATTTCAATAATAATCATTGGCGTCAATTTAAAAAAGAAGTATTCTGGCTCAAGTTACTTTATGCAATTTAAATGGGAAGTGGTTTGGTAAGCATAATTTCGAGTCGACAAGCCAAAATGTAGGAGAGAAAACGGTATAGCATTTGGCACACCTTTCAAATTTAATATTATTGTTAGTATTTTTACGTTGGTTGGGAAGTTGAGCAATTGAAATTTTCTTTCTCCGTACCTAATTGATTTAAAAAACATTGTAAAATGGTTACAAATTGAGAATCTAAATCACGTTAATACGTGCCAATATAATTAACTTCAACTTGATTGTGTGAAATGAACAAGGTCAGTTATATTAACAAGGTATCGACTATTAATTACTCAGTTTTAGGGTAACAGACCTTTATTCCTTTATCCACTTTTAAAATAGTTTATCCTAGTAACAACGAGCGATTTTTATAATTTTTGGAAAATGTTTTCTACACTTCCTTCAAAATATGAATAATTGGTAGATACAACAATTTTCCAGTTTTCCTTCAGAAAAGGATTATTTTCGGAAGCTTTTCAAGATATCCTGTACGACAAATACGCCACATTATCCCATGATTCATGAAATCTGTTTTTTAGATTTATATTCAATAATAGGCTAAATTTGGACTCATGTGGAGATACAATGAATATTCAATATTCATACTCCTCGAGAACATATGCAACTCCTTCCCTTCTTTTTGTTCGATAAAATTTCTTTACCCGTATGGGAAATTGGAAAAATGATCAATGTTGTCTAAAAAGCTATCAAAAAATAATTCAACAATTAGTGGAAATTTTATCTTGAATCTTGAATATCCAACTGATGTTGAGAAACGAGTAGAGGTCGTGTCTCAACCATAAAGCGACAGGCACAGGCCCGAACCAAAATATCAACTTATTCCCTTCTGGTATGCTGAATGGAAAAATAATTTATTTATATAAGTAAATTTTTTACATAAAACGGAAATGGGTATTGCCAGCTAAACATCAAAGCTCTGTTGCACAAACGTTTATTTAAATTCATACTGCTGGGTACGTTCACCAAGTATCCCTTAATCCTAGGATGACACCGCGGCTTACTAATTTTTGTGCATGAAATTATCCTAAAAAATATAATCCAAATTGGACTTTTCGCTCTTTATCAGATGACCTATAAAATATAAAACCTTGATATTGAACTACGACAAGGAAAAAATAAGGTGAAATTGATATTGGAATCAAATGAATTCTTAATTAACCACATATATATTGAAAAATAAAAAAATCGCTTTACCAACCCTTTATTTGATATGTTTGATATGAACATTAGTTAACACACTTCGGTACCGAAAAATAATTTTTCGATTATAAAAATTCATCTTCATAGCTTCTCTATCGGCTTTACGATGATGCGTCCTTCCAATATTTTCATTTTTCACGTACATTTCAATTTGATTCTCCAAACTGACACTCCAGACTTTCAAAGCATTATATGTTCAGCGGTTGAGAACTGTATAGAAATTTTGATTAGACGCGGAATTCGTAGACTGTTACAATGCCCTTTGTGTAGTGTAGGTTATAAAAATCATAAAAAAAATATCGTTTAAATGTCTCGTATTGATTTACAACACCGCCGACCGTCACTAAAAATTTAAATCGAAAGTGCTATAAAATGATATTCAAGAACGGCGGTCTATAATAAAATTTAGTCTGGTTAGTCACGGTAAACCAATTAAACTTAAAGAAACTCGTAGAAGCATCCACTCTTTGTTTCACGAATTTTTTCTTTTTGGTCCGTCTGAAATGTTAGTTCGCCATCACCCACATCGACCTATGCAACTATTTCCTATAATCGTATAGGTAAAGTTTTACATTAATAATTCAGAAACTCGATTAAAAGATAAAGGAAATGACTTCCTACAAAAAACAAAAACGAATTTAATATCTTGAAGTTTTGCCAACGCCTTCATGGCGTGACGTGTTAAAAGAAAGTCCTACTAATGAGCATATTAATCGTAATTTGGTGTTTATTTTATCTTACCGAGCAGAAACCAAAATTTATTATCCTTAAGCTTGTATGTAATATAAAAACCGAAGACAATCTGTTGGTCATTATGGGAGTCCATCCATTCGTATGTTGTCCAGATGTGACCCAAAAAGTTCTGTTGTTCTTGTATTTTCTTCATCGTGTTTTTTTTATTTCTATTTCAGATATATGAAGTACCTATATCCATATGAATGCGAAAAACGTCGCCTTTCAACACCCGCGGAACTTCAAGCGGCAATTGACGGTAACCGTCGTGAGGGTCGTCGTAGTAGTTATGGCCAGTATGATAGTATACAAAGATCTCCAATTCCTTCGTCCCAAATGTCACCATTATCCTTAGTATCGCAACATCAACAGTTAACCGCTCGTATGAATTCAGTAATGAGTGGCGGTATCAGTTTACACAATGGCGCACATCATCCAAGTCACCCGCAACCTTTAGGCCTTCCATTAAACGGCGGTCCAATTCCCGGTCTAGCACCCAGCGAAGTTGAGGCACGTATGATGGAGTACGTCAAGTTACTTAGTAAAGAAGTAAGAAGCGCAGCGTCCACACCTCCACGACAGGGAGATACCTCACCACCAAGTGCAACGTCGCCCCTAAACCCATTCGAAATGTCACGCATGGCCTTATGGAACTTATATAATAATAACCAAGTACAACCTGAACCACAGAAAGAAGCCCTAAATTTGTCAGACCCCGCTCCGCACTTTCCGTTACCAACTCAACAATCGCCAGTAGTCAAAAGAGAAATCGAAAGAGAGTCACCACCGCCAAAAAAATATCTAAAGGACGACGACGAATCTAGACACACTCCCGCATCTACACATATAAAAATAAATAGTAGAGGTAAGTAGGACATTTATCACAGTCCCATTAAAATCTTAAGCATTATGGACTAATCGTGCAATTCGTTTCAAAAATATGAAAATTTATTTAAACGCTCATAATACTAATGACTATTTCAACCAAAAATATAAATCTAAGAAAAATTAAGATCTAAGATTTGATGGTCTTAATGTATTTCGTTAGAAGTGCCAGTGTCTTAATGGAGCGTGAGGGCGTTCCGAATTTATATAAATAAAAATAGAACTAAGAATTGAAAAAGCAAGACTATTTCCAAACCCGGCGTCTTTTGCCTTTCCTCGCGGAATAATTAATTTAAATTTCCTAATTTAAAAAAGAGACCATGTCACATTGGCATTCGTTCCTCGCTACCTAATAAACAGTTATAATGATCACAATGATTAATGGATTCTTCTTGCTGTTACAGGGGATTCGCGCAGTGGGGACAATTCCTTAGTCGTTAGTATGGAACTCAACGGTATTACGTACCAAGGGGTTTTATTTGCACAATCGCCATCTAGTGGAAGAACCGCTTTAGCTTCGTAAATTAATTATTTCTCTATACTTTATAAGAAACACGTTTCTCGCGAACTTTATTTATTATTAATGGTGTTTGATTACATCAGTCTAGATATGCATGTTCTTAACGAATTTTATTATTAGATGTTATTGTGCTTGTACAAAACGTTGTGAGCGTTAACTTCCACGGAATTAAGGTCAGTATTCGCCTATAATGTGAAAATAAATTATCACTTTGAGAAAAGTGACACCATTCTCGAATTCGTTGAGCTTGTTAACTGTGATTCGATTTCAGTTAAGTTACAATAGGCCAGTTGTTCTGGAAATTCTGAATACTTTCCAATTACTACTTCTTTTTTTTTCGTAATTGTAAATATATAAATACAGAGTAATCAGTATTTTAGAATAGTGTGTGATTAGGATTTTTAAATTTTTGTATATCTGCCAAAAGACTGTTATTTTATCATTATATTATATACTATATGAATATTGATTGTGAATTAGTATTTTAATTGACTTATTATTTATTAAGCAAGTTAATGTATTTATAAAACTACATAGTTATAATTTCTAGCAATATTAGAACTAAATAGAAGTTGTAGAGATCAAAATGTGTAATACTACGAAAATATTGTTCCATCGCTAGATTAGAATTAGAAATATGATCGTCACAAGAAATTTTTCTCATTATTTGATCTGTGTGTCTCAGGGATAGAGATAAAAACATTTGTGGAAAATATTCCTATAATAATATGGTCATGTGTTCGTACAGTACTTGTGTTTTCTTATTTAAGGTATGGTGGTGATATTACGTTTACTTTACACATAAGACGAAATCCTAGTATGTACCTACTATTTAGGGAATATGGTTATAAGAGTGTGACACCAAAAGTAACAAAACAGGAAGTTTCAATCAAAATGAGAGTCCATAATAACCACTTCAACAATGGCTGCTCGAAAAAACCTAGTTTGATTGTCAAAAGAAAAATAAAGCAGATGAACAATAATACAAAGAATATACCAGGTAAAAACCATATCAAAACCGATAACCCTATGCTTCGAAGTATGATTTTTGAAATACAGCACGCCCAATAAAATAGTCGTCTTGACCATGATTGCTTTCTAAGTAAATTTAGTGCCTTATCTGTGACTGTGCCAATTTGATTAGGTTGGTGTGGTTAATTGTTGCATGGTTTGGATAAATTGTGATTAACTATGAATTTCAGCATCAAACTTTTTGCGAAATTGAAAAATGCCCTCGGAATGTTTTCGATGACCAAGGGACGTTCACGGTTAGAGTGTATCTTTATTGCACATATATTTTAGCGATACAGGGAAGCAGTGTGGCTCGCACTGTGCTCCTCAGAGATAATCTCAACCTCTCCAGAAAGAAAGGCACCAAAACTTTCCTGCCTAGATCGGCCCATTGGTATCATTTACCGCACTAACCGCTACACAGTTACACTACCGACTTCCCCGTAACTTAAATTGTTCCGTTTAAGTTTAGAGCTTTCCTTTCCATTTCACTGTCTCTATTCACTGGAAATGGAAGATAAATCCATTACGTTGCACTTCGCAATGTGTGCAAAAATCAGTGAAACCGGTGCATAACTTAGGCATGAAATAAATCCAGCCCCGAATACTGTAAGCGTGTCAGCTCAGAACAAACAAAACAGGTTTAAGCATTTCAACACAGCTTCTTGTCTATGTTTCAGAATAAAAACAGCAGTCAAAAGGTCATCGTTCACCACCACTACAAAATTCAATTCACGTTTATCGTCGGAAAGGATTATGGACACCGTTTTCTCGACTATAAGGAAATCTTCTTTTGTACTTGTTTTTATTCGCAATTACTATGAAGATTTTTAAGGGATTACATCGAAAAATAAAAAAAAGTACAATTTAATTTGAAACAAAGCACTCTCGTATACACTACTTGCAGACGATTATTACTATAATTAATTACAGACATCTTAACAGTATAATGTAACTAAATTTTCTCATATTAATTTAAATAACAGTGTATACTACTTATCTTGGTAAGAAGCGCCATTTTCCCAGAAAATTTTCCATTTATTTGAGTAGTTGGGATATCAAATTAATTTGGGGTTTACGCATCGGTGACTTTTTTAGAATAAGAAACGGCCGTTACAGTTGTGGTTACTGTAATTTGCGAATGGCGACGTCTTGGAAACGGTAGCTGGATATCCTCGGTAAAATACCTAAACTTTGTTTTAAGTTTGTTCTTATAATGCATAACAAATACCTTTTTCTTAGCAATTTCCATGTTTCTTTTCTTAAAACGTACGTTAAAAATATAAAGAACCCCAACAGTGCGTTACAAAAGTCAGTTAAAATCCATACAGATGATGGTACCCCTTCAATTTGCCAACTGAGTGCCCACGAAATTATTTCGACAATCCAATTTATGCCCATTATTAAAAAAAGCTTTAGATAAAGGTAAAATCTGTAAATCACGTTTGTTGACCGCGTATTTGGTGGAAGGAATAATACCTTTGTTGATAGCGTTTTTTACCACTGACTTTATAATTTCCATTATTCATCAAGAGGGCTAAACCTGTTTCCACTTTCTTAATTCTCCAAGCCGTTTGAGAGAAGAAAATGATGTTGGCGATAGTAATGACACTCATCGGACCATAAAAGTAAAGAAGAGAGGGAATTCCCGCTAAAACACTAGTTTAAAGTAAGTCTAATCTGTCTACCATATCTTACGTGTAATCCAACACTGACCATGACCCAGTCCGGGAGCGTACCACTCTCCTGGAGGTGACACATTGTTAATAACTATAACAGCAATAATGAAAACTAGAGCTCCTCCCCATGTATATAATCCATAAATAAAAATACGATTGAGCTTCCTTGTACCAGCAGTTTCAGCAGTCATTCTCCTATGGGCAACGATTTAAGTTATTTAATGGAGAACGCACGAATGTTACTTACCGAAACGATCGCCAAATGGTAAACGCAAACAAGTTCATCCACAAAAATGAACTAGTAAAAAAGTATAGGCAAGATATACCTAGAAAGGTGATTAGTTCTTAAAACTCGATTTAGTTACCTACCTAGCATCAGACAACTTGAATCATCTATACTGCGCAATTCTTCTGCTAGTACTAAGCAAAGATAGGCTCCAAATACCGACAGTAGGTAACACATTAGAGAGACTGTATGTAGATTCTTTTCGGGGAGTAAGGCGTAGACTGCAAATGTAGCTAATAAACATGGAAGCGATATCATCATTCCTAGAAAGAAATACCTACTCAACTTTTGTATTTGTAAAAATGTTATTATTACTATTAGGGTGTCGTCTCCAAAAGTGTACCTACCTATAGGTTTAATTTTTGTTGAATTTTGGTGTGTAACGTTTTAAATATACCTATTCATATGTTTCATGACTTTATATCTTAAAATAGGCATTATCATTGACGGAATAAGATCCAAAAAAAGACTCTACCACCTTCCCCATGTATTTAATAAAAACATGGGAAAGGTTTAGTCCTTTTGGTCTTTGAATAATCGGTGGTTTAATGTAAACCAGTAAATATTGATAAGAAGAGATAGTTATGAAAAAAGCCTATATAAAAACATTGAGCTATACCTGCAAATAAACTAACACAGTGCTGGTGTGCAGCTTCCTGTGGTTGTAGACAATAAAGCGAGGTTCGGCCTTTAATTCATTGGTCTGGCTTTTAGAATCTTGCCGATTACACTTGGTATATTTCTAGAAACATCTTGTCACTAGCCTCTGCGACCTTGTCCATCGATTTCGCGGAGTTAATTGTCTTCATTCAAATGGCGGGGGCGGTGTCATACCTACTCTTTACATGCATGGAGAAGAAGGATGGTTTCAACACAAGAAAGTTTGCTGAAAACAAATTGGATTCCATCTTGCTCCTGCCAGGCTTCATGAAGTGTACGTTACTTCCTGGTCGTGCAAGAGCAATGAGTAAAACAATCGAGTCTTCTATTATTGAGACAGTGGGGTGTAGAGCAACCTTCCCTATTTCCCATTTCACTATAGAGCCATCAGAATCCCCTACAGCAACTAATGCCTCTATTTTCCCTTGCTGAGATTTTGAAAATAACTCGACTGTATAATCATAAGCACAATTAAAGTCACTTACTACCCGCATAGTCGAACTGAACGAGGGATGCGGCGGCGAGGTAGACGCGAGATAATGACACAAAGGAGGGAAGCCCAGGTCCATAAGCTCATACGAACCGACTACCTGCGCCTGCGGTTCAGGTAAGTCTGCCCTCAATCCCCATATCCCTATAACACACAATTTATCCTCTAATTCTAATACAACAAGTATTCATCATAGAGACAAAATGAATCGAACCCTTTTTGTACGAAATTTCATCTACCTACTTTAATTGTTTTTACTGGTGGCCACGGTTTTGCAGTTATTCCAGAAAACCTGAAATAAGGACCTTTAAAGACCTTTACATAACAGCTCAACCCCACCGATCAAGATTTTTAGTATTGGTTAATTGAAAGAGGCTTGCTACTCTAAAGACCTTAAGAGAAGGTTTCTTGCAATTAGAATACAGTTTTTCAGTACCATCGCTGTAATAAAATTAGTATTTTACAAAATGAGGGTTTGAAGTGGACGCCTTTTGTGTGTATAGTACAACAGGTTTAATGTTTCCAAATTAGCCTACCTGGCTGTAACAGTTATAACAAGCATTGTTTACGCAAATTTCAAATTATAAAATGATGTTTAAAGCATAAAATGATTACGTTTACTACTCACTTAGCGCGGTATTGTTAACTATAATAACAAGTTATATTTCTGTCTGTTTGGCCGAATAAGATAATGAAAACAGGTAATTTCTAACAATGTTATCAATCATACGATGTATACCTACATACTTGTAACATGTGTCTATTAACTTTTAAATAGTTCAGTAGTGCGCGGTTCTGCAGTGAAAGTGTTTCGTATTTGTGAATTATAGCAGTTCCTCAATCAGGTAATCATTTAGATTAGGACCACTGTTTTGAAATTATTAATCCAAAAATTCGATATGCAAACCCATTAAAATTGCAAAGGCATTTTTGGCGAAATATTTGATCATAGTAATTTCCTAATATGTAGTTTAGATATTTGCATATTTTTGTCTGGTTCCTTAGAGATCCTAGTGTGTAGTAAATTGTAAATTATGCTCAAAAATGAATTTGGCAACAGAACAGGAGATTTTCTTTTCGTTTTCCCTTTGCTTTCGTGGTGTGTGTTATTTTTATTTAAAAGAGTAAAGATGGCAGGTAGGTAAAACAAGGATTAGGTACATTAATTTAACATCAAGCGATTTTGAATATAAAGAAATGATATGTCTTGCCAATTTTTGCCTGTGTCTCGGAGAGTATTAGAAAAAGTATGTTTATAATAAGACGAAGATTATTAATGCGAAGCTTATGTAATATTATTTTCGTTTTTGATATCAAAAAGGAGCTAACAAATGGTACGGTATGTAACGTGTACCAATATTTTCGAAATTCCAAATTTAAAATTGCATCCTCAGTTGATGTATTTATTTCAAAAGCACACAAAAGCTCACTAACTCAATTTCCTATTAGTTTTAGGGCCGATAGATCGATCTCCAAATAACCTTATTTCGCAAATAATCATTATATGAAGCGAGGTCCTTTTTAACATAATCATAGGAATTAATTGTAGAACTAATAGAAATGTAGAAAGCTCGCAAACTGCACAAAAGACAATTTAATTTAAGCAAAGGTAAAGAAACATGTAAGCAAGTAAGCAACTCGATGATAAATGAATAAAATTAGGACCGTAACTAAAAATTTATCACGTTGTTTTGGTAGCAATTAAAATCTAGGTTTTGGAAAGATATCTTTTGAGAATTCATTATACCTACGTTCTAATTGTAAATTTGCTTCTGTAACAACGTTGTTGAATTTTTGGCGATTAAATTTTTCCAAATCTTTTAGCGACTTGTTTATTTGTTTCCTATTCATCTATGAAACAGGTGACCAAGGTCGCAAGTTGCTCGAAGTATTTCAAAGTTGAAAGTTATGGTCTCAAGTCCGCAGATTTCAGTGACAAAATACGGACAGCACTGAATTCTTATTTTGGATAGTGTAATTTCTGCCCTTTGATTTACAATCAATTATGCAATTTACTGATTGTTGTTTGCTTCGGAAGATCCATTTGGAACTTCATTTATGACAGATTAGTGTTTGACACGTGTACACTAAATGTGTATAGGAATGTACAGGATGGGGTGCAGAGCTCTTTTTTAACTTTAACCTTAGCTCTTTGCAATTAAAAAATTTGCTGTTCTTTGCTTCCTGCCTTACTTAACAATAGTACCTATCAATAAATTATTATCCATAACACCAATCTAATTTGTAGATAGTTTTTTATGAATCCAAGTAACACCAAATCTTCCTGACAAACGTACGATGAACTTTAAAGAAACTTAGAGTTCATTGCAAACGTGAAGGTTCATTATATGTATACAGCAGCTTTTTGAATTTTAACTTTACATTTCAAGGTGGCTGTGTAGCAGTAAGTAGTAGTCAGCTGCATAGCATCGTATAAATTATTATATTTTTTTAAATTATAAGCTCATTATATGTCATTTGAAGCAATCCGAACTAAAAATTTAATGTACCACTTAAATGACACAGGCTGTATCACAAAGCGCGTGCTGCAATCACCCATAGGGGATGCAAAACCAATGTCTTCCTCCTCAAATGTCTTCGTTCAATTTCGTAAAGGTGTTAAATATCTTCCATTTCCATTTCCATTTCCATAACACAACATACACCAATACGCTATGAGTGTTAAATTATTATTGTGCCCTTTTGAGAAAAAGTGATGTTGTAGTGTTGAATTCACTACCTATATAATAATGATAAGTAATTATTTGAAAAACTTACAAAGAATCCCATGTTGAAGTTTTTCAAGTATATCTACTTTCATTTCCTTATGGTTTTGCCAACTGTTTCATTTCTGTTCGATTATATTCTAAATTTTGAAATTTTTTCTGACATTTACGCCAAAATAATTTTTATTTCCAACTGTATTATAATATTAAAAGCTCATTGACCATATTCCTTTGCTTATCAGTAACTATGGACTATTTACCTCAATATTGGGCTACTTTAAACAATAATACTCGTTGTTTGTAAATAAGTTCGAATTCTACCACTGAATTATACTAATTCAGTGAATTCTACTAACCATGAACTCTAAGAATTGCAATTCTGTTCCTAATACCTAATTAAATTTTTGATTTTACAGACGCGGCAAAACAGCGAACAACTGCAAAGGTAGGTGATTTAATTTAATTGGGTCACTTTTGTCGTCTGTATTATGTCTGGATGGAGCGAAGTTTATATCTTTCTTGGTGTTAAAAATTACAAAATCGTTTCTTTAAACAAATAATAATTTTACAAATTCTTATTGTGATTTTTCAAACATACGATAGGAGTAGTACCGTAAAGTGGGGTGAAGTCGGACAGTAGGTGTGAAGACGGACACTCGGCCCATTTCGTCGTTTTCGTCAAGGCCACGCATTTCGGTGAGGGAAAGTTGAGATATATTAGATGCAACCATGATACAAAGAATACAAACGGGTTAGTGCAAGTCTAATATTGGTGTAGTGTGAGACGTTGTACGAAAAACATCGCTTTCGTAGCAGGCAGGTACTAGTCGAGGAAATAAAGCACTGAACCTACCAAATTTTTGTAGTAAGACCGATTTAGATGCGGTTTTTTGCATTCGCTTCCTAAATTTAATACGAAACTTTGTACCTACTTTTCATCATGTTTTTTTTCGAAATTGCATTTGTGCAGTCGAAAATGCATCCTAAAAATGCATTTTCATAGAAAAAATTCATAACTTCGTTATAAGCTTATAGAATCGACTCAAATCGGTTTCAAGGGGGTTTTCGAGGTCGCTGATCCCGAATATGACCTCCAAATTGCCTCACCGCCCACCTGGAGCTCAGGATGGCTAAGCGACGTCATCTCCGAAGCTTTTTCTCAAATTCACTCTCAAATGATTCTATACATCTCATACGAAGTTTCTTTGGGTTTCTTATTCCAAATCAGACATCGGCAACCGTCCCCCGCGTACCTGGTGCCCCGCATCCGGGCATCAACGTCATCCTCTGAAGTTTCACTGAAGTTTCAAGACTATAGGGAGGCGACAATTGTTTCCGAGGTTTTTTGGGTGGCTTAGGTGGAATGTGGCACCGGATACTTGCTAACGGACACCTAGTGCATCACACCTCGGCGACATCAACGTCATCCTCTGGAGTTTCATTAAAATTTCAAGCCTAGTGAACCGAAAATAATTTGTAATTACCAGGACCTCTATCCCGACCTGACCAGCCGTGCATGGTACATAGCCCGCCTGCAGAGGCGGATTCCGAAGTTCTCCACGAGATTTTGAAACTACTCTAACTACCAACCTTATATTAAGAGTTTTACATACAAAGGAGGAGGCACACTTTTAATGAGGTTTCCAAAAATGACGGAATTGGATGAAATTTTAGTATATTGTAGATATCGACTTTCTGACCAAAAAGTCTCATGGGCCCAAAGCGATCCTATGACTGGTTTCCGAGATACAGTGGCGGGTATGGGGTATCTTGAAAAACAGGAATTAAATTATAAATACCATAAAAGGTTGATATTTTCTTTAAAAAAGTAATGGAAGTAATTTAATTTGATCTTGGGCGGCTGTCTAGGATGTCAGGTGCTGATTTTTTTTGTGTAAAGGGTGTACATTGTACAGGGTGTACAACTAAGAAAGGAGGCCGGCCATAACTCGGAAACTATTTGAGATAGAACAGTGAAATAAAAAATCTTATAATAAATGTGGCCAAGAGACAATGCTGAAAATTATTTTCAATTTCATACCATTGCCACCAGAGGGCGTTTCACTGCTTTCAATTTGAAATTCCCATTTTTTGGGCAATTTTCCTCAGTAAGGTATTTAAAAAAATATATTCATTGTGAACTAGCGATCAATATGTAAAACTTTGTTTAATGAATTTTTACGATTGCTGTCAAAATAAAGGGACGGGGATCTAAATTACGTGTTACTAGAAAAAATCGTGTAACTTCGAAACGGTTTGCTTGAATTTGTTAAGATTGGTCTCGATGTAAAGACAACACTTCATATTACCAAAAAAATTCAAAACCACAACAATTTCTTATCTCCGTCTACCAATAGAGGGCCCAACTTGTTAAAGGAACAAACGGTCGACTTTTCTAAAAAAATTCCAATGGTACCAAATATTTTTTTCACTGCTATTGGAAGGAAAATTCATAAGGGAGTAATTTAAAAAAAAATGTGGTAATATAAGAGGTAATTTGAGGTATAAACAAATCGTAACAGCACGTCAAAATTCATTAAACAAAGTTTTACATATTGATCACTAGTTCACAATGAATATATTTTTTTAAATGCCTTACTGAGGAAAATTGCCCAAAAAATGGGAATTTCAAATTGAAATCAGTGAAACGCCCTCTGGTGGCAATGGTATAAAATTGAAAATAATTTCCAGCATTTTCTCTTGGCCACATTTATTATAAGATTTTTTATTTCACTGTTCTATCTCAAATAGTTTCCGAGATATGGCCGGCCTCCTTTCTTAGTTGTACACCCTGTACAATGTACACCCTTTACACAAAAAAAATCAGCACCTGACATCCTAGACAGCCGCCCAAGATCAAATTAAATTACTTCCATTACTTTTTTAAAGAAAATATCAACCTTTTATGGTATTTATAATTTAATTCCTGTTTTTCAAGATACCCCATACCCGCCACTGTATCTCGGAAACCAGTCATACGATCGTTTTGGGCCCATGAGACTTTTTGGTCAGAAAGTCGATATCTACAATATACTAAAATTTTATCAAATTCCGTCATTTTTGGAAACCTCATTAAAAGTGTGCATCCTCCTTTAATCTGTAATAAAAGGAACAAATTAAATTAAATTAAATTACATTTAAACTAAATATTTTATAATATTAACTTCATACATTTGGATGATAATGTTATTAAACAAAACTTACATTTTTTTATATATATATCTCACTTTTATTTCACAAAATGAAAATGTCCACATCTATTGAAATTCTATTATAAGTTTTACCTCATGATTTCCTGATATGATGAAACACGCGTTAGAATGAAAGCATTTGAGCGAACATTTTAAGCGAAACTGCAGAGGATGACGTTAATGCCGCCGCGGTGTGGTGCACCAGGTATCCGTTAGGTTAGAAAGTATCGGGGACCTGATTGCCTGATTCGATATGAGCGACTCAAAAAAACCCGGAAACAATTTTCGGTTCCCTATAAGCTTGAAACTTCAGTGAAACTCAAGGGGATGACGTTGATGCTCGGATGCGGGCCACCAGGTACGCGGGGGACGGTTGCCGATGTCTGATTTGGAATCAGAAACCCAAAGAAACTTCGTGTGAGATGTCTAGAATAATTTGAGAGTGAATTTGAGAAAAAGCTTCGGAGATGACGTCGCTTAGCCATCCTGAGCTCCAGGTGGGCGGTGAGGCAATTTGGAGGTCATATTCGGGATCAGCGACCTCGAAAACCCCCTTGAAACCGATTTGAGTCGATTCTATAAGCTTATAACGAAGTTATGAATTTTTTCTATGAAAATGCATTTTTAGGATGCATTTTCGACTGCACAAATGCAATTTCGAAAAAAAACATGATGAAAAGTAGGTACAAAGTTTCGTATTAAATTTAGGAAGCGAATGCAAAAAACCGCATCTAAATCGGTCTTACTACAAAAATTTGGTGGGTTTGGCTCATTTTAGTGCTTTATTTCCTCGACTAGTACGTATTTATAGAATTAACAGTTTTGCTCTATTTTGCAAACTCCAAAAAGAAACTCTTGCACAAAAGAAACGGTTAGAACTAATAAAATGAAACAAATTGTGAATTATTTAGTATTTAATCAGCAACGAATTCCCATAAAATAAAACTTCTTTCAAAAATTTCACGTTGGGTAAATTTGAAAAAGTTTAAAAATGACCTTTTGTAGGGGTGAAGGCGGACACCATGGGACGAGACTATCAGAGAAAAATCGGCAGTTCATTCATGAATTACACAAAAGACAATTTACGTAAGGCCTTGGACGATGTAAAAAACGGTCGCAAAAGCTTGAGAAGGGCGGCTGAGTGCTACCAAATTCCAAAGTCAACATTATATGACAAAATAAAAGCCCACAAAACAAAAAAACATGGAGGACAAACGATCCTTTCTCCGACAGATGAAGAAAAGCTGGTCAACGGAATAACTACTTTGTCTGAATGGGGTTTTCCACTCACTCGAAGCGATATAAGAGTTTTAGTAAAAAAATTTCTTGATAGAAAAGGAGTGAAGGTTGCGAAATTTAAGGATAATTATCCAGGAATCGAATGGTTTTATAAATTTGTAAAGCGACATAAAAACATATTAACTGAACGACTTGCTCAAAATATAAAAAGAGTACGGGCAGGTATAACAAAAGAGACTATAACGGACTATTTTGAAAATCTAAGAGGAATAATTGAGAATGTCCCAGCGTGCAACATCGTAAACTACGATGAAAGCAATTTAACAGACGACCCAGGAAGAAGCAAAGTTCTATGTCGTCGTGGATCGAAACGGGTTGAAAGAATAATGGATTCAAGTAAATCGAGCATCTCCATCATGATGGCTATAAGTGCATCTGGGGCTTTATTACCCCCATATGTAGTGTATAAATCAGTGCATTTATATCCAACATGGGTTGAAGGAGGGCCAATTGGAACAGTCTACAATCGGACCAAATCTGGGTGGTTCGATGGACCAACATTCGATGATTGGTTTGATCGGATACTTCTGCCACATTTTAAAACATTACGAGGCAAAAAAGTCCTCATTGGAGACAATTTAGCCTCCCATATCTCGCTACATGTCCTTCAGTCCTGTGAAGACAACGATATACATTTTGTACTGTTACCACCCAATGCCACTCATTTACTTCAACCTCTAGACGTGTCATTTTTCGCACCTTTCAAAAAGTCTTGGAGATCTATATTGACCGATTGGAAATTCAAAAACCGAGGTTGTATAAGTAAATCAGAGTTCCCTAGGCTTCTACAACAAGCACTTGAAAAAGTGGGAAACATAGAAAATAACATAAAATCGGGATTCAAAAGTTGTGGAATTTTTCCACTATGCCCAGAAACTGTTCTGAAGAAAATCCCTGATAAGGAAGCGGAAAACGTCGCGTCGTTGACCAGGAGACTAATCAACACTGGATCAATACACTTAAGGAATTTCTGCAGGACAGCAGAGTCACTACCACTAGTTCTGCAACCACAAAAAGAGGTAAAAAGGTTGAAGTGGCTCCAGGTAAAGGAATATCCTTGAAGGATCTCGCTGGAAGGTCACAAAGCCTAAGCGAATGTCGAATAGAAAATTCTGATGAATCGGATGAATCAATTGATGTAGAGTATGAGGACGAATCAAGTGATCAATGCGACAATACATCAGATGAAAACGAAGCAAATCCCACAGACTGTGATAACGACAACCAAATAAGTGATATCGACGAGACTGATGATAGAATAGACAATGTAGAAGTAGGAAACTATCTTTTGGTACGATTCACTTGTCCAAATAACACTTCTGTTAAATATTATGTCGGATGTGTAACGGACATTATCATTGAAAACAACAATGTCTTCTTAGTGAATTTTTTACGAAAGCAGAGTTCGGCAAAGATGGGTTATTATTTTACATATCCCGTTGTACGAGATGAATCTGTTATTGACCAGCATCAAGTAGTTACAATTTTAACTAAAGTAATAGATCTGCGCCGCCAAAAATTCCAGTTTCCACAAATTCCAAAGAATATTAAAGTAGAATAAGAGTCAACTTGTTTTCTTTTTATTTGTTTTTTATAAGAATATATTTTTTATTTAAAGCTTTAGTTTTCAATAAAAATGTTAAGGAACAAATATTCCTATTTATTTTCTTTTTTTAATAAGAAGATATATATTTTTGTATTTTTTGTTACCTACAATAAAAACGTTATTACGGAATAATCGTTTTCTTTATTTGTTCGATACAGAATTAGGTACCTACCTGTTTTTTCATATATAAATGTGTTTTTTTTTTCAATTTGTACTGTCCGCCTTCACATTACATGCAGGTCAAACACGATTCTAGACCAAAACAACGTATGTCCGTCTTCAACCCACACATAGGTGTGAAGGCGGACACTTTTTACCAAAAAAAAGTGGTATTTAGGGTAACGTTTTAGCGAAAATTTTTTCAGTACCTTATTTCAGATGCCTCAAAGATTCTAAATTATTTTTTTCGGAATTTTGCAGTCCAGTTTTCAGAAATTATGAACAAAAATACTCGCAAATTGTCCGCCTTCACCCCAGATTACGGTACGACAAGGGTTAACAATAGGAACGGCTTTAATTTATACCTAACGTAATAAGTAGATATTTTTTATTATTATAACTTTATAGCACCTTTTTCGAAAGGGGCGTAATCATCTCCCATTTATGTGACCAGATCAGCAACACTTTAAGGGCGTGCAATGAATTTTCATCCCTTGAATGTCACATACTAATGGCAATCAAGAAAAATAGTTGGTTCATGATAGAATCACCAATATTAAACTATAATCTCGAATAATCATGGTCGTACTGAACTAATTAGTTTATTCTCACCTACGGTGTTAATTCGTCTTTCGGTTTTGACCAGTTTATCTTCACACACCAGGGCAGAAATGCCAATATCCTCAAAATAGTCCAAGCAGTAATTGTTGACATCAAAATGTTTATTAATATAAGGCAGCCATAATTTCCCATCGTATTGTGGATAAAAGAGATCTCCGGGTAAGTTATGCGGTTCTAAACGATAATACGATGTCTCTTCGGAGCAAGATTTTCCTAATAGGTAGCAAGTTTTTAATTTGCTAACACGCTTCTCACCTATGTAGGTATCTACGATAAATTTTACACTGCTATTAAAAATACAACTTTTTTCCCGCCAAAAGTAATTTAAGTCGCAGCACTTTCGGATACAACTTGTTTCTTCATCACAATTACACACGTTTCTTGTTGCACTGAACATGTGTGAATCAAATGGATAAATTTTGGAAATGTTTTCGTTAGGTACTTGCATTTTAATATAATACAGTGATATAGTTATTAAATGTAGGCCGAATAGGTGCCTCATGTTGACAATATGTAACGTTATTGATAAATAAAATCGTTTGCTTGTATATTTCCAAACACGGTTCGTACGTCAACAACGTCATATAAGAGTAACTAGAAATGAAACTTTTGATGGTTTGGAGCTTGGAAGGGATGTAAATGTTGTATGTGCATCACTTTTTTTTTCGTTATCGAGTAAGTTAAAATGATGCACTATCATTTATATAAGGATAAATAAAAATGTGCCCCCTCACTGTTTGGTATACGTATTTAACATAAATATGACATTTATAACGAAATCGTTATCTATACTTGGTCCTTTTTTTCAACTACACCGTAAGGATTCCATTTCCGTATCCGCTCTTACAAAAGAATGCGATCGCCCACTTTTAGACCAGAAAGTTGTTTACTGTATTTATCATAATACTGATTTGTTTTTATTGATTTTTAAGCATATTTGAACGTACCTACTTCTTCTTTATGGGAAACCTAGGAATCCAAATTTCGGTTTTAATATGTCCTTATGCCTACTAAAAGTGTATGTGGGACTGGTACCTAAACTCTATTTTTCTATCATATTATAGTTTATAATGACCACAAATCTGGATCATTTTGGAATTGAATAAGTTTAAAAAATAAGCAAACTGTCTGTATGAATCTTTCCACCATGCCATTACTTTTAGGGTACTTAAGTACGTACTTGGCTTATTATCGTATGTTTCCTCAAATAATTCGTATTCCCTTGGACTTAATACCGAAAACAATTTATAGTAAAACACATTCTGGAAATGCTTGTATTCACTAGTTTGTTAACAATCGCAGCTTTTGAAAATAGTTTTGTAACGCCATTGTTATAAAGTCTATCGTAGATATTAGTTGTTGAATATTTTTGAGACTTTAAGCACTCAAAGACAAAATTTTCTATATCACGTATAAATCCAGGGCAGCAAACTGCTTTTTGAGCTTTTGCTTTGCAGGAAGCATGTCTTGATGTGATTGGTGGGATGTATACAAAAATTCTCTTGTAATGCAAACAGGCGTAAGTTTCTGTAGAAAAATAAAACATTTTCATGTATTAACTCATAAGCCGATATTGTAATAAATCAGCTGGTAGGTACTTATGATTTATGTGTGCATTTGGTATTTAAAATGATTTCCATTAACATGGCTTAAACTAAAATAATACATCATTAGATGCATAGCAAGTGATTCTTTCGACGTGATTTTACCGCTTCTATGTTGGTGTTAAGGAAATTGATGCAATTCTATTGGCCGATCTTTTGAGCCACACATTCATAGTACTGTTTTCTTTTCAGAGTCGTAAGAACACAAAGTAGGTTTTGCTGAACAATATTTCCACTAAAAGGAATCTTCTTAATATACTCATTTTGTTTGATAGATTATGAAAAACTATCATTTCCAAAAGAAAAGCTCTAAATCGTGTTTATTTTAAAGAGGGGACATACTAGCAATGTTCAAATTTGGTATAATTCCTATGTCACTTATTTGTAGTCCCAAAAATTTTACACAGAAAGTTTTGATTCTTCAAAATTTAACTTTGTTTATTAAATTCGAATTTCTATGGACGAAGATATTAAAATTTGACCAGGTTGACCAAAAGTATAGTAGGTATATATTAAGTATTGTAAAAAAACATTTTGATTACTTAGGTATTGGAATGTTATTTTTTATTTCACTAGGAATATTTAAGAAATACGAATTCAGTTCTTAGGATCCTATATTATAAACGTGAGTTGATTCATGTTGGCGACTGCC
Source organism: Pyrocoelia pectoralis (assembly GCA_036250285.1). Taxonomy (NCBI): domain Eukaryota; kingdom Metazoa; phylum Arthropoda; class Insecta; order Coleoptera; family Lampyridae; genus Pyrocoelia; species Pyrocoelia pectoralis. The sequence continues at coordinate 80,041,200 of CM070075.1, read as the reverse complement.
ACCCCCTAATGACGTCGATGTTGTTATAGGAATATTTAGTGCATGTGAAGGTTTGGTAAGGCCCTGTTTTAGTGGAAAATTGACCTTAGGCCCCTCTAGCAATCTTACCTCCGCATGCCTTTCTCTTAGATTTTTATGAAGCTCAACTTATTGGCACTTTGTTTGGAAAAGTTAATATTTGTCGGAAATGAGTCGACCGCTACCTCAAGAATCTCCAAAAGCGTATTAAATTTAGTACTTAATGTAGTTTTTGATTACTTATACAAACCCAGCGTATGTTATCTAAGTAGTGAATGAAAGATTGCCTACCTGAGGACGTGATTAGATGGCTCACGTACCTGAATTTATCATCTTGTGTTGTATCAACTACAATCGATACCTCACTATGATCTGACAAACCGGGAATACTAACACTACTCATATACTCTCTCTCTATGCAATCGAAATTTTATTAGAACATTGTACAAATAATATTAAAACCGCGAGTGGGTTTATTGATTATAGTTACGAAATTAAATTAAAATACACTAATTATTTGTGGTATTAAGAAAAAGGTTAAAATAGCCTTTGATAATAACGTCTTTCTTTGAATGCACACAAAATGTTATCACTTGATTAAAAATATCCGTAAAAACTTTAGTCTCCACTCGGTGGGCGATGAACAGTGATAATGATGATATTATCATTGTGAATATCCACTACGAACAGTTCGCAATGGCACGCGACGGAATAATTTTGAAGAGTTGACCATTCGACGTAACTGAAGTTATTTTTGGCAAGGATGATGGACGCTACTCTGTTGATGTGCCATTTTTAAATTCATTTTGGGAATCCTATTGTTTATCCCTAGCCCTCTTTCGAGGGTTTCTGATGGAGATGCCAAAAAACCGATTTATCAGTGCACGAGCCGGCCACAACTCTTTCAATAATGTAGCCTCAAAATAAATGGATATTCTAAAAGATGTGTAAACCTCAGGATATTTGGAGTTCACTTTGGCTGCGTTGATAATTTTTATTTGCCTTGAGGTCGATGGTTAGGATGTCTACTTCTACGGAAGGATGAATAAGGTACGAATATAAACTGCTCGTATATTAGATCTTTCTTCAGCTGCAATTATTATTATACTATTATACCAGCACTATTAAGTAGGTATACCTCCTTATCACCATCGTTATCCTACTTAAAGGTATTAAATATTTGTAACCCTTCTTCTCCTAAGCAGTGCAAGTGAACACAGATCCTTACTTTATAATCTTTGCGCGTTTTCCCTGTCACTAGGGAGCAGGTAATATTCAAAATCTGCTTCCATAAAGTCTCACTGTGTACAGTGTTATTGCCCTCAAAATGGAAAAGGACTCTGGAATTCTACCTTTAGACATTGCAAACTTAGATACCTTGACATGTAACCAGGAGTAATACAGACGAAATAACTACATCAGAGTGTTTTAGACTTAGGTTTGAGTTATTTTAAAAGGCCTGCACTGTCAAAACAGCCCAGGGGTGGTGTTTAGCAATTTATTGCAAAAATACGAAAAAATCTCAATTTTCGCAATTTTGACGAAAAAATTAGTGTGAAGTCGGCACCTGAAGGGCACATCCGATCACCGTCAATTTTTTTTGTCGCTATGTCAGTGTCATTTGGAAACAGAAAACCCCTATTGGCAAGTGTGAATCAGCTCGGAGATCATTTTTCAAAAATCTTCAAAAAACGTCATTTTTTAAAACTTTAGGGTCAAGTCGGCACCTGAAGGACTTGACCTATCAACCTCAATTTTTTTTTACGTTACTTTGACACCAAACCACAAAAAAAAATCACTATTGGAATAGTGAAATCGAAAAAAGTGTTTTTTCGATGCACCCTAGTGTATACCTACATCTGGGGTAACAAGTTGCTCTTAACAAATAGCTATTTTTAGCTATCACTTTGTGTATGTGTAGGTCGCTGATATAATATTTTGTTCGATTTCATTATTATTATATTCAAATACGAATTAGGCATGAATTACAGTTCTGATTCTTGGAATCGTGTTTCATTTGATCCTGTAAGATTATTTGTATGAGATTTCTCACATATTCCTAAAAACCTTTCTTGTATGGAAATTTTTTGAACCGTAACGTTATAGCACAGAGTTTTCTCATAATCTTGAGTACTTATCACAAACCACTAAGTGATTTGTGGTACTTATCTCAACAGACAGAATGATCCTCCTATATGTAGGTAAATGTAACTGAATTGTGATTTGTATACCTTGTCCCATTTTTTTTTGGTTTGTTGACGCAAGAATGACTTGTATGTATAAAAAAATTGCAAAGTACTAGTACATTGAGTGGATGTGACTTTTCAGTTCTAACGTTGATTGAAATATTAATATTTCAATCAACGGTTCTAATAAACGTTAGATATGAAAATTAAGAATGCAGGTATCCTTGAAAAAACTTAGAGTTCTGTTATACATATATAGGGACTCTAAATAAACTGCGTAAATAGCGCCATCTATTAAATTTTTTTTGTATCTACAGATTTCTTGATTCCTTGATATGAGTTTCCTAAGTTTCCAAAGAGATTGGAACAGATGTCAGCTCTATCATAAGATGAGCAGTAAGTAAATTTCATCGGTCAGAAGCAACATCGATAAAACAGGGTTTATTAATGGTCAAAATGTCGCGCACGCTCGAATTTCGGCGGGGTTGTGGCTTATTCGTTTAACGTTTAACTTGTTGCAGTATTGAAAGCCCGACGCGTCCCGACGCCTGTGTTAAACGCGCTACCTATATTATAAAAGACGCGTGTGCTATAATAGTGATTCCAAAAAATCTTTTAGACAACTTTACCGAGTGTTTTGCATTATGTTCCTATTTGCATGAAAAACAAGTGAGAACGACACAGTTTAAAAATAAACTTAGATTAACGCAACTTCGTTGCTAATTAGTTCAGGTAATATTTACTATTTGTTTATTTTATGTTATCTTTAGACTTTAAGAATCGAAAGTTGGGAGCAAAATATTTTATTTAATAACTAGGTAAATGAACTTTTTTTTACTCTGAAGTACCAAAATACGTTTTATTTTTCCACGTGTTTTGACCATGACAAATATTATATGATATTTGCAGATGAATTTCTACACGTTCTTGATAACAAGCAAAGTTTATAACAACATAACTGAGACAAGCGGGTTATCATAAGTTTCAATAAATTATATCAAGACCTTTCCCTGTCATTGAAAAACTAAAAATATTCTAGATATTCACTATCACGGGAAGGATAATATCATGATTAAGTATAAGTAATGCACACTGTATGTAGATTATTAGATACTGTAAGATACTGAAGTGTTGTGACCTAGAATTAATGTAAATTCTTAAATGTGATGTACGATGTACGTATTTATTATTATTACGAGCGCCTTTATTTTACGCATATTTAATTCCAAATTTTACACATATATTTACATATTTTTAACAGGCTCTGAATGTTTGAATCTTATAAAAGAAAACTAAGGTTAGACAATTTGCTATAATTTATTTTTAATTCCAGAATTGTCAATTTTCAGAAAATAATCTAGGTATGCAAGCCCCTAGAAAATGTGAGGCATGTTAATCAATGTGTTTCATTTCCATAATGTTCTTAATGTGTTGTTAATTAATGTGTCCAGAGAAATGTAAAACTAGGTACCATACGTTTTTCCAAACGACGACTATATGAGATCGAAGTAGGAAAAGAGAAAAGTAAATTAGAACAAAGGGGACAATAATGGCATTCATTTCCACAATATAGCAGTAATGTTTTCACCAGATTAACAGATATAATTATTGCAGTTTCATTCACTTTAGCTGCGTACGAAACTTAATTTATATACCTATTGTGATTTTTATATTTTCGTTGTCAGGAAAACACAGCTCACCAAAATCCTTTTGTAAAGCACCAAGGAAGTTAATTTTGGAAAGGACGGTGATTGTATCATTGTAAACCAAGATTTTCAACATTTTTTGACATTTCGTCCAAACTGCTGGTTTCACCACATCTTCAACAGGTTAAAATAGGTAAAAGTATTTACTGAACTGTTCTTTGATAGGTATAATCTTCAAATTCTTCTCCCAAAATAGGTCAACATCCTACGGACGGCACAAAAGTACTGTAAACTTGTTCATACAAGTATCTTTATGATTTTCAAAGGCATTTAGCAATTAAAAATTTTATAGCTGAACGCATTTCTTCGTTTGTCCAATTATATTTAGCGATGGCAACCGTGACACAGTTAGAGGATCTACAGACCCAATCCGATTTCATTTGAAAGATGCGTATAACTAGCCACATATTATTATTTTGTAACTTAAATTTAATTAATTAAAAATTCTGTTTTTAATATTTTTTACTATTCTAAGCGTAATTTACAATTTTTATCGAGATTGTTCCAACTTCAACGTACTGTTAATTACTCATATTTAACAGCGGAATTACCATGGAAAACAGCTTCAGAATAACATTAAGCCTTGAAAGAGGTTTAGACCGTAAAAGAGGAAATGCTTTTGAATTTAATTCAATTGAAAGTAACTCCTGGTTATTGATAGCTGGTATTTTTTTACAGGTACGCTCAAAAGTTAGTGCCCTCTTGGCATCAAGACCTTTGGCAACAGAATTCCCTTTAGGGGTTTTAAAAAATTGAATATTCCTTCTAATGATTTCGTCTGCATAGACAACCGTCATATTGATGGCTTTTAGATACTTAACAATGAAAGTCCGGTCATACATAATTTCCAAATTGAAAACGAATTGCCTGTGAAGCGTTTAGATAACCTATTAAACTATCGACAGCAGCGCTTGGAGTAGTGTACCTTGCGACTGGATTAGGACGTGGAATGGCATACATTGGTCTTCAGTGACGAATCCCAATTCTGCTTGGGAATGCACAATGGTCGCATGATGGACAGACGTAGACGCGGAGAACGTCTCAATGTGCAGTGTTCTGTTGAGCGGAATGTGCACCACACTATGGGGATTATGGTATTGTTTATGGAAGCAGGTGTCAGTTGGTATTCATCCGAGGCAATATGAATGCCCACCGATATTTTGATGAAGTGGTAGAACCCTATAACCTTCCATTCCTCCAGGAGCTGGAGGACCCGATTTTCCAACAGGATAATACTTATCCGCACATTGCAAGGCATTCTATGGAGCGCTTCGAAGAGGCTAACGTCAATATCTTGCCATGGCCACTCAGATCTCCGAAAGGTCGCCTATCAAACTTGTATGGCACATGATGGGTAGAAGACTCAAGCAATTATCCAATCCTCCACAGACACTAGGAGCTCTCAGGCATGAATGGGATGCATAATACCCCAAGAAGAAATCGACCACCTGGTGGAATCCATACCAAGAAGGATGAGAGTATGAAACTAATAGGGGTTGTCCAACACATTAATAAAAAATGTCTTTATCTTTTGTTAAATTTTCTTTGAAATTGTTAAGTTTAGTTTAGTTTAGTCCAAAAATTCCAACGCCTTGTTGCATTTTTTATATCACAGGTTACTCTCTTTCTCATTATCACTGATTTTAATATGCTTCATGGATGTTTTCTTCTTCGTAATTTTCTGCATACCAGTCGTGGAATGCTAATATACATCCTGTTGTAAGATTAGGTTAGCTTGATAATTTTTAATGAATCACCTTGGATTTGCAAAAACAAATTTATAGATTAACTGATATTGTCGTTGTACACGATGTTCTAGTCTGGAGATACGTTTATGTATTTATTTAATTTTTCCAAAATATGTGGGAGAGTAGAATCAATCGATGAAGCTGGTGTGACGTGATTTAGTCGGTTTTTATTTGGATTTTGTCGTTGACTAACTTTTATACTGCTTACACTGCGGAACTAGGTAAGTACCTAGTTTTTGATACATCATATTATTTTTATTGCGATTATTTCGTTGTTTAAGGCCTTTGTTTGGAAACAGTTTGTAAAGCTGCTTATTTTTTCGCGGAGTGATCTAAACCACATTGATAGGTTTTGCAACTGGGGTGTATTCATTATTTACTCTTTCTCACATTTCTTCTAAACAATTTATTTTCCATTTTTGTATAATTTTTTACAGATTGGGCCTGAATCTGATTACCAGAAGGTCTTTTTTTTTCTTTTCCACTCCGTGTATAATAATATTGTCTGTTTTGTGATGGAACAACTTGTGGTCTCTCCTTCAGCCTTTCGAAATTATAGACTTGGTAAAGTATGATGAAGATGATCGTAGTATCGGTGGAAAACTCTTCTGCAGTTCGCACAATATTTTTTTACATTCAATGATACATTTAAAATACAGTATGCATGATATTGTTAAATAAAAAGTTGGTTTATTAATTTTAGAAACCGAAACCTTGCAAAAGTAAAGTATAAAAGGTGGTTCGATTGGTTTAACTGAAATTGAACTTTAGACTTCGTCTTTAATAGTATAAATCCAGGGAAAGTAAACCAAGTATATTTTTCATTCAAGTGCCCATGGCGGGTTATTTCAATCTCGAGGCCAAAGCAGAAATGATCGCGATTTCTTTGTTTTTCAGAATAACAATTTCAAATTTATCTCCTTAACGCGCCCAACTGTAGTTTTCATATCGAAAAAAAACGTACATGTTTCGGAAATGACGTAACCATCTTCCACACTCATTTAAAGAATAAAAGATCGATTTAAACAAGTATCCGCTAAAGGCATGTAGATTTACAAAAAATGTGCGTTAGATTGAATTCCCAAAACCGCAATGCATCGCCTTTCTAAACCATAGTTTCATATAAATATGAAACATAAGAAAAAAATTCATGTTATTCCGTGTCGACTTAGTAAAAAAATGACTCATAAAATTGAGTGGGATGAAGTCACCCACTAGTCATTCCTGTTTATGTGGTGTCGAAAATTCTGATACCCATGAGTTACGTGTGTTTATATCAATTCGTATGCCAAATAATAAAATTTAAATAAAAAAACACGTCTTAACGATAGTGTTTCATTTCCTTATTTACTGCTTTAATGTCATATTATAATAATTACGAAACAACAAACGAAACATTTAAAGATTACTACTAGAATAAGCGTACAGGTTATTGTTTTCAAAACAGTACAAAGAGAAACGTAAAATTCAGAGGAAAGCTAAAAATTGAATACAAACCCACTGAACACAGTACATCCATGAAACGTTTCTAAATGTTGCATAAGGGTTACAAATGAAACATTCCTAAGAAACATCTAAGACACATTACTGGTACATTCCTGTCAAAAGCGAATAAATGGTAATGTCTAATAAACGTTTCAATTGATAGGTTACATAAAATACTAAACATACACATTACAACACGAACGTTTTAGATATGTATCCAAAAATACATCTTTGTGATGTATTTTTTGGAATGTGATAACGTATAACATTTTAGAAACGTTACAAATGTGATGTTTCGTTTGAAACAAAATAGTCATATCTCAAAGTTAACGTTACGGAGTTGTGTTTAGTAGTGTTGTACCAGAAACTTTATCAGTTGAAACATATCGTAAGAAACACATCATACACGTTTCGGTGTGAACGTTTTAGATATGTATCCAAAAATATATCTCTGTGATATATTTTTTGGAATGTGATAACGTATAACATTTTAGAAACGTTACAAATGTGATGTTTCGTTTGAAACAAAATAGTCATATCTCAAAGTTAACGTTACGGAGTTGTGTTTAGTAGTGTTGTACCAGAAACCTTATCAGTTGAAACATATCGTAAGAAACACATCATACACGTTTCGGTGTGAACGTTTTAGATATGTATCCAAAAATATATCTCTGTGATATATTTTTTGGAATGTGATAACTAAAGCTAGGATTCCTTTTTTTATAAATGGACAAACATAAGGCAGACCTTGAAATGTAAGTAAGTATTTTTTAATTTTTAGATTTTATATAGGTATATATTTTTCTGGGTAATTTCTAAGAAAGCAAATTGTTTGGAAGGGAAAGGAATTTGTTATACAAACTGAATACAAACTTTGTCTATAATATTTAAGCCTCTTACAATAATAACTCGCATGAGTCATTTTCCTTACTTTGAAATATTTCCCATTGTATTATTTCTACCTGCAAGCTGTAATTACTTTTTCAAATAAATATTTGTTTGTCTATACTTAAATTGAATATGTATATGTTGATTTTATCTCGACAGTTTTCGCTTTTCCGTGCCATTTTTGTCCTTTTTTGTCTTTTTAGATGCTTTTTTAAAATTATTTTTTATGCCTTTTGCCTGCCTTTTTTAAACTTTCATTTTGTCTAACTATCCTAGCTTTAGTGATAACGTGTATAACATCTTAGAAATTTCATTAAAAATGTGATGTTTCGTTTGAAGTCATCTTTCAAAGTTAATGTTACTTGTATTTAGTAGCATTGTACTAGAAACCTAATCACTTGAAACATATCGTAAGAAACTAAAAATACACGGTTCAATGTGAGTGTTTTACATATTTATCCAAAATTACAATTTAGTGTTTAATTGGAACGAAAAATTTCCGTTTCCAAAATAGATTTATTCATCATAAGTAGATGGGTAATATTGCACATCTAAATGGCTTATTTGTCAGCGAGTCGGTAGCCCAGGTAGTTGCGTGGCTGTTTTCTGAATTCCTAAACAAGCGACCGATGTTCGAATCCCACTTGAAGCAAAAGGATTTTTCAGCATCACCGATCTCCTTCGAGTCTACACTAAGAGAATTTTGGGGGCCCTGGAGAACAAGCCACCGGAGTACATGGGGCCCCCTGCAAGGTCTGCGCACTGGGAAAAGACCCCCTCAGAGCAGTTGGGGTTCTCAGTACCATAGTTTCTACCACATTTCAATTTTTTTATACTCAGGTATGTTTCAAATGAAACATATATGAGACATTTCAAATATTCACGTATGAAACATTTATAAGGACACATTTCTCCTACATATCAATAAATTACTCTCCGATATGTTTCTTGAAACATATATAAAATGTTTCGATGTAACGTTTCTGTGTTGTTTCAAATCTAGGTTTCTGAAGGCGGACATTAAACATCTATGTTATGTGTATGACACGTTTCTGTCGCTGTTTCGGAGATGTTTCATGTTTCAGAGATACGTTTCTAAAACATTTCAGAAACGTTTTTTTGCACTGTGGGAAGTGAATCAAACTGAACCGTGAAGCCATGTCAGCTTTTGAAAAGTATTATTGAATTTGAAAATGTAGTATGTAATTACTTTTCGTTCTTACAACAAGAGTCCCTATAAAATATTGTACATGTATGTTATAAGTTTTTCCCCTTCGATCTCATATTTTCCCTTTTCAGACGTCAGAAGCCTTAACAAATGTTCATTTCACGTTCACCATAGCGCTCCCTTATTTTTTTTTAGGAAATCTAGATTGAGATAGGTAGCTTTATTGATATCGCATAAATAATTATCGATTTCGGCTACTTTGTAGTCATAAAATTAATGTTAAAAGCTAAAAAATCTACTGAATTATTCAAATAAGTTTCATCAGTGACACTCATATCAATGATCGTTAAATTTTGTTGCTATAATAAAATTGCAGAAAATAAATAGCGGTTATTGGACTAATGCCACGATACCTGTGTGGGCGAATAGTTTTAAATTGATTTTAATTTTCAGCCATTTACATTTTTATCAATCCGATTTTTTTTGTACATATTTATTTCAAATAGCGTTGTGGATTAGGCTGTTATGTACTTACTATTTATATGTTAAACAAATTCTCATGCAACGAAGTATTAATAATAAACAATTAAGAAGTTCACATCCTCAAATTTCAGTCAATTGAACTATGTGTAAATTATTTTTATGAGAATAAAAAAAAATAATTTTAATATCAAAAATATATAAATTGCCTGTTTTACATTTACAAAAACAGCTTAAAAGTGATGTTATTTACGAGGATGACGTTAATGATATTCACACAGAACGTCTTTATACTCGTATAAATATTAAACGCAAAATAAAAATTGTGAAGAAGTTTACAATTGGCACAGTTTGTTGTTTCTTACTTACTTTTGCCTTAAATAATTAAAATAAGAACAATCAACGCCGATTAGTTTTTCGCAAGAATTACAAAAATCAGGGACAATCTTTTTAGTATGATTTCAGTAAATTAATACTGCTTTGTTCCTGCGAATAAATTGAATTGTCGATATACCAAAAATGTTCGACGGTAAACCCTATGCAATTTTTACTTTAAGTTCAACAAAGTGGCGTTACTATTTTGTTACTTTTTGAATGTAATGTGAATCCACTTTGTTATGAAATTACTGAATAATTAAAACGAAATTTCATTGGCCACTTTTTAAATTTCGTGCAATATTTAAGGTTATCGCAAGTGGAGTATGATTTAGATTTGAAAGTGACAGAGTGGCGTAATATTTTGCTCTCCTCGCAAAAATTAATTTATGGCTTGCTTTTGATTAATGCTCAAATCCTAATATAAGCAGAAAGAAAATATAATGTCAAACCTAGAACCTACAAAATATACAAGACGAAATTTGTATTGACATGCACTTAAGGTATTTCTTTTTCTATTGTGGTTTTTATATTTATTTTTGTTTTGTTCTTGTCCTGATGAAGTCCCTTACAAAAGTGGACGAAACGTTAACTTTTTCAACATTTCTACTTACATTTCGTTTTTTGCTGTAACTGAAGGTTCCTCGTGAAAAATTGTATAACACTTGTAGATGTAATTTTTTAAGTAAGTGATGCCGTGTATCACGAGCATCGAGCTTGGGCGAGAAAAGATTTCTCATCAAGAAATGACCAGAAGAAGTCCATGTTTCGAGGGCGTTTCGTAATGTATATTACACCGTATTCTTCACAAGTTACTGTGTATTTCACACACACATTTTTGTTGAATAGGTGCTAATCTCAAAGGAAATCTTTTGTTTCGTTTGCGAATGCGTAAATTTGTAAATATAAATGAATGAAGGAAGGAATCTTCTATTGTATTTTAAACTGTTTGTCTAAAATTTATAGCGTGGGTTTCTGTTGCATATTGACATTATTCCCATTCCACTAATGATGGTACATAATATTATGAATCGCCATAATTTATGGAGTGATACAAACTCCGAAGAAATAAGGGAACGCTATTTTCAGGATCAAATGTGTCGTGTACTGTGATCGGAGTTATAGTCCTATCATGACAATTTAACATTAGAAAGGTACCTACCTTAATTCAGTAAAACGTTATTTACCAACAAGATGGAGCACTCCTTGCACAATGCGAGAATTATTACAAGGTTTCTTGATAGACGGATTGGTCCCCCCATAAGCCCACTCGCAGACCTCCTGATATAATTGGAGTTCTTGCGGGATACCTTACCTTAACAGAGGTGGTTTAAAAAACAGCATCTTATAATCTCCGATAACTAATAAAAAACTTCGTGATGCATGCAGGAGACTTGGTCCAGAACAACTATTGGCAGCAGCAGCTTTCGGAGGGGAATGGAACTATTGCAGCGCGTACAGTTAGCCAGAGTAATTTGAGCAAATATCCGTTTTCGCTTTATTAAGGATCTTTAGGGTTTTGTACTCTTCCCCGTCAGTTTGTGCATCTGTCCGTCCAACATTTTGCACGATAACTCTTTTTAGAAGCCACCAATCGCTTCGAAATACGGGTTCTTTATAGATTAAGAAAGGGCGCTATTAACTTTTAGGTCCCTAGATCAACAGGGACAAAAGTTACAGGAGTTCATGTGGATTGGGTACGGTAAAAATAGACTGACAACATTTTAGAATTTGGTAGGCCTAATTCTCTATATCACGTATCGACTTCGCATTTTTACTAAATTATAACTTATGATCTCTAGATGTGCGATTATTCAATATAATTATCAATTATCATCCATGGTCTATGTCAAAAGTTATCGTTATTTATGCACCAATTTCGTGGGGAAAACGTCAAAACCCATTGCATCGATGCTCAATAAGCGAATTTCATGCATTTTGTGTTACCTCATGGTTTTCCACTAAGACATTCAAAATTCATCAAAATGAGTGATGATAACACTGAGGTTCCTTCGATATTCCGTTGTATTGGTTTATTTTACATCATCCGCTTTTCTGAAATATACCAATTTTGGATAATGTTTGCCTATTTGGGGTGTTTTTATTTCTAAATCACTAAATTCAAATTTCTGGCGAATTTTTATTATATGGGTGAACATTCGAAAAATCCTCGAAAAAACCCTAGAATTTGTTTTATTAAATTTATTGTTGCTGAAATAATGTTAATGGAAGAAAATTTGTAAATGAGAATAATAATTTATTATCTTAACCATACACCTTTAATATTCATTTTCACCTTATTATTTAAAATTTATTTGTGTAATTTTGTATTATTGAATGCATTTTTAGACAATTTCTATGAGCGAAAAGTTTTTTTGACAAATTTGTAATGATGTACACTTTTTATGTTATCGACAATGAAAACCTACATATTTCAAGTAAAGAGCTTAATGAACAAATTTTATTCATCTGAAATAACATCATAGAGACACCACAATACTTTCTCGACCCGCAGTACATTCAACTTATAAAAAACATATTGGTAGAAGTAGGGCTGCGAGCAGTGGCGGATTTCCAGTCTTGGCCGCCCTAGGCCATGTAGTACCACCCGCCCCTTTCTCAGCTTCCATCATTTTATTTAAAATTGCTCCCTAAGTCCCAACACCCCTACCTAACCCAATATAATTTTTAAGAATACAAATTTTATTTATACAAAATGAACACGTATAGTACTTACTACTTACCTAATAAAAGAAAACAAAACATATTTCAACGAAAACGGAAAACTACAAATATACAAACAAGCAAACAACATTCTGCTGTTGACATAGCACTCTTCAATTACTTATCAATCAACTCAAAACAAAACTAAAAACGCACGTAAAATTCAGACTAGGAACGCATGAAATACACAATCAGTCAGCCAACAATATTAGTACAAGGTGGCAGCGCGCGTAGGTATAAATTCATAAAATTATTTTAAAAATCCAATTATTCAAGTGATAGCGATTCGAATTTCGAATACCTTGTAAAACTAAGAAAGTGACAATGCCGAATCGGAAGCGGAACGTTTATCAAATTAAAACGCTAGATAGTATAGTATTACATACTAGCAAGCAGTACACGTATCAGTAATCTGATTCCGACAGAAGATTATTTTTGTTTACAGTGCAGGACTGCACGTTGCACGCCGAACTAGTGAGCGTTTTTTGCACACAATGTTTTATTTTCTTCGGGTCGTTTCTTGTTATCATTCATTCTCATTCATCGGTGTATTTTTTGCCCACTATTGGCCGCCCCTAATATCTGGCCGCCCTAGGCCCGGGCCTAGTGGGCCTTATGGGAAATCCGCCACTGGCTGCGAGTTGGAAGGTAAGTTCCCATTCGAAAATGATTTAGTAGTTTTCAAAGGTATTATGTAACCATACATTCGCACAATATATCCGGTCGCCGAAATAGAGAATGGTTTATATGACATTCAAATGTAAGCTTCCGAATCGGAATACTGAAAACTGTTAGGGCGTCGGTGGGATGAGAACGTCAATATTCTCTTTATAAGAGCTTGTCAATAGCATAATCCTTTATGGATTAATTAAAAAATAAATTTTTGTCCGAGAATTGAATACGAATCACGGCGACATGTTCACCTGTAAGTAATATGTATCACGTTTTCGCTACCCATAGGTATACGGTATAAATGGAAATCGGATTAAACGTAGCTAAATTTGATTTATCCGTGTAGATTAATACATTTTAAATAGCCAATTGACTTTAGATTAACTTTCACTGTTCTGAAGAGTTTTACCCCACCCCAGTACCCAGCATTCGAGTCAGAAAAATATAAATATAGGTCGTATTCAACATACTAAGCCTTGAAGAATCCTCCTTCCGCAATCCCTTTTTTTCACTCCCAAATGTATATTTAAAAGTACTCTTTTATAGCATATGACAACGTTGAATTAGGTGGATGATTTAAAAATATGTAAGTATACAAATTTAAAATTTTGCTAATTTTTTTTCACTCACAACCCTCCTGTTTATTTTTACGCTTTTCCACCCCACCCGTATCAACAGAAGTAAATATATGGGAAAGTTACAAAAATTGGACTTTACCTAATTTTTATAACGGTTTCATAAAGGTTTAAACAATTCCAAATTATTTTGTTTGATAGTTATTTCACTTAAGAGCAGAAACTTGACCTAACGATTCATGAAATACAAAGCAGAAACTGATCGGCGAAATTCATCGTCTAGCATACGAACTACTTGTTAGAAATGCCTCGATTCACGCATATATAGGGCTTTGTCCATAATTTCGGAACTTATTAGTCATCCAAAAAGGTGGTTAATTATTATTAATGTATGTGCGTCCTCCATCACCTAAAAAGTTGTGGTCGAAGTGAAGAAGATGAATCTGTGAGCAGCTGGATTTTGTTTCTGTTGTCGTTCTCCTCTACAGATGAAAGAAATGAAATTAATTTCAACTTTATCCATCTTTGAAAACGCACGAAACTTAGCTTGTTACTTGACAGATCGTTTTTTTTTATTGAGTTGATTAATCAATGGATTAAAAATACTCGACAGAATGTATTTCTTTAACGGTAACTTTGAAATTGTTCATACAACTTACCCTCTGTTATTCCAATTATGTGGGTTCTCTGTTGCTATCTTTCGTTTGCTATAATAATGCCGTTAAAAGACTGTATCGGTCTCATTTTCAAACTCACTGAGTTTAGGTAACACTTAATCGATTTTACTTTCCTCTTGGAAGGTTAATGCTATGAGAACATTTCCTTCTGAGAAAAAACACTTTTAATAAAATGAGATTTGGTCTTTTCCACATAAGAGATAATAAATATTCGCAACGAGTTCATTACGTCCTATTTACATTTCTGTCATGAAGGACACTAGATAAATATCCTCCAAAGTTTAAGTTTCCCACCGCAACCCTATACCATATAACTATAAAGCTAGGCGTATTATTACTACTTTAAAGAAAAAAAGCTTGCAAACAAAGTTACTGCCATTTGGCGAAATTTACGTCCGCTCTTTGATTGAGCATTGTCTGTACGTTTACGCTTACAGTAAGTGGGTGTATTTTTTTTATTCAACGAAAAGTCTTGAAAATTGAATGTAAATAACGTAATTTCAATCATTAAAGCCTCTTGTTTACACGACTTCAATTCTCAATTCCTTTAATTTCAATAGAATTTCATTTCATATTTGCCACCTCAAGTAGCATATTTGCATATTTACTTCCTCCCAATTTTACATTTCTATACCCAACGGTAGTGACTAATTTCAATATTCAGTTAATATCACTTGTTAAAGTTATTTCCTTATATTCTTAAGCAAAATTTCGCCTTCAAAAACTCATGAAACCTCTAAGACCTCTTACAGTTAACTTAAAAAAAGAGATCACGTCCACACATACACTGATAAATCATTCATACACAAACGAAACATTGTGACTTCTTTCACTTATATGTGAAAAATAAGATCTTTTTATCGGAAATGCGTGGTATTAAGCTGTAATGTAATGGAAGCAAGCTTTTAAGGTGAGAGTATTTCTGTAAATAGCAATGAATAACAAATAAAGGCATGCATTAAAAAATATAAGAATCGGAAAGCTTTTCGTTTTATAATGTTTCGGTTCTTAGATGTTGCTTTTTATGTTATACCGTTGAGTGAAAGACTACTTCTTTATTCAATGGTTATACCTAAAATTTGTGTAGGTAAATAGTTACATAACAGACTTTGCAGGGATAGTATTGCAATTAATCTCGTTATAATGGAACGTGTTTCTATTACGAAACACCGAAGTTACTTTCGCATTACGTCAAGTCGTTACTAATATTTCAATCAACGGTCAAGTATAATTAAAAAATGTGGGTGGAAGAATCGAATATAAGGTTATTCAAAAATAGGTTCCCAATTTGAAATGGCCATTGCTTTGCTAATTTGTGAAGTTTTGAAAAAATAAAAACACAATTTTGTTTGTAAAGAAACGGGGTTTCTTTTAATGGAGCAGCTCCTCACGAACACAATCCAGTAAAAACACGATTAAGAAACACATTTGGTGATCATGTAATTAGTACACCTTTCCAAAAGGATGGCCTCCTAGGTCACCAGATCTTAATCCAACTGACTACTAGTTATGGGGTTACCTCAAAGAAAGAATGTCGGGAATTGCAACAATCCATATCACATATCATTGAAAGCATTTCACTGAATGCACTTCATAACGTAGAAGAACGACTACATTGAACAGAATAACGGCGGTTATGTTCAATTTTTCTTGTTTGGTCTTTATTAATAAACCTATAGTTTCTTTACAAACAAAATGGTGTTTTTATTTTTTCAGAATCTCACAAATTAGCAGAACAAAGACAATTTCAATTTGAATAACCTTATAGAGGTACCGTTCTTTTGTTTCTAGTTTCTGAAAATGCATCAATGCCGAAGGTGGACATTTTGAGCACCTTCGAGATTAAATATCTAATTATATGTATACATTTTACTTCACGTTGATTCTTTCTTTTGTTTTGCGTATCTTTGTGCATTTTGCCTAAAATTGCTGCTATATCATATTCGTTTCCATTTTATGCATATACATTGCCCTTATTATTATTTCCTGCACTAAGAGATTTTGATCTATTGCGCCCCCCGTTTTTGCCTATTCTTCAAAGATATATGTATCCTTAAGAAAGTTCAGGATTTTGGGCGAAATTTCGTTACTTCTTTTTGTGTAATCTTTTCAAGTAGGTGTACCCCTACCTTTGTGTGTGCGACACATTGGCAAATGACGTGGACTGGTATTTCTTGTTCCTCAAAACCCTTGCATAACAGTCTATCGGTCAATTCTAGGTTATGTGTTTATTCGAATAGCAGTGTCCTGTGACCTTTTCTGTTGTAAGGTTATGTTTGTCCCACAGGGTGATTCGGGTCCTATAAGTAGTTTTGCTTTTTTTGCTTGCAACTCTCGCCAGCTCTTCCGCAACCTGGTTTGCTGCAATTCCCGCGTTCCCAGGTGCACATACTAGTGTTTGAGTACGTTGAAGGACAAGCGCTGAGTTTATCGCATGTGGATCTACTACTGCAATCACTGCTTTGCTGTATGTAACTATACAGATTTTCCTTTTAGCAGTTCGGCAGTAACTGTCAGGATGGCATATACCTCTTATTGCTCCCGTACAATTCAGCGTCGACGTTATTCCAGTGCTTAGTGGGAATTGTTGTCTTAAATGGTTTATTAGGACAAACTGTTTTGATTATCCTCTTAGTTACCGTACTGAGGTTATTATCGCTGAGGATGCCGCACTGTTGAGTCTTTACGATCCCTCCCAGCCAGTATGCCCCTCTGAGTGCTTCTGCCCTAATTACTAGGTTTAGTAACGGTAGGTTCAAGAGAGTTTGCGTAGCATCCGTAGGGGCCGTTATCATTACCCCTGTAATCCCAAGGCAAGTCCTGCGCTGCACCTTGTTAAGTATCTGTATGTTCTTCTGGTTTTAGGTCTTATGCCACCACACCAATTATGCATACCTAATGAACGGTCTAATCATTCTAGTGTATGTTCAGTGGGTCATCGTAGATATTGCTCCCGAAACTACAAACCCACAAGAACTTTATAGTTTGATTCGCTATCTTCTTCTTCTACATTTTGCACACTATACTTTTTAATGTATAATGAGTGTTGATTAAACTACACTGCTCAAAACAATTAGGGGATATTTGCAAAAATGATAATAAAATAAATTAATAATGAATGTAGCACTTCGAAAATATTTATATATTTAACTACAACATTTTTAAATAAGAGATCATACACATTCTTAACAATGGATTTCTCGTCATTTTATCAATAAAGCTTCTTATAAAGTCTCATAATTGTGTATTCATTTAATGATATTTATTCACTCTAGTGCCTCAGTAGCTTTATAATGTACACAAACAAGTTGAAATTTGTCAATGCGTTTCATCTCTTATTTAAAAACGTTGTAGTTAAATATATAAATATTTTCGAGGTGCTACATTTATTATTTATTTATTTTATTATCATTTTTCTAAATATCCCCTAATTGTTTTGAGCAGTGTAGATACTAAAGTTTTAGTAAACGGTTGGTACCATTTTTAAAGGTGAAAAATCACTTCGAGTAACAAAATAGAACTGAATAACCCACAGAAATTAATCAAACCTTTAACTTTAATATTTCATTCTCTTTCTTGTCTGATGAACCAAAATTTTAAAGGGAAATAGTCGTTATAGAATGTTCTGGGACCCTACAAGAACCAAAAGTGCAAAATGTGCATGTAACTAGTTATCTGTAACAACGTAAATGAAAATCCCAAAACACCTAAATGATTATTATTTTCGTGAAACATATTCATCTGCATAGCATGGTATTACCATAAATTCCGAATACTCTAAAGTCGGGGTTATGTGAGAAATTGCTTTATTAACCGATCTGCCAAAGGTAGTAATAGTACAATGTATATACATATATCTATATTCAGCCTGATAGTTCAAAGAAGAAGTCCTACCGTGTATAAACGCTTCCATCTCGCACCTTTAGTTTCCACTATTTGTTTGTACTATTCTTGTTAAAATGTTAACCTAATTAAACGTGCAGTCGTGTATCGAAACCCTTTAACAGCAATTATATCATGAATTATATTATCATATCTGAATTTAAAATTTGCATATTGTGGAAAATTTATACGGAAATGCAGCTTTTTGAAGTGATTTTTTATTTGATTGGGTCATAATCTTGATGTAAGGAATGCTTTCTACTAAATGGGGTAATTAAATGATAATAATTAGTGGTAAGTGATAATTCATAAAAAAAGGTTTTGTGAATTGACCCCTAATTATTGTGATTTTTTATAATTAATTAGAGTTTTCGGAACATGGAGAATAAATGACAAGCTATCTAAACATTTAAAGAAATTCACTTAGATAACAAAAGTTTAAATTAAAGTCGTATAATTTTGAAAAATATGATTCTACGTTGAAGTTAAATGAAGAAAATGCCGGTTTCAGATAGGTAAGTAACGAACGTTATAAGTGGAATACTAACGTTTGAAAAAAATTTTTCCGTTGCTTAATTGTTCAACAACTCTATGTCGATGTTGTGATTTGTGAAGGAATAGAGTGGGTTTCACAAGTAATTGATTCAGTGTTAAGCCGATGTTACATTTAATCCTCTGTTTTAAACTGTCATCTCGAGAGTTTTCGGTAATGGAAGGTTTCTTTTCTTACTCCGAACACATTAACACATTAAAAATAAGCTTCTTGGTAGCGTTAGTTTAAAAATGTTCGGAACATTTTCAAATAAAATGAAAGTACAAAAGTGTAATCGCCACTAAATCAGAATTCAGTTCCTCTAGCATTTATAGAAATTAGATATAGGTAACTACTAATGGCATTCTAATTACTTTATTGAAATCCTTTCCTCTATATTAATTGTTTGAATTTAAAGTTACCAATATTCACATACATGAAATTATATGTATTTAGTGTCTGCATGACGCTTATAAGCCCCAATTTTGAACTTACTCCTTTATGTACTATGTACTCTGGTTTGCCATATTGTTGTGCTACTCACTTCGAACTTCGAACACTAAAATGAAACAGTAATGCCACTGGACTTGTAGCTAGAGAACTTAAGGATAAATTAAATGATTGGTTACAAAGCCATAAAATGAGCTGGATTTTTTAAAATTCCCCTAAACGTATCGCTCAAAACAGTTTATGTTCCACATACACAGTTATCCCTAGAAATTAAATCTAAACCCATGACAGTCATACTTTCGCAAAGTAAATTAAATAAAGTTTAATTTGACACTGGCTTCATTTTTATTTGCTGCAGAAGTAAGCAATATTCGTACACAAACTAATAAATGTGTGTACGAGTAATATTCGGTTTTCAACTTACGATGTAAGACCACAAAGATCAACGATTTCATATTTCCAAATACATATCTACCAAATTAACAAGTTGGTATTAACTTCAAAAAGAAATGACAATACAAAAAGCGCCAATTACGAAGTTTATGTTAGCTCACTATAAATTTTGTAAATTGTATTACCACGACATCAATGACTTTCGATGGAAGTATTATTATATTTTATAGCGTATTATATTACGTACGAAAAGAAGAAAATACTAAAAGTATCGCTACGGTTACGATGGCTTTTACGTCCTTAACAAGTATTTGCACGATTCAAGCATATTTTAACCATCATCAACTTCAATTTTAAAAAACGTCCAAGTATTTTGTTACATTATTTATATTTATACTTTTGGTAGAACGATCGAAACTTTACGGAATTGCATAAAGCGGTGTGTAAATTGCAATGTATCGATTTCAAAGGATGGTTTTTATAACTAACGGATTTTTTCTAAGAAAGACGATGAACTTTTCTGGAAAATGAAGGCAATTCGAAGTCAATGTTTCATTTTCAAAATATTCTTCGCTTTAAAAAAAATGCAACTTTCAAATCGGACGAAGAACAGTTTTAATGTGCGGTGTGTGCAGTTTTGCATAATTAGTTAAATTTCACGAGCTTCGGGAAAAGAATTATATCTTTACAAATTGCGGTGACATAGAATGATAAAGTTACAATGTAACTCAATTTGTGTTAAATTAGACATTCTCGTTGGCAAACTAATGAAATTGGTTTTAGGGAAGCTGTAAATTTATATCGAAATCGTAATGTTGACGTTAAGACTAACTGATATTATACTAAAATTGACGGATGCGGTCGGTATACCACCGGACAAAATTTTGAGTTTCCTATTTATTTGTTTGAGATGTGATCGCATGTCGGTCAATATTACAATTAGAAATGGAAATTTTTCTCACGAACGAGTAGAATGTAAGTAAGTATATGGTAGGTGCCTGTGTTTTTAGAAATACCAAGGTTCCTTTGGTTGGTGCTTATTAGGGGCAGAGTATCGATAACAATTTAATCACATTTAAACGAGAAGTATAAATATTATTTATGAACATGGCGAAATTTTCCAGTACTGTAGTGCCATTATGCATACTAAATACCTGACAAAATTTATCTTAAAGGAATCCGAAGGATCACAAAGGGGCAAATTTTAGTTTTTATCAAAAATGTTGTGCGTTTCAATGTATTATTAGAATTACGCTATTTTATAACCTTAATTTACTCCCCTCAGGTAAGCCTGTTTTATGATGGTTTTTGTATTTAATGTAGTTATTTTTAGCTTTACTTTAATGTTACACTTCTTTAATTATTAATTTTCGAAAAGGCTTGATAATGGGAAATGTTTCCCGAAACATGTCGACACTTTAGAACCGATAATTACGATTTACCTAATTATATGAAAGAGTAAGGGGTTGTGTGGTTTCATTACAATTATGACAAAATTTAGCTTTAATTAATCAATTAGTAATCAAGTTAAATTTTTTTATTATATTAATTTTTTTCACTTATAATTGCACAAGAGGTTTGTATTTTTGGTTTAAATTTGTGTTGTTTAATAAAGATCGGTTGCCTAGCAGTTTTTCGAGACAAAGTACTAAAGCAAACAGATTAGAATTTAAACAACACAAATTTACTCTGTATAAATACAAACCTCGAGTGTAATTCGGCAGCAAATTTAACGAACAAGAAATTGAGAAACATCAATGTACTGTGTAATTCAATAAGTGGGTAGTTTGTATTTAAACATTATTTTCATTTGAACGTACAGTTGTTAAATACACAGTTATTGAATTTATTACCAGGAACCTACAAGTGTTACAGCTAACCTCTTTTGTAATAGAACGTTGAAGTTTCTTCTTTTTCCATCGATTGAATTATGCTCTTTGTCAACTTGTAAGTATGGTTTTATTGATAATGAATTGCTGTGTGCTGTTATTTTATTAGAGCATGTTCTTCAATTCCACTTTTACTTAATTCGCTAACCGCTGCCGCTCGATTCGAGTGTTTTGTAATTTTAACACGTTTAACATCTATTTCAATGCGTTGTGCTGAGAATTTACTTCATTTGGAAATTTCATTGATTACAATCGGCACATTCTTATAGCAACCTTTAGAATTTTTCTTATTCCATAATGGATTTGATGTAAGAAATAATCTGTCCAGGTATTATAGAAGCGCCTCGTTTCTCCATTAACTTTTTAAATAAGCTTACTGGGTAAATATCTTGTTCTAAAATATTAGATTTAATCCATTTACTGTCACATAATTTGTTGTCACCGCCTTGTCTCATTTTCGAACATTTTCTTTATTTTCTCTTTTCGGGTTGTGCTTGTAGGATTTTACCTTAAGTTTTGCGTGCAGCTCGTGATGAATTAAACGGAACGTCGTCGGCAAAAGGGTTAAATACAATATTAAATTCGTTATAATATTTACTTTGTAGTATTTGAGCAGTGGTGTTCCACATTGTTTTAACTACCGCTTCTTTGTAGTCTTTTCCGTTACCTTTTCGCATATTAAAATAATATGTAATCTTGCAATATAGCATTCAATTTACCGATTAACCTAGGTTAATAATGGGAATTTGCATTCTTGTGCTACCTACTTGATTTTTTATTCTTAATTTGTGTCTTAAATTTGACTAGTAGGTAGTGGAAAAAATTGTATATACACCACGATGGTGAAGCCATTTATAGACCTGGCACCTTATTCCGGTCGGGGCAAAGCCCCTCGCGAAATAATCTTGGTGCTCGGTCAATAATTAATAACAGTCTTCACCACCTTGGTATATAATATACTATTTTCCCACATCGCTTATGAAAATGACACTTTCATCACTCAATGTAGTGAGGAAAATAGGCGTTTGCATCACTAGTGAGGAAAGTTCATTTCCATAGCAACGTTAGAATACAAAATCAGCAACTAGATTCTTGAAAAAATAGGAGATTAAAATACCTATTATAAAAAAATTTTAAATTGAGACTCATTTTTGCGATGTTGGAAAAAATAGTATAAGCAAAGAGTATAAGTACACAATTCGTAATGAAAGTGCGATTTTTCAACTCGCAATACTATCCTCACTCGCTGTCGCTCATGAATATACATATAATGTATTGCTCCTTGAAGAAATCAGTCACTTTCATCACTTCTATTGTAATATACTAAATGATAAATCTCTAGGAAATGACAAACTATAGTAACATTTTATTTATTATATCGGCGTATATCGGCAATTTGAAGACTATTAATCAAGTTATAAACAGTCAGAACACTAAAAAATGTAGATAATATCTTTAGAACCCCTTCCGATGTTACATTTTTTGTCAATGCCTACACGTTTATCAAAATAATGCAGTTTAATTGAGGGGGATAGCGCTAATAAGGTGTTGAAAAAACAATTCGATTCGTAAGCATTTTCAGTTCTGGGATGTAAGATAAGAAACTTTGGTGTTTGTGTAAGAATTTATGGACAGATCCTACACTAACTTCAACATTTTCTGATTGAAATTCGACGATTTCCTCTAAATTTTCATAACTCAATTAATAATTGTGGATTTTAATCGACAAAATGGGGTTGTCGTGGTTGAGTTCACTACCAGCTAAAAATTTAAAATATTTCTTCTTTAATTAATCTACGAATTCCTCCTCTAGGTAATTAAGAAAAATGGAAAGGATAAAATTCCGTTTATAAAAAAAGAACATTTTGTTTTATGCCAGCGAAAGGTTTATCTTTGGACACGGTGTATAGTTACTGACGACTTACTGTTTTATAATTTTACTTAATTTACTCTGTTCTTTTTCTTTGGGGAACTACCTCCAACTGCCGATGTTTAAGTACCTACTGTTGACTAAGAGATAGTATTTAGAAAAGGAAATCATAGCGAAAATGTAAAAATATAAGTAAGTATGCCTTTCCGTTTTGACAATCATAAAGATCTCGTTGAAAGTACAAACATATACCTAACTTATGAAGAAATTAATGAAAAATTGAAAAAAACATGATAAAGTAATTTTTTTTAATTTCCCCCCACGAAGGGGGTTGAGGTAATTAGCCCTATACGCAAACCAAACATTTACATTCCTAGTTAAAATTCCCCTAATCTCTGGAGAAACTACTCCTTGGTTATTACTTTCGTACTTTTCCCATTCCCACTAGTTAATGCTCATCTCTTTAAATCCTTTTCACATTCAAATCGTTATTTCCTATAAAGGACGAATTTATTTATGATAATCAATTGATTTTGCGTGCAAAGGTTCAAATTCATCAATTCACTAGAGAAACGCTAAACTGACGGCATTGTACCCGACAGTGAAACAAGGAGTGACACAACTTAACTTGCAAAATTTCATTTTCTAGCGCTACACAGTGAGGCCCCTAAAAATGAATATAATTTTAAATCGACGAGTCTAAAATATTAATGTTTTCTATTAAATTTTCAGTAAAAATTAATGCAAAAAGGATGTTGCAATACTAGTCACTGTATATGCAATTGGATCTTCATGTTACATTTATTAGTGTCGGCTTTATAGTAAATTTTTTATCAAACAGTTTTGAATTTTGAAAATATGTAGTTCACTTATATACATGGTATAAATTTTTCTAAATTTATGATATTTATTTTTATTCTGAAAAAGCAACGGTTGTTGATATAACCCTTGTTTATATACCTTATAAACAAGGATATAACGAAACATTTTCATAGCAATATTTAATTTTGATTATGATAATTGACATAGAGATTGAGATGTATACGTGTAACAAAAATAACTATTTGCTAGGGCCACGAGTATTGATCTCAAAATCCCTTAAAAACGGTATTTCGCACTCAATATAGTAATTTTTGTATCTAGTGCGCGAAATGCCACTTTGGTGATCGAAAACTGATTTTTTTAACGAGGCGCAGCCGAGTTAAAAAAATAGTCGAGATCACCAAAGTATTTCGCGCACGAGTTGCAAACAAAATTTTTTCTACAAACGTGAAAAAGTTGCCAATTATTTTAACGTTAAAATACAAAACTCTCATAGCAGTGCGCGAAGTAAGTATTTCGGGCACGGCGTCGTCATTTCGCGCACGGTGCCATGGTGACGTAGGAAAGTGAAAAAAAGGGTCATTTTTTGACGTTTGTAGAAAAAAGTAATTAATACGCTGGCTAGCGTTACAACTTACAAATTCCATTGAAACCAGTTACAATGTCACGTGTACAGAACTACAAAATATCTTTATTTAATATAAGGATTCTCGCAGAGATTAGACTAATTGAAAAATCTAATTTGGTATATTATTCGACAATATTCGTGCAAAATTTTATATGGGAACTTAAATATATCGCTAGTTAATTAAATAAATTGCACATACTGTTCACGTACAAAGCGAGCATAGAAAAATTAATTTCGCCTTGTCCACGAAGAATGCTAGTGAAAAAGTATTCAATTTGTTACCTATTATACGGAAATGAACTCGCTTTCAGCAAGTGAACTTTTCCCGTATTTGTTGGCTCTCAATTACGTGTTAATCGTATTACTCCTTTGCCTACAAAGCTTTTAATCAATGCCTGCTTGTGCGCTTTATTTCCGTTGTGATTGTTTAATTTTAAATACGGGTTCATCTTTATCGAATTGAAAGGAAATGTAGCTATTGGGGAGATCGTAATGAAGTTTATGTGACCCCAAAGCTTGTCTGCTTAAAATGAAGGAATGTAGCAGGGTTCAAACGTCGTTCGATTGTAATTCCTCTAGAAAAAGGTCTCCTTCACAAGACATAATCTATTCAAAGCCATTGTATTTGCGACGATTCTTACGCTTTAAATAAAGCATTGCCATCAAACGGTCGAGTTATTTTTTTTTGAAGTATTGGATTTAGTTTAGAATAAATTTTAAATATTACCACTCTGTGATATTACTTTTATATACACGTTGTTCAGAAAGTATGGAAACCCTTGAATATCTCGAGAACAACACATACGATTACAAAAAGAAAAAACACCTGTTCCGTTATTTTTTGAAACCTATTCAGTCATGATACTGATACGTAAACATCACCTTCGCTCCCCGGAGAGTGGAGCGGTGGTGAGTTTTGAAAACTTAAAAAACTTATTGCATTCTCCATAAAAAACTAATTCAAGGTGCAAATTTCACCCCCCAACCCCCGACTTTTTTTGAGTATGGAAAAGGGGAAACTTTGAATATCTCGAAAACGACACATTCGATTACAAAAAGAAAAAACACATGTTCCATTAGTTTTTGAATCCTATTTAGTCATGATACGCAACGCCCTCGCCCCTCTGTGGGTGGGGTGGGGGTGTGTTTAGAAAACTTTAATGAGAACACCTATTTTTACTTGCATTCTCCATAAAAAACTGTTTTTTCTTGTAACATATCCATGTCATGAACTCTTGAACAACGAAACCCCTTATAAGTTATAGTGCAATGTATTCCAAAAATCTTCAGTCTGTTGCCTTCTTCCAGGTTTGAATGTTCCCAGTAAATGTAATACCTGTCATGTAGGCGGTCTCTTTCATAACGCGTGTTATAAATATATTAGGATTTTCAACTATATTTCGCTAAGAAAGCATTCTCAACAGTCCGAATCAGCTTTTGCATTTTCCGCATTTACAGCAGGACCCGGTTTGTGCTTATACATTTTATCCTTGTTACCTGTGAGCAGTTTATTTTCTACTATGTCATACCATCTTTTTCCAATATAGCAACGATTTTTCCAAATCTTCTGCCCTTGATATTCTTCGTAATCTTCTTGTTCACACAGTCGATTTTAGTATTTCAGCAATATTATCACTTGTAATTTTTACAATTGTATTCAACAGCATAATTGCCATCTATGTGTAAATCTTAGGAAATTTTGTCTGAAGCTTAGATTGTAAATTAAGTGGATTCCTCGTCCAAATACTTGTCGAATTCACCCCCACCAAAGAAGTTTAAACCACAACCTTCTGCAGGCAAAGTGATGTGGAGATGTTTGTCGAAAATCAAGCACCAATGTTAAAAGGGTTTAAAGAACCTAAAGTAAATATTAATGTCAACCTGTACAATGAAACTCTCAAAAAGCTTCATCAAATACTAAGACGAAAACGGCCACTGAAAAAGATGTTAAATGCTAACGGTTTTCAAGCACAGAAGTGCAAAACGCTGTGACGGAATTTTTCAAGCAGTAGCGACACAAGGTGCATATCGGTTTTTGATGCAATAAGACCGCCTAATTGTGGTGGTAATTACTTAATAAACTTTTTATGGGCATAAAATACTTTCAATTGAACGAGTCTCTTAATATATGTATAAAAAGGCCACTTTGAATTAAACTAATTTTTGAGAATCAAAATTCATTTTCTATCCCGGCTGTTTATTGCGTTTTACTGCCTTAATACATTTAGTACCTATACAGATTGAAAGATTGTCAGCATTACTTTTATTTTCGTGTTGTGCCGTTGAAGTATGTCGAGGGAGAGTTAATTTTACTGTATTATTCATTTTAAGAAACAACGATTTTCCATTACTTCCAATATCTGCTGTGGAAAGCTAAAAAAATTACGTGATGTTAAGTGAGCGATATTTCACTATCGAAATAAAAGGGTGGACGTATATATTCTTAAAACATCTTTCGACAGTGATAGTTTTCATACTTAATGTAAAACATATTTCGACAGTGATAGATTTCATACTTAATTTTGAATGCGAGCCTGAAAACTTAATCTCAAAATTGCATCCGTGAATTCTTTACCTTTGAAACGATGTAAGCAATTTGTCTTTGATATTTTTGTGGTTAATACATTATTTATGTCAAGACGTCATGTTTGATTTCGAAAGGTATATCTTTAGCAAAGGGAAGTTACGAACTTTTGTAAATGACAAGTTAAGTTTTTGCAGGAATAGCAAAAAAAATTTTTAATGTTACAAACGAGGAACGTAAATGACCATTTCCTCATAATTTTTGCGACCTATTTAACGTTCACTGTAAAATGTGGATAAAAAATCAACATTTCCCTTGCGCTTAAGTTATTATAATGAATATCTTTAGATGCTCGTTATCACAAGAGCAACTTTAGTCTAAGTCTAAGTTCATTAGGTATTGTTTTACCCGATTAAGTATAACATATTTCCAACTTGAAACGCGTTTCTATGACTATGAGTTATATTTACCCAAATTAAGGATTATGTAATGGTTGTTGTCGTTGTCTTCACAACCCCCTTCCCTTGAGAATGACGTACTCTGTGACCACTTGAGAATATAGTCCTTTTGGAAATCCGAATCTTCACATTACTAAAATCCATTTATATCGATATTTAAATATAAAGTATAAATTTCATAAACCAAGTCTGTTAATGATTTAGTTAGTACCTAACTTAGGGTTACATCACATAAAATGCCTATAAGTGAATAACTAAATTAATGCAATCTTTGCGTGTCGTCGTTTACTGTCTTTAATGGCGCAATTCGATCCTTCTGCTAAAAGTATAGTAAATGCGCCATTTAACCAGCGATCACATTTATTACGGTTTTCACTCGTTATTAATATCTACATTACCTGGTTTTATGCGAACTTAACATGCTTCGGCATGAAATTGGATTTTACGGCTTCTATTCTGTACTTCCCGGTTTAGATCGTTGTGGCCTACACTGAATTTCTTTATCACAACACGCGTCAGTAGTACGTAGAAGATCAAAATTTTCAAATAGATTTTTGAGTTTCATGATAATTGGCGGAGTTAATTACACTACAGCCGACCCGCGGTAATCCGACAAACGTTTTGCAAGGCGATGTCGAATTATCGAATTTGTCGGACTATAGAGTACTGCCATAGATAAGATTCAATACATATGCATATGAATGTATATGTACTACAAATCATGCGATGTGGAATTTACATAGTAAAAAAGACAGCTTAAGGTTTATTATAAAACTAAACATTATTACAAAAGTAACAAAAAATAATAAAAACAATAAATAAACGTATTTATATTCTTACTTACAACCTGTTCAGATACGCATTAACGAAGATTTGCCGAAATGAAATTGTGAATTTGCATGTCGGATTACAAGGGGGGCCGGATTAGACCGGGGCCGGATTACCGCGGGTCCACTGTATTGTTAAGTTTAATTAGGGATACTTGAGGTAAGGAAAGGAAACTCCAGGATGGGTTTTTGACTTTCTGTCACAAAAATAAATTTGCTGTACCAAATATAATAAGTTCTTTTTATGTAGTCGTAACTCATACAGAATTTTATTATTCATATATAGTTTTAGTTTAATTAAAATAATACATGGAAAATGCTTTAAGTTTTAGTGAGACATACTGGAGTCCCATTTTAATCCGCTAGGTACCTCCAATAATTCTACAACACTGTATAGGTCGGATCAAAAAATGTCCCGAATAATAAGTTAACGGTTTTGAGGGGGACATCTGATGCTGTAACAAATTTCACCCCCCAACACCCAGGGGAGTGGATAAGGGGGGTGACTTTAAATCTTAAATGGAAACCCCTTTTTTTATTGCACATTCAGAAAGAATATAAAAAACTATGGCGGTTTTATTTGGGAACTTTTTTTTATTTGCATCAGGTGGAGCTGCAAAAAATCGGTATTTTATTATTTATTTTGCATTTGGGTGACATTTTATCTTTCTTTTGTAAATAAAGAATAAGTTTCCAAATAAAATTTTCATAGTTTTTTTGCTCTTTCTGAATGTGCAATAGAAAATAGGGGTTTCCATTTAAGATTTTAAAATCACCCCCCTTATCCACTCCCCTGGGTGTCGGGGAGGGGGGTGAAATTTGCTTCAGCATCGGATGTCCACCTCAAAACCGTTAACTTTTTATTCGAAACATTTTTTGATTCGACGCAGTCTTGTAGAATTATCGTAGGTGGCGGATTAAAATGGGACACCCAGTATATCAATATTTCTGATTCTGCACTTTGTCGTGTATTAAAAAATTTAGGTTTTAAATATAAAATGACCAGCAAACGACAAGTAATTATGGTGTTGAGCAGAATCATGAATGCAAAAATTACGACGTGAGTAAAAATAAAATCAATCACAAAAATTTAAAATGAATCACTCTGATGATAATAAATTAGTAATTATTTGTGAAAATTAAATGATTTGAACCTATAATATACCTACTTAATAAATAATAAAGAAATAGAAAATTATAATTAATGAATAATGAATCACTTTGAAAATAAATTACAATTTGCAATTATTGGGAAGTTATATTATGGGGTAATTTACAATTAAGCACAGTTTTGTTAATAGAAAAACAATTTCAAAGACTCCCAGTCCAAAAGATTCTCCACGGTGTATTTGGCGTAAGAAAATTGATTTACCATTGGATTCCTTATCTTTGAACTATTCAAATAGTAAAAGAGTGCCAAAAATTTTGAATAGTTTCGCTGATGGACCCTAAAAAAATGTTTACAGCATCGTAAGTGGTGACAAATCGTGGATTTATTCCTTCGGACTAAACCTCAATTGGCTATTTTTAGTATACCCTATGTTGACTCATAAAGTAAAG
The DNA here is from genome assembly GCA_036250285.1 of Pyrocoelia pectoralis. NCBI lineage: Eukaryota > Metazoa > Arthropoda > Insecta > Coleoptera > Lampyridae > Pyrocoelia > Pyrocoelia pectoralis. The sequence continues at coordinate 80,010,663 of CM070075.1, read as the reverse complement.
TAAGAATATTGTTTTAACAGCGGCATTACGTGATTCTAAAATTTAAAATAAGCATTCCCTTTTCACAGAATCTGTATCGGTTTCCTTTTAAAAATCATATTAGATATAATAATGCTGGTATTTGTTCTGGTTTTATCTGTTTACCTAACTTATTTAATACCTATATGTCTTAAATAATTTGTTTCATTGCAAACGTTACGCCAACATTTTTAGAGGTTTCAACAACTTTATTTAAAATTTTAACATCCCTATTTTAAGTGGCCGTCAATAAACCCTTAACATATAATTGCCCTATTGGTATCTAGAAAGGATTTAAAATTCGTAGATTGAATGAATACTGGAACCACATCCCCCTTGTAAACTTTTGAATCCTGGTAAATTTACCTGTCACCCCATAAAAATTTAAAATGATTACTTCATTGTTATTACCGATACTTCTCTTATTGAACGCAACTTTATTGCCATAAAACGTTCTATTTTAGTCCCACTTTATTTATATACATCTAGAAATTTCATAACCTAACTTTGCTAACGTAATTTCATCTTTGATTTCAGAAGAAAGACATTGATGTTTGGTTCCATCCATGATTTTTTTAGTTACAAACATTACCTATACACATTTTGTGACATCTTCACCCCTGGACTGTTCACTTGGGATCTCTTACCTACAAGATTTAAGTATTTCACTGCAATTGAAAGGAGTTACTTTAACTGATAATTAACCTCATAGTGTTGTAGACCAATCAGACATTAAGAACAGTGTCACATGCACCAATCACAAGTTTTTTTAACTGAAAAGAATGTATGCTACTTTTCTTGCCGCTACCTCATTGTTTTAGCAACCTATATTTAAAAAAATCAAATGTCATTTTGACAAAAGTAAAAAATTTGACGTATTTAACGCTTCATTCAGTTAATTCTCCAACCGAAGATCATTCGTTCTCAACTCTTGTCAGGCAAGATTTTTTTGTATGAGCATTGATTGCTAAAAGGTAATTAAACTCGATCAAATTCTTGGGAAAAGAACCCTCGCGCTTCGCGCTCGGGTCTTTTCGTCAATTTGATCTCGTTTAATTGCCAAGCAACCAGTGCTCATACAAAAAAATCTTTCCGACAATAGTTGAGCACTTATGATCTTACTGTTGAAAAGATTCGTATAAGATCACACGTTGATTAAACTTTTGTCTAGTTTTGTACGTAAAGTACAATCTTACTAACAAGCCACAGTCCAATTTTGAAATTCAATATAAAAAATATGAAAATATTCTTCATATCGCTCTATATGCTTCAGATGTCATAAAATGATTCCATTTACTGTGATGTAAAGGGGACAAAAAAGCGCTGCACATTCATTCATACGTATTTAAGGTACTTCAAAGATGATAAATCTGGCATTCATGTAGTTCATTATTAAATGTATAACAATTGCAATAATAATAAGTGTAGAAACATATAGCTCTACAAATCAACATCAAAGTGTTACTATTTGTTATAAATTGTAGCAGAAAAAGTAAATAACAGTTGTGTGTCGTCTTTTTCATAAACATTTTTCACCATCAATTTTCTTTTTCGGGTTATTCCTCATTTTGTTAGATCAAATCTTAAATTATCTTCACTTTTTGCAACTTTTGCACATATTCGAATAAATTGGAAATATTTTCACTTCTTTATTCATCTTTTCTATTAGCCACCCATTTTGGATTCTTGTTGAGGGCAGTTGCTCTCCCCCCCCCCCTCCGCACCCTTTGAGTTTCCATGCTATATCGGTGATCGCTCAGTGGAGCCATTCGTATCACCGCTCATAATGTAATATGCGCCGTTTGCTTCCATAGCCTTTACCAGAGTACGAGGAGAATTTGGAAATATTAATCATCATTATCGTAACCGTTTCATCGCATTAAACTCAGCATATATTATAAACTAAATGCCAAAATATAAAAATGGTTGGAATTTAGGCCTTGACAAAATTAGAACAAATTTCGTTTGAGGGCAAGAGTTATGATACTAATTATGCCATCACGAACAAATGAATTACGTATATTAATTCGCGTTTCACACAACAAATTAAATTAAAGCTCCCTTGAATCACTAAATTTTCTCATTTAATAATTTGAAATCATTAGTTGATTCCAACGTTATCACTTGGCAAATCATCCTGTGATGTAGGTAATAGGTATATGTAATGAAATGTACGATTCAACGAAATGCAAAATATTGCTCAACCAATTATTTATGTTAATGGCTCCTTGAAAGTTTAAAAATATATTTTTCTGAAAATCCATCCGCAAAAATCTCTTGCTTGACTTGCTTTATCTTTCTTAATAATGGTCTATAGCACACCTAATAATACATTTGGTGACTGTGTCATCTGACAACAAATTTTGGGTAATTTAATTGATAGTTATTGTCTTACGCTTCCGTATCATATATTTTCAATAAAAAGTCCAAACAGGTAAAAATTTAATGAAGAAATGAAAGATTGACGTTTTAAACGTTGTAAACGATAGAAATACCTAAGTTTAAATTAGTTATGACATGAACATATGTCATCGTATTTCAAGCCTAAATCTTTCACTCGACACTTGCAAATCATAAAAGATGTTGTAAATAAGAATAAAAGAGGAATATACAAAGATATACATTTTTTAATATTTAAGATTAATGTAAATTATTTTTGGCATGCTAAACTATTTACAGTTCTGTGTACCGCAAGCCAGTTTTACGTAGACCTTCCCAAATGTCGGCAATTTGTAAAATTATGAAACTTTGCTGTACTTGAAATATTTTTAGCAGTTGGCAGATTCACTTTCATGTCGCAGTTATTCTTTTCATTACTCTACTTTTATTAAAATTGTACCTATATTTACGTATAACTACGACTGCAAGTCTAATTAGATTAGTTACAGGACATTTAAAATACAAAGTAAGCAACGTTACAAAGAGAAATCTCATCAAATTTACCTAATTAAGTAATTTTTGACGAGGGTCCGAAATTCTCTTTATGAAATTCGCAATTATTTCGGCAAGTTTTTATAATCTTTATGTTTGTTTTCGGAGGTTGCGCATAGTACACTGATCTGTGCAGTGTAAGGTTTTATTTCAAGCTTTCTGCAGTATGGTTGAAATTGTAAGCAATTATTATTTGAGTTAAGCAGCTTTAATAAAACTTCCTTCTTATTGTGAAAGTCGGTAAGCTCTTCTCCAAATTAGCTTATTTCGTAAGGGTTTTCTCCTAAAGATGTATAACAATCATATTTGTACCATTACGTACATTATGTACGTAAATATGTGGTCGGGGAGGGCTGTAGTTATAAATAAAATAATTGATACATATCCTGTATTGCGCAATCTAATAATTTTACAATTGTTAAAAATATGACTGTAAGGGCGCGTAAATTTTCTTATACCATTATGAGGCTGGTTGCATAAATCATTTTATGATTAACTTTCTTGTTTTCTTGTTAATATTTTACAGTAGGTTAATTAATGATTTGTTTTTGTTGAACATTACGTTTTATTACTGTGTGTAAAGCTTCAAATACTTAAAAAACTTTGATGGCTTTTGTTTTCAACATTTTATTATGAGTTATTATCTACTAATAAGTTTTTTTTATGATAACATTTTATTACAGAGTGAAATGGCGTATTTTAAGGTATACTTAGATATTTTTGTTGTTTGTATTTGTAAGTTTTTTTCTTTTTCTGCTAATACACGCACACAGAAGTTGTGTTGCATTGGAAAATAGTTACGCTTCAATTACATAATAAAAACACACTCAAAATGTAGGTACATAAGGAGTCATACCGATATTAATATAAAATAAACTGATTGAACGGAATATCGAAGGATCTTCAGTATTACCATGAATTTTGACATGTCTTGGTCAAAAATTATGCGGTATCCTAAATGAAATTCGATTATGGAGCATCACAGCAATGCGTTCAGACGTTTCTCCCACGAAAGTGTTACATAATTTTTTGGTCTACCTATAACTTTTAATCTGGAATATGCATGGGAGTTACATTGAGTAGTTGTACTAAGGACCATAAGGTAGGATCTGGTAAAAGTCCATACGTGATTTAGGGAATTAGTTATAAGTTATTAATTCTAGAATTCTGTTTCCGATCCACACGAACCCCTGTAACTTTTATTCCTGTCGGCCTAGGGACCTGAAAGCGTCCTTTTTTAATCCATAAAGAACCCGTATACATTTTGAAATGATTGATAGATTCTAAAAGGAATTACTGCGCACACGGACGGAGGGACGGACAACAATACAAAACTACAAAGGATCTGAAGATCATTAATAAACAAGAGCCATATTGCAAAATTAGCATAAAATTTGATAATTTCAGTCGTTCAACATGAAATTCTTATCGATTTACCCATAGTTACTATTGAAGAGTTATTTTGGGCCAACAGCGTTGTAATTTTCTTTTAACGATATTTACAAATGAAGAAAATAGTCCTTAATAATTATACTATTGTTTAAAAATTAGTAATGAAGGCTTATTAAAGTTACTGGTTGGTTTCCAATACCGATCGTATTAGTAAATCCTTCTTGCGCATTTAGTTTTTTTCAACAAACTGCTAAATCTTTTACTTTAATCCACTATGATTGCACCTTCTATTAAGTATGGTAGGAAATTTTGCTCGGACGATAAGATAATGTGGGGTTGGCGGACCCACTAAATCCCCTATTCACTTTCACTTAGTCCCGGGCAGGCTCTGATTAGCATCGCACCGGCATTCTTCACATATGTATCAGCGCAGTCAGCTGATTGTCTTTGCCACTAGTCCTCTTCTCGGTCTTCGCCTTGTTCTCTACTTATCCCAGGCTTCTTCCTCACTTGTTCTGTATATTTCTCTGCAGATAATAATTCCCATAATTCCTCGCCTTTGAACATAAGGTGCATTATATTGCCTGGAGTTAGTCTCGCGGCCACTCGATTCATTGTACCTAGTCACCCTCAGTGCGCCCCCCCTGCCACACCCAAAGCCCGCGCATGGTCCCTTCCATCTGTCTTTTTACAATCACAGTACAGTTCGTTCTTCATTTCATAGCGACCTGTGAGGAACTGGGTGAGATGGTAATCAATTTCCCCATGTTCCCTATCTACCCAAGTGGTTATATCCCCTCTTTGTGGCTCTCTTGTGACGCCATCCGCAAACACTAATAACATGGCGTTCAACAGGATCGGTTCTAGTACCGATCTCTGTGAGATTCCCTCTCTCAATGTAAATCCATATGTAAACAGAAACGACTTGGCCTTCTTTAAAGGAGAACTGCCACGATGTTTCCACTCTTGGCACTTCTGTGTATAACAAAATGACGTAAAAAGTCGAATGAGTTTTTGTTAAAAAGGTTCAAATTGTCACTAGATATTCGCGATTTTCCAGTAAGGATCATATTGGTATTATTTTAAGTTTCAGACAGCATTTTCAAAACCCTTTTAAGGATTGCATTGCAGTTTCCAGACATTACCACATATTCTCATAACTGGCAATTAATAATGTACAACTAACCGCAGCTCAAGCTTCGGACTATGTTTAAATTATTTTTAAGATTTGTTAGTCATTTTCATTGTTATAATATTTTATGACGTTAGTGCGATAATACGTATTTTATGTTCAACTGTAGTGCTCAATACATAAAAGTACATAATGCGTCTTTATGTAATTTGCACTCAATGTACAGAAAGGCAGATCCAAAATTTCTCTACGTATATTGTAAAATACATCATTTTATTCAACCATTGTGTTTCAGTGTTGCAATAATTTGCAACGAACCACGATTCTACGGTATAATAATGAAGCCTTTATCGAATTATTTGGTTACTTATTCAGTCCGTATGTCCATTGTTTAAACTTACGTTGTGGTGCTCCCACTGTTTGCATTTTGGAAGAATCCTCATCGGTTCAGCTTTATGGACAATGCAAAAACTATTCATTCAACCTTGTTGATCTAAGTTCATGGATTATGGATTGTTGTGGAATGTAAAATAGGTCTCTTCGCTGCAATATCCATGGTGGTTGATGAATGTTGGACTACCTTAACTTTATACTAATATTTTGTTTTGGCAAAGGTTCATTAAAATATCTTACTTTAATCATAAGGTTATCCAAAAGTAAGTTCCCGGTTTGAAATGGCCATTGCTTTGTTAATTTGGAGATTTTGAAAAAAATAAAAACACAATTTTGTTTGTAAAGAAACGGAGTTGCATTCGTTGCCATGGTAACTGTGGCGTAGACTGGCAACAATTCTTGCCCAATTTTTGTGATGGTTTTGCCTCCACAAATTCGTATTTGATTCATTTAGTGTTATTATGAGCACCAGAGTCAATATGCAAATGCATGTTAGATGAGAATATCGCTTTAAGCTTGCAAAAGTTGGATATTCATTACTTTGTTTGTAGTTCTTTGCACATATTGTAAATATCGGTTATACTTTTTAGTTTAGAGGGAAGATACTTATCAGTTGATCCTCTCTTGCAGCAATGGGACTAATACAGCTGGCGAGATCTTAAAGTTTATTATATCTAGTCCGAAATCATTTGTGTAGTGCAACAGTCTGTTCGTTACATCTGGAAATATTTATGGTATAATATCTAGTAAGGAATTTTCTGCTTTTCCTCATCTGTTACTGTTGTTGATTCAGTAGTTGTAGCCGAAATATTACAAATGTATTATGCTGTATGGAAGCCTGTACAATGTACATCATCTAGCGCTAGCCGAACACGGACTTTCCTACGAAATCCTGGTTCTTTTTCATTTACCTTCTTACGTATATGTTCGTATGTTTCAGATCCAGTACATTTGTCTACTTTTCATTCTCTATCTCCATATTAAGGCAGTTTTAGTTCACTTCTTCTTTAAATCTGTATTAATGACAGACAATTAATTAGGTCAAAGAAAAATGACAAAAAGGCAGGAGAGCATAATAGAGAATATTGTCTAAGTTATCTGAGAACTCGAGGAAGTTCAATTTTGGTGTAGTAATGTGTTCTTTAAGAATTCCTTATTTCTCATTTTCATTTGAGTACATTTCAGTCGGTATCTTTTGTGTAATAGTTGTACGTAATGATTTAACTGGTTCATGTAATTTTGTTCCAGTGAGTAATAACTGTAACATCTTTTCGTAATTTGGTGTCGACGTGGCCTTATCCTTTACAAAGATTATTATAAATTAAGAGAAATACTTGTGTTACGAAACTCTAAGTAATATGATGCCGTTTAGTACTAAATTGCTAAAATTAGAAAATAAAAGCTATAATTATTCTTGAAAACTTAGTTCCATTTTGGTCTACGAACATTCTATGAGTAAGTTGCTTAAAAGAATTCAAGTATTGGCCAAAAACATTGTATAACTGAATATTTTCTGTTTCTGTCACAAACATGTAAATGAGTGTTCAGACAAGAATTTAGTTGAAAACGTTATTTGAAATGGTAAAAGTATAAAGGGAAAGTATTTTTCCTTTTGTGGTTTTTGAATGAAGTCCTGTAACCTGTTGCGCAGTGTTGGTATATCTAAATTATTGATTTTTACGAACCGAAACGCCATGCATTTTATGCTCAACAATTGCGGTGTGCTTTACTTTAATATTCGTCGAGGGATAAATTCGGTCGCTTGCAATGAGCTGCGCCCTACTTTACTCTGCATTATTAAAATGAGACTTTCAGCTAACATTTTTCTTTTATATAATTCAATTCAAAAATGAAAATTATGTTTCATATTCTCCGATTATTTGACACTATTAATTTTTGTTCGATTTGTGTACTATCTATTATATTCTACCAAATTGAGAAGTTCGGCTTCGTTATTTCGTTTGATATCGTGTGCAAATAGATACTTGATTGACTTAATCATTTTGTTATGAACAGCATTCGGTCTCAGAAGCGTGAATGTAAGATATAAAGATACAAAGTATACGTTCTCGCTAGTATAAGATTCGTGTGCAACCAAGTTAATGAGCTACTTAAATTTAAATTCAGAGGTGTCATAATTTACATGCAAACGTAAATGAGTTATAATACAAAATGTCACATGCGCTATATTTAGTTTGATAATCCAAAATTGTGTTCTTTCTGTGATGGCCGTATGGTAACAATTACATACAGTAACCAACATAATTCCACTTCATTACTTCTTTGTTCTAAGTTAGTGAATGAATTAGTGACAAGGAGCTTCGGTTACAATCGCACCCTTCACCGTCTTAAAATATAATATCTATTCCTACCCTCTCCAATTAGCAAACAGAAACCTCTAAACCTGATACATCCTTAGATTAGGATGAGCTTTAGTAACAAAGTTTAATTCAATGCACGTTCGTCATTCATTGCTAATCATTCGTTTGCTATAAATTAATTTATTATTTACCATAACTAACAGCGAAAGGTTGCCTTTTTCAATTAATTCGCCTATTCTATTACATAAACTTGCACAGGAGCAACTCTGTGTTTACACAGGATTCGTAGGATTCCGACAGAGTTAGTACCACAAGGCCGCTCTTCCGATGTTTGTTTTTAACATTTATTGAACAATTTATAAGCCTCTATGTAACATATTTTAATGTTTTATCACAATTACTTAATATTAAAACATATTCCGCGTTGAAAAAATCCATGGGTTTCTATAGGGTAGTCCTCTCTAACGACCACAGCAAGGGATGTAAATTATCATCATTTATGATGACTAACGTTACTGGTTTGAACACTGCGGTCGTCTTGGTTCTCCATTTTCTTCTTTTTTGTAGGGTTGCGAGGTATTACCGTACCAATGCACGGCAGAAGACCAGAAGTGTTGCTGAAGATGTTTAATGTGTTGTGTTGCCAACGATTTAAGCTGTTTAGCTTGATTTCTTGTAAATTTGGTTGCACAGCGTGCCTCCAACAAGAAAAGTCACTAGCGTGAGCGTGGAAATTTTTAAGAATTTTTATGTGATTCCCAAATACCGCCAAAGTTAGGGGATCTGGGCGGAATAAGTAACCACTTTTCTTGTTCATTTTGTAATTGTCTATTGGTGAAAGAGATTCAGTTATTCAGTCCTACCTGTTTGATGTGTAGAGTGTGTTATAAATAATTTAAATTTCTTTTGCGGACGATTTTAAATACATAACTAAATGAAAGCTTACGTTTGCTTTTACATTAAAATGTATTTATGTGCATGTATAAAAGTAAATAACCATAAACTTCTGTTCTTTGGTTTACGATCACATTTTCATTCCTTCAATTTATTTATGTAATGTATGTATTTACAAATCATAGAATTATAATTAATTGCAATCTATCATGAATTTTAAACACTCGCATCTACACAAAATTAACTTTTTACTACAATAATACATAAAAGGATACCAAATTACCATTTTTCTCTACTCACGTAGGGTTCCTTACAATCAAATTCACTGATTTATCTTGGAATTTCAAGTGGATTCTAATACATTAAGGATTCTAGAAACCGTGGTGATACGGGACGTAATGAGCTTCACGCCATTAAACAATTAATATCTTTATCAACTCCATGCGACCTTCTCTTAAATTTTATTCTTCTTTGCATTATGGCGGTATTTCACTGTAATATCAGGCGGTTTTTCTGAAAGTTTCCTTATTGCACTGATCGTGAGAATTTAAGAAGGATTAACCAGCTTCGCTTTCTTCTGTGCTGAACTATCAGCTTCTAACCAATACTTCGGTTGTCTCTAATTGTCATTTTCTTTTGGTTCTTGTTTAAAAATCTTGCAACATATCTACATCTTCTGTTTTGTTTGTAGAAATGTTATATAGTTATAGGTACTAAATCCAAATTTGCAGGAAAAAAAACGTCCGGGAAAGTTGGAAAATTAATAAAAAAGTGTGGAAATTCCTGTATATTTTGCTTCTTTCACTATTATTTAAAAGTATAAAAGTTGTAGAGCGGAAGATTCTACACATTCTAACATTGATAATTTTGTGTGTAGCTGATGAGGGTAATGTCTAAGGGTTAAATTTTAAAGGGAAATGAAACACTTACAAGCAGTGATTTTATTCAACCACGTAGCAATTACTTCAACCTTGATCTTCGCACTGATAAGCTATTGAATTGTTCCACAATTAATGTTTCTCCATTTTAGAAACAGTTTAGAAAACACGAATGTAAAACTTTAAGGGCGGGGTATACCCAGTTTTGTATTACCTTAAAAACGCATTTTTTTGGTTTTCTATACTATTTGGAGAGTTTCCCGACTACTAATTGAATAGATTAACTCTATTACTTTGTTACGAATGCTAAAAAAAAGTGATCTGATTAATCGTTGCGGAGTTACGTTTTCGTATATTTTTAAGCACAATTATGGATGTAGAACGCTGAATTTCTGAATATATGTGCACACGTATGTATGCTAGGGTATGACAAATTTTCAAAATGATTGCTGGTATTTAAGTATGATTTTTAATGAATTCAATTTTTAAAATCACTAATTAATAGAGAAATATCACTATAACTTTTTTCCCTGTGTATCAATATAATTCAAATTTTGTCATACCCTGCTATGTGGAAATAGGAATACGTAAATACATTGAAAAAGTTGCAGCGATCAAAATTTTCCTTAAAAATCTCTGAAATATTAATGTGTAAATGAATCTTACAAATTTAGAAAGAAACAAAAAAGGAAAAAGAAGACGGAAACTAAAGAAACTGTAGGCGTTGAGACTGAACGCTGTAGGCAAAGGCAAAGGTAGGTAAGGGGCAAGGCCGGATTCTCTGACGATCAGATTTCATCAGACCGTTCGCATGACGTCACTCAAAAAGTGAATTTCGTTTGCGGAATACTCACTTGATGTGTTTTTCGTCTGTAGCTCTGTACCGACTTTATTTTTAGAGTTTCAAAAAATTTCACAATATCAAATAATTTGCCAAAAATGGCAGATAGGAGGTATTGCCAGGTCACCGTCACCGACGATATGCTCCTTGTGATGTCTTTTATATCTTAAATACTATATCAGCATTTTCTTTTGATATACATATGAATACCTAAATTTAAATGAATTACGGTGTTTATTTAAAAAATCTTCTTCTGATTTATTGCTGATATTGAATATATTTTCATAAGAGAGATAAAAGTGTGCTTAAAAAAAGTGCCCCACTGCAAATAATTTTCCTTCTACAGGGTGTCTCACGGTGACCGTCGGTTAGAAGTATATCAAGAACTGTAAAAGCTAGAAATTTGAAATTTTGCACATGCGACATGGAGTGTTTAATCTATTAAATAAAAATATTTTCCAAATGGCAGTACTTCCGGAAATACCGGAAGTGAGCATCAACTTCTTTATTTTAAATACAAACCAGGAAATTTTTTTTCACATTCTGATGTGTCATAAAATGTTTAGAAGTATGCTTAAAATAACCGGCGTACCAATTTGGATTGTTGGAAAAAAAATTTTTTTTACTGATAATTAACCTCATAGTGTTGTAGACCAATCAGACATTAAGAACAGTGTCACATGCACCAATCACAAGTTTTTTTAACTGAAAAGAATGTATGCTACTTTTCTTGCCGCTACCTCATTGTTTTAGCAACCTATATTTAAAAAAATCAAATGTCATTTTGACAAAAGTAAAAAATTTGACGTATTTAACGCTTCATTCAGTTAATTCTCCAACCGAAGATCATTCGTTCTCAACTCTTGTCAGGCAAGATTTTTTTGTATGAGCATTGATTGCTAAAAGGTAATTAAACTCGATCAAATTCTTGGGAAAAGAACCCTCGCGCTTCGCGCTCGGGTCTTTTCGTCAATTTGATCTCGTTTAGTTGCCAAGCAACCAGTGCTTATACAAAATAAAAATCTTTCCGACAAGAGTTGAGCACTTATGATCTTACTGTTGATAAATGTCAAAATCTTGTTTAGGAAATAAAATTGAAAGTCGAAAGTGGTCAAAGTTAGGGAAATGGGATTTTAGGTTCTCAATGTCAAAAGATTGAGACACAATTGTCTGTCATGGATAATAAAAAATTGCACGCGGTTAAGTATCTATTTGACGTTATTTCCAGACTTAAGAAAAACTTTAAAAAGTCTCTTTTTTTAAATGGAATGCCTATTTAATTATCAGCCTATTCGATGCAGAAATAAACTTCCTTTAAATTGATATACCATGTTCCTATACCTAAAATCAATTATTACAGAGTTATTTACATTTTTCAAATTAAATTTATAATTACATACATACTTTACAAAACATGGTTGGCTTTGAAAATTTTCAAAAAATTTTTATTCAATTGTTTCTTATGATGACAGTTGTCAGTTAGCAATCAGTTTGAAAGTTTACGCTACGTTTACGTTTGTTATCAGTGTTATCTGTTTGAATTTTGATTTTTGCGCGTGATATTTGTTTTTAATTGGGAAATATGGAATACACAAACGCTGATATTCTAAATTTGTTTTACATTCATGGCGAGTCTGCTCGTATTACTTTTCCGACCTGCAGAACTATTGAATAAAGAATCACTCAACACTTTAACGAAAGATATCCGCATTTACCTACAATGACAGAACGAAAAATCATGATGATTGAAAAGAATTTTCTAAATTTGGGCGAAGTAAATGCGCCACGAAATTTGGCAAAGCCAATTGTCCCCAATGACGCAGCAGAAACCAATGTATTGGGATATTTTAATGTTTTCCCTGAAAGTTCTGTTCGTTCGGCGGAAAGAGACCTTGGATAGTCAAGAAGTTGCATAAGAAACGTTTGAATAAAAATTTTTTGAAAATTTTTAAAGCCAACCATGTTTTGTAAAGTATGTAATTAAAATTTTAATTAGAAAAATGTAAATAACTCTGTAATCATTGATTTTAGGTATAGGAACATGGTATATCAATTTAAAGGAAATTTATTTCTGGATCGAATAGGCTGATAATTAAATAGGCATTCCATTTAAAAAAAGAGACTTTTTAAAGTTTTTCTTAAGTCTGGAAATAACGTCAAATAGATACTTAACCGCGTGCAATTTTTTATTATCCATGACAGACAATTGTGTCTCAATCTGTTGACATTGAGAACCTAAAATCCCATTTCCCTAACTTTTACCACTTTCGACTTTCAATTTTATTTCCTAAACAAGATTTTGACATTTTTCAGTGAAAAAAAATTTTTTTCTCAACAATCAAAATTGATACGCCGATTATTTTGAGCATACTTACTAAACATTTTATGACACATCAGAATGTGAAAAAAATTGCCTGGTTTGTATTTAAAATAAAGAAGTTGATGCTCACTTCCGGTATTTCCGGAAGTACTGCCATTTGGAAAATATTTTTATTTAATAGATTAAACACTCCATGTCGCATGTGCCAAATTTCAAATTTCTAGTTTTTACTGTTCTTCATATACTTCTAACCGACGGTCACCGTGAGACACCCTGTATAATTATGCAATACATACATAATACAGTAATATACAGTACATAATTGCGTTTCCTGAAACATCTAGGTATTGATTGATCTTTAGAATTGTATTACATTATTTTTGATCGTTTTTCATTTTAGTTTTGTACCGCTTTTCCATAGATATAGAAGTTTATATTTTTTATTGCGTCAAAATTGTTATAGTCGTAGCGGTAACTTCATCTTCATGTCATCTAAATGTCACCCCTTGTGAAGCGCTGGAGGTGAGAACCACCCCCAAAGAAAATAACATCAAAATATGTCTTCCTTGATATAAAATCGACCTATGTTTGCATTTTGGGTACAATAAATTAGATTGTTTCTTTTTAAATAGATTACCACGAATAAACCTTACTTTGTACGTTGAAAATTCCCGCACCAGTGTGATATGGGTCAAAATCACTATGATTTCATGAAATTCACTGTAATTGCCTATTATTAACCATGAAGAAATAATATTAACAATCGTAATTGGAAAAGTTACGAAAACTTTTCTAAAAAGGGCTGAAAGTTTGTTTTTTTCAAAATATCTCGCTAAGGGTGAGTTTTTGTAAAAAAATTACCCCTTACTTATATTTTCTACATCCATATAGCTACCGAATTATATAACAATAATGTCACTGAAATATAGAAAAGTTATGCTCGATTTTATGTGAAAGTTGACAGTTTCTGGTTTTTTCGATATATCTCGTTAAGGGTTGACTTTTGAAAAATTTTCATACCGACATAAAATGCCAAAAAGATAATTTTCTATAATATTTATTTACATGTTTTTCCTCATAAGTTACAAATAAAAAAGATATGAGCGATTTAATACTTAAGGGTTGCTTACTTTCAAAAATATCGAAATAACTTGTTAAGGGTTGCTTTCTGTGGTGAAAATATTATATATACTTATATCTAAAATATTGATCATATTAATATCTACATCTTTTACTTGAATAATTTTTCTGAGAAACGATAAACAAGAAAACTATGACCGATTTTGTAATGAAACTGCACAAATCAGTTTCTTCCACATATCTCGATAAGGGTTGATATTTGTGAAAATTTTATCCTTATATAAAATGTTCCTTATAAGAATTCCTAAAACTTTTATTAATATATTTTTTTCGAAAAGTTGTAAACAAAGGAGTTATCGTTAGGGGATGGAAAAAACTAAATACGGGGCACTTTTGAAAACTAAGGGTTGAAAATAGGGGTGCTGCGGGTCAAATCTTTTATTTTGATCTAATTAATAAGTGTACCTAATTTCACACTTCCCGCACAATTTGACAGACATTTGCGATTTTCTCGATGTACCGCTACGACTATTAGAACGTACGAATTTTAGCAGATAGAAAGAAAAATTGCAGTTTATCTACAAATTACAATAAATTTGATATAATAGCTCATCACATGAAATATAAAACTGACCTGTAAAATAAATATGATAAGAAATTCGTATTCTATAAATATGCATACCTAAGTACATACGTACAAATAGTTCTTTCAATGATTAAATAAATTTTAGTCTTATTTTGCAACTACGTATTTTTGTTGTGTACTAAAATTATATGGATGCATTCAGCATGATGTGTTGCCTACTTTAGATACTTCAGATGTTATGCATTTCAACAGGGTATCACATGCCCTTAACCAAACAAGGATTTATTTTCATTGAGCATTGTTTGTATGGCTGATTTTAAAAAGTGATTTAATAAAGGTTCTATTTTGTTTTAGACTTTGAAATGGCTACAATGTTTTGAAGTCTTGTGCGGTTGTTCGGGCTATGGGCTGCTCCCCCAGTGTTCTGCTGGATCATATCCATGGTGATAGTGTCGGTTCTAATCAAGAAAAACAAAGATCAAAGAAGAATTCAATACCGTACTTAAAAAAAGGTAAGTTTATTTTCAAATCTATTTATTGTTTGTCATTTTTGTGCATATTTTATTTGTTCTTATCGTAAAGGAAGGAAGGAAGATCATCAAATTACACTTTAAATTATATCCTCAAGGGTAGTTTTTAAGTAAAAGCAAGCTTTTGTAGTAGCAGTCAATGAATATAACATCACCGACAATTTCATTCATAGCTATATGTTCTTCCTTTCTTCCTAAAAACTCCTTCTAGTTTGGCAAGTCTGACGAAATAATGGTTTCTTGTGTTCAAAAATCTGAAATTGACATTGCTGAACATAATTTACCTTGCACTGATTAACTTTTCTTGTTCATTATAATTTGCCTAAACATTTCAAAGTAAATAATAATATTTAATATAATTCAGAATTACTCCTTCTATCATCATAAAATTACTTATTCCACCCAATACAACTTCACAGCTTTTTCTAAGTAGTAAGCGACTTCTCCAGTGTTTTTTGAGCTTTGGAAAGGAATAATAGTTGGAGACAAGGATGTCCAGGACAATAAGGCTACAGTTGTCATGCGAAAGCACACCTTTCTAGGGACCGTTTCGGGACCACCTTTCGCGTTTATTTGTAGTACATTTCCTCATTTATACTCATATAACAAAATCCCATTTGCGTTCCAGTGACAGCACTTTTCAATTCTTCTTGGTTGGTCAATCCATTGCATGAACTCTATGTTTCGTGAGAATGACCCATTGGTAAATTCGAACCTCCTTTCAAGTTACAATTCTACTGATTAAAAAAGAAAAATGTTAATTGATGAAAACCAAATACTATAAAATGTCACAGAAACACTTGACATAAGAAAATTACCGCAATACCAGATTCTTTTCATATCTAAGTAGATAACATAAAAAACTTCCAGTAATGAAAAAATCATAATGGTTGTCCTCAAATACGTTTTTTACTGTAATAACATTTGCAAATTCTATGAATATATGAATACGACGTTGAAAAGCAAGCAATATTTTACGTCCTATTTTATTTTTATTTTACAGTTTACGAAATTTCTTATAAATATGAACGCCTTGCTACATTGTATTTAACTAAAAGGGTTATTCATTTTAAGGATTTCTCGTGCATTTGATATATTTGTATTCCAATTCTACGTTTCGGAAACTTAATTTTCTTTTCTTTGTCAAGAATTACTAGCGGGTGACAATATAATATGACGTTCCTAATTATTTTTAATTATGCCAATAACACTCGGACCAATAATATAAATGTTATTGGTCCGAGCAATAACAGCATTATAAAATTACCACCTTGTGGAGTTCTTTTAAATCGGAAAGAATCATATCAAATAAAATCAAATATATGTTGAAAACCAAAAGGTATAAGTAATTATGCTAATGAAGTTTATGGTCACCTTCTTTTTAAATAGAGTCACAATCGGAATAACTCTAGATTTTTCTTTCTATTTGAAAGTTTAATATATGACAATATATGAATGAAAATCGTTAGCATCAATTTCAAAGTTCACGATCCTCAAGTAGGCCCACAGGAGGAAGCATAAAGTGTGATATTGTCGCAAATATCACAGTTTTCTTAATATTAAAGGTCGGCGGCATCAAAGTCCTCCAATTGATATCATAAGAAGTTCTTAGTAACACCCTTTTGGTTTACAAAGAAAAGCAATTCGATGAAAATTAACCCAAAACTGATACCAAAAATAACGATCATGTAACTCTCGAATCACGGAAGTCTTGCTTGTATAACCATCCGAATGAAAATATGCTTAATGCCCGAGGTAAGAATTAATTAATGACTATTGTTTCGTATGAAATGCCTGTAGAATTGGCACAAACAGGCCTGAAATTTTATAAATTAGCTCTTTAACTTGGAGTTGCCCGGTAGTTTTAATGTTTTATCACTTTGAAAGTTACTTTACCTACCTATACGACCCGTGATTCGAAAATATCTTTTGACACCTATGACTGGATCGGTAACAGAAATTGGAAGCTTGGTATACTGTCTTAATTAATTATTAATTCGTATTTCGGAAGGATCTCATCGGACACGGTCATTTTGTATGATATCAATATCAGGAATGTACCACATTTGGAAAATGCATCATTTCTAGCTGCTTTTCTCTGTTTCCATCCTCCATATTGCAACCTTTTGTTTGCATGCAGTCTTTAAAGACACATCTATCGCAATTTAATAAAATTATTTAAATCGTGATGAAGGGTTTTCAGTTTATACATAATATAAAGACACATTTTTACTTACAAAAATGTAAAAAGCTAATAATCAGGGTTAGTGACAATTTACCTCTTCGGAGCAAAAAAAAAACCAGAAACAAGTATTGTTAAAGTACAAAACGTACTTATTAATAGAAAGATAAATACATAAACCTGAAGCACATGATCTTTTCCAAATATTTTTGAAAAAATTTCATTGCGTCGCAAATGCTTTCCACAAGTATGTATAAATAGTGTAACCTCACATTCAATTATGTACTTACTATATGATTTGTTTCTTCACGTGGAAGTAAGCCCAGAAAGGTGTCTATAACGGTTGTAGGGCTGGTACGCATTTCATCTGTGCACGCAAGTTTTTGCGTATGTTTATTGTTTATTCGGATTTAAGGTTAAACATTAATTTCCCTTTCTTAAGAGTGCCTTAAAAATCTAAATTCCGGTCACTAGTGTCCTGGAGGTCCTGTTCCTTTGTTTTACTACTAGAATTCCCTTCCTGCTCTTCTTTGCACACTCACACCAACAGCGGCTTTGTATACTGCACCAGTGTAGTGCTATTTTATTAGCTTTTTAATTGATTCTTCTTCTAAAAATCAATTCCTGAGCCAATGAAAGCACGAAAAGGTTGGACTCAATTTTTGTAGTGCAATAAGTCTTGAGGTCTCCCTGTAGGTCCATGATGGGTGTGCAGATGAAATATACCTTTGTGATTTCTTGTTATTGTTTAGGTTGCATCTTTCACGGTGGGAATTCCAAAAACTTTATCCAAATCACCATTTCTTATGTCCCATGATACTTTTGTTATTACTCTACAATTTTATTTTTGAATAGAAGCACAGATAACGTTATTTTATCTGTAACAGAAGTAATGTTTGTTTCTTTCAATCATTTGCATTCATAGCTGTATGCTATATTGCCTAGCGGTTTAATTAATTATATTAAAATTTTGTTGTTTACTGCTAAGTATGAACTTCATCCTAACAGTATTGCTACGTCTCTGCTTTTCTTCACTACCTATATGTTTCTTTCATGTAAGTTTTTGTCAAATATGAGGTCTCGTTAACTTTCTATTAATATTTAGTGAAAGTTCCATTTTAGGGCCCACCCAGTTTCTTTTTTGCATAGGTACGTCCTCTACCACGTCACGCGCAAAAGTGATAGAATATAGTTCCAAGGGCACTTCTTTGTAGTACTCCGACTTTAATTTCTATTACTTAGACAAGATTTAAGCAACCGAACATATTCTACTGGTGCTTCATACAGTTTTTTAATTTGGTTTTTATGCATAAATGCTTGCGTTACATCAAGAACCAAATCGGGAAACTGGTATTAGGAAATTTTTTCTTTCAGTACAATCCTATTTTAGACTTCTCTTTTGCTGTTCTCCTTTAAACTCAATTGCCTTTCGTTTTGTCTTTGTTTGATTCGTTTGGTTGAGTCCCACAATGGTGCCATTCAACCAATTGATTCGTTTGGTTGAGTCCCACAATGGTGTCATTCAACTAATACATTGAACAATTAATGACCATAGGTCTGATGACGCCTGCGTGAGTAAAACTCATCTATTTTTGTCTGCATATGATTTCGCTTATCAAACTAATTATTGAACTGTATGGTGGACCGAGAAAACGCATAACTCTACATGTAGTCGTTTCCCATATAGAATAGGATTCCGCTGAAATGTACTCAATTAAGTACTACCTATTATAAAATAAAAATAGTTTATCACTAGCGTACACTTTCAGTTTCTAATTGAAGACTCAATTTTCCATAAATTTCGAGAAAACAGACAATTCTTTCTATGGTATTTTCAACAACTTTTGGTATCACTTATTACGTTAACAATAAGTACATACCTGCAATAATAAGGGTGTCTCTAAAATAAAACGTCCTTATTTGCTAGAATGGTTGCACTTAACCTTTTTTATGATGTTATTATTATGTGACATAATTGTCTTATGCGTTTATATAAAGAACTAGATTATTAACGCGACCTCTTTAGTGAAAATTGGCAGTTGAAATGACATGCGTTTTACCCTTTTTCATCGTTAAAATCCGCTTACTTCCTGTTCTGTATAAAAGTCATAAAGTAAATTTTTAGCATATTGGAAAGATTTTTTATTATGGACAACTTGCCCTGTTGAATTATGTATGACAAATAAAAAAAAAGGCAATTTGAATTTAACGTAACCACCTATAAAATAATTTTTATGCTTAATAAAATCATTTAGATTCATTTATATTCAAACGAAAGTTAATTTGAAGATAAAAGTTTTTATTCACATTTCCCAGTTGTACAATCGCCGTCAAAAAAGAAGCCCATGTCCTGAGGCGATATTAAAAGTTTGGACATCCTTGGATATACGGGGATATTATATTCACATCATACAATAGCACAGAGTAACAATAGTAATTACCAACCGGTATAATGTCTAACAATAGCCGCAATTTCTCAGGTCGTTTGAAAATAATATAATTGATTATTATCGGGAATCATATTTTTATTGTACATTTTTAAACTTTCAACAATCCTCGATATAAATTAAAGAAATTGAGATCTGAAACGAAATGAGATAGTCATTATCGAATACTGCTTAATTACAGGGTAATTAAATATATACCTTGTTTTGTAAACCCTTAATTTTTTCATTTTTATGTAATTTACATGTTTTCTTTAAATGTCATAATGCTTCTGGGATATTAAAAACTACAACAATTTGAAATATATTTTTTCCCATTTTATTGATAAATTATAAAACTGTAGTAATTATTTATTACATTTTTTTCGTTTTTTAATATTCCAGAACCATTATGAGATTTAAAGAAAACGTAATTTAAATAAAAATGAAAAATTAATGGTTTAGAAAACAATTTATACATTTAATTATCTCTTGATTAAGCAGTATTCGATAATGACAAACTCATTTGCTTTTAGATCTCAATTTCTTTAATTTATATCGAGGAATGTTGCGGCTATTGTTAAACATTATACCTGTTTGTAATTACTATTGTATAATGCGAATACAATATCCCCATATACCCAAGGATGTCCAAACTTTTAATATCGCTTCGGGGCATGGGCTTCTTTTTTGACGGCGATTGTACTGATATAGTAATTATAGTAATTACGTAAACTCGGAGTAAGCACAATTTCACGAGGGTAAATTTCAAATATGTTAATGTATTCGTGCACGTTCATTTTTTTTTGTAAGCTTTTGAGAATTGACGTGCATTAATTCGCAAAATATGTATATAACGAGCTTCATGAAAATTAAATCGGATACGGATAGTCTTGCATATGTAATAAAGCCGACCGTATTTAATGGAAAATGTCTGAATTGAGTAATTTTTTACAATAAACTCCTAAATTTATGTTCGAGTTCACAATTCGTCCATCGGGAATACGTTAGCGTGACGCGATTGGAATATTCTTTTCCTTTTAATTATTATTTACAAAAATTTTAACGTACGGACCGCTTTCTTTTAAAACTGACAGTTTTGAGGTGTGAAAAAATGTGTTTAAATCGGCTAGATTACTTACGTTACTCTTGACGTCTGACTAAATTGACGGAATACGTCGTATTCGCATTCTCCCCATTTTCATCTTACGCCAATTCTGTTAATCTCGTTTCCAACCGTAGAGTTCTCCCAATATACACAAACCTCTTGAGAGTTAAGAACGTACGTTCATGGAATGATTGCAGTTACAGAGAGGTGAAATATTAATGAAGGAACTCCTAGAGTTAATACTAATGAGTAACATCTCGACTAAATCCCTTAGGCTTAGATAGAGAGTGAAACCATCATACTATGGAACAAAATAAATTCGATTGTCGTGCATCCTATCAATGAGGAGAATAATTAGGGGTTGTGGAGGGTAATGGTAATGATTTGAGTTAATACTGAATCTAATTAATGTCATTTCCTAGCTCTTCTTTTAGATTTTGATGCCTCGTATCTAATTCCGTATATTTTTTGACCGTTGGTGCTTTTTAAATCCTTTGTACGAGACCTGCCTTTCATTGAGTGAGATAGAAGTTATTAGGCATTGGCTGAAACCAGAAATTTCACTTTCCACGTAACTTCTTCCTAATTTTTGGAAACGATAAGAAGGTTAGAAAAATTTCAACATTTTCAGCTTCCAAAAATTCAATTACCACGGTAATGAAGGGCGCAATGCTTTTTATCGGTTGTTCAAAATTTAATTAATTAACAGAACGCCGATCTTCAAAACGAATAGTAGCAGCACGTCCAAATTTAGCGACAAAACTAGCGATCGTTTACTTAGAAACGCTGATTATCACTGATAATCTCGATCTATTGACGTGCTGTAGGAGCCTATCTCGTATTCCAATCGAAGATCTCTGTGCCTCTAACGTACTAGGGAGTCATGTTCCTCATGGTCTTGCTCTGAAATCGTTGCATTAGTTTATGGTGGTTTTTTGCGCAAGCCCAAACCTGGGCATAGCATGTCAAAATGGACCTAAAGAATTGTTTATACAACCAGAGTTTAATTTTCACTTCTGGTTATTATTCCAAGCTGTTCCCTTTTTTGTTTGATATGAGTATGAAGAACTGGAACCCCTATGTCCGTTGTTCGCTAGTAATGACAGATTTGCTGTTGTTACATAACGTTATCGATGTTGCCACAATTATTTAAACATCCATATGTTTCAAATTTACAAACGGTACACCTAATCGTAGTTTCTGACGGAATTGGCCTGTTTTTAAACGAAAATTTTTTTTCCCATAATTGTAGATGCCACGCACGATAATTGGAGGTAGTTAGGGTACTTTTGTTTCTGAGCAATTTTCTGTTCATGTGATTTTGAAATTGGGTCTGTTGTTCCCGAAGTAGTCTTGGGGAAAGAACTTTGTGGATATTTCGCTGATTTTTTGGCATTCACAGTAGAAGATTCGTTAAATTGCGATTTTTGAAATTCACCGCCGTCTATCGTACAAAAATCAAATGGATACTACCTAACTACTGGTTCAAAATCTTATATTCCAGTCCTTAACATGCCTACAAGTCTAACATCTTTTATTAGCCGACGTAGGACACCTATATTTTCTCGAATGAACCATTTCTATATCGCTTACCAAGTCCGTGTTGAATCTTTTTGTACAATGCTGCGTTTGTTTACTCCAAATTCTAGTTATTGATGGAATTCATCTATGCTCTAACTATGGGTTGTCGTATTGTGTTGAAACAAAGAACATTAACTAACAAGCCTTTCGTCAAATCTCCCTTTATGAAAGGAAATTCTTAATAAGGAAAACTATAAAGCTAGAGACTGAATATAATAAACGAAATATATAGCAGAAGTGTCAAAGTACGGGTAATGTGGAAATACAACATAAAGAATGGCTGAGCAGTAATGGAACATAAGACAGAGAATAGAACATAATAGAATTTAGATTTTATTAGACGAAGTGTACCTACAAATTACGAGACAGGATAAATGGGCGACACACAAAGAATATTGCAAGAAATGAGCATCATCATAACAAATTTAGAGAATCCAACACTTAGATGACAAGAGCACGTAAATAGAATGCAGGACGGTCGATCGACAAAGAAAATCCTGGAATGAAGACCGCCAGGAAACAAAAAAAACCATACGGGTAGGGGGGGAGGGAAGAGGACTACGAAGGCGAGGTATGTTCCGGTTCGAAAAACATCAATTGAATTCTTTAGGGTAGGGACGCACAAACCGCGGCCCGCGGGCCGCTTGCGGCCCGTCGTTGTTTTTCTGGTAGCCCACCAATCTATATGCAAATAACATTGAAAATTTTTCCAAAAAACAAAGCACAAAAATCTTTATGTATTTCCTGGAATGCCACAACAATTGACCCAAATATTAAAGAAATTGTTAAGTCGATGCAATGTCATCCATCAAATTATTCAAATTAAAATATTTAAGTAGTTTTTTTGTAAAAATTGGCACAAATATAAAAATAAACATTTGGTTGATTTTAAATTAAGACGTTTTCTAATTCCTTTATCTATCATGGAGCTTCTAGCTAGGGACTTTCTTAAAATAAATAATTTTTTTGCGGCCCGCCCCTCAATAATATTTAGTATATGTGGCCCTTGGTCTGAAAAAGTCTGTGCATCCCTGCTTTAGGGGCAGCAAATATAATGATGTGTCGATCGCCAACGTCCTTAAAGGATAGAAAAAAACATACGCAACAATATTGTGTCTTGATAGGTTTGCTTTTATAAAAGGTGTGTGTTACCTATAAGTGTTCAAATTTTAATTTTAGTAAATGGTTTTACTTCATTTATTTTCAAATAATACTCACTTAACAATCCACATCTTTTTTTTTATTGTACAATCAGTCCGTTTTTCAGACTATAATTACAACATATGTGAGAACTTATTCTATATACTTGAAGTATATATACTACATAAAGAAACAAGTCATTTAGAAAAATGCTCCTGCGGACATTCTCTCTCTAGAGTAATATTAATAATAGGATAATGTGTATAATATAAGTATCTACAGTTAAATAAAACGAGTTGCAAAATCATTTGCTTTATACCTCTTCAGGCGGCGTGGTTCTTCTTCCTCATCAAATAGTATCCATATCTTGAATGTACAAATGTTGAGTCTACATTATTATAGAATATTAAATTTAACACTAACATATCCCAGTAATTTTAATTGAAACGAGATTGTTTGCATTGGAATACAAACACGGAACAATTAAACGTAACCAAATACTATTGTATGTACGTCCTTTTAAACCCTAGCTCAAAGCTAAAGTTCTTGTCTATCCCGTTCTACGAGATTAAAGTACATATATATTATCTGATTAACTTACATCCTTCAGAAATTGTTTTTCAACAAGCTAAATCTAGTTTTTTCTGAAAGATTTTTATTTCCTTTAAATATAAATCTAATTCAATACCTAGGCTTTAGAATTCTTTCAAAGCAGATTTGCTCCAATTTCTAATTTTTCTTCGTGTAACAGTTTTGTTTTACTCAATTATTAGTACTTATACGTAGTTTAAGATCACGATCGAGTAAGGCTCTTTAAATGCCACTAAAATCGCCGTATTTATGCAGGTACACGCAATGTTTGATAAATAAACATGAAAGTTTCATTTAAAGGATCGTACAATTCTTAATAAAAACGAAGCTCAATCAATACGCTCGCAGCGTATAATCTATGGGATTGAAGTATTCTGACGAAATCGAATTTTTTATATTTATATAAAGCTATATCAAATTTTGTAGGTATCTCTCTACTTTATCTTCGAGCACCACCGTGACCAGGACGATGTAATTTAGGTCAGTTTCGCTAATTGATTTGACAGAATTCCACATTGCAGTTTACCGGCTAGCTATGCTAAGTAATCTGTAAATTAATCAAGAGTCTCACATTGCTTGTACGGTTTTTGGCACGTTTAATGTTAACACTTCACTGAGACTGTACCTTATTCTTTCTTAATAGGTCCTTGCTTAACTTAATTAGTTTTTGTTTTTGTGTTCAGATCCTTCTCTCCTTCCTTCCATCTCATGAAAGTTCTGCTTGGCGGTCTTCTGCTGTCTGGTTGACTCATCATCCCCTGATTTGCTAGAATTCCTTTATCTATACGGTCGACGCGACGTCTCCAACTCCACAGTCATCCTTTATTGTGTATTCCTCTTAAGCTAATGATTGACATCAGCTTTCATTATTTTCATTTTGGTCGTTCTCAATTTGCTTCGTTTTTCCCTTTTTTTCCTCTCCCTAATTTGTCATATATTTATTCTTCTTGTCCAGATGTTGTCTTAGTATCTATTTTCGTGCACCGGAACTTTCTTACTTGCTGTATTATTTTTTCCCATGTTTAGATGCATGTTTTGCATTGTCAGATTTAAGATGCAAATCTTAGTGGTTTAAGTCCAGCAACCATTGCCTTTTACTTATCCACCGATATTTGCATATTACAATTCTTAGCACTTCTGTTCAGTTGGAAAAGCATTTGCTGAAGAATATTGTCATTAATGCGGTGTCATCGGCGAAGAATATTATTTGAGATGCGTCCTGTCCCATGTTATGTGTGTGCTGCTCACATCGTGAACAACGATGTGAATGTTTTTAGAAGGCAACTGGAAATGAAACAGAAAATGAATAATGAACATACAAAAAATAAAGAATAAAGTAAATTAATTAGAAAGGACAAAATAGACATTGCAATCCTGATGGAAACAAAAAAAGAGGAGCAAAGGATGGCAGATGGCATCTCCCATGAGCTTCCCTTTTTTCCCTTCCTAATTTCCTTTCTTAACAGTTTTACCTTGGTCATCCATTGTTTTGGCATTCATCTCGGTCTCCAAGCTCTCTCAACCGTACTAATTTTGTGTCCTTTATACAACGAGTGTATCTCCTCATTGGTTTTTCTAATCGTGCCTTCTTCATTTTTCATTTGCATCTTTTCAATTGTTCATCTTCAGATTTATGTAGGACCCATGGGTCGCAAGTGTATGTTGCTGTTGACCTTATTATAGTTTAGTATACGCTTTATTTAGTTCTTTTGCATAAGCTGTTTTACTTCTCAAGCTTCCATTGTTCTCTTTTGAAATTCACGTTCTGTTCATACCTATTTAACACTACGACATGTGCAATTCATACGAATAATTTTTTATCCAATGCTCTCTACCTTCCTCGGCAGTTATTTTATTCACACCCGGAATTTTGTTATTCTTCAGCTTTCGTTGCCCATTTAATCTTCTATATTTCGATGCACATCCTTCTGGGTAGATCGATTAGACTTCTTTCATTTTTTAATCATTTTGACTTTTGGTATAGGTTTTCCATTCTCCCGTTCATTTCACTCATGTTTCCGTTAATTTCCTTGAAAGTTTTCCTTAATTCCTCAATATCTAACATTACGTCTCCTTTGGATGCAAGTATATCGCCCTCTTTCCACTACTCGGTTTATAATTTATTTTCGTCAGGCTAGTCCGCAAAATTCCTAACCAAGGTTTGTTTTAATTCTAACAAACATGTCACATATTAATAATTAATTTAGCTGTACCACCCAACTATTAGGAATTTAATTAATTAGAAAAGAATTTAAAGTTAGCGTTATGCTAAAATGGCAAAAATTGTTTAAATTGTTAAAATCGAAATGTTTAGGATTAATTCTATTTTTGATTTTATTCCAACAAAATTTATGTCCGAGCCTTCAGGGTTCCTTCGTCTGAGCCAGTTGAAGGCGATGAATTTAATTTGCGGGAAGACGTAAGTGACATAAATGAAAATAATTTGAATAATGAATTTCAATTACATTATAAGTTACATCGTTAAATCCTGCGGATTTGGTATTGCGAGATTTCCAACAGGCTGTAATTGATTTTTTATGTAGAATATTGTACATTTCTTTGTTTCCAAATTACGTTCGCATTTTCTAAATTAATCTTATGGAAATTGAACTATTCTTGTACTTGGCTATTCCATAGAGGCATTTTGGAGAGTCACGAGTATGAAAGAAATACTTTCACTTGTACTGTGCTTATCTGTGTTTTCTTATTATTTAGAAAAGGTAACGTATGTAGTTTTAAAATGCGTTAATATGTATTTTATTAATAGATAGATCATTGCGATATACTGTGACCAATTCCGTTTTATTTGGATTTTTATAGGGCCTATAATCTCGATTACGATTGCAATTACCAACTAATATCAACTTTTGTAAAGTTTTGATTTCTCACCATGTTTCATTGTTGTGTAATCCGATTTTTCAATATCTTATCGTGATAGAACCGCTCTTATCCCTTTCCTCATATAATAAGAAAGGAAAGTTAATATTATAACGCATGAATGCATTCGAATGAGATCGAAAAGATATTCGCAAGAGACATTTTCCTTTCACGATTAGGAAATGGCTTTTAGTTACACTTACATTTACCTATTCAACATTTGCGCATTCGAGAAATGAAAGCGTGTGTTCATTTGGTAAACTTTGTGATGAGTTTTTATCACGTTATACTTACAAGATTATCTCTCAGAGATCTGTTTGTATGATTTCAAAGTTGACTACAACGCTTTTAAGTAATAATCAGGGACGATCCGAAAACCTTACCATTGGGGGGGTGCTGTGGACTAAAATTGCCGACTGATGATATAGGTGCTTCAGAAACTATTGTCGGCGTAAAAAGTGTATATACTTGAGTTTAAAGCTGAATAAAAAAAGTAACCGTTGGGCCGATTCGAATGAGCTTGGTGTTAAATTAAAGGCTGTTTAGTGTTTATTTCTACGTTGTATAGGTGTAACAATTTTTTTTGGACCATTTCTACGGGCGCACAATGGAAAGTGCCCGTTTTTTGGGGTTTACGACGCCATAGCTAAGTTTAGAGCATAAAAGCAAAACTACGGGCTGAAATGGTACGAAATTTTAGTATATTATAAATTCAACTACATAATTATGTTGAAATTTGATTTTTATAGACGCTAGAAACGATTTTGTAGCACATTGCATTCTCGGAAATGGTAGGTCGCAGGGGCATACGAACCAGTGGCGTACCGAGGGTGGGGCGGTAGGGGCGGTCCGCCCCAGGCCCCGTGTCAGCATAGGCCCCCAAATATGAAAATACTTTATTTAATTTTTTCAATAATAAAAAATGGGCCCAGGTCCTACGTCGTTATAGGCCCCCGAATGTTAGACAACTGCTTATACTTGTTCTAAATACAGTTAAAAACTGTCTAAGGTGGACGGGTGGACCCTGAGTTAGAGTAAGAAGGAAGCCTGCGTATTACCAATGTTTGTGTTAGTCCCGTTTTTTCAGTACAGGAAACGACTCTTTTGTCCAGTTGTAAAAAAATTGGAAAAAGCAGTTTTTAAAAATAATCAAAAATAGTAAACTGTTTTAAAAAAGTTTAATTTATTAACGACAACCGTTTCACACAAATTTTTTAAGTACGTACTGTACATGATTAGTATACAGGGTGTCCCGGGTGGAATGATCACGACTTTGACATTTTGTAGAAAATCACATTTCAAGGTGGGTTGCTCCTATAAACACCCTAAAACTCTCTTTTTCTGAGATACAGGGTGTTAAAATTTTCTAAAAAATAAAGTTTTTATTTATTTATTTCCGAACTGTGGAAAATATTCAAACCAAAATTGGCACACAAGATACGGACAGAGGGTCATAAGATCCATGGCAGCCATCGTTTTTGTACACAGTCAAAATACGTTTTTCGTGAAATAAATGACAAAAATATAGTTTGCGGCCGGACGGTAACAGAACCGAAAAGTTAAAAGTCATTTTTTGTTAAGAATTGAATGCTCTATCGAATAATATATTGAGAATATTTCATTCAGAGCCGTACTCTTTTTATTTATCAAATTAGAAGAACGGATTACCCATATTTCCGCCACTGGTTGATTAAAAAAATTCATGTTATTCAATCTTATGACCCTCTGTCCATGTATCTTGTGTGCCAATTTTGGTTTGAATATTTTCCACAGTTCGGAAATAAACTTGGAAATAAATAAATCAAAACTTTATTTTTTAGACAATTTTAACGCCCTGTATCTCAGAAACAAAGAATTTTAGGACCTGTGTTTATAGGAGCAACCCACCTTAAAATCTGTTTTTCTACAAAATGTCAACGTCCTGATTATTAAATTATGTACTAAACGTAATTTTTGTTTTTTAATAATCGACTTACTAAATATTATAATGTCGGCTCTATAAAAATTTGCCGACTGAACAACCTTTGGGGGGGTGTTGCACCCCCCACACCCCCCTATCGGATCGTCCCTGGTAATAATGTTCTTTAAATTGGGACACAGTAAAAAATTTTTGAACGCAGAAATATAGTCAGGAAACGAAGTTTTTCGTGGGGGTGCTAGCTTGACGTCACACTAGCGACCTTTTTATTGGGAATTTAAAAAAAGTCCTATGTAATAATTATGGACTAATTTTGGTACACAATAAAAAATCTTGGAACGCAAGAATATAGTCAGCAAACGAAGTTTTTTGGTTGTGGGTGCTAGCTTGGCGTTAATCCAGCGACCTTTTCTGTGAAATTTGAAGAAAACTGAAAGATTTCGATGCCATAAATAAGGAAAAATTAAAGACTAATTTTCGAACACAGTAAAAAATTTTTGAACGCAGAAATATAGTCAGGAAACGAAGTTTTTCGTGAGGGTGCTAGCTTGACGTCACACTAGCGACCTTTTTATTGGGAATTTAAAAAAAGTCCTGTGTAATAATTATGGACTAATTTTGGTACACAATAAAAAATCTTGGAACGCAAGAATATAGTCAGCAAACGAAGTTTTTTGGTTGTGGGTGCTAGCTTGGCGTTAATCCAGCGACCTTTTCTATGAAATTTGAAGAAAACTGAAAGATTTCGATGCCATAATTAAGGAAAAATTAAAGACTAACTTTAGAACACGATAAAAAAATTTGGAACGCAAACATATAGTTAGAATTAAATTTTTCGTGGGGTCCTAGCTTTGCGTTATGCCATCCAACTTCTTTTTCTACTTTAAAAAAAGAATCCTTTGTAATGCTGAGACGATTCGGACTTCTGTATTCTGTTTCCAATTTCTCCTACTTTCCTTCCTGCCATTTCGCGCACTTCCGACACAATAAACCACTGATTTTGCCTTGAAAATTGCCTATTCTGGCATGCACCTCGCAAAACAAATAAAACTGAAAAGTGGCCATTACGCGAGTGTAGCAAAATCAGCAATACCGAAGTCACTGCAGAGGACTAAAATCTTCAGTGAACTATAATAAGACTACCATACTACTGTTTGTACATACTTACGGCATGCCGCATCCATACAAATTGTCAATGAGGATTATTTACTGAAAAGAGTTTGTAACCGACATATCATTTAAACATGCCTATCGAGCCAACACAAAAGTTTTTTTACGTCCCAATCACACAATTATTAGTTGGATAATTGCTTCTTCAACAAAGCACAATTCTCGCCCAATTTATTATTATTAATATCATTATTATTATTATTATTTATTCAGCTTCCATCAATTACATTTGTGTAACATAGCTGTAGTCATTACAAGATAGTGTTTGGAAATCTACCTCTTGGAATAGGAAAAGCTGCTGCAAATCGGCAAATGTGGAGATATTTTAGATGTAGTTGCAGATTTGCATTCCTCATGTTTAGACGCATCAGTGTGCAAAAAGTTCGTCCAATTGCTACAAATAATAAATTTTTGGCACCGGTATAATGTACACAAAAACCTTGGAAATCAACCTCTTGGAATAGGAAAAGCTGCTGCAAATCGGCAATTGTGGAGATATTTCAGATGTAGTTGCAGATTTGCATTCCTCATGTTTAGACGCATCAGTGTGCAAAAAGTTTGTCCAATTGCTACAAATAATAAATTTTTGGCACCGGTATGTACACAAAAACGTTGGAAATCTATCTCTTGGAATAGGGAGAGCTGCTGCAAATTGGCAATTGTGGAGATATTTCAGATGTAGTTGCAGATTTGCATTCCTCATATTTAGACGCATCAGTGTGCAAAAAGTTTGTCCAATTGCTACAAATAATAAATTTTTGGCACCGGTATATACCCAAAAACCTTGGAAATCTACCTCTTGGAATAGGAAAAGCTGCTGCAAATCGGCAATTGTGGAGATATTTCAAATGTAGTTGCAGATTTGCATTCCTCATGTTTAGACGCATCAGTGTGCAAAAAGTTCGTCCAATTGCTACAAATAATAAATTTTTGGCACCGGTATAATATACACAAAAACCTTGGAAATCAACCTCTTGGAATAGGAAAAGCTGCTGCAAATCGGCAATTGTGGAGATATTTCAAATGTAGTTGCAGATTTGCATTCCTCATGTTTAGACGCATCAGTGTGCAAAAAGTTTGTCCAATTGCTACAAATAATAAATTTTTGGCACCGGTATATACACAAAAACGTTGGAAATCTATCTCTTGGAATAGGGAGAGCTGCTGCAAATCGGCAATTGTGGAGATATTTCAGATGTAGTTGCAGATTTGCATTCCTCATGTTTAGACGCATCCAAGTGCAAAAAGTTCGTCCAATTTCTGCAAATAATAAATTTTTGGCACCGGTATATACCTACACAAAAACCTTGGAAATCTACCTCTTGGAATAGGAAAAGCTGCTGCAAATACTACTACTCAGTAGTACTTTGCCCTACTTTGTTTCAGTAACGCTGGTTATATAGTGCCCACAACATTTATGATGGCAACTGAAAGTGGAACTGAAGCTGAAACGGCAAGGCCTTCTGTAAATTGCATGTGTGAATTGAATTGGAAATTCGTTTATTCATTGCATAGTATTTGCAGTTTATGTTGGGTTAGCATGTGAGATTTTTCCATTTTATTTTTGTTCCCTGTAAGGCATTATTACGTTCATTATTTTTTCCACTCGCTATTTAGTTACAGAAATCCAGGATCATGTAATCCATTTACAGTCCAGGTTTACATTAAAATATTAGTTTCGATTCTGCTACTTACAGGTTCCTGTTCTATTTCTGCGTATTATAGTTGCTTTTACTTGCCTTGTTTTTCTCTAGTCCTTCATCAAATCCTTTTTCATTGTCTGCTCCGATTTCTTTGACTGTTTACCTTACTTAGCTTTTTGTTTTCTTTCTGTTCTTCATCTAGGGTTTTAGAAGCAGCTTTTTTAATTGCTGCTTTCTTATTGTTCTTTGCTATGATCGGTTACTTGCTTGTCCCCTAATGCATTATTTATTATTATTAGTCTGTTATGTCCTCTACCACTTCCATCGTTTGTGAAATAATTTTCTCCTACTGTGTTTGTTTTGGAATAGTCTTCATGTATATTCAAATTTTGGTGTGTTTCACGTTTAAATCTCTACTTTGTCAGTAGGTATTAGGGCACATGAGACAGACAGACACGTCCCACTAAGCCCCTCCCCCTTTGCGTCCGATACTGGAAACCAGTTTATCAGCTTCTCCTTATCAGAACAGCTCAATTTAAACAGCTTTTAATTTTAACAGCTTTGTACAAACAGATATAGCTGTTCACCTGTTACATTTACTTTGTTCCATCTCTGTTACCTGTTTAGATCGAGCTGATCTGATGAGGAGAAGCTGATAAACTGGTTTCCCGTATCGACCTAGAAGCTGTTTAAATTGAGCTGTTCTGATAAGGAGAAGCTGATAAACTGGTTTCCAGTATCGGACGCAAAGGGAGAGGGGCTTAGTGAGACGTGCCCGTCTGTCTCATGTGCCCTAATACCTACTTTTGTCCCTTTTTGTGGTACACTTAACGAAATGGTTTTTTTTTCTCTAAGTCGAATATTTAGATTCTTCTTATTACTTCTACTCCTTTTTTCATTACTTACGTCTATTTGAAACATTATCTCTTTCACTGGTTGGTACAATAATAATTGTATTCTGGCCAGTACAATTGTATTAGCTATTAGCTACATCCCTGAATGTAGTTGGTTTTCTCCGTCCTTCTCGATTCTTCAGGTTTAACGCGCTTGAAAAGTTAAGTGAATTCTCCAATCGTAATTGTAATAATAATGATAACAAAATTAAATTACAGTTTTACGTAACATAAAAAACGCAACACAAAGCAACAACTAATCAGTTATGTCTGGATATTTACTAAAAAGTGTATGAAATGTTCTATAAGATGGTTATAAAACTATTTAGATAAGTTGAGACTATTTGATATTGGAATGATCTCTAACATCAAATTGATATCATACTTTACGAAGCACTGGACGATACCAAATCGATATTTTTTCCTCGCAATTAAACAATTTTGGTTTACTACCACTCACATCTGCGGTAAAAGTCAAATTCTTATATACCTACTTACAAAAAATACTTTATGGCATTCCCTTATTGCCAATTGTACGGAATGATGACGAAGTAAATTTCTTCTCTTAAAATGAATTATTTTTTAGATTCTTACGAAATCTTCAATTTATTTAATGCATTTTCTGAAGCTTCTTACATAAAAGCTTGTAATATAACTAATGCACATAAACCACATGCAGTTCAATGTAATGTAATGGCAATAAATCCTCGTAGGTATTTAATCAAATTTACACTTCTGTCGCTTGCCATAACTTATTTGTATAAAAACGATTGAGTCAGGATTTGGCCTTCCTAAAACCGTTACATGATAAATTTCTTGTATCCATTTATTATCATCTAATCTTGTAATCATGTAAAGCGCTGAATATTACATAGAAAAGAGGTTTAACCTTAATAATTAAATTACCTACCCGTATCAACCTTTTTACCATAATATGACATGCTCTAAGAAGTTGACGAAAAAAATTACCAAATCCTCCTAAAGCATACGAATAGTTGTACTTCTCAACTTTGAAGTTTCTTTAGTACCTTTTATCTTACAATCCATTTACTAATCCAGTATTTGCAAAGAGATAATAATGAGATTGCCAGCTGTTCTCATAAGCATAACAAACGTGAAAGATCATCTAGTTCTTCACAAACTTTGCTTATTATATTTTTTAACGGTGAAAGCCAAGCTTTCAGCATAAAATTTCGTATAACTTACTTGTTATACTTACTATTGAGCCTTCTGAAGTTTGTCCTTGTGTTACTTATATAAATCAGAGTGAATTCAAATTTAAAAAGCTTTCCAACCATCTTGATAATAAAACAACATTAAATTTCATACAGAGATCTCTTCGCATAACGACGTTTGCTTTTTCATTTTTCGCACTTCCTTTGATCTACATACCTACCTATTATTACGCAAATTTTGAGATACTATTTGATTAAACGAAACATAATAGACTTATTATTCATGTATTCCCGCACGAATAAGCTTATGTAATAATCCACAGCGAAATCAATAATTATAATGAATCCGGTACAATATTAATCGTAACAACGCTTTATAATTATAATTTTAAGCTAAGATTAAACTTGATTTGGAAATATGGAATACTAAACAGCACCGATAGATATTAAAAACAAAATATAAATGTAAATGGCAGTGATAAATAGTTCGATTTTGAAATCGGTGTTTCGATCAAAAGTTAATCCACTGCCTTATTAATTGTTACCTCTTTCTGAGTAAAATATGTATCATTTTGTGTAAAAAGTGAGATAGAAACCTACTAACTGATATCAAAGGACTAAAACAACATGAAATTTGATTTGTGTCAATCCATCAGACGAATCAAAAAAAATGCGGAAAAGAAACCCCCTTTGCTTAACTGCCACAGCCTCAGATTTAGTTCCTTATCACAGAAAGAGAAGAACAAAACCTTATATTTTTTACATACAAAAAAGACAATAACCAATTTCTTAGACTTCTCCTGTATTCTTGTTCTTCCACCCTATAGCATTCCTCTGTGTAACTAATTTTCTTATTCTTTCTCAAAGCAAACGTGATCCTTTCCGTACTCCCTTTCGTCATCAAGATTGATATACTCCTGCCTTATAGAAAAGTTGCATATTGTGATAATGGAACATTGAGAATATCCCATTTATATAAATAATATAATTTGGGACTTATAAATGTTCTATGTTCTTCCTTAGTTGACGTGTTCTTTGGAAATTAGCTTTTGACTTTTATAACCATCATTCCTAGAATAGGAGTCGTCACTCCCTGCCTGATCTTCTGTCTTCTTGTTATATGAAGGTTGTAGGTGAAATAGTTGCCGAGATCGCCAAAATGGCCTAATAAAACCAAGGTGACACAGAGTAGTTTTTAGGTTGGTAATATAAGAGAAATGGTATAAAAATGGACGTTGTGCGTTACGTAATGTAAAATTATGTACCTATTAAGAAGTAATTAAATAAAACCAGGAAACGCAAAACAAATAGATTCTATTGACCATAATCTTCAAAGGTTATGGGCCCAGAATAATCAGATGGAAAAGAAAGTTGGAGAATAAGTTTAGTTTGAGATTAAGCACATGAAATAAAATAACAAGGTAAATGACCCAAAATCAAGCTGATAAATATTTGAGTGTGGAGATACCAAATGGGGAGAATTGACACGCATGGAAAATTTAGAATGCGGTTAATATTAGCAAAAAATGGAGTATTGAAAGAAGGAGAGTGCTTAAAGAAGTTGTAAGACAGTTACAAACAACGGGAGTGAAGTTGGACGAAAAGGATATCATTTGCAACTTATTGATGACTTTACCATATGATGTCGTGTAGTTACGGCGATAGAAAATATGTAACTAGATGAATTTAAGTATGAACGCAGTCAAATGAAAATTACTGAAGTATGAAAAACGCAAATTAAGTGAAAAATAGAAACAAAGAGTTGATATTATAGGAGCAGCGCTTATATTTGAAAAGATTTGTTATGTATGTGGAAAACCAGGTCATAAAAAAATTGCTGGTACGAGAAAGGAAAAGAAGCTGCAATTAATCAAGGTTATGGAAGGGGAATAACATATAGAAGTGAACTTCGAAGTAGAGGAAGAAGAGGATGGTTTAGGGATAAAGATAGGGGTCGAAACCAAGGGAACTATAGAAGCGACAAAAAGAAAGAAATGTTAATTAATAAAGCAGCAATTTTAAAGCTTTCAGTTGGCTTGGCTTCGTAATTCGATCGATTAAATGTTTCCGTGGAAAGCAATATGGTTTTGGCACCTTCAATGAGAAAGTGAAAGAATTTTATACTGAAAAATACAGTGACCATTGTCGCATTTTATAAACATTTTGAAATAACAAAAGAAAATGAAAATTGTTGATGAAATGTCGGTTCATATGAGCTTAGAGGGTACAAAAGTGGAAAATGAAGTTTTGCCAAATGAAATATGAACTTACTTTGAGAATCACTAGGTAATCACATCGCCCATTTTAGCTTTCTAAATACTTTCCACAATTCTTCACGGTTTAATTAAAGCCCCCCCCCCCAACGCTGTTTTAACTTAAACTTTATCAACTTTATAAACTTTTATCAATTCAAATTAAACCATTTTGGGCCAAATTCACGTTCCATTTCGCCTGAAGGAATCGAAAGGAATAATCACGAATCTAAATGATTCTAATCGCATTTTTTATCAATTTACTAGATAAGTTTACGGAGGGGAGCATTCCAATTATCAATTCCAATGATCGATATTGTAGATAATTATTATTTAGAAGACTTTGAAGAAACAGATTATTTGTGGCGGAAATGTAGCTGGAAATGTGTGGATTTGTATATTGGTCAAAATTACTCTTCCTCACTAGTTTGATTTCTTCGCGTAATTCTTCAATACAAGAAAACCGTAAGAAATTGAAGGTTTAGTCCGTTATATACTTATTTTTATAAATGTAAATTTTTGGAGAAAGTCGGCCCAGTTCTGGGCGAAATCCAAAAAACCTCCCTTCAACTACCTGTGGTTCAAGGTTTGCAGAAACTTAGTTCAGCTTATTATACATTAATTTATGCCTTTAGGATCAAATTTCGAACTGCATATTTGTTTAATGAATAATTTGATTGCATAATTTAACTTCTCATTTTAGTTGACCTTTTATTATAGAAACGCTTACGGAAATTCCTGTTCTATTATCACCAAAACGTGTCGCGAACTGATAACATTCCGGATATTTATAGACGTGTACTTTTGTAAATATATAAGGAGTTTATTTATAAGAAGACTGTAGTAATCGGTAATCGTGTGATCGGAGTGTTTGTGTATCTAGCTGTGGATTGCTTCGTTTAAGGTAGGAATAGTTTGTTTAAATTTTGCATATAGGAATAACAACGTGCAGATCATTTTGTCTTATTGTTACGTACGTCCATAAGGGTTGATTGATTTTGCAACCATTCAATTGATATACATTTTGTGTGCACTCTCACATAAGAGGGCGAGTTTATGTTTCTTCGATGATACCTACTCTAAGAAACGACAAAATCAGTTATGTATAGTACATTTCAGCGTTCAAAGAATTTCATGTTTCTTTGTTTTCTAAGCAAAGCTTCGTTGGTACTTTATGTATTTAAAATATACTTTACGTACCTGAAAAGTTTAATTTCTAACTCTGAAAATTCCATATATATAGAATGTGGAAACTTCAAGGTAAACGTTTAGAAATTTTAAAATAGTAAGGGGATGTTTGCAGATAAAATTTAATAAATTTGATATGAGTACAATGATACGTTATTTATATCTCTCGTTAGGTTTCGAAATTTCTTAGCCCTGTAGTATATTAATATTATTATAAGAACTGTTACTTTTACTTCAAAAGTACGCGGTATGAATGATGATCAAATATTATCCCTTATAATTGGAATTTATCCTTAATTTGTTAATCTCAAAACCTAATTTTGGAAGCTCATTGAATGTTAAATCAAAACAGACTTATAATTTCAGTCATTCTTACAAATTTTTGAAGTGTTTTGTGACAAAATTGTATTTTTTAATATTATTTTAGTAATCTAATATTGATTTAAATAAGTATTGTTTTGGGTTTTGGGCATTATGTCTTCTACATCATTCTCACTGTATAATCTCTCGTATTCCTAGTGGTAACATTATAG
Organism: Pyrocoelia pectoralis; assembly: GCA_036250285.1. NCBI lineage: Eukaryota > Metazoa > Arthropoda > Insecta > Coleoptera > Lampyridae > Pyrocoelia > Pyrocoelia pectoralis. The sequence goes on along the minus strand of CM070075.1, from coordinate 79,972,673 downwards.
AATAACGCGTATTTCACATGGTTCAATTATATCGTTTTTTTCTTATAGTAAAAAGTAGTTGCTTATCCGCAGTCTTTCTCCTTTTCTACAACTTATATAACTGATATCCGCAGCTCTATTAATCATTTTTATGTTCTATTTATTTTCCGCGAAATTACTCTCTAACCGCTATTTGTTCTGTATTTTTTACAACGGCTACACGAAAACGACAATTTCGTCTTTAAAATGTAAATTTAGTTTATACATATGTAAGCATTGGATTTTTTAAACATTAAATAATCATAATTTGGGTTCTCGTGAATCGATGGCGAAAGCCTGTATCCTTCCCAGGACCTCAAAGAAAGCCCAGCTAAATCGGTTCAGTAGTTTTTACGTGATTCTGGAACATGCAAAGCCAAAATTTCAAAAATTGCATTTTTGTTATCTATGTCGCTTATGTAGTAGTAACCAGCAATGATTATTTTCAAAAAACATTCGATGTACAGAATTAACCCCAGTTTTTGGTTTATTATATGTATGTATAGATTGTAAGGGATACAAAGCATATTTGCGTGGGTAGTATGACATGTTTGTGTTTAAATGGTTTTTTGAAATAAAAACTCACATACCGCGACTTTTTGATCAAACAAAAATGGTTTTTGCGTTCTGTTTTGTTTTTTAAATAATTTCTATATAGCTTTTCATAAATTTTAGGTGTTTGACCTATTCAGAAATCAGATTAATCTACATTAATAGCATATAAAGACCTTGAACCAAAATACTTCATGTGCTGTTAACTAAATAGCTACAATAAATTTGAAGCAGAGTTACCTACTTATATCCACTCGTAGAATCATTATTAAATCTAACCTTTTTCGACAGTACGATTAATTATTATAACAAAGGTTACAGATTACTCAATTATGTTATAGGTAAATACTTGATGTAGTTATGTTTACTTAAACTGCAAATCAATAATTTTGGCCATAATTCAGCTTAATGGTGCTCAGATAGGATGGGCTATTTTATAAAGATTTCGTAACCGTGGAATTATACTTATTGATACAGCTACACATCAGTGAGATTTTACTTACCTACTTATTTTACTGCATTTAATTGTTATTACTGATCCTTTTTTTTGCGGTGTTCTATTTCAGGGTCGTTGACATTATAATTAAATAATTGGTAAAAAATTTGATCAGAAATTCGTGTTGCCTCAATTCACCAAAATTCTAAAATATCTTCATTGTAATTTGATTATATGTAGTTGTAAAATATCCGTTATTTTCCAATGAGAAATATAACATACCCTCGATACTATTTTAAGGCATGCCCGATAATTGGCACTTTAAGTGAATAAGTTTTTATTGAATAAAACAGTTATTTATCAACCGATTTAGAATGTTTTTAAAATTGTATTTCTGCATGCAAAATGCTATTAATTGAGGTATCACAAGGAAGTAGGGGATGCTAGCGCTTAGGGGTTGAAGGGTGGGGGGTTGAAAATTACATACATAATTAAATGACAATTTAAAAATAAAAATCGACGTGTCAGAGGTTTTTACTGAGAAATTGTCAATAATCATTTTATCGAATATATCCGTTACTTTTGGGAAGCACTGTATATGTATACACTGTGTCCAAGATAAGGAGGGCCACTATGGGGATTTCGGAAACGGTAAGAGATAGAGTTTCGGTTAAATGGGAGAAAAGTTGGGCAATTTTGAGTTTAGTAAAATTAAATTTTTAAACTGACGAAATTCCGAACCGTTCCGAAGTTATGCGACAAAAAGCGAATTTTCGGGATTTCGTTTTTGTCAAATTGTTACTTTGTCGTTGATGTTAACTAAAAAGTAAAAGAACCTTCTACAGGTACTTTTCTACGTTCTTTAACATGGCATACAGCAAATTGGAATCCGACGTTTCGTTTTCCAGCAACCATCATCAACTTGGTTTTTTTAAATACGGTCCTGATTTTTTTATGCATAGTATTAGAAGAGCTTTTTATTCTGGATTCAAACATGCATCACACTTTATGGTTTAATTGCGATTTTATACTTATTTTACTATTTTACTTAAATTTATTAGATTATACTTTGGAAGATGCTCTTGATATTTTACCCTAAGCCGTAGTACGCAATTGTTGGTTTCAGCAGGATGGTGCACTTGCGCACAATTCACGGGTGGTTAAGGATTACCTTTGAAATAGGTTTGCCGAAAGAGTTTTAAGCATCAATTCTGAAACACCCTGGCCAGCCCCTTCTTCCGAAATAACCCCGCGGGATTTTTTTCTTTGGGGGTACATAAGAAATTATGTTTACAAAGATACCTTTGGAATAGAGGAAGAACCCCGAAAGTTTGTACTTAACGCATTCCAAACTGTAACATCTGCAATGTTAAAGAATGCTTTGGATTCTACAGTTAGAAGATGCTGTTTACGATTGGATAACGAAGGAGGGCTTTTCGAGCATTTATTATAATTTTTTTTAAATTATTGGTATGTGTCATGTTTAAATTTTCGTTTCATCAAAATATGTTTTCTGTTCATTTATGATGTGTTGTTGATTGTTTGTAATTATGCACTTGGTTATAAAATTTGTGTTCAAAATTGAAAATTCTGTGCCATTTCATTAATTTGATAAGGAAAACACAGTTAGCAAAAGTCCATTTATAAATAAAATTCAATTTGAATGTTATTGAGGGGGGATACAGGCTCGTACTTAGGATTTTTTCCGCTAATCCTAAAGTAAATATAAAATCGCAATTAAACCATAAAGTGTGATACATGCTTGAATGCACAATAAAAAGCTCTTCTAATATTATGCATAAAAAAATCAGGACCGTATTTAGAAAAATAAAGTTGATGATGGTTACTCGAAAACGAAACGTCAGATTCCAATTTGTTGTATGCCATGTTAAAGAACGTTAAAAAGTACCTGTAGAAGGTTCTTTTACTTTTTAGTTAAAGTCAACGACAAAGTAACAATTTGTCAAAAACGAAATCCCGAAAATTCGCTTTTTGTCGCATAACTTCGGAACGGTTCGGAATTTCGTCAGTTTAAAAATTTCATTTTACTAAACTCAAAATTGCCCAACTTTTCTCCCATTTAACCGAAACTCTATCTCTTACCGTTTCCGAAATCCCCATAGTGGCCCTCTTTATCTTGGACACAGTGTATACAAATAATAACAAGGACCTAATTCATATTAGCACATAATTAGCACCCCATCCACCAATTTGGAAAACCAAGATTTTTTATTGGAGTGCGTGCTCCCTTCCCATAAAAATTCTAGTCTTAAGGTACAGGAAACTTTATTTCACCTTTCCGAATTACCCTATGTAATATAACTAAGGAGTTCATGATAGTGAGCCACAGGTTCTTTTTCATTTCACCCACCCTAGAGGCTTTAAGACAACAAATAATCTATATCCATATACATGGCGTAATATTGACCCAAACAATTTTGTTGGGTACTAGGCTACATCAAAAGTTAAGCTCAAAAACTGAAACATCTCTTATTTCTTGTGACTTCTGTAGAAATTAAAACTTTAGAGGAATTTAAAAAGCGCGATGTATACATTTTTTTACATAGGATTCAAAGCCGCAAGATTTTTTGAATTGATCGTGCCATTTTCCATTCACAGGGTTTTTTTAATGGAAATCTTAATTGGTTCTCTCTCATCTAGATAGCGTTTCTTAATTTTCTTTTGATACCTAAATGCATAAGTACTGCAATTTTTTAGCTGTTTTGATTGTTTTTTTGAATTTTCTGTACGTTTTGTTTCTTACGGACATGAGAAACTTTAGTACGTGTACTTAAAATTATGCAGAACAGAATATTGACTAACATTGCGATTAACACAGACTGGGATGATCCCAGTCTGTGTTAATCTCTTTGAATTTCTTGCACGTTCACTTTGCGCGTTTAGTCATGGGCGTGGATCATATGTGTTTCGTAATCGATGATGTAACGAATAGGTAAGACTGGCGTCGTACGCAAAGGACCATAAGCCCATCTGACCGAATCACCAAATCAAACCTCCAAAGTGCCAATGATAATCGTTTCCAAACGACCCCCATTGAACTGAATTTATGTACCAAATTAAAAAATCACAAAGATTATTAGATAAATTAGAACTGAATAATACACAAAAGAAGTATATTTAGTACCTATAAATAAATGACCCAATTTAAACAAACATATTATGTAGGCTGTTTGTAGTATTTTTTCGCGTCTTGAAGGTTATTCCATTCATCTTTTTAATTAAAGTTAATATGTGATTGTAAACCAAGGTAAAAGACGGCAAATTTAATTGGTATTTATACTTGCATAATATTCAACATTGGTCGTGTCACAAAATTGTAAAGGTAACGGTTTAAAGGCAATATCGTGTCTATTAATCTATTCCAATTAGTGGGGCATAGAATCATTTTATTTACAAATACGAACCAGTTAGTCGAACGACCTGTATCTTAACAACCTGTACGTTATATGGTACAATGTCCTTTATCATATTTTAATTAAGTTGGTACATTACGGTGTGATACGATGCCGCTATTTGCGAATCGGATTAAAGTGATGATATCTCGTGATTATTACGTGATTAAAATCTTAGTTTGAGGAATAACCTTAACGTAGGAGATTCCAGTGTAATTTATATCGGTGTGATTTGAAATACTACGTTTGTTGACTTTTAAGTTACGTAAGCCAGTTTGTTGCAGTTTATGTTTATACAGTGATTATATTTTTTATTAGCTTTTAACACCTACTAAATTCTTTTTTCTAAAGAAACTACATGTAATAATCAGGTATCGCATTCCAAAAGTGAATTTTTTAACATTTTTGATATTTTAACGTAGGTAGTTATATGAAAATGAAATTTACTCGAATTTCAAAAAATTCAAATTAAATTCAATTTTTTATAACTGATAGGGTAATTTATTTATTACAAATGTTTACCGAGACAGAAAAATGCGAATTTAGTTTCCCTTTTTTTGATATTTCTTTCAAATTTGATGAGTTTCTAACGAAATTACTTATGCATGCTTGCCGGCAATTTTAAATTCGTAATTCATAATGAAGGTTAGTAAATTAATATATTTTAAAAGCATTAAGTGAGCAAGGACACTTTTTTTTGGTGTAAGTATTGCAAATGACGTTTCATAAATGTTTGAATATGGTTTGGGTAACTTAACAATCATATCCAAAATTATATTTTTCGTTCCTGTTCAAAAAGAAGTGATACCTATGTAAACGAAGTGCCTTTTAAATATTGACTGGTGAATTTTTCTACCAGTTGTCTCACGTCCTGGTCACATGGTAATTTCGCTTTATTTGTGTTCCTATTGGCAGCGATCGTTTTGTGCCAAAATGAATCGTAATGACGATTTACTTGTTTATAGAGTAATAGTTTGTTGTTTATGTGTAGACACCTTGAGCATTTTGGTAAAACCTTTAGATTTTATTTATTACCCAACTATATTATTCTTTCTGTGTTTATAAATTATAATATTATACCTCATTACGTTTCTAATTGTGTACTCTCTATAAAATAGTGGGAAAAGGTAATTGGATAGTTAAATTATTGCAGATTACTATATGAACAAAGTAGAAATTGAAAACTGTTATCTTATAAGAATGAAAAAAGCTAAAGACACAGTTAAGAAATGTATCAGTATGAGTATCGGTCAGGGTTTTCCACTAATTAACGTAAAAGTGGTTTTTTTAACATAAAGAATATAGCAGAATTATAAATTTAAAATTTTCACTTGTAATTAAGTGAGGTTATTATTGCTTAGAGTATAATCAGTGAATAATTCACCTGAAGAATTTTTTGAATGTTTGATTTTTCACGAAAATTAATATACGATGTCAAAATAGTTACGGATGGAAAATTATTACTTATTGCATCCGTAGGTACCGTAATGACCGAAATTCTTCTGAAATCGTCTCTTGAAAAATTATTCCTTGTACATACCTACATGCAACAGATTTAGGTGAAATTGTTACTTTTCCATTCAAAATTGGAGAGACCACTGAACTTGGAAAAAAAAAATGTATTGCAGCTTTGAGTGAGGGAGTTTAGGATAGAGTAGTTTTGGATTTGGTTGGGTGCGGTCGATCGCCCCTATTTTGAAATTTGTTCTTCTGTGCCAGGGGTGGAAATTATTTTTGGCATTAGTAAGTACTTTTCCCCTTTTTTTAACAACTGGACTAAAATAAACCTTAGGTATTTGTTTTGCTTACGTGTCCCAATAAATTTTAAATAAATAAAATCCATTTTTTAGATCTTTAACGCATCCCTTCTCAAATAGTCAGGTTCACAATTCGTTATTCGTACGGACGATTACATGGTGGTAGCGGTACGATTCGAACGTACACCTCCGAAGACTGTGGTGGCTCAAACCAGCAAATTAAAATAACGACAAAAATGTACTCTGTATAATATATAACGATAGTAAATACATGTAGCTAGAATCAAATTACGGTTTCATATTATGCAAAAAAGGGAAAATCGACCTACTTTATGTATTAATAAACTACTAATTCCCCTTGATACCGTCACGGTAGAATAACTAGCAGTAAACGTACACTTTAAGCGTTTCTTTGTTACACGTTACCGGCATTAAGAATAATGAAATATACCCGACTACAGGTAACTTAATAATCAAATTAATTGTACGAAACAGTGTTTGCTAAATTACGCGTTTAGGCTTTCGTATTTACCCTGCGCTAATTTTAGAGGTGACATTAAATCTTGTTAAATTTATAACTAAACTTAAATGCTAATTTGATCTGCGATATTAACAATGGTGGCAAGTTTCGTAATTGACTAAACATTCTTCTAATTGTTTTACTTTTATAATTGAATTTTATCGACAAAACTTCAAACTGTGATTGATTTTTTAATTAAAGCGTATTACTACACAATGGGGGATCTTTTTTCTTGTTGACTCCTGTCCCTTTTAGTTAAATTCTTCTGGTTTTTGATTATTTTTCAAATATCTCATCTGATTCGAGTTATTTGCGAATTAAGTAAAGGTGTAGAAACTGTTGAACTACCTAGAATTTTCCAGGATTATTGTGAGAAATAAACGTGATAGGAATAAACAACAGATTATTGATAAACTGAAATCAGGTTGAAGCACAATTAAAAAAATGTGAACATTCTTTAATTCTGGTGAAAAGAGATCATTCGTATATAAAGTAGTCAAAAATTCAAAATCTGTACCAAGCATTATTTATTTTTTGAAATGTTATATCCAGGATGGCCCAACGAAAAGGTAACAGACGGGTTTCTGGCTAGAAATTTTTTTTAGAAATGCAAAAACACGTCAATTTTTATATCAAAGGAGACAACTTTTGTTATGATTTTCAACCTGAAACGATTCCATCCCTTAGCTAAACTACACTACAAAAGCGTGGACAGATCAATTATTGTTTTTCTTTAGAGAAGCTAGGTACTTTTACTGCCATTTGACAACATTTTTTCACTCTTTAGGTACAGGGTAAACAACACTTACATATTTAATAGATTTATGACACCAGTTACCAATTTAAAAATTACCCTATAACGTTGGAAAATCCACATCTTGAGCTGGAAAAAGTTGCTGCAAATACAAAATTGTGGAGATATTTCAGATGTAGATGCAGATTTTTATTCCTCATGTTTAGGTGCATCAGCATGCAAAAATTTGTCCACTTGCTCCCATTAATAGATTTATGGCACCAGTTACCAATTTAAAAATTACCCTATAACGTTGGAAAATCCACATCTTGAGATAGAAAAAGTTGCTGCAAATACACAATTGTGGAGATATTTCAGATGTAGATGCAGATTTTTATTCCTCATGTTTAGGTGCATCAGCATGTAAAAATTTGTCCACTTGCTCCCATTGAATAAAACCAATTTTTACTTGTGCTAATTAATAAAACCAGTGTATGCAAATTCAACCTTATTTTAATAAATGTTCTAAGTGCCTGCCTTCAGCTTCCATGCAATAATACAGATTTTGATTAAATCGTTCCGGTACATTTTGCAACATTTCAGGACTAATTAGACGGCATTCATGTACTATACGATCAGGTAACTCCTCTAAAGATTCCGGAGCAGTGGAATAAACTTTACTCTTACATTCCGTCTAATTACTCCTGAAATACTGCAAACTCGTCTGTTACTTTTCGTTGGGCCACCCTGTATATCGTTGACAAAAAACTATTGGCACTAAATTTATTTCTTTACTTCCCGTTCTTCGTTTTGTAAATAAACAAAAACTATTTTAATCATAAAACTTTATTTCATGTTTTCAGTTTAATTATTAAATTAAGACGTGTCAATAAATAATTGCATTTATTACTTTAGATTGCACTTGTTTCTATGCAACACTAAATATATTGAGTTCTTGACACCATTTACAGAAAATTATCTAAGTCTTCTTGAGTACTAACGACAGTGTAACAATCAATATGTCTCCAGTTTCAAAAAACTGTGTGTAACGTGAAATGTACATTGTACAATTATTTTCGCAAGGCCTAACGAGGTTGTTAATTTTCAAGTTTTTTTAAGAATTTATAATAAAATAACACAGTTTGATATTGATTGTTTGTTTCTAACTTTCCAATGAACAATTTCACCTTTTCATAAAGGTATAAATCCTCCGAAGGCGAAGAAAATGATAAAAACATTGTTTTTTTGGTGCAAAACTTTTTCTCGCTGCAAACTTTATTTTTAAATTAATAAATTGTTTCACTCGCATTATGTAAGTAGAAATTATCGTTAAGTACAGGGAAGAACATCGTGTACATCGAACGAGTTGTTATTTTAATCTACGTAGTTCGCCTTAAACATTTACAGCTTTGAGGTACCTATCAGAATTTAATCAAAACTTGGCACATTCTCCATTAGTGGCGGTTTTCAGTTATTCTCCCTCTATCTGAAATATTCGCACCGCGATAATTGGAGTTGTAAGACTGCAAAATTATTTTGCTATATTTCCGCAACATCCAATTAGTTTACCACGTATGCATAAATTTAAATCAAACTGACTTCCCATATCTAAATTAAAATTTACGATAAATTTTGTACATTAATCTTATTTAGCTTAAGCACGCATGGCAGTACAGTGAAAAGGAAGAGATTCGATTGTTTTAAAAGTGGAACAGAATTTAATTTACGAAGACAGTTTGTCCTTAAGATATAAAGATATAATTAAGACGTTTAAAACCACTTTATTTCTTAACATTGTGAATTGCAGATATTGATAAAATTGATATAAATAACACCTTCATAAATGGGAGTTTTGAGACAAAAATGGCACACAATTTGGTGTAGTCTCGTCTCATATTTCGTCCCACTTCCCAAATTTTTCTAAACTTCGCAAAAGTTTATTTTAGGCTTCCCATCCGTTGCGATGAACCTTTCGGCACATTAATGACCAGAATTCCTTGATTGGTCCACCTTGTAGTCTACATAAAATGAAATAATTTTGGTAAGCATTCTTGGGTAGGTATAAATTTTTTTTAAATATTACTTTTTTTCATTCATTCTCTAAAATGAATGTTTTACGGATTCTATATGCTCCGCAAAATACATCTTTAGGGGACAAGTACGCTAAAGTAACTATGACAACCTTTTAGAAGACTATTATTTTTATTAATAATACATTTGAATAGAAAATACCTATTTAGACACATGAAAACGAACATACTCTTTCTCGTATTGTTCTCGAGATTTAGCAGGAACTAAATTTAGAACAATATTTTAACCTTTTCAGTAGTTGCTGCTGGATTTTCATTCATTTTGACGTGTTTACGTATTTATCTGTTGTTGCCATAACAACTATGTCAAACCTAAGTATGATGTTTACAACTGTTCTGTACGCACCAAAACAAATTTTTATGAAATTAATTTGATAATTTAGAGAATTCATGCAAAAAAATGTTGTATGCATCACGTAGGTACGCAAAATGATTTAGCGGATTCGTCGAAGTTTTCGCTAACGCCTCGTCCGACAAACATCCAGAGACTCATCCACTAAAACACCATTTTGCATACTTGATACATAAATACCTATTATTTGGACAGTTTCTAACATCAGAGGTATTTTTTTCAAGTTCTACATGAGTATCTTTGGGACACTTCCTCCTTTTTCGAAAATGCTCGTCATTTTTTTCCTATCACCTGCACGATTTTGTACTAGACCTCAAAGTGGCGACTTAGCTATCGACTACAGATTCTAATTTTGTCTTTAGCGTTTTCCACCAGTCTATTAACACTGTTAAAGTTCACAATTTTACGTTTGTATAACTGTCCAACTAACCTGTAGATAACAATAGCAACAATCTACGATTTACTTACTCACTTTATGGTATCTAAATTAGGTATCAAGCTTCAGAGCAAACTTTTCTCAAAACTTATTTCCCATACGTTTTTTCTAAATAATGGTATTCTGACTGAGGATTTGATGCAAACCCATTAATTGCTATTCCATAACTTGACGTTTTGGTTCTAGGTCAAGGTGATGAACCCAGGCTTCATCCGGCGCCTCTTTTTTTTCAAGAATTCATTCGAAACCCTATTATTACTCAAATTGGATTTGGCGACTGCCTGTCTACTGCGTTTGTGATCGTCCATCAGCTTTTTTGATAGCCAATGTGCGGAGACTTTAATGCCGCAAAATTTATCGTATATTTTCCAAACTTTACCTGCTGAAAAGCCACTTATCTCTGCTGTAAATTGAACATTAACCTTTTGATCAGTGTGAACCAAATTTATGTGATCTAAAATAGAAATAGTGATTTCATTTAATTTAGAAGATTTTTCCAGCCGTAGTATTTTTTTTAGGAAAAGTATGATTCCATAATTGTCAATTAATAAATTTTCTTTTATTTCTGTTACGTTTCGCTCATCTAGGTTGGGTTCTTCAGACAGTGGTGTATTACATTTATTGTAGCTTGAGCATGTAGGGATTTGATTGTTGCTAGAAGTTAATATTTTTTTCACGTATTTTGTGGTACTTGTATGATATTCAAAGCGAAACGTAACAGAAATAAGAAAAAATTTTTATTAATTGACAATAAATTATGGAATCATACTTTTCCTAAAAAAAGTGCTACTGCTGGAAAAATCTTCTAAATTAAATGAAATAATTTACCAACACCAGCACCTACCAATAACCTAGATATGATTATTTGACCACGATTTTAAACATGATTCGTTTAATAAGCTTTTCAAAAATATATGACATCCTATTCACCTTCCGGAACTACCCTGTTTTCTGTTTGGTTACATTTTAAAAAATGTACCATTCTTGCATGTTAACCAGATTCAAAATATGCCGCAATCGTACTGCTCAACTTGCACATTTGTTTCAATGGATATGTGCATCTGCACCTCTGCCTAACCATCTTTCAGGTAAATGTTGTAACTACATTCTCAAAGCTCTTATAAAATAGGGTGGGTCACGTCATGTATGAATATCATTTCATTCCGCCTTTGTATAGGCACAGCATCTACAATGTGAAATAACTAATTTTCCAAAAAATGTAAATATCAACATATCGCCATTCAAATTGCCCAGTAAAATAAAAAACCAAGAAGAATTGTCTTGTGAGTTGTGTATGTTAAAGGCGCCTTGTCTTATCGGTGAAAATACTTTTGCTGAAGAAATTTAATTTTTTTCTAATATTATCTGGCAAAAATCCATTCTGGTTTTTAAATCGCGAAAAAAGATACATTAACTGCTCACGCAATATCCTGCTTACTTTAGATTGCTAATTAGCATACCTGGATGCTATTTGTCTCGTGATGACCGTTGGGCCGTACTCTACAATATTTAGACTTTGTTCTTCGGTTTTACCCTTGTTTATATACACAAGGATTTTACTGTTCTGATAGTTTGCGGTCGACTCGTAGTATTTTTTACTTCCAGGTTTCCTGTTTTCTTAAGTCGCATCTCACCGTCCTCAAATTTGAAACACTTCGAAGGGGAAATTTTTCTGCATATCTTCTGACGGCTTTTCCCAAACACTCACCCAACATAAGTAGCATGTCAGTATAGTCATCAAACGTGTACGTAACCATGATTGCCAAAAGGCCTTTACTTGAGCTGAATTGTGACATTACATGGGCTATTCCATATTTTTCATAGAAAACACTGCAAACTGTCGAATTATTCCTTATTTCAAAATTATTTCGGACACTATAGTTTATATAATAAAGAGATATTAATTTTTAAAATCACTTGCTAAAATATTTGTGTTCCTATTTGACTCACTTTGTATATAAAAGGATAAATTATAAAAAGTTATTTAATTATTGGTTTTTATAGGCACTGCCAAGAAGAAAACAAATGGTGATTAAACATTCACTATACCGTTAAGTAAATTTGGTGTTTGTGACCATTTAATATTAATTTTTTATTTCTTAAACAACGCCACTAAGATAAGTTTTTAAAGAACACACTGAAGTTCAAGATATTTTAATTGTTGTTAAAGTATCAAAAGTGTAAACAATTTTCTATTACGTTTTGTTTTCGTCATGGTTGACAATAATAATTTTTTTCCATAAATAATATACTTAAAATATTCAATAATAAAATCTAATGTGAGTTAGGTATGTGTTTATGTCAATTTATTACTGTATTAATTCGTCATTATCACTGAGTGTCACTGCCACTTGGGATTTTTCCAATGCAAATATATCTATTTTTTAATTTTCTCATCTTTTCACAATTTAATAGATGTGAAAGCATTAAAAACTTATGTTCGAATGTTGGTCTTCTATTTTTCATTCAGGAATAAACGATTCATAGCACGATTAAGTTTAGATCGGCTCCCTTTTCAGATTTATGATTTGGCTATGGTTTGTTACCTGAATCCTTGAATTTTCGATCTTAGTTGATTGCAGGAAAATCGCCTAATTTTGGGTACTTTTTTATTCGAATTTCTTTCAGTGGAAAAACATTTTTTAAGACTTTGTTGATCCAATCCTAAACAAATTTATTTATCATTCAAGCTTATTCAAAATTAGTTTCGGAATCGATTTTACGCAGCTCCTGTTTGAAGTACACAGGTATAGATTCCGCGTATGACTGTAATGGGGGCCAATAAACAAGGAATGAAGGGTTTATATTTTTAGATTTCTTCAAAGATCGATTGCGATGCATCAAGAAGAAATAAATTTGTAAACCACTTTTAACCATTTTTGAATGTAACGCGTAAGTCCTAGATTCTTCACATCCTTGTAGCGGGTGGGCCTAATTGGACACTTTCTTCTGGAAACATCCTTTATCTTAAGAGATAGAAAAAATGGACCTAGGTGTCTTGAGCTCGATTTAATGAGAAAATCACTCGCGTAAACAGAATTTAGCTATCTGTAATCGTTTGGCCACTAGGGGGCGTTTCTCGAATTTAGTCGATTTCATTAATCCTCCGTAACTTTATTATTATTAATTTTTATACAGGATGTTTGGTTTTTTTTACCACCCTAAACTACATTTTTTCAAACAGACCACCCTATATATTTTGGGGTTTTTGAAAAGAGAGTAAAATTTCTTAAGGAAGTGTCCAATTTGGCCCACCCGGTACATGTCTAAATAGTATCATACAAAGTTTTCTCATTTTACCCGAAGTAACTAGTTTTTTAACACATGTAACGTGCATTGTTCTTCAAGGGTACCAAGCTTGACTACAACTCGAGGCTTGAATATAGAACTTTTAGTATCCGTCAGTGGCATTTTCCGTTTCTTTTGCCCCAATTTCTTCCTTTTGAAGACATACTAACAAAATTATTGATGAAGTTCTAAATTATAGATTACCTTTATTTACCTTTATGTTAGAGCTAATTTAATATATGCTTTTCTTGCAAATACTTAGCCTATTTTGTAACTATCTGAGGATCTTTGAGGATTAAGAGAAACCCTCACCTTTGTCCATTCAATTTTTCTAAACTTTACAAATTATTCAGTACGAGGAAGGGTATTGTAATGCGATGAGTTTAAATTTTAGGTGATTAAGAAGAGTTTATGATAATTTTTTATGCTGGCTATGAAACACAGCGACTTCAGTTTGAAGAATTTTAAATTAAAGAGGTTATATTATTATCTGGATAACGATTGATCACGAAAATTGGGTATTTAGTTTTCTAAATAGGTATAAACAAAAAAAGGACATTAAGGAATATGGAGTGGTTCCCACTTTCGCTCTATGACAACCCTGTAAAGTTACTTACTGGTTATTAACCTTTAACATCATAAGGTTTTATGTGATTAGTTTTCGTGTTTCCATTAGTTTGCTAATAGTATTACACTTTTTCTCTGCAATCTAATTGTGATAAAAGGACGATAGACGATACACAGTTCACTTTAATTACAATTCTTGGTTTATTTCAAAAAAATATCCTCAATTATACCCCATAAAGAATCTCTTGTTCATGTATGGGTTTTTCTTAAATTATCCCTGCATTTGTCTCGCCCAATACATATCGCAATTTCGAATTCAGAGTTTATTAACCGATATAAAATTTGACTGAAAGTAAAAGTAAGGATAAATAAGAGATTATTGTAAAAAGCATTATAACTTAAAACAGCTTTTAGTTACGTTTCAAATGTTTGTCTCAGGTGAGTCTGTTAAATTATTAACGTAACGATTTGCGTCGGTGATAATAGGTAATTTTGTGGGACGTATTGGCTTAACATGTTTTTCTTGTACGCAGAAAGACGTTACGTAAATTGGAAACTTTGGTAACTGCCTGTATTTTTCGTAAAGTAAAGGTAAGTTATGCAGCATCTGCAATTGTTGATCTTGGTTTGCCGAACTTTTTAAACTTACGTTTATAGGAAAACCCATTATGTTAAGCTTACATAATTTCATTTTCTTAAATTTTCTAGAATTATCTCAAACTTTCGTAAACTGAATCTATAATAATTTCCCAGGAGAGCGAAACTTTTATATCAAGTTTTTTTTTGCTTATTGGTATATTTATCAAAGAAGTCTGATTCTAATAGTGGTTTTCAATCAAACATTGCAAACTTATAAACGCTAACATTATTAGTTTACAAACTGAAGGGTATGAAAATATTTTTCTTAATTGTCAGCACGTGATCTCACCGATTTACTAGTTTCATTAGGGGGTAGGCAAAATGTGCGTTTTACGAATTTAAGTATACCTAACAAGTCAATATAATTAAAATTTGTGTCAAAAAATGCTTCAATTATATTGCTAATTTCGAAATTAGCAAGGTGCATCGCATGAAACAGTAGTCTGTTGAGGATTGCTGGTGTTGTTTCGTAAAAAATATTTTGAGAGTATAACGAAGTGGGATGTTTATTTTCGTTTATAACATCTGTAACTAGAAAATAAGTCATAAATTCAGAAAGGCATATACATACTTTTTTTGGCGAACGTTATTAAGTCTAATTGTCTCATAATGGTAATGACTGCCGAACAATCCGAACAGTTACGTGAATTCTGTTGGTTAGTATTGGCGCTCAATCTCCGATATTTGTATTTATGTACAGATACTTTGCTTGGAAATTCGCAAATCTTATAATAGTGCCTATAGTGGCTTTGTAATACACAGTGTACAAAATTCCTGCATTGACCACTTCGTTTTCCATTAATATTCTCGTTTGGGCCAAGTTTTATTAAACCTTTTGTTTGTATTACATGGGAAACTTTCCCAAAATGCATAATGTTCTATGAAAAATTGTTTCATTTTTCATTTAAAGATTGGAGAGAGCTTCCTATTTTTATTTATTTTGGGCACAAAAAATAGTGGAGATATTTCTTGTATGTAACGATTAGTTCGTGCGAGAGGAAATTGAATTGGTGACGAATACTAAGTTATTTGAAAACAATAGTTTTAATTAATGCTAATATCCTTAGTTACGATTTTTGCATTACTAATTGCAGTTGCCTCTTAAATAGATAATCCTGTTACAAAATTCACTTTTGTTGAATGCGACTTCAAACTCTTATTTTCGAAATATACGCTTACATTTTTCTAATGAATTTTCAGATTTGTTAACCTTGAATTACGTCATAAAATTGACACGGTCTCCCACGGATAATGTACATATTATAGTAGATATTACGACACAGTCTGTGCGAGCGAAAGGAAGACAGCATTGACTCAAAAAAAAACGTGAAGTTAAAAACATTTTTTTTTATTATTTCGAATGTCAGCGCGTGTTAGTGGACGATTAATTTTAGAAGATGATCATTCGCGGCGATAAGAATACTAACGGTATGGACTCTTTCGATGGAGGAAGTGGAAATAAGGACGGTAAATATTTATAAATTTCCTTATTGATGCTCTTTCAAAATGTTTAATTCCGTTATTGTGGCTTTGTATCATAAATGTGAAACCATTACTTTAATTAGATACGTGTTTTGAACAAAAGATTTTTTCGACGACTGACGTAAAGTAATTAATTTCGTTTTCTTTTACATTTCCATTTGTTTCAAACGTTGCTTTTAAGAGAAAATGCATTTTGGCACACTCGACTTGCGCTTCTCTATTTTATATGTTTCTATATAAAGTTGCAATTTTCGAGTAGCGAATACTTTGTTATTTAATTTGTTCGTCGAGATATTGATTTAATAATATGCATTCTGGAATCTACATCTTTTAGTAGAGCCCTTTCCCCTTCTTGAAGAATGTTGTTTTCTAATAGGTTTCCATTTCAAAAACATTGATGATATTATGATAGAGTAAGAAGGGAATAGTGCCATTTTAACAAATACATGCCAAATCACTTAAAAAACCTGAGAAAATGGCTTTGACGTGGGTATGTTACTCTAAAATTGTAACAATTTGAAAGGTACCTAGTCTCACTGCTGTATTGAGCAATTATTAAATTATACAGTTACAAGTGGACTTTGTAGCTTGACACACAATTCAAAGTCAAATTTAATATAGGTTAGTAGACCTAGGAATAAGTAAGGTAGTTTTCGTACTTTGTCCTTTCTTTTGGTGGTATCTAGAAATGAGTGAATATACAAAAACTCATTCAACTTCATTTGGTTACAATAATGGCCAAATTCACTTATCTTGGTACAGTCTCCGAGTCAGGAAAATTTTCTTTATTTCTCACACAGTCGGACACAATAAGCAATAAGATTACGGTTAATTATTCTTCACTATTATTACTATTTACGATTTTTGAATAATCAAGTGTTCGTGTATTTCTTTTTTCGTGGATCTTATAATGGTGTCTTTAAAGACACTTGTTTATGTAAACGGGATAAGGATGTTACCATATTTTTTCTTACAGCAACACCATTTCAACCATCTCAAACTCTTGTTTCGTTGTTGGAAGCAAACCATTTGCTTTCTGTTTCCTTCCTTAAAGTTCAGGAGGTTATAAACATGATATCTGCTCTAATAGTACAGTCAATTTAAACACAAAAATATACAAACATTGCAAAAAATCCTATGTTAGGTTTGCTTTTTTCATGGTGTTAGGTTCGGTCCCAGTAGTAAATATTCAATTTTGCAACTTCGAAAAACTTGTGGAAACTGGGGGGGGGCACCAAAAACGGCGATTTTTTCGGACTTTTTTCAGTTTTAGCCTCGTAGATCAAAAACTATGAGTTGTAGTGCAAAGAATATGATTATCTTTTTTAAACTGGACCAAATTTTCTACCATTTGAGCCTAACCGGAAGTCTGTACGTATAATAGTTTCCGAGATACAGCTCTTCAAAAATAGGCATTTTCCCTAAATCTGTTTTTAACGTATCATCCATGTTTCGAGCCAGATATTGCCATAACGACGTACCCTACGACTCTTGTCATGGAGAAAAAAATTGTAGGAAATTTTATCACCTTTTATTTAAGCATAGATGCATTTCTGTAGGCCTAACAGTTCTCGAGAAAAAGACGGAAAACCGGAAAACAGTGAAATCGCTACGACTCCACATTATATGTAATAGCATTAATATGATTAGAAGACATTTTCTGATTATTCTTATTTAGCCTAGCGAACGAACGCTCAAAAAGGGCTTGTAGACAGACTTTTTGATCCTAAAGATTTTATTTCTGGGATGTGTTTGGTGATGATTATACGAAAAGTAGCGTAACAAAATGTGCGGATTTGTTTGGTTTTCCGTTTACATCTCTTGAACAGGCCATCGTAGTGGGAAATGGCCAATTATAAAAAAAAGCTGATTAAATTTTCTACAAGTTTGCTTCTATGCGTTTTTTCTCTATCTCTATCCGTTGAAGAGATATTCGCTGTCAAGAATTGGCATTTATTTTGAAAATCGCTTTTACACGACGTTTTTCGGCAAATATTGTGTCCTAGCTGCTAAAGTATTGGGTTTATAGCAAAAGCTGCTGAAATAAAAGTTTTAGACCATAAAATTTCCTATAAAATACATATACCGTTTAATATTTTATCTCAAATCAATTAGATGTTATAGTTATTTAAAAAAAACGTTGAGTTCAAGATGGAATAGAGGGCACTAGAGAACAACTAATTTTGTGGGAGGTTTGGAGCTAAATCTGATATGTGAGTATTAAGTACAGATTACCTACATCCTTAGCCAAACAATTTCAGTCTTATGCGCCACCATGTTTAATGGTCTCTAGTCTTTTCCAAATACATTTATGATAAGGTTAATGTTTGACGAAAAGAACAAAAGTATTTTCTCAAGGCAGCTTTTATTTTATAATTGGCCATTTCCCACTACGATCGTCTATTCAAGAGATACAAAGAGAAAACTTAACAAATCCGCAAATTTTGTTACGCTACGGAGTTAGCTCATACGGTAGGGCCGGGGACTTTTCGTATAATTATCACCAAACACCTCCAAACACATCTTAGAAATAAAATCATTAGGATCAAAAAGTCTGTCTACAAGCCCTTTTTGAGCGTTCGTTCGCTAGGCTAAATAAGAATAATCAGAAAATGTCTTCTAATCATACTAATGCTATTACATATATGTGGAGGATTTCACTGTTTTCCGGTTTTCCGTCTTTTTCTCGAGAACTGTTAGGCCCACAGGAATGCATCTATACTTAAATAAAAGCTGATAAAAGGTCCTACAATTTTCTTCTCCATGACAAGAGTCGTAGGGCACGTCGTTATGGCAATATCTGGCTCGAAACATGGATGATACGTTGAAAAAAGATTTTGGGATAAATTGCCTATTTTTGAAGAGCTGTATCTCGGAAACTATTATACTTACAGACTTCCGGTTAGGCTCAAATTGTAGCAAATTTAGTTTAGTTTAAAAAAGATAATCATATTCTTTGCACTATAACTCGTAGTTTTTGAGCTACGAGGCCAAAACTGAAAAAAGTCCGAAAAAATCGCGGTTTTTGGCACCCCCCCCAGTTTCCACAAGTTTTTCGAAGTTGCAAAATTGAGTATTTACTACTGGGACTGAACCTAACAACATAAAAAAGTCAAACCTAATATAGGATTTTTTGCAATGTTCATGTTTAAAATGACTGGACTATAATAGGGAAAGGTAATCACAAAACAAGAAATCCCTGTCTCTTGATTTCAGCAAAAAATGAAAATTAAAATTGTGTTTCAGTGGTGAATTGTACTTAGTCGTAGTGTGTACTATTTAAATCTTTATTTTTGAGAGATTTTAATGTCACCTGCAGTTGTCAGTTTCTCTCAGGTACGCGTGACGAGTTTTCTTATTTTGAAATTAGTCCCCTTCTTCTTTTTGATGAAACTCATTCATTCATTTTTCATGACCACCAAACAAGGTCAGCTGCGTTTTATCGATGTCATCTTCTACTATGGCAATTCGAATCGCTCGTTAGATCTGGTTTTTTCATGTTTCTGTAGTTTTACATTTTTTGAACGATTTTCCTGGTGATCTTCTGTTTTACGTTACAGCCAATTTTAATCAGTATAGTCACGTGGACACTCCATGCACGTCTTCATGCCCTTCAGCCCTTGGACATCTGATCACGTCTTCAACTATTGCATTTCTATATTATGTGTGTGTGTTTGTTGGTCTGTCTCACCAGATGTACCTTGTGAGATCAATGGTTGTTAAAATTAAGGCCAGAATCTACGTAACACCCCAGAAACTTTATGTTACCAGTAGGTACCGATGGTTAATTCTTTTTGTTTTAATGCCATGTGCATAACTTCAGTCTTGTTACTCTTTGTTTGAAGTTTATTGTTATCGCACCAGATTTTGACTTTATTGGTAGCTATACTGGTCCTATGGATAGCGGTGGTTAGATCTTGATCCTTGCAGAGAACGGTAGCATCATCAGCATACAATATACAATCAACTTCCTCATTCAGAAAAGAAGGTATGTCATTGATGTACACCAAGAAGAGTATAGGCCCAAGGATGGTTCGCTGAAGCACTCCATGTTTCACTGGACGATTTTCCGAGAGTAAATTGTTGAAAGAAACACACTGGAGTCTATTCTCAAGATAGGAGCTAATAAGTGAGGTACTGAGATCGTCAAAGTTGTAGAAATGTTTCAGTTTCAAGACCAGAAGATCATGCTGTACACAATCGAAAGAAGGTCTATAAAGGTAGCAATCGAGTGCATTCCACTCTCAAAACATTGCAAGGTTTTTGTAAAAATTCACGATGATGAACAGTAAATGTCACCAGTTTAGTAGAAATGCAGTTTTCATTTAAAGCTTTTACGAAATGATCATCCAAAAGGGTTTTTTAGAGGAAAATTTTTCATCTTTTCTGTATCTTTCGATGTTACATTTTTGATTTTTTTAACATTGCTAAAGTACCTATTTAACCTGTAGAATTCTAATTACTCTGTTTATTTACTGCAATTACAATGAAGTTACACTCTATTCTGTTCTTTACGCACTAAAGTAAAGCTATTGCAATAATTTGTAATTTATTATTTCTATTGTTACAGAGTCGAATCATAGCGTTTTACATCGAAAAAGTTCTCTACCCCTTACGCCCGAAGATGAACCATTCGATGCATATGTAAGTAAATTTACAATTTTACATTTTCAAATTGTTAATTACAGCGCCTTTAATCGTTATAAAAGTTTAAAACATTCAGATATGAGTATCTTATTACACTGATTAAGAAGATATTATACGGTTTCAAACTTGATTATCGCGTTGTGGCTTAAAGCTTTATAAGTTTTCGAATACTTTCCTCGTTTTAAAAAAAATTTCAAAGACTTTAAAATTACTAATAAGTGCCTAGCTAATTAAACATTCGCATCGTAAAATTACTAATTATAACTTCATTTTCTTTAACTTCCGGAAAAAAACTTGTTAATAGGTATCCAAAGTAATTCATATTTTTAATTCTTTGATGGAAAGTTTAGGTACATTTATTATACGTTTTGTTTATTATAATTGCCGTGAAACTTTCGACGATCTGATTATTTTGTTCATATTATTTATTGTTATTATTTTAGATAATAGAATTCGTATCTCCTGCGTTACCCTAAAAGTACTTTTCAATATCCAGAGCGACGCAATATAAATAATAATAATACTAATACGTTTTGAACTCTATAGTTTTTGTTAAATATCACTCAGATATTGTGCTTTGTCTATTTTGTATGTTCTGTGAGGAAATCATTCAAGATTATTGGCGAAATTATAATCAAATAACTTAAGTTGACTTGCTTTGAGGTGGTCGTTGGCAAGGTTTAAATTGTTAAAATGCGTGTAATTTTCAGCGATAGGTATACATCATAAAATTCATAAAGTTTGTTGATGATTATAACTTTTTAACTTAGGAAATATGGCATTTAAGCTTCCAATGCTTTTTATTATAATTATTAATAATAATGAAAATGTAGTAATAAAATATAGGTACGTTTATACTTTATTTACCAATAGTGGAAATTTAAAAGCGAAGCTTTAAACAGGAATTACATCTCGAGCTTCTTTTGCTTGAATCAAATTGAGTTTATGCAGGAACTTTTCAATTGATAGACGTGTTGGTACGTTGCCAATAAATTATTAAAACACACCGATAAACTGTTAGACATTCTGTTCGCAGCGCCAGTTATATTATTACTCCTCTTGCAGTTTATTAAAAATAAACCACGAAAATAAACGAGAGATATTTCGTAACAGTTGTTAATATGAATGAAGTCTAAGGATTATTGATATGATTATTACCTTATAAACAGGGTGTCCCAGGTTTAATGATCAGGACTTTGATATTTTGTAGAGAAACACATTTTAAGGTGGGTTGCTCCTATATACATAGGTCCTAAAATTGTTTGTTTCTAAAAAATAAACGTTTTATTTATTTATTTATTTCCGAACTGTTGAAAATATTCAAACCAAAATTGGCACACAAGATACATGGACAGGGCATAAGATCCATGGCAACCGTAATTTTTGTACACAGCCAAAATACATTTTTCGTGAAATAAATGACAAAAATCTAGTTTGCGGCCGCACGGTAACAGAAACGAAAAAAAGTCTAGAGACATTTTTTGTTCAGAACTGAATGCTCTGTCCCTCTGTCCTTGTATCTTGTGTGCCAGTTTTGGTTTGAATTATTGCCACACTTTGGAAATAAATAAATAAAAACTTTCTTTTTTAGAAAACTTTAACGCCCTGTATCTCAGAAACAAAGAATGTTATGAACTACGTTTATAGGAGCAACCCGCCTTAAAATGTGTTTTTCTACAAAATGTCAAGGTCCTGATCATTAAACCTGGGACACCCTGTAGATAATAATAGCCAGACAATTTATTTATTTATTTAAAATTTTTTGCCATGCGTCTCAAAGGAGACTTTAGCAGCGTCATATAGTTACAAAAATCTTACATTATTGTATTGGTAAAATAAACACTAGAATAAAATATAGATACACTTAACATTTATCGTAAACACTATTACAACACTATTACCTTAGAGCTCATTGTGTAATTAATTTATTATACCTGTGGTTTGATATACTCTTCTAAGGAGTAGTAAGCTTTCTTATTTAGATATTGTTTTAAATTTTTTTTAAAAGTATACATGCTACTTGAACTTTGCAAGTCTATAGGCAATGCATTGTAGATTTTTATACAGTTATAGAAGACATTTTTTTGAAAAAATGTGGTTCTATGTTTGGGAATACGCAGCGAATACGTGCTCCTGGTTTCCATATTAGAGTATATATCATTGTTTTTTAAAAAGGATTCTAAATTATTTTTTGTAAAAATGGCTAAATTAAAAATGTAAATGCATGGTAAGGTATGCATGTTATTGTCTGTAAAATGCTGCCGGCAGGATTCTTATTGACTAAGCCCCAGTAACAGCCATATTATTTTCTTCTGCAAGATGAATATTTTATTGGTGTAGATCGAATGGTACCAAAATATAATACCGTATGCTAGTATCGAGTTTACACAAGCAAAATAGTAAGATTTTAGAGCCTCGACCGAAAGTACACTTCTACTGGCCCGAATAAAGTAGCAGGCAGTTGTGAGCTTTTTTAGCACATGATGAGTGTGATCAAACCAAGTAAGGTTTTCGTCAATAATAATACCTAAAAATTTTGCACTTTCTTTTTGATGAACAGCAATTGTATTAACTGGAACCCGGAGGGATAGTGATAGCTTGTTTTTGAAAAACACCAGATTTGATTTTTTTGTATTTAGTATCAACGAATTGCACTTGCACCAACTTGACATTTGACCTGCAGCAATTTTAAGTTGTCGGCTTGAACATTGGTTGCGGAGATTGTGATGGAAGTATCGTCTGCAAATTGATATAGCGATCCAGAGCTTATTATACTGTGTAGGTCGTTAACATAAATTAAAAAAAGGAAAGGACCCAAGACTGATCCTTGGGGTACACCTCGATTGAGAACTTCCCTATCCGAGTATATCGTTTCTACACTTTCACCAATGTTGGTCATTAAACCGACCACTTGTGGTCTATTCTCAAGATAGCTCCTCATGAGATTATTAGGCACTCCTCTTACACCATATGAATCCAGCTTCTTGAGCAGAATGGAGTGGTCAAGTAATTCGAATGCCTTTGATAGATCAAAATAAAGACTGGCACTTAGCTTATTGTCGTCGATTGCTCTTATTAGGTCAGCAAGAGATGTGAATACGGCTGAAGTAGTGGATTTCTTGGGTAGAAAGCCGAATTGTGAAGGACAAAGCAAGTTGTTCTTGGTGAAGTAGTGTAGCAAACGTACATATAAGATTCTTTCATAGATTTTAGCCATAACTGATAGAAGTGCTATGGGTCGGTAGTTCGAGACATTTGATCTGTCTCCCTTTAAAAACAGAATAAATCCAGCTGTTGACTTCTATACATTATTTATTATTTTGCATACTGTCAAGCACATACAATATATAAATATGTATGTATTATTACTTATTATTAACACACAACAGACCTTGAAGGCCTAAGGCAAAAATACAATTAATACGCTATTAAAATATCTTTGCTTATACCAAATTTTTATTTTGTATGTTTGAAATGTTTGCCGTAATTAGATCGTAACCATACACGACTCCGCTTTGAACGAAAAATTTGATGTGACATTATTACATTTTTCAAAATCTCATCATCTTTTTTGATTCCCTACGTTAGATATCTATTGGAATAATCTTTAATTATAAAATGTGACTTTTTTCTAATAATGTAAAATCCGATTAATCTCTAATAATATTGCTTCCCCCTGAATTTTGATCTGACATCTTTTCATTTTGTTCCTTTTTTTAACTTTAGGGTTTCTTTCTGTAAAGAATCATTGTTGCAACGTTTCGAATATTCTGCAAGTTTCTCTAACATTCAGCTCCATTTATAATGTGAGCTACTAAAAATAACTCGCCACTATAAAATTCACTCTTCACGCAAATGCAATTAACTTTTAATCATGTAAATCTCCTCGATATGTTAATTAATTTCGAGTTAATAAATAATATCGATTAGTAAATGGGATGAATAGCAATTTCCTCCAGTAAAAAGAAAATAAATATCACAAATATAAAAGAGTGCATATTTTGTAATTCCACAAATACGTTTTCTTTGTATCTTAAAAAATAAAAACTGTTTATTCTTACATTCCTTTCTTATACATTCAGATTGCTTTTATTATGTTGGAGTGATTTTAATATTCAAGAATGGACGAATCGCTTATTATTACAAAGGATATGTTGTAAAAATAACGTTTGATCAATAAAACGAGTCTTTTCCCATTTATCGTACATTTTAAAGAGCTTACGTTCTCTATATTTTCATGTTTAAGTAAGTAACATCGACATTTCAATAATTGTTTTATATTTATAGAGATTATATCTTATGAAATCTTCTTTTCCTTTGTTCTTACATCTTCTTGATGAGAGCCTGAAATAGTTTGTTTCAATCACTTCTCTCGTTGTGGACAAATTGAATAGTTTTCAGTGAGGTTTTTTTTCTTTCGGATTTATCGGGGGAGACACTTTTTGAATTTGATGTCTGGGTTTTATTAACAGGGTAGTTAATTGTGAGAATTTGTGGGAGAAAAATCATTTTGTAGACGAGTATAAAGTACATTTTGAAGGGGTTGGTAATTTTTAGGGCCAGTATAAAGGATAATTGTGTACCACTGGCTAGACGACCTCCACGATTTGCGTTAAGCATTGAAGAAAAATTACAAAGTAAATTAGATCTCCTAGAACAGTCTAAAATTATCATTAAAGTTCATAATCCATGGGAATGGACAAGATCTAAATAAAGCATTTCATAGAAATTATTATGCAATTCCTACAATATTGAAGAAATCAGTGCAGAATTAACAGGTAAACAGTGTTTTACAGTGACGGACTTAAAGGATGGTTATTATGAAATGAAATGAGAAATCAAGTCATTTATCAACTTTTAGTGCAAGTTTTGATATTGCAGATGCACCTGGATTGTTCCAACAAATCATGGAACGTAATTTTGGTGATGTTCTACTAAATGATCAAATTTTGAATTTAGTGAGCTAAAAATTTAAATACCAAACTTAATAGAAATAAGATACAATTGAAATTGAAAAAGGTTGTATTTGTTGGTTATCATTGTTATCAATTTAGTAGCGAAGGAATGAAACCTGGTTCAGAAACAATCACAGAAATACACTTAGGGATTCCTAGTAAAGTTAAGAAGTTACAAAGTATTTTAGGAATACCAAATTATCTTAGGGGTTGGTACCTAATTTTACAGAAATTACTATCCTCCCAGAGAATTGTTAAAAATAATGCTGAATATAAGTGGTTACCTATTGATGAGACAGTGTTACAGATTATTAGAGATATTATTTCTAAAGAACCTGTGCTAGGAAATGGTAATGTAATCAGATACACAGAATGGTTTAGGCGCAACGCTGATGCAGAACAGTCGACCTGTGTTCTGTGTATTTTATGCTTCTCGAAAACACAGCACATATCTTTGAAACGAAGGAAACATTTTGAAAACGTAAAGAGCAATTATTGGTATCCATAAATCTCTTACAGTTTTCAAACATCCCCATGTAATAGACCGTTTTAAACTGAGCACCACTGTATACAGTACACGATTCCATATCAGCTGTATTTAAAAAGAAACAAGATAAAAAAGTTAATTTTTTTACCCTTAATTAATGATCAAAGGACACTGCGAAAATAAATTCCTTTGGGGTATAAGGCTTACGAAACTCACTATCAAGGTTCCCTTTCGGTTAATTACTGAAATTATAAACGCGAAATTCGTACATTTTTACAAATTCAATTTTCTAAATGTAAGTTAGGTAATTAAAACATTGAACGTAGAATAAATTGTATATTCCAAAAAAAAATTTAAAAAGCATTTATTCCCTTTTCTATTGTTATGTTATGTGAACAGTTATTTTCTCAAACCATGTAACTTTACTGTAGTGTTTTACATTCATTTGGACTTTTTATACAAAACTTCGAAATTTTGTTATTTGTACACGATAAACTAAAAATTTATTATTCAAAAGCACCTACATATGATGGGAAATGCTTATCATCCACTACTTTTCATTTTACCATCCCTACATCACTTCATTGAGATAGCAACGTAAACAAACGTACTATGAAACATAATATCAATTCCTGTCCATCCCCTACTACAACTAAAGTTTATTGTAAAAGAACTTTGAGCCGGTTCTGTTGTAAAGATCAGATGTTTCTATTTCTTTTACATACTGAAAATGTAATTAGGAATTACATTACCTGCAGTCCTAAAACTCTTTCATTACAGAGTGTGGAATGTATCCAATATACGGTGCAGACGAATTTCGATATTAAGTACAAATAACATGTTCGTTTTGTTATAACTTATAAACATAGAGAGATTGAACTACCACAAACATTTACTAGATTCTACAACATCCCATGACAACCACAAATTCTTAAATTTGTTGAATCCAAATTGGTTGTGCTAGAGGGCTTAGAAACCTATAGATAGATATAGCGATGTGATTAATGAGCAAATTGACCTTATTGATTCGCCATTATTTCACATCCTTGATTGTAACAAAAATACATAATATTTTACGACTCTTTGGTAAGGTATGCCTACTTAGATTTGTAGCTGAATTTTTCTTAAGACAATGAAGCAAACGTATTACCGAACACAGCACTTTACTGATATTTGCACAATTTATTCTTATTAATCTTGCTGCTTGAAGCTCAATGTTAATTTTTGTTTTCGTGGAAAAATAGTTGATTGGAAATTGTTCCTTTTTCCATTTTTTTAATGAAAATTGACTCCCCACGATAAAATGTCAGTAGAGTCAGTAGAGTTATCTTGATACTTTCGGAAATTTGTAATAACCTACCTACCACTTACCCTTCCTGAAAAGTGAATTAAGAGCATAAAGGAGACTTGAAATCCATTAATACTTGACTGGAAAACTACCATTACTGTCAATTAGACTGTTGAGGCCTGAGTCACAGCATTATGCTGTGCCTGAGTGTTGTTACGCGCACGCTCTTAACACTAAATTGAAAATAAATTTGTGTTTTCAGAATTCAAATTTTACCCGCTCTCGGGGGTTACTACATTTAATTTAACAATGTGCCGCTGACTACCCAGGACTTCGGCTGAATTTGGTATAGATGATAATGTAGGTGAACATGAAAGAATGAATTTCTTGTCAAAGGATATACCATAACTTTACATCGTCATTAGTTAGTTGTATTTAACAATGCATAAAAGCACTAGAGCAATATTCCTCTTTTCTATGTCAATCTTCTTGTTCGTATATTTTTTCTTTAACTTTTGAATTGCTTTGAGCGCCTTCGCCTCTTCTTCACATGGTGAAGAATTCAATCCTCCCCCTCCGCATAAGTTTACCCTTTAATATTTATTAAATGTTAATACCAACGAACTCCGAGGTATAACTAGCACCTGAAGAAACGGGGGCGTTGGATACGAATCGTCAGTGTCTACACCAGAAGATATGAATGCAGTTAAAAAAATGATACCACATTTCGATTTGGAAATTGTACGAAGCGGATTTCCAAATGCCTATGTACTGATTGAAAATGAGCAGGAATAGAAGGGTTGCGCTTCACTTGTGTTTATTCTGACGAAGATTCTGATTTCTTAAACTACCACCGTGGATGAAACTTATCACCTGGATACAAAACAAAGTTAAAGAAATGTTTTCCAAGTCCTAAAAGTTGCGCATGCGGAGATGTGTTGGAAAAGTTTTGCCTCGGTTTTTTGGGATTGTCGTGGAATAACTATGATTAAACACTTCTTCTTTAAGTGGAAAACATTTCTAAGCAATTACCGGCAACTGCGTCCACAGAATTCTGTCAAATTTGTAAGTTAGGATACCCTTTTCCTTCTTATAGTACCTACTCCTTCCAATTACCTTCCTTTAATAGTCTTAATGAGGAATATTTTTCGCCTTTCATATTCCAATTTTGCTCCTGTTTCTTTTGTTCCATCTCTTCTTCCTTAACCCTTATATCCAGTAGCACGTAATCTCATATGTCTAACCTTCGGATTCATAAAAAGGGAAGCAAAAATATTGCTGCAAAGATGCCTCAGCTCCTTATCTACGTTTCTACAGCTCAATACGTTTTCATTCTGATAGATGTCGTTTTGGCTATATCTATCCTTATTTCGATTTCTTTCGTGTGTCCGATGTCATCCAAGTTCCAAGATATTTGTACCCGTTTATTTTTTACTCCAGAAGATTTAGTTTTAAACATCACTACAATCATCTTCAGAACCGGTTAACCCATTCAGAGATAAAAGAATGCCTTTCGTCTCTATTTAAGCGTGGATGTAGTTCGCCCACACCCGTGTTAGCTACTAGGAGGTGTTGGTCCACTGAGATTAGAATCTGAATTACATCTCCTCGATAAGGGGAATTAATAAATGGGGAATCCTATTCTAGTTCAGCCTTTCGGGAAGAACTTGTCAAAAAACGACACGGTAAATTGCAATAATTCACAATTTACGCTCACTTCTCTTCAACGTCCGAAAGCTCCGACAGGTTTCTGTACTGAAGCAATATTGTTCATTTTGATTCGTGAAATATTTATTAACGATTTCGTTAGAGACGCTGTATAATGTAAACATGCAACATTTTTACCATAATTCTATAAATTATCGAAAATTTCCGGAAACGTGCTGACTGTACCGATGAAATGCGTAACCATAACATTACAGACAACCCTTGGTTAATGATAAACATTTTAATCTCGGTTGTGATCATGCATTTTCGCTTCCAATTACAGAAATAACTCTATATTCTAAACGAAAGCTCTTGATCTATATCGTATAATTCGTAAACAACACAATTGCTTAATAAATCATCAGACTATAACGCAACTGAATATTAATAAACGCCGAGCTTTTTAATTAAAATGAAAAATCCCCAACGCTACAACGATTTTTATTTATACAAATTAAAAACTCTAATATGATTAGCTCGATTACAATTTTTCATCTACACTCATTACCTTATTAATTATTAACCTGCTTATGCCTTCATCCCTTTAATCACGTTACTTATAAATATCTATCCCAATTTTCTTGAGTGGACTGAATATATGGTACTCAATTTTCGCTTTATAGGGATAATATAGTGGTTAAAAACCATTAACAGGGTATATTATCGAATTTCGTGTAACGTTAGTTTATCGTCTAATTTGAAATTGATGCAGGAAGGTCTCTCCACAAATGTGATAAATCTTAGATTTGTGTTACGAGGATTTGATTTTCGTATTCCTTCCAGTTTAGTGGTAATTTAAAGTAATGGTTGGATGGCTAGGCTAATTTTTTACTGAAATTCTCCACTGCAACTTCCCTCTAATTACGTACCTACGTAGTTTTTTGTAGAAATTAGGAGAGTTATATGTATAATTGCTTTAAGCTTTAAATTTCCGTACATTAAAAATTCAAAGGAACCAAACTTGTCTAGGATTTTCATCAATATTTTTTACTCTTGGCAAAGAGTTTAATAACATTTACGCACATCACAACCTCATTATTATTCATAGTAGAGATCGTTCTTATTATTGTCAACTTTCGTGATTATTCCCAAGCATATCAGTACGTTGTCTGGCACTGGATTCATACCAAGAACGCTCTTCGAAACGAATTGTGGGTAACATTTACTTGTCCTAATTTCCTTAAGCGTAAATTGGTGTCCCATGTCCACATTACAGTAAACGCCATTAATTGAATAACTTTGATAGGTTTGCTTGTAAGGTTTTCTCAATTTTTCTATTAATTTCTTCTTCCTACCTTCTATCTTCTTGTTTGTTGACTCTTGGGTAAGTAAAGGTTATCTTTGTGTCCACTCTGTCTAATCCTATTCTTATTACCATATCTCTAATTTTCTTTTCCTTACTATTATCCCATATTCTTCTAACCCTTAAGTTTTTGTTTTTTTAGATTAAATATCTCTACCTTTACCTCTACACTTTTTAATTACTTCGTCCAAGTAAATAATAAATTATATTTTAGGTTTGGCGGAGGATCATAAAATCATAAAAACAGCAAGAGTGTACCACAAATAAAATAAATTATATTGAACGTGATCCAATTTCCTGCCTTAATCGTTTGTCTCTAATACGAATTCATTAACTTTCCTTCTTTATCCTTTCTTGTATACTTCATAATTTTATGTTATCCTTGCAAATTTCTGATCTTATCTTTCAATTTTATTTGATTCTGTAGTTTTTGAGTTCATTGGTATTTTTTGTTAGCTTTTTTGCTGCTTCCTCAAAATTGTGTAGCTACAAATAGACTGGTTTTTGAAATGGGCCCATAATGTTTTTCAAGTATCGCGTCGC
The DNA here is from genome assembly GCA_036250285.1 of Pyrocoelia pectoralis. Taxonomy (NCBI): domain Eukaryota; kingdom Metazoa; phylum Arthropoda; class Insecta; order Coleoptera; family Lampyridae; genus Pyrocoelia; species Pyrocoelia pectoralis. Next base: position 79,941,460 of record CM070075.1, on the reverse strand, counting down.
CCCAAATTCTGTTGTTTGCAAACTTCTCCCTTAGTAACCTTTCTAATATTTTTGCCCGACTGATTATCGATTCGTATTCGAAAAACTAATATGTTTTCTGTGTATTTCTTTATCTGCCCTTTTGTTACACTTTACTTTAATTTTAGCCACATCTTTTTCAAGTTACGCTTTTTTAGTAATATTTAACTTTCTTATGTTCACTTTAACTTCCAAACATTTATTGTTCTCTTATCTTAATTACTTGTTGTCTTGATTTAGTTCTTCATCCACGTCATTGTACTGATTTATTGGGTTGTAAATACTTTTGTCCTATTTTAGGATTGTCTTGATCTGTTGGGCAAATATATATTATTATTATTATTATTATTATTTCTCTTTTCGTGATTTACAAATTGTCCGTCACCCTCTCCGCTCTCATCTCCCTTAAGGGTGGAAAGAAAAACAATGACTCATTTGTGCAGAATCCGCGGTGCTAGTGTCTGAGGTGAGGGGGGGGGGGGTCCTTATATACATTTATTGTACATAGTATATGCCATAATTAGTTACAGATTTGAAGTTGGTTGAAATTAGAATTCTACCTGTATGAGAGTAACGTAATATTTAATAAAAATCTACCATAACTGTTAAGTTAAACAGTAACATAATTTCCATGGTAACTAAGATTTAAATGGAAATGTTAGGTCTAATTATTTACTCAATCGCGCGATTCCGTTACTTTTATTAAATATTACGTTACTTTAAATATTTTTTTTCTCCACTGATGGTTTAAATAGTTTAATTTAAGAATTATTAACATAATTTCAATGGCCATCTATTGATACAGAGTGTTGTTTTGTAACTGTTAGCTTAGAAAGTTTTCGAACTTTAAGTTGTCATAACTTTGTTATTAATAAATATATTTTGGTAAAATTTTGGTGACAGATACTTGGAAGCATTCTGAATCCAGTGGCGTAGATATTTTTTTATAAACAAATCGCTAATAACAATTCTCCATTTTCAGTACGAAAAAGTTATCGGAGTATGCCCTGAAAATTGGAATAAACATTTAAAATTTTGTCCCGAAGTAGATGTTTCATTATTTGACATTTAAAAAAAAAATTGGTTAAAATCGGTAAATAACTTCAGATTTTACTTGTGTGTTTCCAATCTAAATGAGTCACACTGTATGTAACTTTTTCGACTAAAGTTTAACATACCTAACTTTATTATGGATGTGACCAAATTTTTCTATTTTTTAATCACCCCCATGAGAAAGTAAATAAAAGGAGGCGCTTGTTAGAGAAATTAAAAACCTACTAATGAAATCATCCAAATCGGTAAATTTGGCAATTTAATTAAAATGCTCTAAAAGTTAACGCAAGCGAAAGTCTGCTCAACTTTTATTTTGATTGAAAAAGTTTCTAGGAAGCTTGTTTTAAAGAACTACATCTGACAAAAAATCAACCATTTTTAATACAAAACAAATTACTTTTAAATTAATGGAGAATTTTTAAGAGGCTTGAAGGCTTAAAGTGTTTACATCAGAATAATTCTTGTCTGGTCTCATTGCTGTTATCGAGAAACATCTTTGGACATTATTAAATTGAAAAGATTATCTGTAAACAATCTTATATATATAAAAATGAATCGCTATTTCCTTGGTCACGCCATAACTTGAGAACGACTTTACCGATTTCAGTCATCTTTTTTTTAAAATGTTTCTAATACTTTGTAGAAGGTTCTTACGGAAAGAAAAATTAAGAAAATTGCCCAGAAAATTGGTAAATTTCAGAAAACTTAACGCGTTTGACAGTTCGCCCATTTGACAGTTCGCGCGTTTGACAGTTCACGCGTCGCAAATGTCGTTTAACATCCGCATCGGTCGGCATCTATCGATCAAAAAATTCATTTAAAAGTATTCATTTCTTGGTGTACAGTCCATTCGATTTGAACGTTTATCCAGTTTTGAGTTTGTTGAGTGATTTTTTTTGATAAGTGTTTGTTTATCGCAGTTAGTTCACCGCATTCCCGCTTAGTATTAAAATTAAAAATCGAGCGGAGGATAATGAAAATAGTAGCGTTAGCATGTCCGAATTACGTTCGAGAGCGACGGGAAATGAACGTAAGCTAATCAATTCAAAATCAATTACTGTGCGTTACGTAGTCTCGCAAAAACTCGAAAAGTACTAATACAATTTTGCATAGTGATTCAGATTAACCATAGGAGGGTTTAAAGCCATTAATTGAAGATGACTAATTTAAAATATTGTAAACAGAATCGTAACGTTTGTACTCTAAATTGGACAGATTGAGTGACTGTGGAAACAATTTGCGGTTAACATGTAGGTATGTCAAAATTGAGTTGAACCAAAAGTATGAAGTTGGAAGGTTTATTAGGGTTTATAATCGCTTATGAAGAGTTACATTTTTAAACGTTAATATTTCGAAAACAATAAAATTTAGGAGTGGTGTATTAGAGAACAGTGTTAATAATCATGAGCAGATTTCGAAAATGTGACAATATACGCGGTGTTCTATTTAAAAAACGATTCAAGATGGCGCTCAGCCGCCATTTTGTAACTTTTAGCCGTCATCTCTACATATTTAAAAGGATAAAATGATGACTGACTGACTCACTGACTCACTCACCGATCTATCAACGCCCAGGCCAAACCAATGAACCTAGAAACTTGACATTTTCAGTGAACCTTCCCCTGATGATGTAGGCACCCACTAAGAAGCGAATTTCGAAATTCATCTCCTAAGTGGGTCAAAATAAGGGTTGAAATTTTAAAATGGTTGAAGCGATCTATGTAACGGGGGCAGATGGAAATCTAAAAATTGCTCAAAAGCACCTGTATTGAAATCCATGAGACACGTATTTCACCTTTTTTCAAAAGTTACCCTCTAAGGGTTCCAAATTAAGGGATGACATTTTACATCTTTATATATAAAAATGAATTGACGTTTGTGTGTCTCATAAAAACTCGAGAACGGCTGAATCGATTTGACTAATTTTGGTTTTCAAATATTTGAGTGAGGTGAGGTGAGACATAAGTCCTAGGAGTTTAGGGCTTCGCCCCTATGGGTTTCAAAATTACCGTGTTTTTGTTATGGAGTTTTGATTTTATTAGTAAACATTGTAAACAAAAACGCAATGTTATTTTTTACTGTCAAACTTAAAAGCTGTAATGTAGCAATACCTTTGGAAGTTCAGACAACTTTTATTGGCGGTACGAAGTTCGCCGGGTCTACTAGTTATAAATAATTATGCATTCGAATGTAGTTAATGCAAATTGTTGTATGGATGTATACGATGTATTTACACAATAAGATTTAAAATACAAAAAAAAGCATTAAACTACCTCCCATTATTTATGGATTCTGAATAATTAAAATTAAATTGCGAACTAACATTGTAAAGTTTGTATTATTAAACAAACTATGCAATTTGTTAGGACTCAAAGTTATTTATCAAAATAAAGCCTTTTCTAATGATTATCATCGATCATACATAACAAAATCTCAAAATATGCATGCAATATGGAACAAAAATATGCACTTAACTTTATGTACAAAAAACCTTTGAAAATAGGCGATTGAAAAAACGTGAATTTAAAAATAAGAATTACATCTCGTGCGTACAAACCATTCGAGTTATTTCCAAAGGCATTTTGTATCTATTAATCATTAATCTCCTTAAAACATTACACCTTGAAGGGGTAGCAACACTTTCGACTCTTGCACACATGATTTACTTTCTATTGTAATGTTTTTTACTTCATTACTTTCTATAGGCTGTTTTGTTAAATGTATATAAGATTCATCAATTCTTGAGGCAATATTTTAGTATAGTAGAAGTAATGGCTATAACGAAGTTAATTATGTAGTATGTATATGTTATTAATTTCCACACAACTTATAATCTTATTGAAGTTGAAGTTTAGTCTTCGACTTAATTGCAACTGAAATTTAACTATTAAAATATTCCCCCCGGATTTTTATTAATTTTCTGTGAACAACTGAACACTGTTCAATTTATTACAACTTGTTCTCATTTATATAACACACTTAATCGACATACAAAACCCGTTAAAATAAATTCAATGATTGCATGCGTAGAATTGCTATCGACTAAAGTTCGCTTACCTAAGTGTTCGTCGTAGAAAAGTTTCATTATGCAAATGGATTCCTAATAGAAATTCACGTTTATTAATCTCGACTCAACAATTATTTTAAATTTTCTGGTTTCGGAAAGATGCAATTTTTATTTTTGTCAAGTTGGTGAAATTCGTTAGATATAAGTATCAAGTGTTTGATTAATTTACATGATTTTTTAAATTAAGCTACACGTTTTCGACTAAAAATCATCTTCAGGTTTTGAGTGATAATACACCTGATGAAAAAGTTAAGTTTTCTTAAAATTTCATATATAAAATAGATAAAATTAATGCATGACCATTATCACTCAAAGCCGAAGATGACTTTATTACAAGCTTACAAGCTTAAATTTAAGCAACCCTAAAAACATAACCCTTGTAAGCTAAATTACACACTCTCTCTCCTCCTATTTGGTCTACAGTTTAGATTTATCATATTTTACTGGCCACTTCGCTCAAATTGTTGATAAATGAACTAACTTAATCGAAGGTTGCGTAAATGGTCTCGTGTTTAGTTCAACCAATTCAAGAATCTATTATCAATTGTTAACCTTTCGAATTTCCCGCTCCCTTGTCCTAGTCTTCTTAAAAATGCATCTTTATACTTTGACAGAATTAGATACATAAATAAATTATGTGATAAGTGTATAAAAATGTGTAACTTATTACATTAATTTTGTCTTCATTATTTCATCGTCACTTCACTTTTATCAAAGACTATATAATCTTTGCTTTTATGTAACTTGAATGCCTGAAGATGACTCGTGAGTGGAAAAAAAAATATGGAGGAGGTTTAGAGTTTTTATCTATTCACGATTACTTCATGCTGTTCTCTTTATTAAAAAATCTACCTAAAATTTTATTTCGAGATGAATGGAAATTCCATCTTTAATTACTATTTATTTGAAAAAAAAAACGTAAGCGACCATAATATTTATTGTAACCTACTTCAACATGACACCGTGAACATTATCAAATTAATCGTTTCAACGTACTACATGACTATCTATAATTTATGATAGAAGTTTTATGTACGATAAATAAAGCTTTGTAACCCATCATGACTATTTGGACCGAATGAATAGTATTTACCTTCCTATTAAATCACGTTATAAACGGTTCCGTATTTAATTGTTAGTTAGACAAATAAGTTCATACTTATATCTATTAATTAAAAGTGATTAATGAAATTCCAAATTTATCGAGAAATCAAGCACGTATATAAGAGAAATAAAGCTTTTCATCTGAAGTTTAGCGCAGTAATTGGACATCGAAGTGTAATCCAAACTTATGATGAAGTTATGGACGTTACATTTAATTAGCCATATGAGACATCAGGGAGCGCGTTTCGAAAAATTTTCTCGCTATTTATAGATAAAGTGGTTTCATATTTTATGGGAACATCATTAGAGTTCTGATTAACGATTTAACTTTCAGTTGGATGATTAAGCGTCATTCTAATAGTTAATTGAGGTTTTGCTTACTTTTGTGCTCACCAAAATAAATATCGGCAAATGAAATTGAAAAGTTTGAATAACCTTTGCTGTTTACTTCATAGCCGCAAGCACTGCTTTACGTTTTTCCTATTTTAGATGATCCTTTCTTAGGGATTTGGCTGTTCCCCGATCATGTTATCAATTATGTAGAAACTGAATTGCATGTATGCCACGATTTACCAAAATCATTCCAACTTTGCACTAAATTACATAAGAAAAAATGTAATCTATGTCACGAATCCGAAAGAATTGAATTTTATAATTACACTTTTCCCTCCTTGTTGATAAAGTTATCACATATTACATATTAAGTCTTCACTGTTATGATTTATTGTTTGAAATCAAAACTTTGGATTGATAATTTCCCTCTTCAGAAAGAATTTGTAATCGGATGAAGGCGTAGTTTCATCACACTTTTATTATTCTTAGCTTATATTTGAAAAAAATTTAATACGAACGGCGTTGAACAAGTTCAACCGTATAGGTTGACAAAAAGGAAATGGTATACTTACTCTGTTCATATTTCCGATCGAGGTATTTTACATTTTGATATTTAAGTGCAGTTTTTATTAAAAATTTAGCTACAAACTGGTTAAAATTGATGTAATGTAGCCTTTTTAAAGTAGAGTGAACTATGTATTTGAAATTGATCTATCTATCACCTTTCAATTTTAAAATACTCATCGATTACACTTGGAAGACGGGTGTTTATTCAACAGTGCCTTTTTCGGGTTGATGTATAAGCTCGTAGTGTTTTTATGAAATACATTTATTTTATTTATTTATACTTACAGTTAATTTATCTTGAATAAACAAAATATATAATCCTTAAATTATCTACGATTGACATCCAACATTATGGGAATTTGTCATGTTCTTTCTTGGAAGAATCTTGTAATTTGGCACTAAAAGAATTAAAAGAAAATCCTGAGGAGAATAGCGCAAGTTCCAAATAACCTTGTAACGGGCGTTATTTTTGATTAAATTAAATTAATTACTTTTTACTTTTCAAGTTTGTATATATAGAAAATGTTTTTAGAAAAGTGAGTAAGTTTTCAATGATAGATTTAGAAAAGTGAAGCAGAACGGATAGTATAAAAGCACAAGTGTCTTATCTGGAATGTGCAGAATAAGATAACAGCTTATAAAAGTGTATATGAAGGGAGCGGGGAAGTGAGTGTTAGTGGACAAGTGAGTTATAATAAGACTGAAGTAGCGGAAGGTGCTCAAGTAAAGACTCGCACCAGAATTCTGAATTTATTAAGAGATTTTGCGGAACAAAGCGGAAAGGTACCTAAAAGGTACCATTAAGTGCGATTAAAAGTGTCACTAAGGTGATTTAGAAGCGAAATTACGTTTTAATAAACAGTTTTATATCGGCGTATATGAACCAAAGGTGCATTTAATGTGCGGGAACTGTTAATGAACTCGAAGTAGTGGAATTGAAATATCGAAACGTGAAAACGGAGCTACCTCAATAAATAAGGGTGATCTTCCGAAGTTAGTTTACCAGGGAAAATCCTCAAGGGGTAAAACGCTCGCTTAGTCGTTTTAGTATCGCTTAGTTGTTTTAATATCGCTTTATCGTAAGAGTAGTCGCGTTTTAGTTGTGAATGAGAGACCCGCTTTGTGTTAAATATTAACTTTTCCAAGTGAATTTGACCCCAGTGAGGAGAAGAATTTTAAGGCAACTTATCGTCAAGCGACCCATGAATCGAGCGGCCGTTGGAAGGTACCACGAGAAGACTACGTTATTGCAATAAGGTAGAAAAACATTAAGGTACTGTACCAAAGTTTTATTTACGTATTGATTTGAACTAATAGTGAAGAAAAACTGAATTTTATGCGTAGTATTTATAGTATTGAGTTCGGATTAAAATTAAAATATAAGCGAAATTGAAATCTAAGCGGATGTAAAGTAGCATTTTTTAATCTTGATGTCAACGCCTTGCTAGCAAGCGATAAAAATTACCCAGTTCATCTTTTGTGTAGGTAGAAATTAAGTTTATTTTTTTAGGAGTTGTACATTTTGTTTCATTTTGAATAACTTTGTAATAAATTGATTTTGTTCTTGATTTTATGGAATTTTTCAATGATTCTTACCTAAGTGTAAGGAAAGTAAAAACGTATTTTTCATAAAGTTTGACGCTAAATGAAAGGTTAAGGACCCCATCACATGTACTTGAGTGATCATAAATAAGCGTTGCATGTAACTAAAATCACTGTCTTCCAAATTAATCGATGATAGCATTTTTAATAAGATCGAACCTGAGTAAATTGAGAAAGTTTTATCAAATTTATATTTAATCCTTTTCATCCCCAACTGAGCTAGCCTGGGAAGGAAAAGTACGAAAAAGGTAGGTCCAAGCGTACTGCCAAGATAGCAAGATTATCGAACATTTTAACCACGAACCTGAAGAAGTTTATCAACATGTTTGTAACTTCCGTTACAAATGGCGCAGCAACGTGAGGGCTCGATTAGCACCCTGTAAACAAGAATCTCATGCTCCTGGGTATTGAATTGAAATCAACCAGTGGCGTAGCTAGAAACATTAGTAACTTCCGTTACAAATGGCGCCGCAACTGGAGGGCTCGATTAACGCCCCGAAACCAATAGTCTCATGCTCATCTGAAAACAAATTTTAAGAAAAAGAAATTTAACCAGTGGCGTAACACGAAAAAATTAAACAAAGAAAAAAAAATATTTGAAAAGAGAACAGAAACCAATAAATATTAAATAATTATTTTATGGAATTACGATCCGGTTTTAAGAAGGCTCCTCGAATAATTGAAACGAGTAGAATGGCCAACGTTCAAGACAGTGAGGATATTATCTTTAGTGAAGAGAGTCAAGAAATTACGGCAGCTCAAGAAGCACCAACGCAAAAAATGGATATGTCAATGTTAGCCCAAATAATGCAAGCGATCCAAAAGGGACAAGAAGAAATGAAAAAAGAAATAAAATCGGGACAAGAAGATATGAAATCAGGACAAGAAGAAATGAAAGCAGGGCAAGAACAAATCATTAGACGACAAGACAGAAATATGGAACAATTGAGAAGCGAAATAAGAAGCCAAAGGCAAGAATGCGAAAGGAGATTTAACATCCAAGAAAAGAAAATTGAAGATTTAAACCAACAACACGTGGGCTTCACGCAGCAAGTAGATTATGAATTCCAGAAAATGGATCAGAAATTTATTAGGAATGAAAGAATCGTCGAACAAAAGATGAAAGTTATAGACAACAAAGTAGAAAAAAATATAGAAGAGATCGAAACGATCAAAGAGAAAATTAAGGAAGAGAAAACGACGGCCAACACCAATGCAACCACAGTGATCTACAAGACCGAAGGAGTAGGGGCACAGAAACCGAAGAAATTCGATGGAAGTTCGAGAAGTGTGCACCCCGTGAATTTTGTGAAGTCATTAGAAAATTATTGGATGAATATGCACTTACAAGAAGAGCAAAAGATGAACATCATGGAGGATTATTTAGAAGGTTGTGCGAAGGCATGGGCCGATCTGCACCAAGGCCAATGGAGAGACTTTAGAGAATTAAAGAACAAATTTTTACAACAGTTTTGGTCAACCGAAAAACAGAATAAAATTAGACATCGACTGAACACACCAAGGCTGTATGAGGCAAGAAATGGTACCTATACAGACCACGTATGGTACTGGGTCTCGAAGACCGCACACCTAGAACCGAGAATAAACGAAGACCAGTTGATAGAAGCACTAGTGGGTCATTTCCCAAGAGACGTGCAAATGGTACTGTATGCTGCCCAGGCCAAAACCATCAAGAATTTAACAGAAATTCTCGAAAAAATACAAGAGACCAACCGAGATTGGCGAAGAGATTCATCAAGACAAGAATCGCAAGGCCGCGACCAGCGAAACAGTCAAAACCGAAATAATTACCAACATAATGACAGAAGGAATGCGAACCACGTGAATTACAGAAGAGGAAGGGGAGGCCACTATGGACCACCCGGAAGATATTACGAAGATCGTCGACGAAATGAAGAGGCTGAAGAACGTCGGCCAGACAGCGAGGCGGAAAACTAGATTCGACTGGACGAGGAGCTCCACTTGTCCAGCGGCAACAGCGGGAGCAACAACAATTAATTAATTTCGTCAAAGTATTTTATAACCAATGCAAAACCACACAAAAATTAGAAGAAAATCAGGTACAGGCTCAAGAAGAAACCGCAAGTATTACAGAAGAGTCCGATATCGAAGGAATTGGTGATAACAGCGAAGAAGAAGAGAACACTTACCAACCAATGGTCTTAGGAAAGATGGAGGGGGTGACTCAACAATTTTTAGTAGATACAGGGAGTCAAATAAGCCTCATGTCCGAAGAATTATATAAACAACTTGAACCTAAAAATGCAATAATGTTACCCACCAAGGGGTTAACAATACAGGGAGTGAATGGAAGAATCTCCAAAGTGACAAAACACGTCCTCATGAGGATTGAAGTGGGTGAAAGCGACCACGACCACGGTTTTTACGTAGTAAAGGGAATTGATCCGCCCATTATTTTGGGAGTTGACTGGATGTACGAAAAGAAAGCCACGATAGAAGTCAAAGAGAAGAAAATGAAGTTTATACATGAAGAGGCAGATTATTATGTGAAGTTTAAGGAAAACGGATCTCGTATGTATAAGTCCAGAAATATGAAAGTATGTGAAGAAAGGGAGAATCAGGAAGAGACAGAAATGTTGGAGAAATTATTTCAAGACGCTGAAGGAGTATTTTCAAGTCGACCAGGACTAGTACATGATTTTGTAGCAGAATTAAAAATAAAAAACCCAACTCCTTTCATACAGAAGAGCTATCCAATCCCCTTTTCAAAGCGGGAAGCAGTAGAGAAAGAGATACAGAGGATGTTGGATTACAACATAATTGAACGGTCAGATTCACCGTTCTCAAATCCAATTGTAATTGTGAGCAAACCGGAAGGGGCTGTGAGAATATGCCTAGATGCAAGAAGGCTCAATCAAATAATAGAGGAAGATAGGAATTCACCTCCGGTACTAGAAGAAACGTTAGAAAAATTTGGAAACCCACAATTCATTAGCTCATTGGATTTAACTGCAGGTTATTGGCAAGTGCCACTACATATAAATTCGAGAAAATACACCGCGTTTCTAGTAAATGGACGAAGCCACCATTTCAAGGTATTGCCATTTGGCTTAAACGTGTCCGTAGCGGTATTCAACAGATGCTTAGACTTTGTGCTAGGCCCCGAAGTATTATCTTTTGCAACAATATATGTCGATGACATACTAATAACGTCAAGAACGTTAAATGAACATTACGAACAGTTAAGAACCATATTTTCAAAATTAAGGAAAGCAAATATGACAGTCAATTTTAAGAAGTCGAAATTTCTGCAATCAGAAATAAAGTTTTTGGGACACATTATAAAGAAAGGCGAGGGCATCACCATGGATCCCGCCAGATTAAAAAGTATAAAGAACTGCTCACCTCCAAAGAACAAAAAAGAACTTCAGTCCTTTTTAGGAGTATGCAACTTTTACCGTCGTTTTAAAGATCATTACTCAGAGACAGTATGTAGATTGTCATCATTATTAAAGAAGAATGCACCCTGGATATGGAACGCTGAACATCAAGGGGCTTTTGAAGAAATACAAAATGCTTTCAGTGATGATATGATTCTCAAATTCCCAGATTTTGGAAAAACTTTCTTTTTATACACTGACGCATCAATTAATGCCGTGGGAGCTCATCTCTTCCAAGAAGGAGAGAATGAAGAAATTTTGAATATTGCATTTGCCAGTAGAAGTCTTAAAGATGCTGAAAGGAGATACACCATAACAGAATTGGAATTGCTGGGTGTAGTCTTCGCTTGCAACAAGTTTAGGAATTTCATACTGGGTTATCCGGTAATCTTATATACAGATCATAAGGCGTTATCCTTTTTATTTACATGCAAACACCTGAATTCGAGATTGCAACGCTGGGCATTACTAATACAGGAATTTAATTTACAAATCAGATACTGCAAAGGAAGTGAGAATAAAATTGCTGATTTTTTGTCAAGATATGGAAAAGGAAATCGAAGCAACAATAAGTTAACCATAGGTGTTTTGAAGAAAAAGGAAGAGGAGAAGAAATTAAAAGAATTATTGAGAAATTTGGAAGAGAAACAAAAGGAAGATAAGCATCTAAATTGGATTAGAAGAGTTAGGAAACAATTTTAGAATTCACGGAGGAATACTTTTTAGAAGAGGCAGTAGATCTGAAGACTGGTGGAGCATATGTGTACCATCTAGAATAGAAAAAGAAGTCATAAGAGTCTACCATGATATGCTGGGACATTTCGGAACACAGAAGATATTATCAGCAATAAAAGAAAATTGTTATATTACGAATCTAGGGAAAAAAGTAAGAAAAGTGGTGTCATCGTGTGACATATGTCAAAAAGCTAAGGTCACCAATAAGAAACAAGAATCACTCATGGAAAATGTACTCGTTGAAAAACCATTAGAGATGGTGTCAGTTGACCTGTTTGGTCCCCTACCTAGAGCCCAAGGAGGCGTGGAATATATATTTGTGATGTTAGACATATTTACGAAATATGTGAAACTTTATCCCATTAAAAAAGCGAATACACGAACGCTCTTGAACAAAGTGATGAATGATTTTATACCCACTGTAGGTCAACCCAAGATGATATTGTCGGACCATGGAAGCCAATTCACGGCAAAGAGATGGCAAGAAGAGTTAAAGAACAATAACATACAAGTTAAAATGACATCAGTATATCACCCCGCATCGAATCCAGTGGAGAGGGTTATGAGAGAACTGGGAAGATTATTCAGAACCTACTGTCATGATAAACATACCAACTGGAGCAGGTGGGTGAATCAAATTGAAAAGTGGCTGAACATGTCTGAACACGACAGTACCGGGTTCACACCGATAGAGCTGTTAAAAGGCCGAAGATTTAATCAAGTTATTGAAAGCTTAATAGAATTCCCAATCCGAACTGATCCGGATGTGGAAACTAAAATAATATTTGCACACGAGAGACTCAGAAGTCGGGCCGAAAAGCGAAAGATAAAACATGATGACCAAGTGAAGATTCCAGTGAAATATAGGCCAGGAGAGTTGGTGCTACTGAAGACACATCACCAATCGTCGTCACTGAGCCACGAAATAAAGAAATTTTTTCTATTATATGAAGGACCATACGAAATAGTGAGCGAAATGGGAATAAATGCTTATCTATTAAAATATCCACATCAAGAAGCAAATAGAGGTGTACACAATGTTGTGAATTTAAAAAGATATGTTGTGTCAGAACACCCCAATCGTACAGTAAACTTACAGGCAGCTACCTCTGTCTAACCCAACCAACATATTACCTTAATTTCCTTGTATCCATTTGGAAAACTTTCAGTTTCACTGAGGGTGTTTGTATATAGTGTTAAATTTGTTATATGATGTATAAACCTAAACTCTAAGTATGTTGTTTTCGATTCAACCGTTCAGTTGTCTCAAAAACAAGAGGGGGTACTGTAACGGGCGTTATTTTTGATTAAATTAAATTAATTACTTTTTACTTTTCAAGTTTGTATATATAGAAAATGTTTTTAGAAAAGTGAGTAAGTTTTCAATGATAGATTTAGAAAAGTGAAGCAGAACGGATAGTATAAAAGCACAAGTGTCTTATCTGGAATGTGCAGAATAAGATAACAGCTTATAAAAGTGTATATGAAGGGAGCGGGGAAGTGAGTGTTAGTGGACAAGTGAGTTATAATAAGACTGAAGTAGCGGAAGGTGCTCAAGTAAAGACTCGCACCAGAATTCTGAATTTATTAAGAGATTTTGCGGAACAAAGCGGAAAGGTACCTAAAAGGTACCATTAAGTGCGATTAAAAGTGTCACTAAGGTGATTTAGAAGCGAAATTACGTTTTAATAAACAGTTTTATATCGGCGTATATGAACCAAAGGTGCATTTAATGTGCGGGAACTGTTAATGAACTCGAAGTAGTGGAATTGAAATATCGAAACGTGAAAACGGAGCTACCTCAATAAATAAGGGTGATCTTCCGAAGTTAGTTTACCAGGGAAAATCCTCAAGGGGTAAAACGCTCGCTTAGTCGTTTTAGTATCGCTTAGTTGTTTTAATATCGCTTTATCGTAAGAGTAGTCGCGTTTTAGTTGTGAATGAGAGACCCGCTTTGTGTTAAATATTAACTTTTCCAAGTGAATTTGACCCCAGTGAGGAGAAGAATTTTAAGGCAACTTATCGTCAAGCGACCCATGAATCGAGCGGCCGTTGGAAGGTACCACGAGAAGACTACGTTATTGCAATAAGGTAGAAAAACATTAAGGTACTGTACCAAAGTTTTATTTACGTATTGATTTGAACTAATAGTGAAGAAAAACTGAATTTTATGCGTAGTATTTATAGTATTGAGTTCGGATTAAAATTAAAATATAAGCGAAATTGAAATCTAAGCGGATGTAAAGTAGCATTTTTTAATCTTGATGTCAACGCCTTGCTAGCAAGCGATAAAAATTACCCAGTTCATCTTTTGTGTAGGTAGAAATTAAGTTTATTTTTTTAGGAGTTGTACATTTTGTTTCATTTTGAATAACTTTGTAATAAATTGATTTTGTTCTTGATTTTATGGAATTTTTCAATGATTCTTACCTAAGTGTAAGGAAAGTAAAAACGTATTTTTCATAAAGTTTGACGCTAAATGAAAGGTTAAGGACCCCATCACATGTACTTGAGTGATCATAAATAAGCGTTGCATGTAACTAAAATCACTGTCTTCCAAATTAATCGATGATAGCATTTTTAATAAGATCGAACCTGAGTAAATTGAGAAAGTTTTATCAAATTTATATTTAATCCTTTTCATCCCCAACTGAGCTAGCCTGGGAAGGAAAAGTACGAAAAAGGTAGGTCCAAGCGTACTGCCAAGATAGCAAGATTATCGAACATTTTAACCACGAACCTGAAGAAGTTTATCAACATGTTTGTAACTTCCGTTACAACCTTCCAACTAGCCCTTTTTGTAATATAAGCTGTATGGGGACGAGCATGATCCTTCAACAAAATCAAGCTTTGAAATCTCCCTAGGTGTTTCTCTGACATTAGGGCTTGAAAACGATCCAAAGGTTACCAATAAATCTCAGCAGCCGAAGTTCCTGAACGTTGATTATTATCCATGTTTTCATGTGGTACTTTCTCCGATATCATTCTTCCCGTGTCCAAATGTCATAAACGATTTTAGCAGACTCCGTCCGGGTCTTTTTATTTTTCAATTGATTTACTTTTCTTTCGTTAAACCACCATCTGCTCAAGTTCCTAATTTATACAATGCACATACGGAATTATTGCAGCTATAGCCTCGTTGCTATGCCTAATTTCTATCTTTCCCGATCTGTAACATCTTCTTCTTCTTCTATATGCCGTTCTTTGTCTTATATTTTCAAGCCAAGTCCTTCGAGTCTGTCCTATTCTCCTTCAGCCTAGTGATCCATTGAAACATTCTTTCTGATAATCCATATTCTTCCATTCGTAACATACACCGAACCATTTTAAACTGTTGTTCTTGATTGCGATACAACCGATATCTCTATCAAAGACGTTTAGATGATGAACTATGCAAAGTATACAAAATAGATGATATAGAAGATGAAAACGAAAAAATTACAGAAGCATTACATCAATCCTACAAGAATTGTAGTTTCCCTGCTGTTTTAATAACCATTACATCAAGACCACAAGAAGCTCACGAAATGAAAAATAAAACCAAAAGTGTTCCATGAATAAATGAAGAAATTAAAGACTTAGGGTTAAAATAACAACAAGCATACGTAAACTGGTGGTTACAAAATATACAACATGCTCGCCAAAAATCAAATTCGAATCAAATAAAAAGTTATTTCATCAGAACAAGTATAAAATATATCTTAAGCCATTGAACGGAGAACGAAAAGCTGCAATAGCTGCAATGTCAGTGGAAGAATTGGTGGAACACTGAAAATCACTGTCCGTATTGAAGAGGAAAGCATAGGTACCTATATATGTATAACAAAATTGAAATTGGCATTGGGAAGAATGATTAAAATTGATACAATCTTTGAAACAGATCGATTCAAGACGTATTCAATAACACAATACTCTGATGGCGATGAATTTCAGGTGAATCAGTTTATGAGACACCATCAAATCTGTGATTTAGCGTATTTCTGTGAACATCCATCGCCAGGTCCAAGAAATGAAGTGAACGAGTTTTTTGCTAAATCAAAAATTAAAAAAATATTGCATTTCCTCTCTTGCCAATCTTTTGCTTCAAAACTTCAGCAACGTTGAATTTATTGCAAGATAATAAGATTTCTGCAGATTCGCTACAATTTCGCTTAGAAGATATTTATATGAGGGTTATCTCTTATGTATTACGAGGAACTAAAAAAAGGAATGATTAGACATTGTTTTATTCTTTTCCAAAGTATTTCCCTTCATAGTCGATACATTCGTGGTATCACCAAAACGAAGAGTGATTTAAGTTGCCTATATTAGTGGGTGTATTGAGAAATTTATATCATTAACTTTTCAATGTTTATACGCATAAGATACATTCATACATTGAGAAGTACGTTATGTAATTGCAATGTAGAAACAGGAAAAAATATGTTTTATTGGAAATGTTTTTTCAGCTTTACGATTGTATGTCAACTATGACTCTAGCTAAACGTATCTGTTCCTTTATAGCATTTTTTAAGAATTTAACCCCTTACATTCCACGGTATTTTTTTTTCACAAAGAGCTATGATTATGACATTTATATTGTACCATATAAGAAACTTTATTTTAAGGAAAAAATTATAATGAAAGATATACCTTATGTGAAATTTTACGTTACATGTATCAACATAATGAGTAGGTACAATGGAATCACAAGTGTAAGAAGATAGACTACTGGTTTTGATGTAATATAAAGCAACTTAGCTCTACACAAACTACACAGAAAGTTAGGTTGAACTTTTAACAGGACCAACGAACTCCAGAATGACACATGACGCATCTAAGTTGACTTTTCAATTTCACTGGAAAGTGTCCACCTTCATGTTTCGAACATTTCGAACCCTAAAAGGTCTCATTCATCGTTTGGTTCAGTAATAAACTGATGACAATAGCCACGCATTTACAACCGATATATTCCCCATATAAATTGAAAGTACGCACCACCACTTTATTTATTCTAGTTATTGTCACACTGGTTTAGCATATCAATATAGCGATGGTATGCTTGAAAATCCAGAGTCTGTGCCACATCAACTGCGGTTTTCTCCAATTTTGACCATTATTTTACTTTATGAAATCAAAATTGGTCGCCATCATTACAACACTGTTACTTTTCCAGCGTACAAATAACTGATATTCTCCATCGTCAACCCGTTCAAAATATCCACGCTTCTTTTTTTAAAAAAATGTTAGAGTTATTAGAGTACATTTCGTGTTGCTTGAAATCCGTTCTCCCTCTCACCGTTTTCATCAGAGAATGGCTACAAGAATAGTTGTCGAAAATTACACGGTGGTCAATAGGATGAATTGTGACTTCCTGTACAATGCTGAACATTACTTGAGAACCTAAGATCTTTCATTAGCAATATGCATACAATTTATAACAGTAACCGGAGAACGTTCGTAACACCCAGTGTTTATGTCCAAAACGTACCGATTTTCCTCCTATAAGTTGTTTGGAGAAGTGGTGACCATAATATTTCACTATAGCTTTGTCGATATGTAACTCTTGGTGAAATAAACTCCACTTCTGAATCAAGATCTGCAAGAGGTAATAATTTTGCTTGAAAGCTATTCCAGGAAATACAGTTCGAAATCAGTGGTACATTTAAATCTTCGTTTAAAGCGCAATAAATTCTTTTTTTGATTATTTTTGTGTGAAGAATATAATTTTGTTTGCTGTACAATAAACTGATCAAAAATTTGTACTGGGTCCAAACTTGTTTCAGACTATTCAGTCGATGTTGGGGTCATTTGGATATCCATTTGGAAATACAGATTAAAATTATTTCAAAACAAACCATGGCGAGAAAGAGGACAAGAAGGAATGCAAAGACACTGTTATACAGCATAGTATATCAAGAGCAGGTAACTCTGGCGTACTTTAACCAGAATTATTTCCCATAGAAAACTGAAACTTTTGTATTAGATAGTTTACACCTTGAACATGTGCCAGATGTCCTTTAAATGTTTTGTTTTTCCCTCACGAATTATTCCTTGGGAAACAGCAACTGCTTGTTATACAGGGTGTAGAATTGGCCGATAAGGATTTCAGTGTAAAAATTTTAATATTCGATTATTTGCTTCCCTAATTATTTTATACAAAAGGTCTGAATCGACTGATGCTACTTATTTTCACTTTATTAGGCAAATAAAAGTTTCCACTTTCTAAAAAATCGGTAATGCCTTGAAATTGTTGACAGGTATTAATTTAATATAAAAATAAACTTTTACACAATGCAACTAAAATCGTTTAATTAATAATACTGTAAATAAAATAACCTCATTTAACGAATCTTAATGGTAACTAGTTTCCACGATAAACCCATTTAATCATTTCGACTCGTTTGTAGAATAATTAATTAAATCCTGCTGCAACGACGCTCAAATTAGATAAAATACACTACAAAGATACTCATTGATAAACAAACAACTATTCTTTTTACGTCAACCATTCCATGGTACCACTATTTTTTTACAAAAGTATCTTTTAACTTTCAATTTTTCTTCATGCATAATTAGGGAAGAAAATAATCGAATACTTATTAAGATTTTTACATTGAAATCCCTATGGTGCATGGGCCAATTTTACACCCTGTATATATTTTGGCTTAAGACTTAGTTGCTTTAGAAAAAGCGTCATACCTAGATGGGCATGAAGGTATTTTTTGTTTTTGATTAGTTTTTAGAAATATCTAACATTTTTGGAGATTGTGACAACCAAGATTTATATTTATATACCAATATCTACTGTTAAACAGCCCAATGCATTATGACCATAAGAAATGTGTCAATTTGATGGTCTTGCATCGTCTGAAATCCTTTTGACAACCCCCTTCATGCGCCTAGTGTGCATAATTTCTACTTGTTTTATCTTAGAAATTTGTCATTGTTCGATTGAAATTTACGATGCGAGAGGTTGTTATCCACGAACGCTTTTCCGTAAATAAAAATCGAGTGGATTATTCGAAATATACGTTTAGTTTAGAATTTAGATAATGGGAACTACCATAATTGTGGTCTTTCCTAAAATCACTTCCTGATAATTTCAATGAATGAGTCACGTGCATTACTTATTTGTCTTCCATGTAGCACCTAGTGGATGAATCGTTGTTTGGGTATTAATGTCATCTTCTGAAAAATTTTTAACGAAATGCGTGGAAAATTATTCCTTCCTTGTATAACGAAAGTGTTTATTAAAACATTTAAAAAGAAATGGCCTCTATTTACACATTAAAGAGCAACTTTGATATCAGCGATCAATTTATCCTTAGGTATACACGGATCTACATCACAAACTTTTATTGTTATCTTATCACTATTTGTTGATAATTTTGAACACCATGCAATAGACGCTTTATTGAAGAGTATGGCGAACTCTTGCGCTCACTGTTTCGATCATCTGAATCGTTTAGAAAAATCACAAAAAAATCGTTATGTTCGAAGTGAGATGCAGAAGTTAAGTTGGTGCAATTGTTTTACGACACTTTTTCAAACAAAGGATACTTCCAATGAAGATTCCTTCGTTAATAGACACGATGTGCCAAACAATTTTGAAATTCTTGACGATAACGCGCTCTATAAACGTAGACTTACAGTTCAGTTTCAGTTGGATGTTGAAAATTTTCAAGAACGCAAACCGGCTATAATTAAAACACAAACTTCAATTTTACGGGTAAGTTGTGCTTGTAACAATTTAAGAATTTCGCGATTTGTACTATTTTTCTGTTCAGCGTATAGTATTATACATTATCTCTATCTTGTTGACTTGAAGTGCTGATTGGTTTTGGTTACTCAACCGATCAAATATAATGTTATTTTTAGGAACTGTGAGCGAATATTTCTTTGAAAACCTCAGAAAAACACCTTGCATGTGTCGTAAAATAACATTTTTCAAATATTCTGAGTAAACTTGATCGAGCGGTGCGTGTTTCGTTGCAAATTTCTGTCACTAAATATGCGCAGATGTAAAGGTCTTCCGAAGTCTACAATTTGGAACCGAGAAATAGAACTAATCTATTCAATTAATTCTATTGTCTCCTCGCTATCCCCTACTCCTCAAAGATTCCTGTATCCTTAACAAAGTTTAGCATTTATTGGGGCGAATATTCTCATAATCCTTTCATTTTAGCCTAAACGTCGAGTTTATTAAGTGAGTAAATTCAATTATAGCTTTTGTATTTTAGAATTTTTCCGACTATAAGACCAAATCGCAACATATCAAACGCCAACATATCAAACGCCAATAGCCACAAGAATATTTTAATAAAACGAACGCTTTGTAACAGTAACACTATTATCTCTAGTCACATGTTGCCTGATGATGACAACCTTTTGGTTGAAACGTGCTCCTTTCAACAAAATATATTGATGGTTTTTTGCTGTGTTGTGATTAAGATTCATCAAAAATCTAGAAATAATTTATAACAAAAATTGTTCTTACATAATTGTTTTTGAAATACTGCAACAGTTAAACGATTCCAATTAGGATAAAATCACACAACCATACCCCATGTATAAGTTTATTAACGTTGATATTAAAGTGATAGTTGATAGATTACAATAAGTTGATAACAAACAGCGACATGTTTCGATAAATTAACATTTTATCATCTTCAGGCTTATCCTATAATTAAAAGTAGTAATAAAACTAATAGCATAAATTGATTACTTACATATTCGTTATCGTAACGAGGTAAAAACAACTAATTAGTTGCGATATAAAATTAGATGTATGATTAAACGGGAATAAAACGTCAGGAGGTGCAATGACTACAATAGGTCATTCACCACAACGAAGTTGGGACATAATTAATGTAAAATTATAACAAGCATCGAGCAACCGAAAAACAAAGCTTAAGCCATGCTGTAAAAAGTAAGGTTGAACAAATTATGAGCATAACCAAAGATTCAAAAATACTTACGGGTAAGTTTAATTATGTTCTAAATTTCTAAGTTTTCCCGTAAGTATTTTTGAATCTTTGGTTATGCTCATAATTTGTTCAACCTTACTTTTTACAGCATGGCTTAAGCTTTGTTTTTCGGTTGCTCGATGCTTGTTATAATTTTACATTAATTATGTCCCAACTTCGTTGTGGTGAATGACCTATTGTAGTCATTGCACCTCCTGACGTTTTATTCCCGTTTAATCATACATCTAATTTTATATCGCAACTAATTAGTTGTTTTTACCTCGTTACGATAACGAATATGTAAGTAATCAATTTATGCTATTAGTTTTATTACTACTTTTAATTATAGGATAAGCCTGAAGATGATAAAATGTTAATTTATCGAAACATGTCGCTGTTTGTTATCAACTTATTGTAATCTATCAACTATCACTTTAATATCAACGTTAATAAACTTATACATGGGGTATGGTTGTGTGATTTTATCCTAATTGGAATTGTTATAATCACCCCATTTCGAGTTCTAACAATCAACACCCATACATGGACCAAGTTAACTAACAGTTAAACGGTTTGATACAAATTGAAGTAATTGTCACAATTTATTTTCATTATTACGCATATGTTGACGAAAAATCAAAGGTGCTATGTATGTACCTACCTATCTTCTAGTTTAATCGAAGTATTATTGTTGTTTAATCTAAATACTTACTATTATTATTGCTACTGTTGCTGTTCTTCATTTTTTAGTTGATTTATTTTTCATCTACCTAATTGTTCTTCTTGTTAAAAGCGGTTTATTTGAGGGAGATCCAAAGAATTGAAATTCTTATAATGAGGGGCTATAACAATCAATAAGTTTAAGAAAAGACTTTTAGTAATTTTAGTAATATTACATCACTAAACTTTTTGTTATGAAGAGGTAGGTCGAGTCGAGTTTTTCAAGAAAGTATCTCGACGGAGAGCCAATTTCAAAAGGAACAGATTTTCCGAAAATTTAATAACGTACGTGTGTTAAAATATTTAAGAAAAATGGCATCTCTTCAAAAAAGTTGGTGCAAGAACTCGAAAAAGATAACTATGATCGTCGTAATGAGCGCTGTGGAATCATAATCGTAAGAACAGAAGAAATTCCAAACTTTTTTTTCGGAATATAATTTTTTTGGACGATGCGACATTCCATCTTAATGGAACCAGACACGCTGATAGGGGAGCAATATTTGGAATTTTTGGAATTTGAATATTTCATTTAACAAATCGTATTCCCTATAGGAATTATTTCAATTTGTACCAAACCGTTTAACTGTTGCAGCCTTAATAGGCATTTTAACCTATTAAAAAACTTTTATTATTTCAAGAAAATATCATTATAAGATAAATTCAAAATTTTTTATGAATATTAAATTGTAATAATATATCTACGTGGTGTTCCATTTAAAATTTTAAAGTCAAACCTTGTCTTGATTTATTGAGACACCCTCTATAACAGAAAATAATATTAGAAAACAAATAAAGACAAAAACCAAAATCAACGAATGCGAGCGATTTTTAATAAAATTTTTATTGACGTGTTTCTAGAATGTATAATGTAACAAATGTCTATCTGGAATTTTTATTTTCGTCGAAAACAGCTTAAAATCTAAATTTTTCAAATTGTTCAAATATGTATGCTTTTTAAGAGTTCTAATAACATCTAAACTTGAAGGGTTTAGGGTTTAAAAAATGTCGAATTTTTTGCGCTCAATCCTTTCTCAGTCACATAAAAATTATAGCTCGCTTTTATATTTTCTCTAACAAAGTTACTTGGATAAAATCAGGGCACCACTCGAAATTTTCACGCCGTGTATGATGTCACTATTTTCATACAAATTCATAGAAATCTTTGTAATGCTAATAAAAGCAGAAAATATTTGAAGGGTTGTGGTCGATACTTTCGGGCGAATAACTTAAAGGCTTTTTTAAGAACAGCGCATTTAAATTATTCTTAATCATTCGCTATTTATTGGTCCGCTAAACAAAATTTTTCTTGTCAATTTGTCATTCCATAATGTCGTGATATAGGAATCTTCACACGTGTTTATGTAATTTGGCACATAAAATTTAGATTTTATATGCCAGACTATGATATAAAATAAAAATACCTACCACCTCTTATTTGTATTTTTGTGACAAATGATCAGCATAATTTGTTAGAAAGCATAAAAAAAGGAGACACGAAGATGAATTTATGATACGTTTGTAATTGATTTTCGATGTTAAGCTGTCATTGTTTACATTTGAGCCATTATCCTTGTGAATTTTTAAACACGCTCTTTAAAGCTATTGAGATAAGTAGTGGAGATGAGGGGAATTTAGTAGAAGGAAATACGAATAAGGCAGGAAGTACGAAGGAAGGATGTATATTTTTGAAAGAAAAATGTAAATAAGCTTGTTCTTGTTTATACCCGAAAAAAGGAAATTGTTTTATAACAGTAGAAAATTTCAATAGGTAGTAGCCAAACCCAGATTTTATCCTTCACTATGATAGGCAATCTCTTTTGTTTGCTGAAGCGATTGGCTGGATGAATTTTTCTGCAAATTTTGTTTGAAAAGTATACTTGCATGGTTGCATATCAAATATCAGGTTAGAAGTTTTTTTTTTAAATTATGCGGTTGCATTTGAATACAACTGTATAAAATACACGCATGTGTAACGGATACGTAAAGAAACGCTTTTTCACGGTAAAAATTACGTAAATTAAGAGTGCGCTTCAAATATTTGAAATTAATCGGGAAAGGTATAATTTTTAAATTCTTAATTGAAAACGAAAAACTAATTAGCGAGAGTACCCTACTTAATATTAAAAGTGTACCTTCTCCCATAACGGTTTAAATGATACGCCACAGCTTTGTACTTCTAAACTAAACATTTAGTAATTTCCTTGCGGAATTTACCTTTGCTTAACCATTTGTCACAATACAAACCGTTAGAGAATTGCGCAAATAGCCAGAAAATTAATTTCACCGCCCTAAACTTTAATCTTAATACATTATGCATATTATTCAAATAGCATAACGCTCAGATTAGCCAAGACATTTTTAATAAAGTCTTTGTCTTCACTCACATTTACAATCCATTAGCACACAACCATCACGCTCGTTAATATTATGAATGAAATTTTTATTTCAACTGAAAACCGTTTGCGTTTTACTTTAAAATAAGTAATACAAAATTCGTTTTTATTTCCAATAATATTAATTTACAATTCTACATTTTGTATAAGAATGAAAGTGTTTTGAGTAATCCTCTTTCAGCATACTTTGCTTAATTACATAAAATATAAATTGTTAAGTCGGAAAACTTTTCCGCGAATATGGATACATCGGTAATAAGATTAATTTGCTTTGTAAAACAGAACAGTAAGTTCAAGAATGCAAGATTTGCACGAGAATTGAATAAAATTACAATGCTGGTAAACGGTCCCCGTCCCCACATAACCAAATTGTGCAACATGGGCGTTAAATAAACGTTTTATGCACAAGGGCATTAAAAACGTTGCAGCCACTGCTAATGTCCGCCTTTACAAACGGTACGTCTATTTAACATCGAAAATTAGTAGCGGCATAATGTAGCTTTAAGGCAAAATTGATGTTTTCAAAAAGTCGTCAAACCAACGTTTGATACTGACGTTGTAAAAACGTGTTATGAGAAACGTCTACCAAACAATACCAATGCCACACATTCTAATATAGGTGTCACATTACAGCTGACCCTAAATGTGAATGACTGATCCCCAGTTTCGTAAAGTTTGATTAAAGTCTCTATTACTTACATTATTTACCATTATTTAGACGTATTATACACAAAAATGCACAACATGTGGTTAACTTGCTTTAGGGAATTAATCTAAGTACAATCCCTACGTTTTTTTCATTATTAGGCTTGATTCGCACTATAGTGCCGGTCACGGTTCGCTCTCGGTTCAGTCTCGGTTCGGTAAAAGATTCTTACACAAGAAACAATGAGCATCACTCAAGTTGCGATTCAATCACACTCCGGCATCGATATGTTTTGAAGAATATTTTACCAGAGCGTGACCGGACTGAAGCTGATTTGTACTCATAGTGTGAATACGTTTTTATTTCAAATGTAGTATTCGCCTTCCGTTTTCCTCTCTAATAAGTTTGGATGCACCCACATTTTCTTTTCGTCATCTCGCGTTTCACTCTTTTCTTATTTGCAGCATCTTCATTAAGAAACAGCTTAATTCTTCAATTGAAAAATCGCATAATATTGTCAGACAACTGCAAAACTTGTACTTTAATAAATGAAATAAAGTAAAATTGTATTTCCAATTAAATTCATCCTATTTGGACCATCAACGACTTTATACAGACTGAGGCTAGTGTACACATCGAGACTGAACCGTGATCGAACGCGAACCCATAGTGTAGATACAGTAAGATTTTACCGAATCGAGACTGGACCGAGAGCGAACCGTGACCGGCACTATAGTGTAAATCCAGCCTTAGTCCGTAAAATAGTACTACACTCCAAACAAATAATCTTAATAAAAGGAATTTACACTAAACCATATATTCACATGACTGCGTTAAATTGTTAAATATGACTTATTGATAATGATAACTAACTAAAGGATTTTTCAATCAACGCTATAATGTAATCTCATCAATGACTAACACAAATTATGCCAACTGTTTCCTTCATCCACCACAGAATTACATTGCCTTAATGAAAATGTTTAAAATTTCTCTGAATGTTCCAAATGAATATCATCAAAATGCCTTGCTTGGCGAAAATTCAGATAGGTACCCCAGATACATAAAAGATAAATAAAAAAGATAGATAAAAGTGATGTCCAGTAATTTGTTTATCAAAGGGTTTCGAATTTGTATTATGAGGATTTTTGTACACAAACAAAAATATTCCTATTAGAAACACCGTAAAATTCCAAAACATACGTCGCGTCGCGTCGTTTCGTTGATTTTTGTCCAAATCGATGAAATTGAATCCTTCTTCCAGAGACATAATGAACGTTTCCATATTATCTATTGGGTTTAAAATTGCGTTTTCTTCTCTTTCGATTTCACGATTTCACTACTAGCTACTTGAATTGTTTACTCTAAAATTTGTAAATATAAGGATATCACACCTTTACCTAAAATAATCATACTTTGAACAATTAAAAATATGCTATTATACAAATTATTTACAAAATAGATTAATTGAAATAACATTTAGCTCATGTAACCTATTGGTTGATGTACCACAGGATTTGTTTTTGATCCATTGCTGAATGTATTAAGTGAACAAGTGTTAGCTTAAGTGTTAACTTGAACGTATATGGACTGTTTGTATATTTACAGCTATTTTTATCCATAGATTCGTACGGACTGACGAGTGTTTTGTGCTTAGACACATTTGTAACTCAATAAAGAATAGATATTATTATGTACTTCGATTGTTATCGATACTCAGGCCAAGCCTGGTTAACTAATCGCACGGATCGAAATCAAGTAACGATTAGTCCTACTAATACATATATCTATACAATATAAATTTGAAGTTGCTGTTAAAAAGTGAACATACTGAATACTATACACATATTATGTTCATTAAATTAAATGACGTTAATAAAACCAACGCTGATCACATTTTAGATAATGTATTTGTTTGAGAAGCCTCGGTGTATTTGATCCCAATTTGTAAAAGCCACGTCCCGTCGACCCTCTTTCCGCGAAGGCATTAACATGAACGCAGCGCCGCGCATCAATAACAAAAAGAGACCCTATATTCCTAGGCTTCTCCGTTGGCGTCACTTATTCGTGACTTAGTGACTTTTTATAGAAAAGAAAAAAAAAAAAAATGAACATAATATGTATGTTTTGAAAAAGTGTTATGATTATTGTGTAAGCGTTTTTTGTTGTTTAGCTCGACGCATAGGTTGCACTCGAGTGGGTAATGTGTTGTTTGTGTTTTGTGTTAATTGCGAATTCTGATACTGTGAGTATATTGTGTGTTTACGTTTGAGTGCATGAGAACGAGTCAGAGGTGTTACATGAGTGATTGTTGAAGTGTTGTGTGTTGGTAATGGACTTTCTATAATGTTATGTTGTGTATGCAACAGAGTTTCAATTTGTGAAGGGAGGATTGAGTGTTGTGTTTCATTTTGTGTTTGAATGGTATTAGTTGAAAGTGTGTGATGTGGTTCTGAGTGATGTGCGGTATCTTCCGTTATGTTTAGAAATTTTCTAACTATGTGACAAGTGTTGATAATGACTGCCTTTTGTAATTGTATGTATATGTTCTTATCTAACCCTAAAATGTGCAAACTGTGATGTATTGTTTTTGGTATAACTCCGGTTGCACTAAGAACAATGGGTACTGTAAGAGCAGTTCCCATTCTCCATTGCGCTTTAAGTTCCTGAGCTATATCAGTGTATTTCCGATTTTTCTCTGCGTGTGTATTGGCTAAATTGTTTGTGTTGGGAACGGCAATATCTATTATGTATATGATTTTTTGTGTTTTATCTATAAGTGTTATATCTGGCCTATTGTTATATACAGTTTTATCTGTGAGTAGTGTCCTATCCCAATATAGTTTGTGTGTGGTGTTTTCAAGTACAACTTGCGGTGTATATTTGTAATAGGGTGTGTTATCATTAGAAAGGTTATGTTTTGTGGCGAGTTTTTGGTGTATTATCTTAGCTACCTGATCGTGTCTGTGTTTGTATTCTGTTTGTGCTAGACGTGTACATGCTGATATAATGTGTTGTATTGTTTCTGGTCTTTGCGAACATTGTCTACAAAGATCATGTGTAATTGTCCTATCTTTAATTATGTGTTTTCTGTAATTTCGTGTGTAAATGACCTGATCTTGTATGGCAAACATGAAACCCTCTGACTCTGGGAAAATATCACATTTGGTTAACCAAGCATGCGTTGCTATAATATCAACACAGTCTTCGTTAATCTCCTGTGGATATCGTCCGTGTAAAGTCTTTTGTGTCCAAGTTTGGATGTTATGTGTGATGTACGTATCTCTACTCATTGGTGGTGTGATGTTTCTATTACTCATATTTAAGGGTGTGTAAGATTTGTCTGCAAGTGTGACTGTTTTGTGTAGCGCTGAAATGTGTGATTTGTTATAAAAGTATTCTCGTAGTTTATGTATTTGTGTTTGGTGTAACAGGGCTATGTCTGTTAAGCCTCTACCTCCTCGTGAACGAGGAAGGTATAGTCTTACTGTTGAGGCGTGTGGATGATGTATTCGGTATTTAGTGAGTAATGTACGTGTGTTTCGCTGTACCTGTTCTAAATCTGTATTGGTCCACTTTATTATTCCAAAGGAATAAGTAAGGGCCGGTGTAACGTATGTGTTAATAGCTTTGACAGTGTTTCTACCGTGTAGTTGTGTTTTAAGTATACTGCGTAATCTGTGTAAATATTGTGTGATTAGATTTCGTTTTATTTGTGTATGTTTTATGTGTGTGTTTTGCTGAAAACCAAGATACTTGTAAGTTTCATTCTCGTCCATGGATCTTATATGGTCACCATGTTCGAGCTCAAAATCCACAAATTCTCTCTTACCAGCAGTGATGTGTTGTGTTTTGCATTTGTCAATACCAAACTCCATGTGTATATCATGTGAAAATGTTTCAGTGATATGTAATAAATGGTTGAGTTTTGTGCTTGTAGAGGCGTATAATTTAAGATCATCCATGTAAAATAGATGTGTAACGTTGTGATGTATTTCGTGATTGTGTTTTAAGTTATAACCAAAATTTGTGTTATTCAGCATGTGTGAAAGGGGATTAAGAGAAAGACAAAACCAAAGTGGGCTCAAGGAGTCACCCTGAAAGATGCCCCTCTTAATTTTTATTGTGTTTGTGATGAGTTGGGTATCATTTAGTGTAAGTGTTAGGGTGGTGTTCCAACATGACATTATGTGAGTGAGAAATTGTGTGATGTTGTTGCTAATTTTGTACAGCGATAATATTTTTTGTAACCAAGAGTGAGGTACTGAATCAAATGCTTTTTTGTAGTCAATGTAAGCTGTGTGTATGTTTCTTTTATTGAGTCTAGATTGTTCAAGTATTACAGAGTCTATAATGAGCTGTTCTTTACAGCCTCTGGAATACTTGGTACAACCCTTTTGCTCCTCAAATAAAATGTTGTTGTTAGTGCAGTGTGTGTATATTTTATGTGTAATGCATGATGTTAGAATTTTATATATAGTGGGAAGGCATGTAATGGGTCTATATTTAGAGGCATCGTGTGTATTGTTATCTTTTGGAAGCATATAAGTGATTCCCTGTGTGAAGAATGGTGGTGTAGTGTGTGGTGCATCTAATATTGTTGTGAAGTGTTGTGCGAGGTGTATATGTGTACAGGTGAAATATTTCCACCAAAAATTATGAATGTTATCTATGCCTGGACTTTTCCAGTTGTGTAGGTGTTTGATGGAGTTGGTGATATCTTCTAAAGTGATTTGTGTATCATGCATTGGTATTATGTGCTGTGTACGTGTACTTTCCGAAATGATCCAGGGTGCATGTATATTATGTTCAATGTTTTTGGACCACAAATCGGACCAGTAGTGCTCTAGAGATTCTAATGTGGGTAATGAGTATTTTTGTTGAGTGTTTTGTTGTGTTAGTGATCTATAAAATAATTTTTCGTTGTATTTAAATTGTGTGTTATGACGTTTTCTATTTGCCGCTTCCCTATACCGTCTCAATCTGTTTGTGTATACTGAAAGTTTTTGTGTGAGTGTATCTTTGTGTTCATTGTAATTCGTGTTTGGTTCTCGTGAACTGTGAGTGTTTAGTTTTCTAATGATGTTGTGTACCTGGCGTGTTAGTTTGGAAGAGGTTGTGCCTTGTATGTATTGTGTAATTCGACCTAAGTCACGTCTAATTTCATCTACACGATTCATTAGACGCTTCTCCCAGGCCGGAAGTGTTGTTTTCTTTGTGATGTGGTGTTGTGTTGATATTATGACCTTGGAGCCGTTACACCTTGAAGCTGCAACAGCACCGCAGTACACAATTAGGTGTAATTGATGTAGTGATATGTTGTTTGTAATATAATTGGGTAAAATATCGGTGTTTAATATTTGAGTGATTTTGTGTAACTTGTTAGTGTCTTTTTGTTTCGGTATTCTATATCTTTGTGATGGATCTATGTTTGTGAATTCTGTAAGTGCAGTATCAAATTCTGTTTGAATTTTTAATTTAAGTGTTTCGTGTGAGTGTTGGGAGTTATTATCTACATCGTTATCTTGTGTATCTAATGTACTTTGCTGTGTCATAAGTGGATGATGATTGTTATTAGGTGTACCTAATGTGTTTTGTTGGGTGTTGATAGTGTTATTTATGTTTAAAAACCTTTCTACTTCGTGTTTAATTTGTTCTTGTGTTTCTACTGAAAGAAGCGTGTTTTTTATAATTACCCTGCGTTGGTCTGCTATGCGTTGTTGTGTTAAATGTGAAAGATGTGGGTATTGTGTTGTGAATGCTGTGTGAATCTTGTCCCTATACATAGTTTTGTCCGTTTCTATCTTCGTTACTTCCAGGTACGTACGCAAAATGAATCGATTCATCTCCTCGGTCCATTTCATACGCCGTCTGGTAGACTCCTTTGAACTGGTCCCATCCGTTAGCGGTTGAGAAGCAGGTACAAAGGTCTCTTCTTCATCTTGAGTCTGTTCTTCGGTTGTCGTACTTCTTCTTCTTCTTAATCTTCTATCGGCTGTACTTGTTTCGGGTTTCCCGATGGGTGGCCGCCTGATCACCTCCCCATCACCACCGGTCCGCATACTGCAACGTCCAGCGGTGGCTCTAGACGTGCCCTGACGATCCTCAGGTAGCGGCTGTTTTCCGAGGCTTATTTCCTTACGCTCCATTTTCATTAATAAAATGGGATGACTAAGATCACGTGAGGGCGTCACTCCCCAAATATTCACATAAGCGAATATTCTCCTACATGTTGTGTTAGTGTAAGTGTAATGTGTATAGTGCATGAAATGTGCAATATAAAAGCGTCATAAAGATTTACTTTAATTTTAAGATATTGGAAAATTCTTACCTTCAAATATTTCAATTAGTACCTAATTGTTTAGTGAAATTTCTACCTTAATACATTTAGTATGATACACCAACAAATTAACTTTTATCCAGTATGTAAACTGTTTCCATTTTCAAATGCAGATGTAGGTATCAAGTACATATTTATCCAATTAGTTAATGATTAAACGATAATTAAATATATCTAAAACATATAAATTCGAATGACATTGTGAGAATACCTGTGATGTCACGACCCGTTTCTTAACATTAAGCAATTTAGCTGTTCAAATGAAATTGAAACATATTTCTTCAGAAGACCAGTTAGAAAACAGTTAAATTCATCCAAATTTTATAAAAACGATGCATTTTGTGTGAATATTGCATCTGTCAAAATCTTCTGTCAAATTTATTCATTTCCAAAAATTTTTGATTAGACTTGTAATTTATATTTCCATACACTTCTGTAGCTTCTAAATGGTAAAATAGATAACTTTCACTAATTTTGAAACACTATTAACCAGGTAATTTTGGTTTAAAAACAGAGCACTTTTATATGCGTGTGTGTTGTTTAGTGTGTTGTCATGGTTATTTATTATTATTATTATTATTATTATTATTATTGTATTTTGGTTCTTATCGATACTCAGGCTGAGCCTGGTTAACTAACCGCACGGATCGGAATCAAGTAACGATTAGTTCTAGTAATACATATACTTTATTATTATTATTATTGTGTACTTCGATTGTTATCGATACTCAGGCCAAGCCTGGTTAACTAATCGCACGGATCGAAATCAAGTAACGATTAGTCCTACTAATACATATATCTATACAATATAAATTTGAAGTTGCTGTTAAAAAGTGAACATACTAAATACTATACACATTATTATTATTATTATTATTATTATTATTATTATTATTATTATGAAATTTATAAATCTAATTTTAGTAATACTTGAAGACGTTGTTATAGTAATTTCTATACTTATGATACCTGATTTGACCTTATCCTGTTAGGCTGCTCTTGCTTAAAAATAAAATCACGAGATACTCTAAAGGACAAAATGTTCATTATTAAACCTCAAGTATCTAATTTAGTATACAGTAAATAGATTAATCCATCCATTTAAGACTTATATTACTTACATATATTTAGAGAACACGTATCTATCATGATAACAAAGCCTTTTATCAACTAATTTACAACCAAATATCGAGGTACTACGGCGGTGTTACTATGCGAATGTAAGACTCATTTTTGGAATCCGTATACATAATGGTTTGATACGACTGACATCGTAATATAATAATCATAAAACAATCGCAACCACAGCAATCGTTGCCTCCAGTTATTGTTAATGTTCAGTTCTTTCACGTCTCTGTCTACCGCTTCCGTCCACCTCATCTTTGTGTGATCCCTATTTCCTCTTACTTCTCTTGTTAGTGCTTCGTCACTGTTCCGTCACGTAGCCTATTGGCATAGCCTAATCATTTTAATCTTTTCGCTTGTGGCTCATTCGTTGTTTGGTAGTTTTCTATCTTTTTGGCTTCCTCTATTAAGGTCTTTTTCGATCTGACTATCAATACAATATCTTCTGCTACACAAGATATTGGTTCCTTCGGGTGAGGTGAGGGGTATAAAGAATTTGTTGTCTTACTCCTTTTACTACAAAGTAAAGATGTATGTAATAAAGAAAATTACTACTCATATATCAAACATGAAATATTATTGACTAACTCCAGTGTGATTATATTTGAGGGAAATCAACACCGGACTATAAAACAAAGGTCCTAATGACAAAGTGTTGAGGAAATGCCGAATTTGATTGTGATAGATAGAAAATGAAATTCCAATTCCAATTGATTAAGGAGAGAACTAAGAAAATTACTTTTGGAGGAAGAACAAAATGCGCAGTTTATTAAGATAGGAAAGAACAATGTAGAGTACAAGAAATGCATGGAGAGATTCAACAAAATGACTCTACTACAGTCAGTAGAACTTTTCATGCCAACAAGAACCTATTATACGCAGCAGATAGTATGACTGTGACGGAAATGCTGAGAATACCCGAAATAAAGTTTTAGGAAATAGTAGAGTTAGAGCTGAAAATAATTACCGAATAACAACATAATAATCAAATACTAGGAGGACCAGACGATATAGATGTTGGAAGGAAAATAAAAGAATGGTAAGTAAGATGATCAGGACATCTGCAGGCGGCAATTAATATCCTTAACGTTACGGTGGCACTTTAGAGGAAAAAGAAGAAAAGTTCAAAATACTTACGAAGTTAAAGAACATTTTCAAAGAGCACAAATTGTAAATTTACAATTGAAAACAGGCAACAGGAAGGAGTGGCGAAATATGAGCAGAAGAGTACGACCATGAGGAATGATAACTGATTCACCATTACTAAATGGATGATTAACGGAAGTCACTTTTGTATATACGAGTATAATACAGCTTTCATCTTATGAATCATTTAATAACATGCTTTATCTATTCATATATAAAGTGCAACTTACTTTTGTTTTCATATCATATTATTTCCAAATTATTTACAAATTTCTGTCGATCGACAATATTTTACGAATGGTAGATAGAACTTTGTACGATACTCGTATCGTAATATGATACGTTACGATACTTCATTATCCAATGATATTACAAAACAAAGGGTAAACCAATAGATGATTAAATTAAAAAGCTTTATGTGGTAAAATAAATATTTCAAAAAATATTGAATAGGTGCATTTACTCCACTTTCTTTAAGAAACCATTTTATTACGAAAAATGAATACTGACAAGTGTCAATCCCATTTTCTGTTTTATAAAATGTATAGACCCTTCAGGATGAAACACAGCTCACGGAGTGGAACTTTTCGAATGAAGTTTCATCCTCCCATAAGTATTCACCTCATTGGTTTTTTTAAACCAACATTGTTCTGTTCCTCTGTTCCAAGAGATTAAAAAAATTAATATGTCCCGCTTTAAAATATGATACATTACCTACTGTACAATTGCCAAGTTTTTCAGTTATGTGTGCCAACTGACCTTCATCATATTTCTACAAAGCTTTATGGACATAATAACAGAATACTGTTTATACACTATACACTTTGCAAGTGAAGAGAAATCGTATTCACTTTAACCATTTCATGATCTAATATAATTCATTGATGAAGGGAAAGTTGCAGAAAACTCTTATAGACTCTTATGAAAGACTTATGAATAATGTATGGTAAAAATGGCTTCTCCAATACGGTTACCCCTTTTTCTAAACGAATACACTTTGGAGGTGCACGCTTACGTATTAAGGATGTACTTTACTATAGCATATGCATTTAGACACATTGTCACAGTGACATTTGTGATGCATAAGTAAACGTTTCGAACTTTATTTTGAAAATATAATATGGATCACTGTGCAAAAAGATTTTTATGTAAAATCTCAGGATCATCTTCATCATCAAGAAATGGTGAAGTTATATATTACAATTCGGAAGCAAAGGTGAAATCATCCAGACGTTATGGAAGATCCACAAAACCCGACAAGAACATAAAAAGCAAAATAAAACGCCAATCGTTTGCTAGTACAAGCTCGCATGATCCTATTGGTAAGAATGTACGAAGACTGATATTCCGTAACTCGAAGTTTTAATTTCAGTGATACAACTACCACTAAGTGAACCTATTTCACGTTTGATTCAGGGCACTGGAACTCAAACTGAATATGTCTCCCAAAATAACAATGCTACGATGGAGCCGTTAGGTAAAAACAAGGTTGTTATAACATTTTATGATTTGTTTTTCGTAAATCGTACCCACCTTGACATTTATGTTTTGAAATACGTCAACTTTTGGCAGGGGTTTAGTTCCGAAAATTTTCAGTGTAAATTTGATCCAATGATTCCGCGTTTAAGAAGGCGCAGGTATGCAAGGAAGTACCGTTCGAAATCTAACGATACATATTTTTCAATACCTTCCTTGCCCAGCAATGAACAAGCTAATATTACGTTGACCAATACGAAAAGTTCTGCATACAGGAACATATGCCCAAGTGTATGTGGTTTCAAACAACGTGATGGAGTAAAGGTGTCGTCCTGCTTACAAGTCGATGACAAAGAGATACAGAGAAGGAAAAAATGTCAAGTGGTCCAGAGTTCTACAGTCGTACCTTATAATAAGGAAAAGAAGCTTTCAAGCCAACGTCCGGAAAGACGCGTTAGCAAAAAGAGGTGCCTCGCAAATAACGGCGATAGCAAGCAGACTTTAGTGGATCTGCCGTCTTCTTCGGCTGTACTGACCCAGTTAGCAGGAGTTTTCAGTCACCGTAAATCATGGACACGTAGTTCTGAAACTAAAAATAGTCCATCTAAAAAGCAGAACACAAATCGCCGTGTTAGGCAATTTTTCAGTAAATCCGAAGGAGTAAATGTTCTACAGTTTTATGACGCTTCATCACAGCTGTGGAAAACTTATCACGCCAAAGTTGATTCACTTTCGCGCAACAGTTGGTTACCTTCTAGTATCAGTATGGTAAGCACAACCAAAGTGAACAGTTTAGAAACCTACGGGGCGGAAGCAGGCGCATCAAATCTAACAGTGCAAAATACCGATCGGAAAGCTACACCGTCGCGTAGTTTTAAACTTTGTAAGGCATTGTCTAGAACGGACCCTAATTTACAAAATGCTCAAAAAAGTGTTTTCACAAGAAAAAACGACTTCATGGTTAAAGTTGGTTTTATAACGTTTATTTGAATGTAATTAGTAATTTTTTGTGTTTGTTTCAGAGGCACCCGCCTGAAATTAAGTATGGTCTCCTTATACCGCCAAATCACAGTCCTCTCAGGCTGTTGCTTGTATTCGCGCACCCAGATCCTGTATCAGACACACTGTCAAAAGCAGCAGACAAGCTTGGATTCGACGTGACCTTATCGAACTCGTACGAGGAAGCATTGGAAGAGTTTCTATCAAAATTACATGACTTAATTATTATAGATGCCAGATATACCTCGAAAGCTTTAGATTATGACACCTTGTGCAGGTAAGTCATTTTTTTTACATTACTATGATCTAAGCCTTTTCGGGAAATCAATCGGGTTAACACACTAAACTATACCCATAACTATAGTTCAGTGGGTTAACCAGATTGGTAAAAATTGCCATGGATGTAATGCTTTATTAAAATAGCTGATTGTAAATGATGATTGCATCAAGTGTACGTAAAACGCAATTCCTTCACAATTTATACCTGTTTAATAACTTAATTCCAATTTTTGAAAGTAATCGCTTATTCTTACGTGGACTTGCGCAGTCCTACATAATATTTTTGACGATCCAAGTTCACGATTTGGTTGTATCCACAATGCCAACTATGCTTTTAGAGCCTCTGTCATACCCTTACCTTTGCCGAAGCTTCACTACGTACCCAGAATAGATATACAGCTTAATAACAGAGTGGCAATAACTCTTCTTAATAACTTTTCCAGGTAAGACTGTCGAGGGTATGACATCGTTCTCTTTTTTGGGGATCAGTGCCATCACAGAAATAAGGCACAAAACCTCCCCCTTGACTTGTTTATTTGTTACAATGGTACCTAACTGATCGTCACCAATATGTTTATCGTAATGTCACTTGTTCTCAAACTAAAGGGATGCAAGTTGATGTACCTCAAGGGTCAGTACTTGGTCCAAATACTATTTTAAATCAATGTCAATGATATTGCTTATCAAACAGATGAAAATAATATTATTCTGTACTCAGACGACACGACATTATTAAATACGGTTGATGATTTACATGCCTTAGAATTAACATGTTGCTTAAATATCTTACATTAATGAATATCTACTTAAAAGCGAGAAATGTATTTTTACACTAAAAAATAATGTTAAATCGGATAAATCAAATAAAATTAAATTGTTCGGGGTGACGTAGGCCCCCAATTAGACTGGTGGGAGCATTGTAAAAATGTAAGTAGTAACTTATCAAAAGCTTGCTGTATATTAAGAACCTTAATTAACAATGTCTCAGTAAATGTAGCTAAGTTAGCATATTACGGATAATTATGTGTTATGCAGTTATAGCATGTGGTCATTCTTCTTGTATGCCTAAGATCTTTAAGTTCAAAGTCAGAATTATTAGTAATTTAGAATTTAAAAACTATTATGCGACAAAACTCTTGTTAAAACAACTTACATAATGGCAATCGTTCCTTAGGTTATGTTATTTTGATGTTTAAAGAGGTAAAGTTGATTACCTTTTATAATAAATTTGTAATTTACCGTTTATAATGTAATTAACAATCGTTTACAGTGTTATAATTTCTTTAATTACTTTAACGTTTATCAGTTTTCGGCAAAAATTCATTTACTGCTCACTTTACGAGACGAGAAAAAAATAATTTTGTTGTTTTTAGGGGATAGTTACTCAAGAAACTATAAGCTCCCCGAACTATAAAAGAAAAGAAATTCAGTAACTATTAAAAGATTAGCAATAATTACGTTAAAAGTCAGAATTATTTACACACAAAAAATTAATTGGCAATATATTTTTTAATTAATATGTATAGCAAGTAATGTGCAAACTTCGTTCGGGAAATTTATTAGTCGAGAAAATTTATGCTTTCAATTAAAATTTTCTACTAATTCAAATTAGATAAATGAAAACTTCCGTTTAATCCGTCATTTTACAAGGTAATCATGCCTCACTGCATTGCTAGTAGTAAAAAGTAAGCATTTTCTGTTTCGTATTTGACGCTTTTACATTACTCAAGGTAATAAATGATCGTTTATTATGCATGAGGCGTAAATGGGCTACTAAACTGTTAAATTTCGAGATCCCCCACAAAAAAGTTTCATTTATATTAATACTGTCATGAACCAATGGGTAAAATACAAGCCCGAAATGGTGTTTGTTCTGTAAATAAGAATAATGTAATTCGGGTTTACTTTTTACCTTTGCGAGTTTTCCCAATATTCTCTACTTAATAAGGATGTGACTTGCGATTATATAAAGGAAGACGTTATTAAAAAAGGATTTATGGAAACCGAAATTAAATTTCTTTTATTTCAAAATTTGAACAAAAAGACTTTGTTCGCTATGACAGATTTCGCTTTTTATAGCTAACGGAGATACAATTTTTTAGAATACCTACTTTTTTGGGGTTGCATTATTATAAACATTGGAATACTGTTTTAGCACATTTTACTCCCAAAAATTGCAAGGGGAAATCTATATATTTCACTAATTGTAAGTCATTGAGAACGTTTTTGGTACGCTATTTATAGCCTGTGTTAGAATGACTGAATTTACTGGGTACATTAATTTTTATATTTAATCGAACCCTCAAACAACTACATTGTTGATAGATGCATGAAGCCTGTAAATAACTAAGTTTGTTCTTTTTTTTCAGAAATAGGTGCCGTAGGTGCTTTCTTCTGATAGGTTCGAATTCAACATTACTGTTTGACCTTCTTTGAAAAGATATGGAACAAACATTAACACGAGTTTTCATCGGATTGCTTCTCTAAAACTAAATTTTTCTTCGTAACCATCTTCTTTTTGCTTGAGTCCAAGTATGAGTGACCATCCTCCGGTATTTTGTGATTAGTTGTTTTAAAATAACCCTTTACAGCGATATTGGTCTATCTTAGCGAAAAGTCTTTACAGCAGACTACCCGTCGGCTATATTTTTAGGCCTTTTGCTTCCGTTTCAATCATAAATCGCTATATTTTAAGACCAAGTTTGTAGAATCTTGTAGATATTTTTGGCAATGACGTCTACCACAACGTAGAGCAAATCACTAATGTAACACACTTTTGGGGTAACCCAACAATAACATTTTTGTAATATTTGGGATTAACACATACTTTTGCTACTAAACAGCTTGAGATGTGTTCTACTTTCACCGTCTTCATTCATTTTGTGAGATCTATTATCGTATTTACCCCATTATGAATATGAATTACAAAATACGTTTCGTTGCATTTTTGCGTTATCTTGTCATCTCGTGGCTAATTAGACTCTTAGAAGGTACGGATTTTTGCGCTTGTTTGACAATGTTTCTATCTACAGTGTTGAATTTAGTGGAGCAAGCAATCCTGCCTTCATGAACAGTTTTCCTCGATAATGAAGGTATTCGTCACCCTTTGCTCTGCAAACTTTTCTTTCCCGCTTTTTCATTTCTAGTCTCTTTGACTTATTTTCTATGACGGAGAGGTTACAGGTTACGCTTGCGTGACCTCATTTCTTGAGCATCTTCAGTTTTTTCCACTGTGTGCATTTCCCTGCACTTCGCTAGTCAATGGTTAAAACAAAAATTAATCATTAATCCGTGAGGTTTATGATTAATAGAATTTTCATAACACCGAAAATACAAAAAACAATATAATAAAGTGGTTGGAAGAAGTATGGGGGAGAATAAGGAAACTAACAGGGATGTGATTGATTATCACACAATTTAATATAGCCATCCGTCCGTGCTTGTGTTTCAGAATAAATACTCTGATGATCTGAAGACTCATATTTCCCCAAAGAATTATGAATGGAGGGATATCTTCCAGAGGTATGTTCTCCATAAGTTCAATCCAGTTTTTCTAAATTAATTTCCCACAAAAATTCTGCAATTTCGAAAGGGTACAATTTGACATTTACGTCATAAATTCGCATTCCTGCACTTTAGAATGTTTCAAAAACCTACTAAAGGTTACTAACAAACTGAATGTTTTAAACGCGTCAGAAAGACTACAATTTTGTTGATTACAGTAATTTATGGTTATAGTACGACGTTCGATTACAAGTGTTATCTTGCAGTTAGTTTTTTTTTTATTTTAGTGAACATCGGTGTCGATGGGTATGGCGGCATGAAATTTTCTGCCCTCATTTGCATTTGGCAATTGATCATTTTGTATGAGAGCACAAAATTTATAACAAACAGTAATAAATAGCACAGTAATATTAGCAATAAACAGCACAAAATAATGTGACATAAGTATTTCAAAAATTTACTTGAGTGCCGCTTAATAAAGTTCACGTAAAAACCTGGATAAATAAAATAGCACGAAATTCTTATTTGTCAGCAATAAATAGGACGAAATTGACATTAAATTATAGCAACAGCATTTTTGAATTTGTCAAATAGGTACTGCCATCTTCACAGATCCATATCTGCGTGAAGATTTAAAAAATTTAAGGCTTGTCCCTTATAAAGAAATGTCGTTTTGGTAGCTAATGAAATATAGACACATTAAAAAACAACCATTTCTATCGTCAAGATGGTCACCCAAACGGGTTCGAGAGCTGAGACTTTCAGTGATAACTATACGATCAGGGATCCTAGGTTTGAATCCCAAGCCTGTGATGAACCTTTGTGTTTATTGCATATTGCGATGGAATCGATTACACCTAATGCACTAAATTACTATTTGTATAAAGATGTATAAAAAAGCACTTTGTAGTTTCAATGTTAGCCCTTCAATTTTTGATAAATTGATAGAAATTTCTCCATCGTACTGTTTTTTTTACTTCCCGAGTACGAAGTAAATTGTATTAGTGTTCCAAAAAAAATTGACCTATGCAAATTTTTACATATCTTTGCGTTTTTGAATATGTAGTCAAAAAATGAAAAAAAAAATTCCGTCTGTCGTCTGTAGTCTGTCCGTACACATTTCCTTGCAACGCTCTATACTCAGAAACTATTAAACTTATCGAAATGCGGTATAAGCTAAAATGGCGGCACTCATTTTTTTATAAGATAAAGTTGTAGTTTTTTATGTAGGTAGTTTAGGAGTATTTTTTTCTGAATTCAGCAATATATATTTTGCTGTACCTACTTATTTTTTGGAAAAAGTGTTAATACGAAGGAAGTCTCGACAGTCTCGTGGTAATACATGCCAGAATTTTCAACCAACTTCAAAAAGTTGGTTACTAAATTCGTCCGGATGTCTGTGTGTCTGTGTGTCTGTGTGTCTGTGCGTTGGTCGATGTTACAGGGTTTAGAAAGTTGGATGTGATGCCATCTTATAGGAAATTCTTCACTGATTCCAAATCGCTGGTAAATTTTTTGATCGGATCACCCGTTCGCCGTCGGGAAGCCATTAAAGTTAAAATATGCACCCTTTAATATCTCGAGAACGACACGTCCAATTACAAAAAGAAAAAAATACGTTTCCTTTATTTGTTGAAACCTATTGAGTCATGATAAGTAAACATCACCCTCACCCCTCCTGTGGGGTGGAGCGGGGGTAAGTTTTCAAAACTTAAATGGGAACACCTATTTTTTTATTACTTTTGGATTTTCCATAAAAAATGATACTCAAATTGCAAATTTCACCCCCAACTGCAACCCCTTTTTTGGGGTGGAAAGGGGGAAAATTGCTCGTCCGCAGAAAAACGATATTTTTTACTTTTTTTTCCTCTAACATTTTTTCGTGATTTACAAATTGTCCGTCACCCTCTCCACTCCCATCACCCTTAAGGGTGGAAAGAAAAACAATGACTCATTTGTGCAGAATCCGGCGTGATTGTGTCTGAAGTGGGGAGGGGGGTAGTTATATGCATATATATTGTATATAGTATATACCATAATTAGTTACAGTTTTGAAGTTGGTTGAAATTAAAATTCTATAACAATTTGCGCCTTTTGATACTTGTTTTATATTCACCTCGTGATACTTATGCCACCTGCAAGGGTTGGTTGTAAAGATTTATTTATGAATACATATCTTTATTTCATTGGTTCAATAACAAACAATCATGAATCACTCTTCCTTGTTTAGCTTTCCAGAGAAAATTTATTCATTTCGACTCTTTAATGCTCAAACAAGGGGTGCGCACTTATTTTCTAGAAAATATTATACGTTCAAAAGTAGTTTCTACTGGAAAAGGAAGCGTTTCTTCGCCAAAACGTTTTTTTACCAATATTATTAGCCTTGCCTAGATTGAGGCGACAAATACTTGCAGCATTTAATTAAGATTTTTTTGCTTATAATAACCGCAATAAAATTTACTTCAACTCAGTTGTAGGATTGGTGGAGAACAAAAGTGAATCAAACCTTTCCATTTATTGTATTACACATATACACCATTTTGATTTATTATATTATGTGCATATAGGTGTATTTGACATAGTAATAACGGTGTAAATTAGTGAAGTTTCAAACGCAATTTTCGTGTTTCAAATATACCTACGTACGCAAGTTCTCAGCAACTACTCACCGCTAATAATCTCCAACGCTATTAGATGATATAACATTCTCACTGCCATAAAGAATGTTCACGTTTCGGGAAAACTTTCCAGGTATCGTAGTGAATAACAAGTATTAACAAACCCGAAAGTACCAAATAACAAAATCATATTAGGAGCGGTTTAATTACTTTTCTCTTTTAATAACTAACCTACCCATTTCATTTCAATTTTAATAAAACGCAACGTCATTTTTAAAACAGTTCACTACAACCAGTAATAGTTGCTTATTTTATTTATTTTATGGAAACGATAGCTAATTGATTTAATGCTTAATGTGAAAGTTCGTAATGCATAATTTATTGCCAAGACGTAAACTTACTTCGAGCTTTAAGCTGCTAATATAACGCTTGGGAAATCCCTCGCTGAGGTTCAACTTCCAATAACGAGTAATAAATTAAATTTTAAAGAGGTGTAAAAAAACGAGAATAAATTTTTATCTCTTGAATTTTTAAAGCAGAAACACTAATCGTTAAATGTACGGAATTTATATATACGAGGAGGATAAAAAATGGGATACGAAGTGTAAATGTTGCGTGTGTATTACACGCGCTCTTAAAGTTGGTATTCTTTTGCTAAACGAGGATAAATAAATTTCGCTCTTAACAGTGCGTTACGGGAAAATTTCCGGAGGGATCTTGGGAAATTGATACAAAACAGGAAAGTAACATTTTTAGCGTGGCTCATATTGATATAGGTATAATTTTATAAATCTAACATTTTATCAAATTAACAGTTTTCGCTAAATTATATGGCTAATTACCTATTATAGATTCTCTTTCCAGAATAGTACGATTACATCTTTGGAGCATACATAATATGGATGTAAATGTTGAAATGATGTCGAAGGGTAGTTATATAAAGTTATAAAGCCGTTTAATTTCTTCAACTGGAAATGTCGAGGTTAGCTCGAGGGAGTTTTTACAGTTGTACGTAGATCATTATGTTTTACTCCCTTTATGCATAGAAGATTGCTATGTTCATTTATTTCTCGCATAAATTTGCAATTTGCTGTTGAAATTTGGGGGAATATTATTTTTACTTCCTGATTACGATTCATATACGACGAACATTTTAAACACAAACAAAGAAGCAGAAGATTACA
The DNA here is from genome assembly GCA_036250285.1 of Pyrocoelia pectoralis. Lineage (NCBI taxonomy): Eukaryota > Metazoa > Arthropoda > Insecta > Coleoptera > Lampyridae > Pyrocoelia > Pyrocoelia pectoralis. The sequence continues at coordinate 79,898,181 of CM070075.1, read as the reverse complement.
TAAGGACTGTGATGGCTAATTGGTTATCTGTAGTTCTTTTTGTAGCAGGAACACCCTGATTGAGACTTCCTCCGGGACGTCAGAAATATCTTATAGACAATGAGGAGTATTTGAAAATTCCTTCCTTCCTTCGATTTTTTTTCTATTCTTAAGAGAAAAAAGCATCCCTGAGGACTAGAAGAACTGTAAGACTTGTAGCCGTTTATTTTATTTCTTCGGTGTAACGGAATTCCCATAAACTTCTTGTTTTCAACTGCTTTAAGCACGCTTTTGTGACAAATAGCAGTTGCCTGGAACCGTGTATCTTGTTTGTAAAACGTAGAAGTGTACTTTGTCTTGTAGTTTGCTGTATACGAATCTCAGATCAGAAAGATTTCGGAGGTGCAAAATCAATTTGACCGAGGCGATGTTACCTTCGCGTAATTTTAGTTTTTTATCACCGTCTTGTTCAGACACGCGTTGAAAGTGAAGCCTAAAAATCTTTCCAAGAAGCTGCTACCGATCAGTAGCTTGATTACACCCTACTTCCACGGGCACAGCATAGTTTATAAGCTTTCTTATATTTTTCGACGAAGAATGACCATAGCAGTACCATCACAACTCATCACTTACTCTAGAACCCTCTGTTATCATACCTACTTATAGCTTCAGATTCATTCTTCTCCAGAATCGTTGTTTTTCTTTGCTTTCCTTACAAGTTGCTTTACTTCATCTCTGTCATCCCACGTTAGATCTTTTTTTCTTTGTATTTACTTCTATGCTCTTTTTTTGCTTCTACTTTTAGTATCTCCGCCTTCCGTTAACATGTTATCTTACTGTTCTTCCATGTCCTTCTTATGTCCAGACCTCTCTAAACTGCATCTAGTATTATCTATTTTAAGTTTTTTCATTTCTGTGCCAGACTCACTACATATCCACCTTTCTTTGAGCTAATCTTGTGTTTCCTCTTAACATTTCAACTGTTTTTGGGGATTATCAACATTAGCGCAAGAAGTATTTCTGAGCCAGAAAAGAGTAACTCGAATCGTGGCTGGTATAAAAAGTAATGAATCTTGCAGACCTTTATTTCACAAAATACAATATATTACCATTACCTAGCTTGTACATTCTTGAACTTCTATGCCTTGTCCATAAGAACCAAAACCAGTTTAAAAAAAACTCAGACTTTCATTTGTACAATACAAGAAAAAGAACGATTATCGTAATCCTCTTAATAAAACCAATATTACCGCAAAAGCTCCTTCCTTGTCTGGCGTAAAGCTTTACAATTACTTCCTCCAAACTTTAAAGCAATGTGGCTCTCTTAAACAATTTTAAGGTAAAGCAAAAGCAATTTTAAAGCACCATTGCATATACAATGTAGAAAAATTTCTTTTACTACTACAAAGCAATACATTTTAATCTATTCTGTTTGCTACGCTAGCTGTAATGTTTGTCTTATACACATGTTGTATTAATATTTAATTTTTTATGTACACTGTTTGTTTATACTTAAAATTAATTTAATTTTATGTACAATCTATTTTTGACTTAATCTATACCACTTCTGTGGTCTAACGATTAAAATAAATATTATTATTATTATTATTATTATTATTATTAACTTCACTTCTCAATATTTCATTCTGTTTTCTGGCTTTTCTTCTTTGACATTCATATTCCATTTCTGTTTAACTTCATGCTCTTCGTACACTTCCATAATAGATCGAAACCCTCTATTTTCGCTATTTCCAATTCGCTCCCCTCATTCATTAAAATTAAACTTTTGCTTTATTCTTGTACCTATTACGTCTCATGACTTTAGCTCCCATGTTATATGATACCACTTACTACTCCCACTTCTACCTTTTCTCTTTTTCCCCATATTCTTGAGTAACGCATATATTTTCTTCCAATCTTAGTTGAACTATTTCTTCCCTTGTATTCCATACTGCGCAATTTCTTTTGGTAGGATTTTTACCAAATACATTAAATTGCAAGCTTTCTTTGCGCATTTCGCTAAATTTGCAATGTGGAGTGGTGGACTCATAATTAATTCAAAATTGATGATTTCATTTCTTAGCGACGACGCACAAATAAAATATAATTTAAATATGATCATTTGAAACTATTACTGTTCTCATCCTGTGTTTGATTTTTAATATGTACTTCCTTTTTGATCATCATATTCAACTTGGATACATGTGATTCAATAGCATCTGCCGATCTCGATGAACATGAAATATGGAAAATTTAAATGACGCAAGTGAACAGATGAAGATGAAGATCTGTTCACTTGCGTCATTTAAATGTTGACAAAAGTTTTACATTATCATTTTATGTGATTAGTTCCCCCCTCAGCTTTAATCTTCAATTGTTATTACTTAAGACAATTTTATATTGTAACTGGCTTGAAAATGGGATTGGACAATCCCGAAATATGTCGCCTATTTACATAACTTATTAATTCATCGTTTATTAAATTACATTCATCGTTGAAGAGGAAGGTTGTGTGTATTTTTACCACTACATTATTAGATCCCCCCCTTAGTGTATTCCGGACTCCCTCATTATATACTTAAGCTATCCAACAATCTTTATTATCAACCAAAATATTAGGGAACTGTCTTTAGTGAAGGTGTTCGCTATTTCAAAATTAAAAATTTTGAGTTGCATTTAAAAATACCAAATTAATAAAATATGCAATTAGCCAATTAATCCACTGAAAATAGTGGAAGAGAATATGCTTTTTAAATAAAGAAAGAGAAAATGGTAATAAAAACAAAAATTTATCTAGGTTTTCCAAAAGTTCGCTTATGTAAAAACATCATCTTTATCAGACAAAAACTTTATATTCAAGTGTTCCTTCCCTTTTCTCACTTGAATACCTACTGTTGAGCCTTTAGTAGAAACACTGTCTATTATGGAAATGTAAAAATCGTTGAAAAGCGATTTTAACCACATATAGTTTCCTGTATGCTTCACCTACTGCGAATTACACGGCTTTGCGTGATAAAGTAACAATCTTTTGTTATATCCATATTATTACAGGTTCCACTATTACTCCAGGTATCCTTCTTCCTCTCTATTTAAATGTTTAGATTTTCGTGCGGTTGAACGTTACATCGTATTCGTTATAAATTCAGCCTATAAATGGGAATGTACGTGGATTTGAACCGTCTACAATACCTTATTGGTGCGATTAATTTAAATTAGTGATTTCCATCAAACAGCATGGTATTCCGTTCTGTCGCCATTTAGAAATATGTTTACACTAATTGTCTGCATTTACGATTAATCTGTGTTTGAAACATTAAGAAATTATCCGTTACTGTCGCTTAATTTAGGTACTTAAAGTAATTAGTTCTGTACTTTTCACTGCAAAATTTTATGGTAATAATAAATGGTATACAGGGTGGCCCATTGAAAAGATAACACGCGTGTTTTGGGACACTTAGACCAGTTTCTTAAAAAAACGCTCGGGTACGTCGATTTTCTATTTTTGGGGGACAACTTTTGATGTCAAATTTGACTTTGTCAGGTCAACCCCCTAGCCCCAGCAACCCCTAACTCAATAATTTAAATAGGGGAAAGGAGTCGAGCGACCCCTCATTTGAAGCGTCTTTTAATTCTCTATTCGACAGTACAAATGAAAATGAGTTTTATTCAATTTTTTTTTCGCCCCGATGAAAAGCAACCTCTAGATTAACTAAGGCGAGTGTGTTGTTTAGGAAAAATCCTGAAATGTGCCGTTCAAAAGGTCAAAGGTGGCGTGTTTCAGGATTTTTCCTAAACAAAACCCCACCTTAGTTAATCTAGAGGGTGCTTTTCATAGGGGCGAAAAAAAAATTGAGTAAAACTAATTTTCATTTATACTGTCAAATAGAGAATTAAAAGACGCTTCAAATGAGGGGCGCTCGACACCCTTCCCTATTTAAATTCTTGAGTTAGGGGTTGCTGGGGCTAGGGGGTTGACCTGACAAAGTCAAATTTGACATCAAAAGTTGTCCCCCAAAAATAAAAAATCGATGTGTCCGAGCGTTTTTTTAAGAAACTGGTCTAAAAGTGTCCCAAAACAAGCGTGTTACCTTTTCAATGGGCCGGGCCACCCTGTATAATAATTAGACGAAGTATGGGAGTAGGTACTAGTAGGAATCCTAAAACTGCAAAATTTCACATTCTTTAATACACATTAATCTATAATAGAGTATTATATAGAATAATATTCCAGCATATTTCGCTGAAAATAGCCGAAAACGCTAGTCCCTCAATAAAATAGATACAATATCTTTGTGTTGGTTACCATTAAAAAAATAAAAATGCAAAAACAAGTACATTTAAACAGGTTTCTTTTGCAGTATAAGTAAAGTAGACGAGGGTTTTTTGCATCAAACTTCTTTTTCCGTTATTTTAAATGGAGTAATTCTTGTTCATTTCATTACGTTCATTTCTTTATTGTTTTGGTCAATAGTCTCGCTTCAAAATCCAAATTTGGATGGTTTAAAGGTGTGCAGTTTAGTACAGCAGTAGCGCAGTTTGTTCTAAGCACTACATTAAAGTCACTCAACTGTTACAAGGGTCATGTGACAATGTGAGGAATACACTAGACAAATAATAGTAATAATAAATAGAGGGATTAATAAAACGATAGAAAAATCCCACTCGTCAGCATTGCCAACCCATATCGATAAACGCAGAAAGATAACCACAATGCTCCAAAATGTTACAAATAAAAATGTAAAAGTGTGCAAGCTTCTTACTCCCCGAGCTTTGCCCGATTAAATCACTGAAATAGGAGAACCAATGATAAAATTATAGCACACGCTAGTGAAAACAAAAAGTTATTCATCCAGTTTTCCAAATCCTGGGATAACTCAATATTGAAAAAGATTCAGACATTCTGAGGATATTTTGTTTTACGCACATTGACGGATCCAAGAGTTTATGGTAGTTATCAGGTGCGCGTTCCTAATGATAGGTATAAAGAAAAATTATTTCAGATAAAACTGTTCAAATGGACATAAACATAAGAATACTGTACTGGTATGTTATTTTATCTTTCATACATTTGTGCTATATTAATATTTTCTTCGTGACTCAAACACTCCGTAATGGGTAAAGCGTTGATTCATGAAAATGAATGAAGGGTTGTGGGTAAAGTTAGCACAACACACCTAGAGCCTAACCTGGACGTTACAGTCCTACGTGATGATCAGGCGGCTACCCATCAGGAGACCTGAAACAGGTACAGCCGATAGAAGATCGAGGAGAAGAAGATGTACGACAACCAGAAATGGTAGGTATTCAAACTGAAGAAGATACCTTGGTCTTCCAGACGGCGAATGAAGTAGATTGAAGAAATGAGTGGATTCATCAGAAAGTAACGAAGACGGAAGGTGACAATACAATATATAGGGAGAAGGTGCGTACAGCCCCAGAAAAAGGCTGTATTTTGTGGCACAGCATTCATTACACACTACCTACCTCTTTACATTTAAGATAACGGCGCATAGCAAAAGCGCACCTTTTTCGATAGAAACGCTAGAAGAATTTTTTAATTTAATTTAATTGCACAACTCCATATTGGCTTTTCACTTTAGTAACCCGGTTTATTTCCAAGACTCTTGCATAAATCGTATATCGAAACGTTCTCTTTTGTACCGACTGGTATTGATTGTATTGCATTCAACGAATTGGTCTTTTTATCTAAGTAGGTACAAATATCGTAAATAAGCGCGCGACAATATTATATAAGGAAATAAAATTTAGAGAGGAATCGCAATTGGGTAGGTAGATTGGATTGCACAAAAAATAAAATGCTGTAAAAATTTCGTTATTTCAGCGACTTTCAATAATTTCACAGTTACTCTTAGTTAAATGGAAGAATACTGTCAACCCTTTTCATTTTAAAATTTTAGGCGAAAACCTCTTTCATTTAGAGATAATGTTTTTGCTTACGTCAGAAATATTACGGTCGTGTTATAGTTTTTTAAGGTAATTAAAAACCGAATTCAGCACAGCACATTTTAAAATCTTTTAACTTATAATAACTTTTAAATGAGACGTTGCTCATTGAGTTTATTCTTGCTGAAAAAACGACGAATTTCTTACAAACATGGTAAGTTTGTACATAAAGACGTGATCATTAAACTTTAAAAGAAGTTAAACAAAACAGAATTGCAGTTTGCTTCACAGACGTTGAAAAACGTCAAATTATAACTGAAAATTTACAAGTATTTACATTTCATTTCTTTTAGCTTCACGTTTTGGATAATTTAGTAAACAAAATTAAATTATGCGCTTCAAAAAATATTATATTGACATTTTAGCTTACCTTAACAATTTATTCACAGTTGTTATTAATAAATATTTTTTTACTATATTAAAGTACAAAGGCACTTATTTAATTACAATGTGATCTTAACTTAATATAGTTAATTAAAGAGAAACTTAAAATTAAGGATGACGGTGGAAGAAAAATACAGCTATTGTTGATGATGATTTTGTTGGTGTTTACGTGAATACATACCATTTATTTATTTATGAGTTATGAGTGTTATGACATTATACATTAGACAACGTTTCTCCCTTCTTACTACAGGCTTTTTCTTAGTCTCATCTCAATGAAATTAACTTGGATTTATGTAAACATGCAATTTAATGAATCTTGGGGAGGGAATTGACACCTCCAGATCTTTTATTAAACATCATTGTTTATACGAAGAACACAGATTATAATAATTGCTTGACTCAACCAATTAATGAAGAAATTTCAGTTGTTAAACTAATTGTATGTAACAAAAATAAAAAATTGGCTACATTCGAATTGATGAATTTCCATGAATTCACTTCGTTAATTAATACCACTAAAATCCAAATTAGATTTTTTAGAACGCAATGTGTAGGTACGAAATATCTGTAATGAATGAACAAATTGAAAAGAAAAGAAAAACCTTTGTTTCATTTCTTTAATCACTGGAAAGTTTAAATAAGTAATTTAATGCCGACTGACTTAATAATCTTTTTCGTACCTTTTCAAGAAAGAAACATCTGTGATTTCGTAATAGGGCAACTACAAACTATTTAATCTAAAAGACTTCGTGAAAAGTACTTTTCTTTAAAATTTCTTCCGAAAACTTTCACGATTACACTTTAATTAACTCTAGTTTGCTACAGATTCTTTGTAATGCATTGTAATACTATTAACCTATCCAACTTTAATTTGTCCTTTTTCGCGCTTCGTGCCAATAAAATAAGCATATTTATGTTACTTTTTACACTTATATTTTATAACAATCATGAGACCTTTTCAGCAGATTCTACCCCTATTTTAAACTCTTGAAAATTATGTTCAATTTATCTGAACCGCACTTTAGAAATAATCTCCATTTACAACTTCCAAATTGGGGAGTTTTGTGTTTACCAAAATCTCTAAAACTAAACTAACCGCATATAAAATATCGGGTGTCCTAAATACATTAAACCTTATCAATTTTATCATCCACTAATGGAGATTGTTCATTTTCTTCTTTTGAATAGCTTTTTACCTTTGTATAAAGTAGTAAATTGGTTGTTATTGAACCTTTTGTTCCCGTGGAAAGTTCTAAATTAGGACGAATTTAAAAATATTTTTAACTTTATGTACGATTCGAATATGTAATTAATAATTATGTACAAACAAATTCTTGGTATCCCGTGCTTATGAGTTATGACCCTATCCAAGGTACATCAAATTTTATGTTTTCCAGGGCTTTGTTCTGTGGCAGATCTACTTAATCACTCCAATACATTAAAATCCTTTGAAAGGAGTGGGCACATGTTTAGAACTTTCAACTTTCGAATGTGTGTAACTTTACATTATAATATTTATTTACCTGATGCTCATAGTTTCCTTACAATTATTCAATATATGGCGAATTTAAGAAACATATTATTGACACTTGGTTATCGCAAATGCTCCTGGCACATATTTGTACAAATTGACACAGAGAAATTTTGAAGTAACTACCGGGTGTAATATTTTTCATTTTTTGTATGGCGATCTCGCTTATTATAAGAGTCCATACAAAAAATGATAAATATTACACCCTGCATAAAAAATGATTTTTTACGTTTTATTGTTGATAATAAAAAGTAAATTGAATTCATCACGCGTCCCGACATAACAAATTTACAAAAGGCAAAAATCAATTTCTCCTGAAAATTCTCAAACCCTGTTTTGATTACCTGCGACCGTGAAACGCAACTATGACGTCTTAAATTGACTGAATGCCTTCATAGAAAATGCACATCGTTGGCCGCCTCGCTAGTCCATGATTGCGAAATGGTCAATAGTTTCGCACGGAAGTATACCATTGGCACTTTTTTGCCAGCTCCTACTGTCTATAAAATTGTCTGAGGTGTTTTTGTGTCTTCCATATTTTTGTCGTCTTGTGTCATTATTTCCCCCTAGAAATTCCATTCTGGTCTCAGAGAGCAATTTTCTTACAGTAATTTTCCCAATTTTCGAGTTTTATTTTCCTTTCTTTAGTTATTAATGTCTTTAAAATTAACTTCTTAAACACTTCCAATAGGAAAATGTTAACTTTCCGTGTTTAATTTAAACTTACTTTTTTGGCCACTGTTATACCACACACATTTGCCATTTATATTTTGTCAGTTTTGTCACTTACTGATTAAACCACGGAATTTTCATCATCTTCATTTCTAGTGTCCTCAATATCTTAATACCTCTAAGTTTACATGTTACATGGTTCAATTTACCACGTCCATGACATTTGGTTCCAATTTGTACTGTCCTGCATTATCTTCATTCGGTTTTTTCACGCATCATGACACATTTTAATGACTTTTCCCAATATAAGTTAATCCATTGTTAAAATTTTCACTCAATTTTTAACAAAAGCTCGCCTATCACCATGCGTATATTCCGTAAATACCATCTAACCAATATAGACTGCGTTTACTAATTGGGTTTCGTAGGAATTAGTGACTTGTTTGAGTCAGCCTTTCACACGTTTCATACCTAAACAACGTTTGTGTTTTCAGGAACAACTTGTTCCAAAGCATGTTTCCGAAAAATTTCCCTTCTCAGTGTTTCGTTTTCGACTTCTTAACATGTTTAGCTTTGCACAGAACCTCCAATGTAAAGCAAAGTTGAATATTTCCAACCCTAAACACTTTTCGTATGTTATACCTATACAAAATTTGTAAAGCCAAACATAAGAGGCATGTTTCAAGTTGGCCCGTGCCTCATAGTCGCCAACCCTCCCCTAGTTACCATACAAAAATCGCATTTTCATATGTTCAATTAATCATATTCAATGAACCTCAAACGTTCACTGCAACAATGGTATATTGTTGAATCCAATAGAATGATAATGTGTAAGGTACGTGCTTGAGAGGTGTCAATACATACACAAACTGTATATACCATACTTTATTTCAATTCAGCTGCGACGTAAATTACTGCTAGGTATAATAATAAGAAGCGTCAATATTAACACAATCAATACTTCCACACATATTCGTCAATTGTCAAGTGAAATAGGGGATAATAGGGAAAGCAATTGTGTCACATACATATAATCAACGTAACGCTCACTTGTTGCTCCATCAATTGAATTCTACAAAACCCTCTTTAGTAGGGGGATTCAGTTGGAATTATACTGTCTTATCAAAAGACGACACGGTGACAACAGAGGAAACGGGGGAACGTTCATTGTGAATACAATAAACTTAGTTAAGTTAAATAACAAAAGAACTGACGCGATCTAATTAGAAAGAAAAATATGAAAATTTTTGTAAAGCGTCTTATTTTACGGGATTTGTTAAAGTTAAGATCAGCGTCTTCTTAGTTTGTTCTGAAACGTGTATTTTCAGTCTAAAGTGGGATAAGCAGGATTTATATTATCTACTTAGATAGGTACATAGTTTTTGCTATCAGAGAAACGACGGGCATTTTTAATTTTTCGTATTTAGGAATTAATTAAAAAGTTGAATCAAAAAATACAGGATAACTTCATTTGTATCTACGTAGGAAAATTTAATGCGAAAAAATTTCGTGCACAAAAAAATTAAGACACAGTTACGGTGATGCCTCGCAAGCATAATGTATGTGCTCTTGTGCAGTGCATTTCAATTTCACGATCCGCCCTAAATAAGTACAAAGAAATCTTGAAACGCGAACTTTTGAGGGCACATTTTGACGGAAAATGAACTTTGCGACAATCCCTACCCAAACCAAGACCATTGTCAAAATTTTCTTTAATAGACAAAAATCAACAAATAAAATAAGACGTACAAGAGTATAAATGAGTTCCTGTTTCAGCTCATACATTCGAAAGGATGTCAAGAAGGTATATTAGGGATCGTGGGATCACTTACCACCAAACTTAAATAACCCTCGCCTTTCAAATTTTGTTCCAAAAATAATCGGAATTCCTGCTCAGTTTTTCGGGTTGTTCGGTGTGAGTTTGGAATCGAAAATTCTAACGCGTGGCTTCACCATTCGCCAGAAAAACAAATATACCAAACAATGTGAGCTTTGGTCAAAACGTTTCTTCAGTGCTGGGATGGAATTAATTTGTTCCAAAATATACTTATTAGTTTTTTTTTATTTGGAAAAGAAACAAGACTATCGGTTTTAACTGATCTATTAGGTTTACATTAAATATTTTGAAAAAGTATTACCTCACTGCTCCCTTTTCGCAAACTATAACTAATAACGTGTAGTATTTTTAGGTAGGCTTTAGTGCGGTTTTACTAAATTCAATCGAGATAATAGACAGTATACTTGTTGCGTCCACGGAATAAACTTTATTAGTAGTTAAATTTCACTTTCCTTAATTCCTTGTACTTAAGTTACTTTCCTAGTTTTTAGTCCAATTGCCCTTTCCCGATAGTTACGTTGCGCGGAGCGGAGCGAGTTATAGTGTGGGAAGAGGGTGAAATCACGATCAATTGCCTCACAAGGGTCGAACGAGAACCCCCTTGCGAGTCGATTGCATTGGGAACATACGTCGCTCGTTAGTTGTTTGTGTATTGGTCATTTATGCTCGTTAGTTGTTTTGTGTATTGTTTATCATCGATTGGATCATCGATCGATTGGATCATCATCATCGATCTAAGCGAGAGACCCTCACGGAACCCCCAGTGCCTGCATCATCGGTGTACACCGGTCGCCTGTTTGCTGTCAATTAATTGGACTCATCACCGAGCCTGCCCACAACCAGAAACGTAAGTCCTTATTCCCTAATAGTTTTCCCGTTGTTCATGCGCTAATGATTTTAGACCTGTGATGCTTATACGCCGCACCATTTCAAGTACCTATTGCTACATCATTCAATAACCCTTTTATCATTTTTTATATATATATATATATTATGTATTTAAAAATAAACTAATTCTTTAATTTCTTTACTCAATCAAACACACGGAAATTTTGTTAATATACAGTCCACATACCAGCGTTCTTTTGCATGCTTCATTTGAAAGCAAACAATACTTCAAAAAACCCTTTATTTAGAAAAAGATTGGGGTGCATATGAGGTAAAGTTTTAAATAATAATATTTTCACCAACTTCGTAAGAACCTCTACTAACCACGATTGACATAACTTAACTTTTATATTATAAAGGAATTTCACAAAAAGTATCTTTTTACATTATTTTATAATGAAACAATTCGAAATTGTCTCTTAGATTTGTACAACAAGTAGCTTACTCTTTTCTTTTTTTGAACATCGTCGCACACAAGTTGCACAAAAACGACACAGTTTTTTATTAAGTTTAAACTGATGCGATGGTATAATAGTTATTTATGTATCAAGTACGCAAAATGATGTTTTAGTGGATGAGTCGAGTTTGTCGGACGAGGCGAAGCCGAGTCCGAAAACTTAGACGAATCCACTAAAACGTTTTGCGTACGTGATGCATACAACATTTTTTTGCATGAATTCTCTAAATTATCAAATTAATTTCATAAAAATTTAATTTGGTACGTACAGAACAGTTGTAAACGTCATATTTAGCTTTGACATAGTTGTTATAGCAACAACAAGTAAATTCGTAAAAAGTCAAAATAAAGATATCGTAAATACGTCAAAACGAATGAAAATCCAGCATTAAGGTTGTCATAGCGACTTTAGCGTACTTGTCCTTTAAAGATGTATTTTGCGGATTGTTTTCACTCCGCAAAATGGTTACTTTGGAGAATACAAAAAAAGTATTTGTGATATTAATGTTACCCAATACAGAGGGTTCTCAAAGTGATCGCCGATCTTCTTCCATTCATCATTCGTTGTCTTTATTAGAATCGTTGCCAAATGGTTTCGTCCGTTTTTTATTTATGTTATCATTGCTTTTTCCAAACTTGTTTCCCTTTAGGTAATTAGTACAAACGCTTTCGACGCGTCCAAAATATCCAACTTCCAAACTTTGGCATATATGGATCGAATTTAGAACACGATGTTCAAAACTGAAATTTGAAATACACTATTTTTGTTATTTTTTTTATAACATTGTTGTGGATCACCTTAAAATGCATAAGGTGCGGCAACGGCAAGGAATTCGAAAAATTCATCCATCAATAGAGGGCGATAAAAATGCTAGATGTCGGAAATAGGGGTGAACTGTGAACAACAGTAATAAGTCACAGTTCCCACATACTTTTCTTTTATATCTTTTTACTTTTATATCTTTATTGCTGCTTTTAGTCTTTATAGGAAAGAGTCTTTTTCAAGACTATATTCTTCAGTTCACTTGTATAATTCAACTAAAATATACTTAATAAGGATAATGGGTTTATCCAACATTTCTTAGGTTACACTTTTGTATATACTAGATACTAGATCAATATAACAATTTGAATAAGAACTCATAATTAAAATAACGACTTTTAATCATGAGTGCTCATTAAAATTGTTATATTGATCTAGTTACTTGAGATAAAGTGATCATATTATTAAATGACCTAGAGAACGGTGTGACTTATAAAGTTTTTCAAGAATGGATTCAAAACTCTTATTCGTTTTCTGGAAAATGTGCAAAAACATATTTTCTTTATTTAGAGATACAATGCGAAATTAAACATTTTTTGATAACAGCGCCGACATTAATATTATTTGATTATTTCTGTAAAATAGCTATATCGGTATTTACGAAGACTATCCCCTTAATAGATTTATATTTGTGGACATTTTGCATTTTAATACATTAATTTTAAGTCTACTTAGAAAAGTCAGAAATGGACAATACAAACAGATTGATTTTATTCAAATTTTGGCAATTATTAGCGTACAGGAAATAAAAGTCATACAACGTACGTTAAAATAAAAGAAAACAAGGGTTTTTCATAAGGAAATATTAACTAAATCACTTGAAAAACTACTGAATACTCCACCACTAAACACGCTATATCCAGAGAATAAAACACATTCTGTGCTATATCTATTGTTCACCGCACAAGCGTTTACAAAAACTTATTATAGATGTCGCCCACTCCATATTTTGGCACCAAAATGGCCTCATTTAATAGCGCTACCTATCGGATCCTGTTAAAAGTTGTGCTGGAAGCAGCAAGAAAGATGAAATGTCACGTAACAAACGTAACAAACAATAAAAAATCTCGATTTTGCATTTACGGTACTTTCCAGATCTCGGACGACGAAATCCGAAATCGTAAAAATCGCGGTGTAGGTATCTATACATTTCTTGTGCATGTGCATGAATTGAGATTTCAGTCTTTTACCAGTGATAAAGGCCATTAAGATGAGTCTTTTTGTAGGAATGATATTTTTTGTATATTTTGTATTTGTATATTTCAGATAAGAATTGTTTCAATGAGTTTACACAAAAGTGCAGAAAAAATAAAAAATTAAAATGTTTCAGCGAAACTTCGTATTTGGATTATTTTAGTGATTACCGACAACTTTGTTTAATACTTTACTTGAAAGGCTAGTTTTGATTTTCATCATAGTTGGCTAGATTTGGACTCTACAAAAAATATCATTCCTACAAAGACTCATCTTAATGAATCTGGTAAAATTTTTATACTAATTACACTATTAATAAAAGAGTTATTTAGGTGTCTTCATGTAAAGTATAACAGTATAAGTAATACAAATTGTTCGTGCTCAATACAAAATGACAAAAAAATTACCTTCGAGACATTCCTCTTTGAAAGCGTGTGTAATGAAATAATAGATTTGTAACATTAATATGAGCGAATTCTCAAAAGCAGGTACATTATGCCAACGGAGATAGGTTGTGGTTTTATAATAATAGGGTTAGGGTATCAAACTCTCATCATTATGCTACGATTAAATTAGTTGTCAAAGTAAAATGAACCAATTACACCCCGATTATTATAGTGGTAATAGCGATGCCGCTGTGACAAACGTCACTACGGTAGACGAATTCAAAGCCAAAAGGTTTTCCTCTGCGAAAATTGTATCAGGAAATTCGTACTAAAAGAAAGAGGGAAATTGGAAGATTCATTGAATTTTTAATCGTCGACGCGTAAGGGTGGAACAATATAACAGTATTTGACGAAATAGTTAAATCGAAAATTTCACAAAGTTGTAAACTTTTAAGCACTACGGTAACAAATTGTAACATTATTTGTTTGAAAGGCACGTAATACCTACCGATTGAAAGCTCACCTAAGCTTTTAACTAATTCGGTCAAAGATCCATTCACACAGGAAAACGGTTAAGATCTCTCTTGGAAGGTTCGCTCAAATAAATTGCATTTCAGCATCACCTTTAAAAATTGAATAAAGCTTTATAACCATGTTTTATATACAAGAGAAATTGAATTCAAACTTCTCTTTGTTTTTGGTTATGACAGCTTTTTCTATTTATAACTTTCTAAAGGTACTATTAATAATACAGGGTGATCCAGAGAATCTCCGAAATGAAAATCAATTCGGAAATGCCCAAATTGTTGACTTTTACACTCATTTATAAAAATTTACTACCTTCGAGCGGATTTAAACTTTCATTTTGAAGAAAATTGTTTAATAAATTCAAACGTTTACAGAGTTGAAGAATTGTCTGTCTCTGTCAAAAATGGAATGTATCATCTGAATAACTTGACTTTTCGGATACGATATTCACTAAGATACAATAAGCTTATAGAAGTTCTCCCCTTCCGTAGAAAGCTTTGAAGAAATAAATTATAAAAAGAAGAACATTAAACAATCTTTGGAAAAATCCAAAAAATACCTTACACGTATAAATTCCTAACCTTTTGTTGGCTTTTGGACCCTTCTATCAATTATGTAATGGGCAATTTTCTTTTAGTCACGTATATTAATATAGGAAAACTTTATACTACTACTTTGAAACCCTAAAGAATTTTCTTCATGATGGTTTTGAAAAGTTTCAAAAGTAAAGACGTTGTTTTGGTTGTTGGAAGTGAATTCTAAAAGAAGCTTTCTGGAATGTTTCAGATACAGCTTCCAAACAACATTCACTAAATTAAATACACCCTGTATAGTGTATATAGTAGTTTATGTAACGTTACTGTTGTAGGACGTGTTAGTCGAAAACAAGATAATCTTGTTCTATTTGTGATAAAATTATATTAATATTTAAGCGAGGTATTCGGTAGTTTATATTCTTCGAGTGAACACTAGCTCTATAACATTAAATAAGGTTGTACAGTTTTGTTAATATAATAGTATTTGTTTAAGTGTCTAACTCTAATTGTTGAATAGTGATTGTAAATAAACTCAAGAGGAATTTTCCTCGAGAAAATTTAGAGGGAAGCCCACATCGAAATCAACCAAGGTATAGTGTTTAACAATTTATTATTTATCCATTTTATGAACAATTTTAATGAACCGCGATCGTTACAATTAAATTGCTCTCGTATTGTGGGCGCATTTGCCTTCTACCTTAATAAAGCTATTATGTTTACGAGAGTAAATGCTAATTGTTTAGGCAACTAAAGATTCTAATTGCATACTAAGAGTTGTTTTACTATTCAAGCGAAACCGGTGTTAAAGTAAGCATTAATTTTTAAACAACTGCTTAATCCTTAATCTAATACTATTTCATTTATTAATTACCTAACATTCAGGTCTACTATTTAAAACTATTGGTGGTTAAATGTTAGCATAGCATGTGTTAGATTCAGGGCCGTAGCCAGGGGGTGGCCAAGTGGGCTGATCCCCACCTACAGCATGGTCTGGCTCCATCTGAACAATATGGTTTAATGGTTAATATAAATTTAGCAATAACATCTTCAGAAACATTTTGCTATCTACCCAAACAACATTGCAGAATTGCATACAGACATGAAGCAGGACTAGGACGAGGATAAATAAACCTTCTAATCTGTCATTTCTAGCTTTTGAAAAAGAAAGAACACAAAAAGTTGATTTGCAGAGGGTACTTCGTAAATGTAAAACTTGAAAAATAGAAAATATCAATTATTTTGAATAAAAATTTCGGTCAATACTTTTTTTAAGCCCCACTTAGAAGACTGTTTTGATTGATGTCATTATTAGAACATAATTTTGTATTGTTGATAATAATATTTAGGTCATTAACGTTTTGCTTTTGCCAAGCATAAAATCTCATACAACTAGTTTTTTTGTATATTTAAATATAATCCCTTGGCATTGAACCAGCTGTTTAGAATGCTTGATTACATTCTCTTTCCAATTTCTTTTCATTTTTATTAGAGAACAAAAGAGATATATCGTCAGCTTACATTACAGATAAGGTCAACTAGCCCTCATACACTCAACAAGGTCATTGATATATATGACAAATAGAATAGGCCCTAATACAGTGCCTTGGGGTACACCCATATTTAATGTTTCAAATTGCGAATGAAAAACATTAATATTTTGTTATGAATTGATGACAATATTTGAACAAATTGTTTCCTATCTGACAAAAAAGACATAAACCAGTTCAAAACCGCGTATTCAATAGCATTCAGTTAAAAACTTGACATCATTTTTAGATAACACTCTAGATTTCCCCCAGATCGTGTCAAACAGCCTACTTTTAACTATGAACGTAAAATATTTCATATAGTAAAAGCTCAAATTTGATAACTTTCGTGCTGTTAAGCGCTTATGTTCCAAACTTCTCGTCTCATAATAATATAAAATCACATAAATAGCTATTATTTTCACCCGAATACATATCGAAATGCAATTTCCTAGGGGATGTTTTTATTCTCACTAGATATCTGTACGTTACAAGAGCAAATAGATCCCCTTTTTCTGATTTACCACAAGGAAACTAAATTTATGTGTTCATTTAAGTGAATAACTGTGCAATATCGAGTGGAACGTTTCGTTAACTACTCAAAAGGATAATCAACCGTACCCAACCGATATTTGGTATTCGGGAATGGAATTTTGTTTTATTTAAAATCGAACTTTATAGTTAATAAAGTAGGCAAAAATACTACTTATTACATGGTTGTTAAAAGGGCAAAGATCAATGTACTTTGTACTCTCGTGACGTAAAAGCGGAATGCAATTTAATATGTAAATGGTCGAGTGAGGGTTGAAATATTAAAATCTGTAAATGACAAAAATTCCATTAACTCGATTAAGACTATATGTTTTATTGTTGTATATTCGTATAATTACTTTCTGACCTCACGAAAATTAATTTTGTACACTATTTTGAAATAAGTATAACCCATTCAGTAGACGTAAAGTGGAACGATATACGTATAGTTTATTACGAGTATTCGGTTGTAATTTCATTGATGACATTTGGCCCAAAAATCCAATCTCGTTGCTGGATCTGATGTGATCTTTTCTGTCGAACTTGAAGCTACAACTATTCTCATTTTAGATTATTTTCTCGGAAAAGGAGCGAAGGGAATTTAGATAGGTTTGAGGTTACATATATTCGATTATTGGACCATCATGGTTTTAGCTCATTTCGAAGCTGGAAATTATAATCCCTGCTGCACTAAACTCGGATCCTTATTAATTATATTATTTGTTGTAGGGTGGATAATTATTAATTCATTTTATTCACTACTGGCATTTACAGCACTTGTAAGGGGACATCGAGTTTGATAGTTGGATTGCCAAAACGCTAAGAAGACTAAGGATTGTGAAACTTTATTAACATATTGAATACTCAACAGGAACAAAGTGGATTCTTTTAAAATAAATAGGTAGTAGAGGGGTTTAAAGTGTACTCATAATGAATCATCTTTACATGTAAAAGAGATGCAGCAGCTCCTATGTTGGCGAGAGGATCTTCATCGTGCACCTGTCGAAGTTTTGGTTATGCCGTATAAGAGCTCCATATATGTACCATGTGTGATCGATAAACGTCAATACAATAATCACAAGGAGTTAGGTGGAGTGAACGTGATGGACTGCCATCACCAAAACCGAACCCAATCCAACGATAAGAAAGTATTCAGAAACTTCTGTAGGGAAATGAGGCAGTGCTTCATCTTAGAAAATGAAGCTCTCACAGTTTGCTCGTAATTGTGTGATTAACCACTATGGAACACATGTACAGCTTGGAACAGGAAACAGCACAACAAATGTTTATTTTAGGAGAATCAGGAATTTGTTTTGTGATTAGATGAGGGTGCTCTGTCTCCCACATTCATGCATGATGAACGCTTCTCTCTCTCTCTCTATTAATTATTTGGTGTTTGTGATTTTTAAAGTTTTAAATTTGTTATTTACTGAAAAATCGCTAGGCGCAAGACCTGGAATCCTTATTATGATCTTGAGACAAAAAGTTCAGTCGCAACAATGCCATAGGAAGGCAAAATGCACTCCTTTAGTGCAAAGTATACTGGCCACAGTCCCCTACTACTCCAAAGAATTATCTTAATTAATTACTTAGTAAAAGGTAAGATTACTACTAAAGGAATAACCTTCTTATAAAACTGAAGGAAAAAATTAAGGAACGCTTGAAGGGTCAACGTTTTTCCCTTTTCCTTACGTAGCGAAATCGACGCCTGTTGAACTCCGAAACCGTTTTTAAGGACCAATATTCGAATTTTTTAAAGAAACGCGTCGTTTAGATCATCCCTGGAAGAAATACGCTATGTTGAATAAGTGTAACGTAGAAGATAAAACTCCAAAAAAAAGGACGAACCAAAATCTAAAATTGAGTTGCGTAATGCACAAAGTATATTGTAATGATGTGAAATTTATACATATAATTTGTTTTAAGACTCCTGGTAGGAATTCCTTAAATGCTTAAATAATAGAAATTTCTACCAGGAGGGGTCGCCAGTAAACCACAACCATCATTCCCACCAGATATCTCTCCCTCCTAATACTCCCACCTGTCCTAAAAATACCTTTATGAGCAATTGCACAGGAATAAAAGTGACTTACCGAGAGATCCTTAATAGATCTGAAATCCTTAAATCAAAGAGGAATGTATTAAACAAACCAGAGCATTTAGAAAATTATAGCATGCTTAGTGCAGTTCCTTTGGAAGAAAAACGTCCAAACCCATTACATTACAATAAGCGAATTTCATGTCTTTTTGGCAATTTCCACATGGCTTGGTCAAAAACCATGTGAAAATTGTTATTTGTGAACCGGGCACGTTATTAAAATGTATAAATTCATTACATCTGTACCCAATGAGTGTATTTCAGAAAGCACATAGATTTTGACAAAACTTGTAAAAAATCGTTATTTATGCACCAATTTCGTGGCGAAAATGTCCAATCGCTGCCCAAAAGCGATTGTCATACGTGTTATTACTACCACATGGTTTTCGACCAAGACATTTCTCAAAATGCGTCAAAATAAAGTGTAGTTAACACTGAGGATCTTTCAATATTCACACGGTATTTATGACAAAATTATTCTTCATTTATCTCTCTTCCTAGTCAGAAAGGTAACTTCAGGTTTCTGTTGAAGCGAATAGCGAATTGATGAAAATCGACTACCTTATATAATGTCATATAACATTGAGGTAAAAAAATTAAAACACTAATGTACTTGTTACTGTAACTGAAAGTCGTCTGTTATCTCAACCGCGACAACATTACAAAGTAATTCATATAATTTTTCGTTTTGAAGAAGATAAATTACAAGAAAAAAAAGATTCTTTCTGTGACTTCCCTTAATTACCTCTTAGTAGTAATATTCCTCGTTTCCTCTTTTTACTTGACCTCCTTTCCTTCCTTGTTCCTTTGAAGTTATTCCTTGAAGTAAACAATCGAGGACGAATGGTCGGAGCTTGCGATTTACCGAAATCTGTTCTGTTTATATTAGATTGTTACGAACTAAACTCAAAGATATTGTTTTTCTTACCAAGAATAATTACGCCAGACTTGCGCTTATTTAAAGAACGACATTATTAAAAAGGGATTTAAAGGAAAATGTAATTAAATCCTCTTCGTATAAATTTGCCTTTTTGGCATTGAGCGAATGATGTGTTTCTTAAATTGCTTTTGCTCATTTGAAGTAGACCTATGTTATTCGGGCTCTAATATGAAATGCTCCTAATTTTACGATGTCAATTGAATTATGTCCAAATTTCAAATTCAATTTTATCCCATAGCATTTTAATTAAAGTGTGAACTGTAATCACTATAATCAGTTTAAAATAGATGTATTTAAAAAGCACGAACGATTTTCAAATTGAATGTAATTACTAATTATTTCCAAAAATTGCTTTGTTTATAAACCGTTTATTTTACTGGTGTTCAGTACGTCTTTCCTCAATATGATTGTCTCGATAGAAAGTTCTCCATTATTTTGCATAGAATCTAACATATTTAATTTCTTGTTGGGTGTTGGGTGGTGGAAATATGGCTTGACACTGAAGTATTATACACTTTAATCCTCATGTAAAAAAATAATTACAAACAGGTACAGCTGGCAACATCCGTTTGTTGAGATGAATTAATTTGCATCTCGATGAATCCACGCTTCTTCATTAATTTCATCGAAAGTATTAAAAGCTAAAGAAGTGAAAACACTTTCCCGCAAAAAGGAATCACAAACAAGGTGGCGTGGATGTGTTTCTAATCGTGCAACACCTAAATATGTTCGAGGCACATGACAGCGGGCTTCAAACCAAACGCAGGAAACCGGCATAGGGCTACAAGAATACTTTTCTTCCTCTTAGGGCCTCTGTAGGACAATCTTTTAGTTTAAAGTGTTGGGAGGCATTAATGAAGAAGTAATCAAGAGGTTTCGCTTCATATCGAAGTAAAACTGACAATTCACATAGAAGAAAACTTACCAGAGGCCAAAAATTTCGTTATTGTTGAGGATAACAATCGATTTCTGGAGTCGGACCGTGTCATAGTTGAACTAAAAATCGACGTTTCACCAACTTTTGCGAGGGGCTTCATTATGACAAGAAAACAACGGGCGAAAGTGGATGAAACATTGACCTTTATATGTAGTACACTATGGACCTTAACGATGAGGTGGTTTCTCCTTAGGGTATTTTTCCCCGGAGACCTTGTTGCAGCAATGAAGTACACGTTTTGGCATTAACCCATTTCCAAATAGAACTCGAGAGAAGGTCTCCAGGGACAAATACCCTAAGGAGAACCCCCCCCCCTCGGTACTTGGCCTTTAGTTCAAGTTTGACGCGGTCCGACCACAGACGTGATTTTACTGACTCTGGCGATAGAAGCCTCCGTTCTGACATTGTTCAATATTGCCTATAGTACATGTTTTTTTGTCACGTACTGAGACATCGACCTTCCTGTGTTTTTTCATTGTCTTTCCAAGATTTTTATTTCCCCTTACTTGGAGTTACCTGGCACCTTTATTGTTTTTTTAATTTCGTTTGTTTGATCTGGTTGGTCGTTGTTTTGTCTTGGTTTGAACCTGTTTGATGTGATCGGGTAGTAGATGTTCTAGGTATGTTTATGCTGTATCTGTCCAACAAATCTTCCTTCTCCTTCTTGTAGCCAGCATGGAGAGCTCACCTCGTGATCTTTCTCGTAATTTTATAGGTCGCCTATACGGTTGTTGGTTACCATGTTCAGATACTCTTTAAGGCTTTGATATTTGGTTTTTTTGTTTGGTTTACGTATTTGTTCCCTGTTCTTTCAAATTCTGGATTCAGTAGGGCTTTTTCCCTTCGGTGCCGTCTTCTTATCCCACTTAATACTGCTGAAGGAAATTTTAAAACAGGCTTAGCTTGTAGAGATTTATATTTTAAAGTCCATTTCAAACCATTATCAATTAGTAGAAGAAATTAGTAAGGAGTAGCATTGCCATAGAATTGTTGTGATGGATGATCGACCCACCAGGTCGTCAGGGTGATCTACCAAAAAACATTTCTCTCTTAACCATAACTGCAGATGGTGTTAAGAAATTCTTCTGTGTCCATCATTCTCTCAACTCATCCACTGAAGGCACTATGGAAAGGTTTCCACTGTTGGAAAGATACATTTAATATTTTTTTTATCCTCATGGGTGGGTAACAATGTTTTTCTAAAGGTAAGGTGCGGTGTAATTTGTGTACCTACATAATTTTTGTGTAGCAACTTCGTATTATAAAGATCGTGGCTACTGGTTTTGCTTGTTGCCGAGTAGCACAAAGGTCTTATAGGCGCTGACTTAGGACCTTCTACCTTGATCATTCTTACTCTTTCGTTTCGTTTACTAAACGGTTACAACATTTATGACAAGCGCGTTCGAAAAAAATTTGTTTTTTTTCAACTGGGATTGTGACAATTTCATGAATATTCATAAAGATTTATTTTGATAAAATACTCTATATTAGTAGTGCGTTTCATATGAAGATGAGTGTGTTCGTTTCATTTGCAGTTTGATTATATTACCCTTGTTTGTATATTAAATGTTGGTATATAGACAAGGGATTTGTTTTTCTATTCCATATTTTCGTTACTGAATTCGTTTTTCTTTTACAGATCGATTCGAAATACAAGAGGAAGCCAACATACGGCCGCAATAGCGTTAGTGAAAAGAAGGTAATTTTATCTTTTAATGTGTACAAAAAACCATTAATCTGCATTAACTGATTACAGCGTTTTCGATAAGGACGATGTTGCAATTATGTCTCTCCTTGACGCCGGATTTAATAGGGTAAATAAATTACAATTTGCTGTTTTGATGAAACGCTAACTTAGCTTTTGTTAGTGTATTGCAGAGACAACCAACATCGTCCATTTTGTTAACGAGCTTATACAAATTAAATGCAGCGATATTAGACCACTAGCACAGGCAGCCGTCAATCAATCGCTGTACGTCGCTTTGGAAAAGTGCGGCGATATTGTACTAATAACGGACGATAGTTATAGATTGCAAGTAAGCGATCGTTGTGCGTTTTCGAAAATTAATTACGTTTTGGTTTCAGTACGTTAACAGAACTAGCGAACGGTTTCTTGGTTATCGCTATGATGAAGTGTTGGGGAAAACTATTCAGGAGCAGTTGATTGCCGATCCCACTCAGGTGTCCTCTATGACTTCCTCTCTGATGAGGGCGCGGGAATGGCACGGAAGTATTTCGCTGAGGAAAAAGAGTCAAGACTTGGTCTCCTGTAACTGCAAAGGCATACCTATTATATGTGCGGGAAGGTAATTTTCCTTTTCCTTTTCAAAAGAATGTAAGAATGTGGTGAATATTTCATTAGAATGGCATTGTATTCAAACTCTCACGCTGCATTGTGTAACTTTTTCCATTGCACTTGAAAGCTTGAACTTCTTAAATAGAGTAAAGGTTTTTATTTTAGTTACCGTTTTGGCAATCTATTTTGACTTGATAGTTTGCCATAATCACGAACCCTCGTCGTGACATTTTTTTAACGTTGTGTGGAGACACATTTGTGAGGGAGAAGAGAAGAAAAACGTCGACTCCAAACTTTATTTTATGTAATAATCAGGAAGATTTAATGTTATTTTTAAGAAACATAATGATATTCCAGATTATTCCAAATTAAAACCTCTGATGATACTACTTATGATGTGCCAAAGCCGTTCAAATTTCTTTCAAAACACCACATACTTGACCTTTTTTTTAGTAATGTTGGGGAAAAACCCACGTCGCCTTATTTTTGCATGGCATCAATTTACCTTCTTTTTAATCCTTTTATCTTTCCATGTACAGTTGTGCTTACATTGTGAACTTGCAAATTTTTTCCATTTCTTTTTGTCTTCTGCCACCCTTCTCATTTTCTTCCCTTTTCCTCTGCTGCGGTTTTCATCCCTTCAATCCATGTTGGACATTTAATTCGTTCGTCACAGTGAACGTATCTTCAGTCTTAGTCCGATCTCTTGTTTGATCGCAAAGTTTATCGGAATACCCCTTTTTCGGAGATTATCGTAGGATCGTAAGAATCGTAGAGGATCAGGATCCATGGAGGAGGAATACTTCATCATGTACCTTGTTAAATTGATCACCTCTGTGGTGCTAATGCTAATGTTGCCAGTTCGAAAGAGCCAGGATAAATTTTGAAGATTGATAATGTTTCTTCCAACGAGTGAGGCTTCCACACACTACAGCACGGAAATGTTAAGAACAACTCCTGTAACATTCGGTGCTTATATGAGAGAAGAAGGTTTTTTTTATAAAATGAGTTAAATTTCCCTTTTAGGTTACTCTGGATTGCGTCAAATTATTGAAATATTGAGATAGGCTCGTTCCATAGCTAAAGAAAGGTTTTGACATGAAATTTTAAATGGAAACGATATCTTGTTTCAGAGTTCCAACGCATTTTGTTCTAATTCTGGATACTCACGGCTTGTCGGAATTGACCCCTACTAGCTACGCGTTGGACAAACCTCGTGGTAGTGTACAATCGAATCGGCGAACCTCACTGGATGTACGTAGCATAAATAGTGATTACTTTAGACGAACTTCTTTAGCTAAACTTACTGCTCTTCCTTTAGAGGCTCCCATTACTAAGGTTGTAGACCGTAAATAAATTTCCATAATCAATGGGAAAGTTGCAGGTAATAACCCTGTTATCTCAAGCTCAAGAACAAACCAATCCTAACGTTGTAAGCATCCTTGACAAGGTGATCGAAATGCTGAATAATACGGAATTATATTCACCTCAACTTAAAGACGATCTTAAATTAAGATGTGACGAACCCGTAACTTCTGACCTTATTTCTGCCCTTCTCGTGGTACGTTCGGTTTTTTATTACTGTGCATTAGGTAACCGTACTTACATTTTATAGCAACAACCACAGCTCCATTTGGCCACATCATCCAGACGGAGCAGTAATGATTCCACAACAGTACGAAATGTATCACGCGGCATGTCCAAAGTTAGGGTAAGAAACTTGACGTTACCGCAACATTTAAAAGTGATCAACAGGTACCAGCCCAACTAAAAGATCTACTCGACACCTCGCTGACCTGGGAATTTGACATATTTCGATTGGAGGAACTGACCAACAAAAAACCACTAATTCATCTCGGTATGAATCTGTTTTTACATTTTGATGTTCCGTCTACCTTAAATTGTGACGAAAAGACTTTGCAAAACTGGCTCACAGTTATCGAGATGAATTATCACGTCGACAATTTTTATCACAATTCTACACACGCAGCTGATGTGATGCAGGTACAAACCGTTGAATCACGCTTTCGACTTTAAAAGTATATTTTGTAGGCAACCGCCGGGTTTTTAGAAAGAGATCGTCTGAAAGCAATTATGGATCCTCTGGACGAGGCCACGTCGCTTCTAGCCGCCTGTTCTCATGACGTCGACCATCCAGGAAAATCAAGTGCTTTTCTCAGTAACTGTGACAATCCCTTAGCTATATTGTATAATGATGTAACTGTTCTCGAAAATCATCATGCGGCACTTACTTTTAAATTAACATTAGGTTGTTTGATCCCTTTAAAGTGAAAGTACTACTGCTCCCTTCTTTTACAGGAGACGATAGGATAAATATTTTTAAACATTTAGATAGGGAAACGTACAAAGTAGCACGCCATAATGTAATTGATATGATCCTAGCTACAGAGATGACAAAACATTTTGAGCATCTAGCCAAGTTTGTCAATGTGTTTTGTCCAAAAGCGTCGCGGGCCGATGGCGAAGTAAGTATTTCACATTTACTTTCTTGCTTAGTGGCGTCCTTTTAAGTCTGCAGATTATATACCAATTACATTACCTGACAATATAACATTAGTTAAGAGAATGATGATTAAATGTGCTGACGTATCTAATCCCACGAGACCTTTAAGGCTGTGCGTTGAATGGGCTCGACGAATTGCCGAGGAATATTTCGCACAAACCGACGAAGAGAAATCGAGAGATTTGCCTGTCGTAATGCCAATGTTTGATAGGACTACATGCTCCATACCTAAATCTCAAATTGGTTTCGTCGATTATATTGTTCATGATATGTTTGAAGCGTGGGACGGTGAGTGGTCGCAATTTAATTTACGAATAAGATCACGTACCGTTTCAGCTTTCATCGATATGCCCGAATTGGTCACCTATATGAGACAAAATTATATTAGATGGAAGGAATTCGATGAAGAAGGGCATAGAACTTCGACGGATATTCGCAAATTACAAAATACCGTTTTAATGGCGCCAATGCTACCGAAAAATTCGATAAGAAGAAGTGACTGACATTTACGTTTCCGTGAGTAATATTTGACTGAGTGACGGAAAAATGGAACAATTGTTTTTTTCTTAGGTCACAGCGTGGACGTAAGTGAATTACGAACTTTTCTAATTAAAAAACTGTAAAAGTGTACTGAATGTAATGTTGGCCGTTAATATAATAGCTTTTAATACTTGTCATGTGAAATGTATTTTATTAACTGTATACAATTTATGTACCTCATACTATTTAAATGTTAACAACTCGCTGCATGCTGGACGTGCAATTCTTTTAATATAAATATTAAATTATTTGTTTTATTGTAACGTAATACCCAGTTTAATATATGTATTCTGAATGTTTTATAATATGTCTAATTTCATTTGGTTTTCATTTTTGAGAAAAAATTGTCATTTACTAAGAAGTTTACAAACTTTCCCATTGGACACATTCGTTATCTCACCCGAGTCCGCTGAAACACACCAATATAGCAACTTCCTCAGAAACTTGCAAACATTTCATTTGTTTTCGAATGAACCAACCAAAATGGAACATGTTAGGAAAGGGAGTACTTGCTTGCTTCGAACATAGATGCTATCGGGCAAGCTTAACAAATCACTTAACAAAGCATATTTGTATCTAATTTTTAAAATGATTACTGACCCCCGGCCCTCTTACCTTACTGGAGCGTTTTTGATACCCCCCGGAAGAATGGGACCCATCATATCTTTTGCACGGGGGTAGCCTCTTACTTACTTGAATTTAACACGTTAAAATCTTTTGAGTAAATTGCAGGGCAGAACTCAAAACATGGTACGTAGTCAAAAAATTCTTTATATTTTGAATACAGTAGTCGTTGAATTATTAACTCAGTTATCTGCACACAGTTTTGTACACCCACTTCGTTATTTTTAAAATAATTCCCTCATAAATCGTTAATAATTCCCCTTACGTCCGTTAGGCTTTTACTATGTCATTGTAATTCCACATCAATGGTAACATCTTTGTACCTATTGACTCTTTATGCGTCCTTGTGCGAGCGGTACTGTCTTCCAAGTGTTCTTTGTCTATTGACCTACTTTTTGAAACCTTTTCATTCTTCGATTTTCTTATTGTAACTCGTTTTGATCCTATAAATCTTCTTAATTAGTCAGGGCTTACTCTTCTTCTTTTTCTAATAGCCAACAGTAAGAGGATTTCTTGATTACTGTAGTTCTTCCATTTTCTAACTGCATCCGAACTTTGCCAGAATCACTTATTGAATTTGGTCCCCTAATTTTGCCTTTTGTTATGGAGCAGGAACCATATGTCTAGTTGTCTCCCCATTCTTTCTTGTTTTTTGCTTTCGTGCCAATTGTTATCCACGTCTCACCCTTCTTCTCCAGTATCTGCATGATCTTTCATTCCACGTTTTCCTCGACCTTCCCCTTCTTTAGGTAGACTTTTTGTACTTTTGCTTGCCATATTTGTTTTATCGGTCTGCTGTCCACCGTCCTTTTTAAGTTGTCCGAACCATCATAGCTGATTCCTTTCGATTAGTTCTGTTACACTAACTATTCCTAGTTGTTCCTTTAGGATTTCGTCTTGGATTCTGTATGTACCTAAGTAGTAATCTAAAAATTTCCCTCTGTGTACGTATTGTCATTTTTTATATTTTTGTTTATTTTCTTCTTTTCCTATAAATGTATTTCTGATCTATGTTATGCTCAGGGGCGTTATTTAGGGGGGTCAGGGTAGGGCGGTTAACCGAAGTATTTATATCTCTTGATCGATTCTTTCTTGGTTTAATTTTATCTTCATTTTTTGTATTCTTAGCCTATCTGCATTATCTTTGTCTTTTTTATATTCATTTTCACTCATTTTTTCTTCAATTGCTGATCCCATCCCATCCTTATGTGTGTGTACCTGTACCTTGTGTATTCATGTTAGTTGCTTAGATTACATCATCAATTGTTATAATAATAATATTATAGTGTGTTGAGATCATGGCTCCAACTTGCCTTAATCCGTTTCGTATATCAAACGTTCGTGACGTGACTGTCTATTGTCTTCATACTATTTTCATACATTCCAGTTATTTACCTTTTATCAACGTTTCTATTTTCTAAGCTTTTCTATGCTGTGTTTTGTAGCGCTTTGTCAAATGCTTTTTGCACACATCCTTTTTGCTCATTGTTTTTCCTGTTACATATTTGCTTTATTGTTTGCTTCTCCCTTTACTGAATTCGCTCTGTGCTCCCTCTAATTGTTATGCTATTTTACCTTTTAATCTATTTTCTGTTTCCCAGACACTTCCGTAAATGCTTTCCCCAAATGTTTCAGTATTTCTGATTTGAAGGCCCTTGATTGCTGTCTCTACCTCTACTAATTTTATGCTGTCTTTTCTTTGTTTGGATTCTGTTGGTCTCTTGCATTTAATTGTTCTTTAAATGTTGTTTCCACCTTTCCATAACCTTGCTTCCTTCTGTTATTGGGAGTCCATTGTTGTCTTTAATTATGTGAGTGTTGTGTCTTTTTCCATTCTTTAATGTTTATAGCACTTTATTCAAACCAAGAAGATCGACGCAATAGGATACAGATGACCTTATTAACAAGCGTTATACAGAGGGTGGCCCAACGAAAAAGTAACAGACGGGTTTCTGGCTAGAGGAAAATTTATGGTATATAAAAACAATGGTTAAATTTCAAAATCTTCCCCATGAAATTTCATGGGGAAGGTTTTGAGATTTGTTACCGATTTACATATTACCCCATTTTGAGAGTAAATTAACAACATTAATATGGACCCAATCAATGAACAAAGGTTAATTTTTTCTTGTGCTAATTATTGTTAAAAAGTTATCACCATATGAAATAATACCATAAGTACCTACCTACTATTGGCATATGTAGACCTTCCTATTTTTTCTTTGGCGAACATTTTTAACGGATTGTTATAATTTATAATAGACAAATGCCATCCAAAAGTTTGTCGTAGCGACATTGATGAAGATCCTTTTGCTGCCTGTAGGTATCTTCTTACCTCCTTTGGATACTGGAATTTACCTGAATCCTTAGAATTTGGATTTGTGATAAGGTTATTATCTTTAAACGCTCACTACAACGGAAAATATTCGCAAATCGTTAAATGATTTGGTGGAGTTTTAGGATAAATTGAACATATTTGGGAGAAATCAAAAAGGCAAATAAGAGGAGCTAGATATAATAGTTAAGTTATTTAATTTTTCGAAAACAATATTTGTTATTTCGTGAGTTAATGTAATTTCAATAATAAAGCCACCCTTAGTACCGATCCCCATATTCATAAGGGCGCCAGTAACTCTCAGGTGGTCCATCATAATCTTTCCAGGAATAATCGTGTCTAGGATACCATTCTCTGTCCCTCCATTCACGACTACCAAATCCACCCAAATCATCAATTGAAACTAAGATCACACATCTTAATTAACACCTCGAAAATTTATATAACAACATAACTCACATGAAATCGAAATTGGGTCAGAATCATTCTCTGAATCGACAACGGGGCTCGCTTTTGACGAGCTCTTCGTTAGTATCAATAGAATAACGAATACTAGAAACTATAAACGAAACCTATTAAAATATACCTACCAAGGAATATTCTTCTACACAGCTCACCTTCAAACGACGCATTTTCGACACACTTTACCAACAAACTGACAATGACTGACTGTTTTTATATCATTATGAAGGCTATAAATTAGCATAAATTTGCAACATAAATAAATTATTAATTATTAGATGTTATCATGTAAATGTATGTGGAATCAAGATAATGATCTTAACTCTTTGTGTTTTAGGAAATGGTTCAACGGTCCTCTATTATAATTATTATGCTGTTACTGTTATTTACGATAGTAAGTAATGGTATCCAGATAGAGTTTCTGAGGTTTCTTGCAGACACAATGTGCCCAAGGCGGGTACGTTTGCGTACAAATTATATAATTAGCTAATTAATATTAGTAGCCACTTGATTGAATTGATTAATTAACTTCACTTATTGGATACAACCAAAGATCATTTTGCTCCAAGCGCTGTGGTCAAAAATCAGTAAATACTTAGCTTCTTTCAGCTGGCAGGAAATTATTTCGGGAAAAAGGGCTGTTTCTAGAACGAATGGTGCCGTATAAGTACTATTCAATCATTTTTACGCGCTGCTTCTTTCTAAACTCTTGTAAAGTTCGTGTTCATGTTCCGCGGAAGTGGCGTACCTAGGGGGGTGCGGTGGGTGCGGTCCGCACCGGGCGGCAAGTACCATAAGGGCGGCATCACACACGCCGATATTATCGTTGTCGGTGTCGGTATCGGTATCGTGATGCATCAATACTGTATTGTTTTAAATGGTACTGCTTCACACAGCCAATGATCCGGTAAAAATGTTGGTTGTCATATCCGACATTATGTATATGTCGGATGGTTCTGGTGATATCGGTCAGTAAATTATCGTTCGGTTTTAGTACGCAATGCAAACCAAATACACTGATTCATACAGACCAGTCCCAACCACTGAACTCTAATTATACTGGAACGCTCACTGGCCTATCTCTGCCATAAAAACGTCGCGAGCCGAGAGAGATATCGCGCAAGGGTCATTCCTGTCCTTTTCGTAACGCTTTACATATATGCACCGTGAGTGAGAGAGCAGACAGCGTTAAACTAAAAACACACTAACCTAAATGTACTGTCGAGAGAAGGACAGGGATGACCCTTGCGAGCCCTCTCTCTCGCATCGGGCCGGCGGCCTTAGTGAGCGTTCCAGTACAATTAGAGTTCAGTGGTCCCAACACATCGGTATCGTTGTGCTGGTTTTTGCATTTCACTGAATTCAGTGTTGTCTCAGTACAAATGTAATCAACTATGAGTGCTGTTAAATTTAATTGCCTTCTCTTAGTTTCTTCTTTCGTAAATATAATAAATACAGTAACGACAATGGTTCTTTTGTGGTTCTTTTCTTCATATTAAGGCACTGGTGATGCTAACAAAGATATAACCGCTGTTCCAATTTCGACATACTGTTTATCGGTGTGTGTGAAAAGCATGTCCTATACCGATACCGACAATACGCAGCCATTTATAAATATAAAATAAAAAATATTTACTGGTAATTATTTTTTGTAAGTAACTTAGGTTTTGTCTCATAGGTGGGGAACCTTCGGCCTCCGTAAGTTTCTTATGGTCTTTAAGAAAGATCTTGTATTTTTATAAGGTTGCATTTATGCCTCATGCGGCTTCCTTCATTACTGCCTAATTAAAATATTGCATGCAACGGTAAAAAACTTGCCTACCTATAGTTCATCTTAATTGCAACTATTTATTTATGTTTATTAATTTATAAAAACCACTATTTGATTGACTAGAATGGGCGGCAAATTGGAGACCGCCCCGAGCGGCAAAAATTCTAGGTACGCCACTGCGCGCGGAGACTTATATAATAAATATTTTTGTTTATTCAACTCTCCTTCCGATTTTATACTACGTTATAGTAGGACACGAAGGTCACTGAAAACTTGCTTAACAAATGTTGTAAACAGTTTGGGCCGATCTCAATTGCCTTCGTGCTCTACTGTATCAACAATATAAAGGTGTTTGGAGCGAGTGCTCAAGCTTCTCTGTTGGTATCGCCTTTAGAGTACGCGTAAGGACCCATTGGATGCCGCCAACCTTGTTAAAATAATATCTCGAGTTTATGGAACAAATGAAAATCGAGCGAATATGATGGGTATCCTAACCAAACAATCGCATGCAGGAATTGAATTAAGAGCTTCGTAACAGCTGTGATTTGATGTTTGGTTCTGGAACGTATTGTAAGCACCATGTCTTGTCAGCAGTAGCAACCAATTTTAAGAAGTTGGAATCATTTACTGATGTGTTTGTGATCTCTTCAATGTTAGGTAATAAATCGTACACAACGCATGGGAATAATTCCAGAGCGTGGGGAGCAGGGAGGGGGGACTACTGATTTATACATGTTTCCAGTATTTGAAATTTTAATAGGCTTCGATAACTTCTGTTGTACCCCTTAGATTCAAAACTGGAGGAAGCCGAAGTAGCTTCTCCCGTCTTATCATTGGTATTCGTTGCGATTGTAATAGAAGAGGTTTGGGGGCTTTCTGAAGGCTTTGGCTGACCGGACCCAGAAATTTTGGTAGGACCTGGTGATGCTTTAAGTCCTGCTGCTGCAACTAAGGATTCAGAAATGTGAATTTCGAAAAAGAAATTACCTACCAACATTTTTCCTTGTTCTGGATCTTCCGGTCATATCAACGCCTCCATCCAACTCCCTCCACCCCCACCCAGTGGGATATTTTTGATCACAATTAGCTTGATTGGGGGATAATTCTATATCTTCTATCTGCAAATAGGTAAGTTGACTCATTAATGAATAGTTCTTGTAACAAATTCTCGGTGTAGTTTGTAGTTACCTCATGCTCATGTTTCGATTTATACACCTCATCATTACCATCATCGCTTGCTTCGATCTCAAGTATTGTTCGATTGAAAATGTCACCAAACCAGTTACAGTTTAACAATGTATCATCCATGTTTTCCTACTTTTTAAAATATATTTTCACTGTTTACGCCAGTGTCTTGTACACTATGTGGAACACACGTCCGAATCCTTTATAAAAAAAACAATGTAATCTTAACCTTGGACCCCGTACTTCCTCATAAATAACTAAACTCTGAAATAACAATTGATTACGGATACTGAGGATTCTTATCATAGAAGATGAGTGTGGGAGTTGTTTATAAATACGTCTGTATCTCTTCCCAGCCTTCTGTAAGTAAATTCAATTTATTTGTTGTACCTACTACTTATCTAATGAAGAAGCAAGACAAGCAACAATTTATTTCTAACAGCGAAGTTTAATAAAATCGACTTCCGGGATCGGTCTGTGTCAAAGTTGAAGTAAAAATCAACATTTCGTCCACTTGCTATTGAATCGTCCATCCGCACTCGTCCCAAAGAGATTGTCTAGAGTTCTTAAATCCAACATCAGATCGGAGCATGTTATCCTTAAAAATCCTCGCAATATAAGTAGGTACCTACTTTATATGTATATGAATAACCATTATTGGCTTTTGTTGCTCCTCTACTGCGCTTAAAATTAAGTACATTCCCATGTCATAGTAAATTTTGAAAAATGGTGATCTCGAGAAGTTTAATGATTTGCATCCTGTGTCTATTGTTTTAACGTTATCTAGTGATATAATACATGCCACTGATTTCAGTTTGTTGACAATCATGGTGACGCTTGATTATTCCAACCGAATCTTCTGCAACTAAGTTTTATCAATGTCAACTCAACAACACTACTCATAGCGTTCCACAGGGATCTATTTTAGACTCATTATTCCAACAATGCCCGCACAACCTTACTTGAGTGTAACATTTTCTTCACATGTATTCTATTATACGCTGTGTTCATTTGAAAGGAACCCACCCTTAATATTTTTAATATTTCAGAAATGAGCCGTGTTAAAAAGAAATGCCGAAACACGTTGCCTTTTTACTTGAAGAGGGACACGTTTTGGCACTAATGTCGTAAACGTCAGATTCACCCCCTCCCTACTGGAGATACCCCTTAACTTTTTTCTAAGTCATACCTCATTGAAAAGGCCTGGTAAATCTCTATTCAATCATATGTTGTTGCCTTTGATACCAGCCTTCCAGCAGTGTTATTTAATCGTTGTTTAAAATGGAATCTCTTAAACTTTTCAGATGCCCCCGTATTACGTTATGTGGGGAATTACTAACACATTCTTGCAGAATCAGGTGACTATACTGGGTGTCCCATTTTAATCTTACCAGCGGAATTTCTCGAAATGAGGACCCCTGACAAAAAAAGTTGCAAAATAAAAGTTTGATGGTTTGGAGGGGGACGTCCGATTCTGTAACAAATTTCACCCTCCGACACTCACGGGGGTGGGAAACGGGGGTGACTTTAGAATGTTAAATGGAAACCCCTATTTTTTATTGCAGATTCAGAAAGAGCATAAAAAAATATGAAGATTTTATTTGAGAACTTTTTATTTATTTGCAACAGGTGGCGCTGCAAACGGGGTGTCCATGTGTCCCATTTTAAAATTACCAGGGGAATTTCTCGAAATGAGTACATCTGACAAAAAAAGTTTCCAAATAAAACCGTCATAGGTTTGTATGAGCTTTCTGAATATGCAATAAAAATAGGGGTTTCCATGTAAGTCACCCCCCCTATCCACCACTGAGTGTCGGGGGGTGAAATTTGTTACAGAATCGGACGTCCCCTTCCAAACCATCAAACTTTTATTTAGCAACTTTTTTTGTCAGGGGTCCTCATTTCGAGAAATTCTCCTGGTAAGATTAAAATGGGACACCTGGACACCCCGTTTGCAGCGCCACCTGTTGCAAATAAATAAAAAGTTCTCAAATAAAATCTTCATATTTTTTTATGCTCTTTCTGAATCTGCAATAAAAAATAGGGGTTTCCATTTAACATTCTAAAGTCACCCCCGTTTCTCACCCCCGTGAGTGTCGGGGGGTGAAATTTGTTACAGAATCGGACGTCCCCCTCCAAACCATCAAACTTTTATTTAGCAACTTTTTTTGTCAGGGGTCCTCATTTCAAGAAATTCCGCTGGTAAGATTAAAATGGGACACCCTGTATATGTATATGACAATTATGTTGGTGTCCGATAAATTATATTGACATTAGTGAAGATGTACGAGTTGGGTGGTCTTAGTGGGAGCCAGAACGATAACTTCTAATAATTCGAAAACTATGAACGGTAAAGATCTAATTCTTTTTGTAAAAACTTTTTCTTTTAATTATCTTGATTTTAACCCAATAAGACAAGATATTTTGATAATATTCAGTAGTTGCCTTCATGTCTAAGTTATCAATACGTAACTTGGTGATAGTCAATTATATGAATTATTTACACATAAACTATTAATTACATTTGCAACACATTTACCTCATTAAATGCGTACTGATTCTGGGTATAATCTGGGGAAAATTTCATAGTGATAGCCCTATTAGTTCATTTAATAGAACAAGTTATGTCTAAGAAAACGTGAATTTTGATTATCACAAAAATATTACATTTTCCTCATTTACAAAAATTTGTTTCATTAAAAAAAATTTTTGGGCGTCCACTTAAATAGCTCTTAAAATTCTCTAAAACTTGATGTGCATCTCATTTAATTTTGTTATGTGTATTTACTTGTTAGGTATTTACTCTATGGTTGGGACTATCTATATTCGATATTATCGACCGTACTTTGGTTGTCCACTAGGTGGCGAAAGGCGTCCGCTTTCGAACATAATTCGTAATTTCTTGATTGGTTGGAGGAATGCGTAGCTAGAACCGCGTTTTTAGCGTGCTATTCATCTCTCTCCTTTTAACGTCATTCGCGCTCTACTATCTCTTTTTTAATTCTTAAGCCTGTTAGTTTTGTTACTGGTAAAAGCGTCTTTTGCTTCGAGTTCTTGAAACGGTGCAGACCATCCATCTTTTGTGCTTAGAAATTTTCACAATTATCTTTACCTGTTCGTTATTTAAAACGGTTTTAAGTGGAATTTCTTAACTAATTGGTTGTGGGCGAAATCTCCTGCTTATTTCAACCGCCGCCGACGTAATATTTACGGTTATTATACAAATTAATGGTGTCGCATTGAAGAATTGGTTAAAGTGTTCTTAACGTCAGTGATTAAACTCATTGGGTATGTACTTATTCTCGTCAAAATCGCATGCTTTCCTTCAACTTCTCGTCTCTAATTTCTCCTAATTTTCTTAGCGTTCAAGTTCAAGTTCGAGTTCACGTTCAAGAATAGTTCTACGCATTACCACATGGTCGTGATCATCTTGAGCCGGTAACATCGATCCTGCTTTGGCAGCTCGCCGCCATCTTCTCAATTCCTGTGAAGACCTTAGGTTAGATAGTTAGGATAGATGGGACACTCAATACTTCTTTCTAGTTATTGTGTTTGTGCGGCATCTACCGAGATGTTCTCCTAATAAAGTAGATATAGGGGCGGGAGAAATTCAAATTCAATTTTTTTTATTGTAAGTACAAATTCCCGTTTTTATGTATGCATTTACCAAGAGTTTTCGTAATTCATGAAATTAAACCTAAATGTATCCAAATAAAAAAATTAATGTCAAATACATATTAAACGAGATTTTTGCAAGAGTACTGAATACATACCACAAATACTGCAATTTATATGCTTTTGATTTTAAATATACATAATGCAATTGTAAAATGCAGCTTATTCTAATCGACCTGTTCGACAATTTTTATGTATAATAATACGTTATTTGTTAACCTAGGTAATTGCGACATGTAATTCAAACTTTTATCTTTGGTTGTATGGATGATCTGTTTAATGCTAGATTAAACACTTTCTCAATTACACTTTACTTTTGCAAATTACAAGATATACTTTTTGACATGCATCTGCAATATTAATCTGAATTACATTTAAAAAATAAATAGTTTTAGATAACACTGATTCTAATTAAGTACAAAGAACGGTACAAAATAATCAAAAAAAGTAAAATTATTTATTACACTTTAGTTATCACTACAATAAATTGGATACCGCACATTTTCGAAATCTATTCATAACTACTATAGATGGTACTTGCCACTTGGTGAACTTCGTTTTACTTAAAATTTGCAGTTTTTAATTTTGAGTTTGACAGTAAAAGGTTAAGTTGGATAAGTTTGAAAAAGATAAAGTAGGGACCGATGTAACCTACGAAACACTTTTATTACACGCAGTGCCATCTTCCGAGATGTTCTCCACATAAACATGAGAACAAAATATTCTATTCGAGTGCTCATACCCTGGTGAAGACAACTTCATTTATCTGTACTCATTCACCGCTTCCTGATAACTTATTTTACCGCTATTTTCCTTTAAACTCAGTAACTTTAAATATTTGAATTTATAAATACGTTACCGTTCCGAAATTATTTACTTCACTAAATTGTTTTATACTTACTTAACTTAAATATTTTTGTGACGTCACACATTTTGTGAATACCTCATTTTAGCTAAATTTGCTTTTCATTTACTACTGTTATTTTACGTATGTTACATTAGATTAGCTATCCCCTTTTACCTTAACTTTACTTATTGATAACTTCAAACTCTTTTGCTAAAATATATATACTCAGTATCCGATCCTTCAAGGGAATCGTGAGTAATTAAGTATTCTCGTATTTGGGACCGACCCATTGTCTGTCCACGTGTACTAACTTTCTTTATTTAGATTGCTTCGCTTCGGCAGAGCCTTTGCAAAGGATCTCCACCGAACACACAGGTACATATTTTATTACTACTTACTTACTTTTGTTCGCTACGATTGCATCGTATACTTGAAATATTGCTTATTGTCGTTAACGTAAATTCATTACTAGTAGTTTTGCTACGCTACTTGCAAAAGGTAAAGCGGATCACTAATTAGATTATCACCTTTGAGTGATCATTAACATTATTTTTTTGTGGATTACTATCCAATTACTACCATTTAGTTATTTTATTTTGAACAATTACCTTACTTTATAATCATTTATATATATATTATTGACTGAGTCCTTATTATACGCTCGTCAAATTGCTTTATTTTGCATTATTGTTCCATTACCATACTTTTTCTTACAGGTTACTACGTTACTTATCTCCGAATTGAGATTATCTTCGCAGTTCATACTCTCAATTTTAGCTATTACCTACAGAACTTGCGTGGCGCCCTTTTCTCTATTTAGTATTCGCTAATCACTCTGCTTAGACTACCGATAACTCACTTTTTCTCACTAATTCTGATCCACGCCCATCGCCCATATAACTGAGCTTACTGGTGCAATACCTATCGATAAATTTTTGTTGCAATTCGCAATTCTTGCCGTAACAATATGATTGAAATTTTTTTTCCCATTTTAACCCGTCGCAGTTTGTAATCGCACCATTTCAGCAAAGAATTTCTAAGAAAATCACGGATTCGGCTATCAGGATAACATGAATTAAAGAAACAAAATGCTGTACAAAACAAAATTAGCGGTACATGCTTGCGCCATCTGCATCATAAAAGCAAAATGCTACAACAGAAAATTTAAGATGTCGTTTTCTGCGCCATCTGCCTTACAATAGCTTAACTCGTACTTGTAAAGTTGTCGGTTATCCATTAATCGTTAGAGGGCAGAACACTCGCTAATAAATAATAAAGTCACTGTATAATAAATCTTCCAAAAAAATGAATTATTTTAATCATTAAAACGATTGTTATAATAATTAAACAAACAAAGACAGCTTTCGTTCATCGATTCGTAATACAATAAAATTTATCAATTTATACTATGTGAGGGAATGTAGTTAGATTGTTCTATTTAATACAGTAACACAATTAAATTTAATTCTGATCGAAGTATTTAAAGTTGCCTATATGCAATAAAATTAATTTTCATCCCTAAATAAACCAGTTCGTATTTGAAGATGTAGATTGAATTTTAATAGGGGTGCATCTTCATTGCTTATAATTGAAATATCTTTGTCAGTGGAACATTTTCTGTTGCTTAGGGCAAAAAACGACGGTGGTCCAAGCCTGACAGCGGCTGCTCATCAGCTATTAAAAGAGAACCTTACCAAACTGGTTGAAAATCCCAAGACAAAGTTATTCCAAGATCTTTTTGGAAAACCCAAACGGGGACTTAGCAGCGTCCATCTTATGGTTAAGCAAGACGAAGATAAAACTTGTGACAGAGCCGGTCACAGGCCACTGGCGCCTGAAC
This sequence comes from Pyrocoelia pectoralis, assembly GCA_036250285.1. NCBI lineage: Eukaryota > Metazoa > Arthropoda > Insecta > Coleoptera > Lampyridae > Pyrocoelia > Pyrocoelia pectoralis. The sequence goes on along the minus strand of CM070075.1, from coordinate 79,858,868 downwards.
AAAACACCTGCATAACATGGGAGTGACAGATATCCCGATATGCAGTGATTGACGTGAGGTAGAAGAAGCGCCCTATTTGCCAATGTGAGGCATTCATAAAGGCAAGGGAACACCTACCTGGAAATGAAAAGATTACACAAGAGGAAGTAACAAAGATTCGCCCTACTAAAATCCTGGACTTTGTGAAAGATACAGATATTCTTGAAGGGTAGGCAACATCGGGGAGCACAATAGACCAAAAGGTCGCAGTGCAGGGTTCAATTGGGACCAGCCCTAGAACAATAATAATAGTAATAATGTTAATACCTAGACAATAATGCCAGAACATTATATTTATATTCTTTATTCTGGAGAGCTGTTAGTGTTTTGAAAGTCGAAGACAGTCATAACTGTAGCGATTTGTTTTCCAATTCTAATTAAATTTAGAAAAGTTTGTACAGAATAAATGTTTGCGGTAAAAGATACCTACCTACACATTTTAATTTGCGCGCGAAACGTTAAGAATTCTATCGCCAGAACGACAGCTTAATAACTCGAGAAGTATAAACGATAAAGATCTAATTCTTTTTGCAAAAACTTTTGTATTTAATTATGTTAATTTTATTCCAATATGACGAGGTATTTTGATAACCTTCAGTAATTGCCTTCAAGTTCAAGTAAATTGGTGATAGTCGATTATATGAATTATTTACACATAAACTTTTAATTGCATCAGAAAAATAATTATCTAGAAAAATGTGTACTGATTCTGGGTATAGATTGTGAAAATTTCAAAGTAATCAATCTATTAATAAACATTATAGAGTAAGTTTTGTTTAAGAAAACGCGAATTTTGATATCACAAAAATGTTACCTTTTTTGTCATTTACAAAAATTTGTTTTATTTAAAAAAATTGCAGTCATGCACTTTAGATAGCGCTTAAAATTCTCTAAAAGTTGATGCGCATCTCATTTATTTTTATTCAAATTTTTTTCCATTTTAATCCGTCGCAGATTTTACTTGCACCATTTCAGCCAACAATTTCGAGGCAAATCGTCGATCTTTCTATTAGGATAACATGAACTTGAAGATAACACGAGATAAACGCGTTAAAAAGAACTGCGATATTCGCGCCATCTGCTTAAACTAGTTGGTAATTCTGCTACTAATAGATAGATGGCACTGATGTCAGAACGATCCATCTTAAAACTAATAAGAAACTATTTATTTCATGCACTAAAATCGTTATTTATATAATAAATATACAATCCTAATATGTACAAATAACGTTTTACTCTATCCATTCATCGTATAATGAAATTCTAATGTATAGTAGCTTTTAACTTTAACCTAACTTAAACTAATTCAACCTCCAATAAGAATTGAATAAATCCATATCATTTCGAGGGGCGTTACTAAATTGAATAATTATATTAATGGCGGATTAGAATCATGGCAGATATTTAGCATTTGATTGAAGAATTTACAAATTCTTTCAATGAACGTGCACCGTGCAATGTAGGTATTTATATCAAGAGCCTTTTGTCTTAGTAAATAACCATCATTGTAGCGATTTTATCCTAGGACTAAACGTTATTATGCTGATTTGAAAAATATAGTCAATGTGAATAGACGATTATGGTAAAAGTGTTTTACGTTCTCGAATGGCGCTAGAACGATAACTTAAAATTGTTGACAGTCAGCTAACAGCTGACTCTGACTATCAACAAATTAAGCTGTAAGTATTATTTACACATAAACTATTAAGTATTAACATAATAGAAGAGCCGCTTGAAACATATTTAACTCAATAAATGCGTACTGATTGTGGGTATAATCTGGGGAAAATTTCATAGTGAAAAAAAGTTGTGGTCATCCACTTAAATAGCACTTAAAATTCTCTAAAAGTTGATGTGCGTCTCATTTAATTTTATTGAAAATTTTTTTCCCATTTTAACCGGTCGCAGTTTGTGAACCATTTCAGCAAGAACTTATACGAAAATCAGGGATCCGGCTATTAGGATAACATCAACTGAAGGAACAAAATGCTACAACAGAACGAATTTAAGTTGCAAATGCTTGCGCCATCTGCTTCATATTAAATATATAATATATACTATTAAAGTAGTCGGTTATTCCGTTAATCGCTAGATGTCAGAACGACCGCTGCTGAATTACAGTGACTATTAGAATGCTGAATCTTCCAAACAAAAATAAATTATTTTATTCACTAAAATCATTGTATATGTACTATTTATATAATAATTAAACAAACAAAGACATTTTTCGTTCATCGATTCGTAATACAACAGAATTTATCGATTTATGCTATGTGAGGAAATGTAGTTAGAGTATAGTTAGAATAGTTAGATTGTTCGCGACGACATCTATGTCTTTACAGTAACACAATAAATTTTATATGGGAATGAAGTATGTAAAGTTGCCTATATGCAATGAAACTAATTTTCATTCCTCAATAAACCAGTTCGTAGTTCAAGATAAGGATGAAAGTTTATTGTGGTTATCTAAATGTAATTTTTAAAGATAAGTTAATTGGATATTAATACGGGTGCATCTTCATTGCTTATAATTGAAATATCTTTGTCAGTGCAACATTTCCTGTTGCTTACCATCAACACAAAATTTTTCCATGATCACTTACCTGCGTTTAATGCCTTTAGGCGTTGTGGTTTAGGGCAATTATCAAAATGATATAAGTTTGTAACATTAATATCTAGACAATAACAGGAAACTTTGTTTTCTCTTCTATTTCTTCAAAATATGGCATTCTGCTAGTCTTTGACCTTGACGTTTCTTCTTAAAAAACATTTCCATATATGTATTTATAAAAAAAGCCGGCGTTATTGCCCTGCTAAAGCATTCACCTTTCAAGGGAATGTTCGACAGCTCTTTCATAGCTTCAACCAAAATCCAGGAATTTTATAGTGCTATGGAACCTACTTACCTACTTAAATAACATAAATTCAGCTCATTCCATACAGTGTACCTAAATGTCCAGAATGTACCTAATACCTATAAGTTGTTGCTCTGCTAGGGTTGCTTTTTGTGGTGTATAAGGAAGCAAAAGACTGCATAACTTGCGTGATCTGCGTCAAATATAAATTTATGGAGATCGTAACCAAGGTTCAAAGACAGTGCGCCACGACCCTCCAGCTAATACCGTAAAGAATAAACCCTTTCCAAAACACATTTATTAAACATTCTACACTAATTTAGGTATATCCAAAGAGAACAATGAAACATAAGTTAAGTGCTGAGGGATTTATTAAAATAATTGGTAAGTCCCTTTAATCGTTGATTGAAATATTAATATACTTATTTCAATCAACACTTTAATCTAGCCAACTCAACTCACATTTAATTGTACATTTTGCTAAATATCTGCCATGATTCTTATCCGCCATTAATTAATCATTCAATTAGTAACGCCCCTCGAAATTATATGGATTTATTCAATTCTTATTGGCGGTTGAAATCCTTTAGTTTAGTTTAAAGCTACTATACATAGATGTAGCAACGAACGATTTATTTACATTTTCTTTCAGTAAAAATCATCAACTTTTATTATATGATGGATGCAAAGAGTAAAATATTATTTGTACATATTCGGATTGTAAATTTATTACAGAAATGACGATTTTAGTGAATGAAATAAATAATTTCTTGTTAGTTTTAAGATCGATCGTTTTGACATCAGTGACATCTAGCTATTAGTAGCAGAATTATCAACTAGTTAAAGCAGGTGGCGCAAATATCGAGAGTCTTTTTAATGTGTTAATTTCGTGCTATCTTCAAGTTCATGTGATCCTAATAAAAGGATTCACGATTTGTCTCGTTGGCTGAAATGGTTGGTGTATTTACAAATCTGCGACGAATTAAAATGGAAAAAAAATTTTCAATAAAAATAAATGAGATGCGCATCAACTTTTAGAGAATTTTAAAGTGCTATCGAAAGTGCATGACTACAAACTTTTTAAATAAAACAGATTTTTGTAAATGACAATAAAGTAATATTTTTGTATTTTTGTATATCAAATTTCGCGTTTTCTTAGACATAACTTGCTCTATTAAATGAACTAATAGAGCTTTCGCTGTGAAATTTTCAGAATTTGTACCCAGAATAATTAAATATGTTTCAAATGTAATTAATACTTTATGTGTAAATAATTCATATAACCCTTGTTTATAACAAGGATATAACAAACTATCAACAAATTGCGTACCTACTGATAACTTGAACGCGAAGGCAACTACTGAAGGTTATCAAAATACACAGTCATATTGAAATATAATCAAGATACCTATGCAACAATTTTTGCAAAAAGAATTAGATCTTTATCGTTTATAATTTTCGAGTTAGATGCGTTAGAAGCAGCCTTAGAACGCTATATTCAAAATGGCTTCAAACTTCATGCATTAGATTTAGATATAATGCAACCGTTTGCGTAATGAGTTTTTTCGCACCTACCAATGAGGCGAACATGGAAAGACCGAAAGACGTGGTGAACTCTTTAGAGAAAGAATCATTTCAAGAGGTTGTGTAAGGTCCATCGCTAGTAACTAGCTTTTCACAAAGTGGGGTGACCAAAATTAGAGAACGGATAAGGATTCTTAAAACCTTCCCCACAAATTAAAGGGTTGTTTATTGTGTAAAATTTGGTGCGACATGTTTCGGTACCGTACAAAATACCATCATCAGGCGACAGCTTAAAACAAATTTGACAATAATATAATCATAAAGGAGAAAATACTTACAAAATACAACGAACGATTAAATAATTATTAAAGTTTACAGGTAAATAGGGACAGCTTAACAATGGGTTAAATGTATCGCCACTTGATATCGATATCAGCAAATTTTGTGTCGAAATGCACATTGAATTGTGTGGGTTGATATGGAAATCTAGTCATAAAATTGTTATCATTGTTTGTTACCGGCCACCGTCAGGTGATTTTAACTTGTTTATCAATAATCTAAATGAATTATTTCAGATGATATATAAATGTAAGTATAAGTTTATTCTTGTGGGTGATTTTAATGTGCACTTTGAAACAAATAGTAACCATGCCAAACTATTAAATAGCCTTATGCTATCTTATAACATGAGTGCCATTGTAAATACACCCACACGAGACAATGCCATTTTAGACAATGTCTTCGTAAACAAATGTATGGAGGTAACCTACGACGTATTGCCATTTCTGTTTTCCGATCATAGATACGTTATCCTAACTTGCAATCTGCCCTCGCACTCCAGCGATCTTTCATATATAAAGGGAAGAAATTTTAGTCAAGCCGCGATCGCTCGATTCCATAACCTCATTAAAAACGAGAGTTGGCTAACTTCTGACTCCATCAGTGGTTTTGAAGATGCCTTCTCCTTCTTTTACAATACTCTTATCTGCCACTTCAATTCATGTTTCCCGGAGACAAAAATTATACAACGCAAGAGTTCATATAGTCAAAGAGGATGGATTAATGGTACCGTTCGAAAGCTCAGCCAGGATCTGAGAGATCTCTACCACATCCAAAAAAAGTATCCCATGTTAAGACCTCATTATTTAGCACGCAAACAAAAATACCGACAATATATTGTGTCCTGTAAAAAATTGTTTTACGGAAACTTAATTAATTCATCAAATAACAAAAATAAGACAGTATGGGGTATTATATCTACGCTCAACAACATCGAAAAGCAACACAAAAACATTACACTTCAAACACCTGAAAACAAAATTGTCGATCCTCAAACAATTGCCGACATGTTTAATAAGAATTTTCTCAACGCCCCCCTTGACATACTACGACGCATAAAAAACAAAAACAAAAATTCAAGCGCCGATAGCAATCATGATGATTCTGGTATTGGTTCTACTAGCATCTGTAGCAGCATGTGTGCATTCCCCTTTAGTGAAATTGAACTTCTGAGCTGCTTAAATTCCATAAAAAATAAGAATTCTTCGGGTCCAGATCATATACCTACCTCTCTACTGCGCTCCAGTTTACCGTTTATAATAACACCTGTCACACGCCTAGTCAACATGTCGTTTGCTCAAGGTGTTTTCCCGAAAGAACTGAAGACTTCAACGGTTCACCCTGTCCATAAGAAAGGCAGCACTCAACACTGGGAAAATTATAGACCAATCTCTGTCAGCTCGGCTCTCTCCAAAATTTTTGAATACGCCATGCTGGAAAGACTAAACAGTCATCTCCTCAAGCATGACATCATAAGCAACAAACAACATGGCTTTCGTAAGAACAAATCAACGTTGACTGCAATAAATTCCTTTGTTAACGACATCATTTCATTACTCGATAAAAAGCAAAGCGTCCTTGCAATTTTTTGTGATCTCAGCAGAGCTTTTGATACTATCGATCACTCTCTACTATTATATAAACTGAATATTTACGGCATAAGGGGTGTTGTTGCCAACTGGTTCTCCTCCTACCTGTCTGATAGGTGTCAGCAGGTTGAGATTAAATTTAAAAATGGCAATACCTTTTCCAAAGTTTTGTCCTTGCCATTGCCTGTAAATGTTGGAGTTCCTCAAGGATCCGTTCTGGGCCCTATCCTTTTTATATTGTTCATTAATGATATTGTCACGCTCCTAAACTCCTTAACTCTATATGCCGATGACACCACAGCGTTAATCTCAGGAAAAAGTAAGAACGATGTTCAAAACAAGGCTTGTGAGATGCTAAATAAACTTACAAATTGGTTCAATCTTAACCGATTGTTCCTAAATCACGACAAAACCTCAATTGTTCAATTTTCATGTCTCAACCTCAAGATCGAACCAACTAATCCTACTGAAGTTAACGCAAAATTTTTGGGAATCTATATAGACCAAAATTTAAATTGGAAATGCCATTGTGAGCACCTGGTAAAGAAACTAAATACCTACTGTTATCAAATACGCAATATTAAAGAACTGATAGGAATAAAGCACACTACAACATATTATTTTGCTCAAATACATTCGAGGCTCTCGTACGGTATTATCGTCTGGGGATCCTCTATCTCGGCGAAAAGAGTATTCATTACTCAAAAAAGGATAGTTCGGTGTATTGCGGGTAGTGGCAAATACGAGTCGTGCAAAGGCATCTTCAAAAAGTTACGCATATTAACCCTTACATCGATATACATCTTAGAAGTGTTATCATTCATTTTTAATAATCGACATCATCTATTACGGAATAGCAATATACATTCATATAACACGCGAAGGAGAGACCAATTCGTAACCCCTACAACACGGCTTAAACTAGCCCAGCAATCCCCCACTTCAATGGGCATTAAAATATTTAACCTCCTCCCCAACACCATAAAACAGCAGAAGACACTAAAAGGATTTAGATTATCAATTAAAAAAATCCTCCTGGATCGTGCCCCATATACATTAGATGAATTTTTCAATTCATGTTGTTAAAAATGGCGTCCACTGTATAATTTTAAACACTACCTTTAATACTAGAGAACTCTAATTGAAATATTATATTATATTATTGTAGACATTGATTAATATGTATGTATCTTTTTTTGACGTATCCCACGCAATGGTTACAAATTGTCAGGGATAATGAAATATATTATTATTATTATTATTATTATTAATAAAATTAAAAAGGGAAAAACTATGGAAAATCCCCAGGTTGATGTGCCATGCTAAAAATTAGGTTAAGGGTAAATTATTGAAGGGAAATTACTTACAGAAATAATCGATGAAAGGGGGGTGGGATCCATGCGGAAGAGAACATCAGAACAGCAAATCTCCAAAAAATTAATTAATAGTAAGATGGAAGCAGAATAAATTAATCAACAACTAAAAGCGTGTGGGTGCACCTTCGTCGTTACCTTCAAGGTGCACCCACACGCTTTTAGTTGTTGATTAATTTATTCTGCTTCCATCTTACTATTAATTAATTTTTTGGAGATTTGCTGTCCTGATGTTCTCTTCCGCATGGATCCCACCCCCCTTTCATCGATTATTTCTGTAAGTAATTTCCCTTCAATAATTTACCCTTAACCTAATTTTTAGCATGGCACATCAACCTGGGGATTTTCCATAGTTTTTCCCTTTTTAATTTTATTGTTAAGCTGTCCCTATTTACCTGTAAACTTTAATAATTATTTAATCGTTCGTTGTATTTTGTAAGTATTTTCTCCTTTATGATTATATTATTGTCAAATTTGTTTTAAGCTGTTGCCTGATGATGGTATTTTGTACGGTACCGAAACATGTCGCACCAAATTTTACACAATAAACAACCCTTTAATTTGTGGGGAAGGTTTTAAGAATCCTTATCCGTTCTCTAATCATTTCAAGAGAATATTTCTTGCGTTATTTAACCACGTATAATCAAAAATAATCCCACAGTCTTTGAGCAGAATCAAATGATTCTGTATGAGAGTTTATTAAAATTTCTAAAAGAGTCTCAACACGGTGAAAAACACTAGAATCAGACGCTTCGAAAATAAAGAAACCAAAAAAGGGTTGTGAAAGAGAAATCGTAGGAAACCCTTACCTATACCCAAAACCCTTACCTATACCTATAACCAGAATAACTACGAGCCTCCTGAGTCCTGACTATGATTATTCCCTAGTTCATGCTAACATCGATAGACGATAGGTATTAAATATACTGAAATATGCTGAAGTTAGCTCAAAATACGGGATAACTGTCTTACCTAGGAACACAAAAAGTATTGAAAGGGAGTTAATATTTTGAAAATTGATAGTCAAGAGTTCTTATGTCATTCGTAACGTAACATGTCAGTGTTTAGGTACCTATATAAGAAATACTTTAATACTTACCTACTTATAGCTCAAGATCCTGATCCGTATAGGTAGTACCTACCTTTGTACTTAGGTACCTATTCTTCGCTAAAATAAAAATTACCCATACCTACCTCAAAATTTTAACGAAATAAATTAAAGGAATTAATAAATTATTTAAATCAAGGAATTTATCAATTATTTATTCTACACCCATTGACCCATTTCACATTTTTGTATCCAGACATCCAGAGAGAACAATGAAAGAAATATCAGTTACTTAAGAGCATTTATTAAACACAAAATAACTCATTGTTTCGATTTCAGCCGCTTAATCTAGTCAACTCACATATTATCATTACTCATTAGATAGGTGATAGGTACATTTAATTGTTCATTTACACCTTAAAGTGTAAGTGGTCTTCTTTACTAAATATCTGTCATGGTTCTAATCCGCCATTAAATTAATCATTCAAATAGTAACGCCCCTCGATGTGATATTGATTTATTCAATTCTTATTGGGGGTTGAATTAGTTTAATTTAGTTTAAAGCTACTATACATAGATGTCGCAACGAACGATTTATTTACATTTTCATCTTCAATAAAAATCATCCAACATCATTATATGATGAATGCATAGAGTAAAATATTATTTGTACATATTAGGATTGTATATTTATTACAGAAATGACGATTTTAGTGAATGAAATAAATAATTTCTTGTTAGTTTTAAGATCGATCGTTCTGACATCAGTGTCATCTAGCTATTAGTAGGAGAATTATCAAGTAGCATAAGCAGGTGGCGCAAATATCGCGTCTCTTTTTAAGGCGTTTATATCATCCTATTTTCAAGTTCATGTGATCCTAATAGAAGTATTCACGATTTGCTTCGAAATTGTTGGCTAAAATGGTGAAAAACGACTGCAATGTGTTAAAATGGAAAAAAAAATTTCAATGAAATTAAATGGGATGCACATCAACTTTTAGAGAATTTTAAGTGCTATTTCAGTGGATGACCACAACTTTTTATTAGTAAAGCAGATTTTTGTTAATGACGAAAATGTAATATTTCTGTGATAGATCAAAATTCGCGTTTTCCTAGACATAACTTGCTCTATTAAATTAAGTAATACAGTTATCACTATGAAATTTTCAGAGTTTATAACACGGAATAAGTACCCATTTTTTGAGTTAAATATGTTTCAAATGTAATTAATAGTTTATGTGTAAATAATACATGTAGCTAACTTACAACAAATTGCGTACTGATAACTTGAACGTGAAGGCAACTACTGAAGGTCATCAAAATAGCTAGTAATATTGAAATAAAATCAAGATAGTTAAATGGAAAAGTTTTTGCAAAAAGAATTAGATCTTTATCGTTTATAATTTTCGTGTTAGAAGCGTTAGAAGCAGCCTTAGAACGCTATATTCAAATGGCCCCTTTTCTAGCAAACTTCATGCATTCGCATCCGCATTCGCACCTACCAATGAGACGAACTTGGAAAGACGTGGTGGTGAACTCTTTAGAGAAAAAATCATTTCAAGAGAATATTTCTTGCGTTATTTAACCACTTAGATATAATCAAAAATAATCATACAGTCTTTGAGCAGAATCAAGTGATTCTATAAGTATGAGAACTTTATTAAAACTTCTGAAAGAGTCTCGACACGGTGAAAAACACTAGAATCAGACGCTTCGAAAAGAAAGAAACCAAAAAAGGGTTGTGAAAGAGAAATCGTAGGAAATAGTCATCAAGTAACTCAAGCAAGACCCTTATAACCAGAATAACTGCGAGTATCCTGACTATATATGATTAATTTCATGCTAACATTGATATTAAATAAAAGTACTGAAATATGCTGAAGTTAGCTCAAAATACGGAATAACTGTCTTCCTAGAAACACAAAAAGTATTGAAAGGGAGTTAATTTTATGAAAATGAATAGTCAAGAGTTCTTATGTCATTCGTAACGTAACATTTTTGTATCCATCAGAGAGAACAATGAAAGAAATATCAGTTAGAGTTACTAAGAGCATTTATTAAAAACAAAATACCTCATTCTTTCGATTTCAGCCCCTTAATCTAGTCAACTCACATATCATTAGATACATTTAATTGTTCATTTACACCTTAAAGTTGTCTTTACTAAATATCTGTCATGATTTTAATCCGCCATTACTTAAATCATTCAATTAGTAACGCCCCTCGAGGTGATATGGATTTATTCAATTCTTATTGGCGGGTTGAATTAGTTTAAAGCTACTATACATAGATGTCGCAACGAACGATTTATTTATACAGTGACTTTATTACAAACAGTGACGACAAGCGGCGATTATCCGCCATGAAGAGGCAAAATTGTGGGCGGGTTTATATGAACTCAACGGTGGTATCCTAGCAACCACACGCTGATCAAAGGTAAACACAGTCAGGCCGCCATTAAGATGCAAAATATACCACGGCCAATCAAAATCGATACCACGCTTGTCGTCACTGTTTGTAATACAGTCACTGTATTTATTTACATTTTCATTTTCAGTAAAAATCATCAAATATCATTATATGATGAATGCATAGAGTAAAATATTATTTGTACATATTCGGATTGTATATTTATTACAGAAATGACGATTTTAGTGAATGAAATTATGAAATAGATAATTTCTTGTTAGTTTTAAAATCGATCGTTCTGACATCAGTGCCATCTAGCTATTAGTAGCAGAATTATCAACTAGTTTAAGCAGGTGGCGCAAATTACAGTGACTTTGCGCAAAAATCGTGTCTTTTTAACGAGTTTAGCTCGTGTTATCTTCAAGTTCATGTTATCCTAATAGAAAGATTCACGATTTGGCTCGAAATTGTTGACTGAAATGGTGCAGTTAAAAACGACTGCAATGAGTTAAAATGAAAAAAAAAAAAAATTCAATGAAATTAAATGAGATGCACATCAACTTTTAGAGAATTTTAAGTGCTATTTAAGTGGATGACCACAACTTTTTATTAGTGAAACAGATTTTTGTTAATGACGAAAATGTAATATTTTTGTGATAGATCAAAATTCGCCTTTTCTTGTTGCTCTATTAAATTAACTAATACATAGTAGTATATTTCCATCTGTGCTAATAGTGTTATCATTATGAAATTTTAAGAGTTTATACCGGGAATAAGTACCCATTTTTTGAGTGAAACATATTTCAAATGTAATTAATAGTTTATGAGTAAATAATACATGTAGCTGACTATCAACAAATTGCGTATACTGATAACTAGAACGTGAAAGCAAATACCAAATAACTTGTCATATTGAAATACAATCAAGAGAATCAATTGCAAAAGTTTTTATTTTACAAAAAGAATTAGATCTTAATCTAACTAACATCGATATTTAATGTAAATAATGTAGTGACAAACGGGGTAACTTAACTGGCATACCTAAAAAAACACAAAAAGGTCGAAAGGGAGTGAACAGAGTTAACTTTTTGGAAATGGATAACCAAGAGTGCTAATGTTATTTATTGTAACCTAAGTACTTCAAATTCCGGTTAGGATAACAATTACCTCAAAATATCGACTGAGTAAATTATTTAAATCAATGAATTTATCAATTATCCTATACATTTCCATTTCTATCGATAGAGAACAATGAAACAAAAGCCAGTAGCATTTATAAAAACAAAATATTATAATTGTATCGATTTAAGCGCCTTTAATCTAGTCAACGCACATATCATTAGATACATTATTTTAATTGTTCATTAACACCTTAAAGTGGTCTCTTTACTAAATATCTGTCATGATTCTAATCCGCCATTTCTTTAATCATTCAATTAGTAACGCCCCTCGAAGTGATATGGATTTATTCAATTCTTATTGGGGGTTGAATTAGTTTAATTTAGTTTAAAGCTACTATACATAGATGTCGCAACAAACGATTTATTTACATTTTCATTTTCAGTAAAAATCATCTAATATCATTATATGATGAATGCGTATAGTAAAATATTATTTGTACATATTAGAATTGTATATTTATTACAGAAATGACGATCTTAGTGCTAGAAATAAATAATTTCTTGTTAGTTTTAAGATGGATCGTTCTGACATCAGTGCCATCTACCTATTAGTAGCAGAATTATAAACTAGTTTAAGCAGGTGGTGCAAATATCGTATCTTTTTTGACTAGTTTAGCTCGTGTTATCTTCAAGTTCATGTTATCCTAATAGAAGTATTCACGATTTGCCTCGAAATAATTGTCTGAAAATGTGCTAATAAAAACTGCGACGGGTTAAAATGGGAAAAAAAATATCAACGAAATTAAATGAGATGCACATCAACTTTTAGAGAATTTTAAGTGCTATTTAAGTGGATGACCACAAGTTTTTTTAATCAAACAGATTTTTGTAAATTACGAAAATGTCATATTTCTGTGATAGAACAAAATTCGCGTTTTCTTATACAAAACTTGTTCTATTAAATTAACTAATAGAGCAATCACTATGAAATTTTCAGAGTTTATACTCAGAATTAGTACACATTTTGCGAGTTAATTAATTTTCAGATCTAATCGATAGTTTATGTGTAAATAATTCATATAGTTGACTATCGGTAAATTACGTATTAATAACTTGAACATGAAGGCAACTACTGAAGTTTATCAAAATATCTCGTCATATTGGAATAAAATTAACATAATTAAATGCAAAAGTTTTTGCAAAAAGAATTAGATTTTTATCGTTTATAGTTTTCAAGTTATGAAGGAAGCTGTCGTTCTGGTGTGACAATTCTTAACGGCGCGGCGCGCGCATTGCCCACGCACGAGAATGTAAGACGATAGGCATCTTTCACCTAGTTTTTCTACTACATACTATGATTATTACTTATCTGTGGTACTCAGTGGTGTAGTGCAGCGGGAACGCGTGGGAACAGCGTTCCCACTCTGCTTTTTCCTAGAATCCTATATATTAATAGGCGACCCCTGTTTCTGGCATTCTGTATCGCCCGATGTTAGTCAATTCCCCAAGAATAGCATTCTTCTTCTTTCTTCTTTCAGCCCTCAGTGCGCCAAGTGTGGAACATAGGCTTCCCTCTTCTCATTCCATTTCTCTCTATTTTGAGCTGTTGCTTTCAATTTTAATCCAGCAATTTTCTTTAAGTCGTAATACCCTCTTGTAATCGGTCTTCCTCTTGCTCTCCTTCCATCTCAGGGCCTCCACTGTATGATTCTTACGTTCCATCTGTCGTCTTTTAGTCTTGCTACATGTTCTGCGAAGTCCTATTTTAATTGACTAACTCTTTTAGTTATATCTGTTATTCTTGTTCATTCCTCTTTCTGTGTTTTATTGTGATACCTAACATAGCTCTTTCCATCTTTCTCTGTATAATTTCTAGTTTGTGTATCGTTTCTTTTGTAAGTGTCCATGTTTGGGCGCCATACGTCAAAACTGGTAGCACACATTCGTCGAATACTTTAGATTTAATGTGTTGGGGAATTCTTTTGTTTTTAAGCATTTTCGATAGTTTTCCAAAAGCTGCCCATCCTAATCGTCTTCTTCTTTCTACTTCTATATCTTTACTTTCCTTACCAATTCGTATCGTTTGGCTTAGAGTAGGTAGATATATGTAGTTTGTACTTACTCAGTGACGTCTATTTGTGTTTCTTTTATTTTTACTTGGATGTTCTGTGGGCTCATAATTTTTGTTTTATTTAAATTCATTTTTAGCCCAACTTTCTGTGATTCTCTTTCCAGTTCAATTATCATTTTCTGTAGGTGTTCTTTCTGTTCAACAATTAGTACAATATCATCGGCGTATCTGAGATGGTTTAGTCTTCCTCCGTTTATATTGATTCCAAAATTTCTCCAATCCAATTTTTTGAAGATGTCTTCTAAGGCTAGATTGAACAGTTTTGGTGACGTATCACCTTCCTCTTCTTATTGGTATTTTGGTAAAAGACAGTAAATGGGCTGTAATCTTATTAATAGGACCAAAGAGAAAAACGAAAAAAAATCACAACAACTCATTTTAATACTCATACATACTTGACTAGCAACTAAACTAACACAATAATATACTTTTAAATGAACAGGAAGAAGAATAATGATAGTACGAATAAAGAAAAGCTTCGATAAGTTCTATACCCTTTAGATACAGGACTAGAGGGAACAGACGTAGAAGTTTCTCCCGTATTATCCTTGGCATTTGTTGGGATTGCTATAGAAGGTGTTTGGGAGTTTTCTCCAGTTTTTGGTCGATCGGTCCCGCTCATCTTATTAGGACCCGGAGGTCCTTGAGGTCCAGATTCGCCTAAAGATTCAAAGACATAAATTGGGAAAACGAAATTCAGTCACTTATACCAATATATCCAGGTGGTCCGGGTCTTCCCGGCAGACCGGTGTCACCTTTCGCTCCAGTTAAACCCCTTATGCCCGTTTGTCCGATCGGACCTCTTTGAACACATTTATCGTTCACTTTGTTGCAAAATAATTTCATATCTTCAATCTACAAGTAAACATTTATGAAACTGACTCATTAACGAATATTTACTTGCGATAAACTATTCACCCGGTTACTAAGTTATTTTTGTCATTATAACGAAATAAAATTTTTGTAAAAAACAATAAAAGGAACTTACTTCGTACTCATTTTCGGAATCATCTGAATCATCATTATCATCACCGCTACCTTCGACTTCACGTTTCGATCGATTTAAAAGATCACCAAACCAACCATAGTTTGCTAATGGATCGCTCATGTTTTCGTAATTTTCGATAGCCTTTAAAATATGTTTTTTACTCCTTTCGAGACTGTTTTCGACACTACGTATAACATCACGTCTCAATACTTTGTACGAATATAATCCAATAAAGATTTGTGATAGTAATATTATCACCATTAACAAAACTAAATAAAAACTGTAATTTTTTGACTCGGACTTTAGTTCTTCACCCATGTTGCCAAAAGTATACGACTGTTGTTTGCTGTATGTGTAATAGTTCTGGATGTAATACTGCTCCAGTTTTTTGTCGGGTGTTTTTTATATTAATGAACCGTTACTCCAGAATGTTATCATACTGAGATAGAGAGGTTACATGCTTCAATCATGCTAAAGCATTCTATTGGCGCCTTCAACATCATAGGTTGTGACAGATTTGACGCAATACGTTACGTCAACACCATCCCGCTCAAACAAAAATAACAAGAAAATTGATTGCACAAACAGAGCATTGTATTTATTGAACATCAAATTACAGTAGCTACATTTTTAGGTTGAAAATTAGCTTGCTTAACATATTATAGCCCCCGTGGTCCCATTGGACCCGGCACACCTGCAATGTTCAAAAAGTCAAACTTTCGGATTTACTTTCAGAAACTTACCTGGTGGTCCTTGAATCCCGGGAAATCCCGGCATGCCACTCTCACCTTTCCTTCCGGGTAAACCTGGAGGTCCGGGCATTCCAGGTGGACCGTTAATGGGACAATTTTTTTCGATCGTTTTACAAATCTGTACTATATCACCCTAAAACAATGTTTGAATGGATGTGAAGGTAGTTGAAGGGCAAAATAGTTAGCCACCTCAGTCAGACTTACATCATCCCCCCTTTTACGACGATCCAAAATATCTGTATCATAATATCTCAGGACATCCGCCTTTTTCATTTGAATATCTTTAACATCTTTCAGAATGGCGTTATGTTCCAAGTTGATTCGTCTGTTTATTTCAATTTCGATTTCCGTTTTTAGCGTGTGATACGAGTACATTGCAACGCCAACTTGTATTAATATGAGTGAAGCCAACAATAACACAACCTTAATGACTGTGCTAGGTGTTATTGGTTTTTCTTCTCTTATGTCTAGCATTTTTCGTATCAATTATCAACGATGTTCACAGAAACTGAAAGATTTACAGTGGATTTAAATTTAGTACGAGATTATGTAGGTGATGCTGATGACCTTTAATAATATGTTATTTGATATCGTTTGTTTCTTTTAGAGTACATGGATATACAGGGTGATCATCTTATCTTACTGTTGCTTGCATTTAGTATTTTACCATGTCTCTCGAGTCTCGAAAGATAATGTGACCATTCAAAGTAAACAACACGTTGAGAAATATAGTGTTGTTGCAGACACTCAGTCAGTCTTCAGCTGCACCACTTCGCTTCTAAACATAACACATGATATATTAACTGCGAGTCTTCGACAGATAATGGTGAGTTAACAACAGCAGTAATGCTAGACTATTTTATATAACAATATTGTGTTTTCTAGGAATGTTAAATTAAGTTAACGATGGACGTATTTGGAAGAACAGACGTTGTTGATAATAACAGTCTGAACTCTGCCCCTTTGAACAATAACAAATCAAACAGGTAGAATGAGCACAACAGATAATCGATGCACAACAGATAAGAAAACGAACAGAAAGAATGAGCACAACAGATAACCGGTGCACAACAGATAGCAAAATAAGTAGACATGCACAACAGATACAAAGCAAACAGACAGAATGAGCACAACAGATAACTAATGCACAACAGATAACAAAATGAACAAACAGAATTAGCGCAACAGATAACCGGTGCACAACAGATAACAAGATAAATAGACAAAAAAGTGCACAACAGATAATCGATACACAACAGGTAACAAGACAAACCGGTAGAATGAGCACAACAGATAACAAAATAAGTAGACAACAAGTGCACAACAGATAACAAAATGAACAGACAGAATGAGCACAACAGATAACCGCTGCACAACAGATAACAAAATAAATAGACAAAAAGTGGACAACAGATAACAAAATAAATTGACAAGAAGTGCACAACAGATAACTGATGCACAACAGATAACAAAATAAGTAGACAGAAAGTGCACAACAGATAATTAATGCACAACAGATAACAAAAAGAACAGACAGAATGAGCACAACAGATAACTGCTGCACAACAGATAACAAAATAAATAGACAAAAAGTGCACAACAGATAACTGATGCACAACAGATAACAAAATAAATAGATAAAAAGTGCACAACAGATAACTGATGCACAACAGATAACAAAATAAGCAGACAGAAAGTGCACAACAGATAACACAATGAACAGGCAGAATGAGCACAACAGATAACTACTGCACAACAGATAACAAACCAAACAAGCAGAATGGGCACAACGTATAATCGGTGCACAACAGATAAAAAAATAAATAGACAAAAATTGCACAACAGATAACTGATGCACAACAGATAACAAAATAAGTAGACAAAAGTGCACAACAGATAATTAATGCACAACAGATAACAAAATGAACAGACAAAATGAGCACAACAGATAACCGCTGCACAACAGATAACAAAATAAATAGACAAAAAGGTGCACAACCGATAACGGATGCACAACAGATAACAAAACAAACAAGCAGGATGGGCACAACAGATAACCGCTGCACAACAGATAACAAAATAAATAGACAAAAAGTGCACAACAGATAACCGGTGCACAACAGATAACTGATGCACAACAGATAACAAAATAAATAGACAAAAAGTGCACAACAGATAACTGATGCACAACAGATAACAAAACAAACAAGCAGAATGGGCACAACAGATAACCGCTGCACAACAGATAACAAAATAAATAGACAAAAAGTGCACAACAGATAACCGGTGCACAACAGATAACAAAATAAATAGAAAAAGTGCACAACAGATAATTAATGCACAACAGATAACAAAATAAGTAGACAGAAAATGCACAACAGATAATTAATGCACAACAGATAACAAAAAGAACAGAGAGAATGAGCACAACAGATAACTGCTGCACAACAGATAACAAAATAAATAGGCAAAAAGTGCACAACAGATAACTGATGCAAAACAGATAACAAAACAAACAAGCAGAATGGGTACAACAGATAACCGGTGCACAACAGATAACAAAATAAATAGACAAAAAAGTGCACAACAGATAACTGATGCACAACAGATAACAACACGAATAGATGAAAAATACGCTACAGATAACCAATGTACAACGGATAACAAAATAAATAGGCAAAAACGGTTCAACAGATAACTGGCGCAATAAACAAAGGGGCAATAAAGTGCACAACAGATAATTTTTATTCTTATTCTGCTCCGGAGTTTTCGTACAGCCTACCCCTACAGGTTCAACCGCTCTACGCCGAAGTTCCTATAGCCCGAATAGAGACGCTCGCTTAGAGTGTCGGACAGCCCGTGTCGAGTTGTTGTACGGTCAAGTGTCAACCAACAGACGTACCTGTTGCTGTTGGTCGCCGCAGAAATGCCGTTCGAGTACGCCGCCGTAGACGGAACGCCTTCCGTCACCGTTCGTCAATACCATGGCTGGTCACGACACTAGTGCCGAAACTGTCATCACCACGACATCCGGAGTGGCGCCTCGTCCCAATCGATCTCATACGCCAACCATACCCCTCCACCAGCACGACCCGCGAAGACCATTTACCATGTATATGTACGTTCCAGATTGTAATCATTAGTTGTGTACATAGTAGTTTCAATATTCAATAAATCCAAAATGCCAAAACCTTCTTAATTTACCACAATCTAACAATGTCGATATTTGAGAGTTGCTCAACCTGCCTTATTCCTTCTATTCGATTTTTTCCTAGTAGCCGAAGTAGTATATAAATCTTCTAACGGAGCTCTGTCGAAGTCAACGACACCTTCACAGAATGAGTCTTGAAGCCGAACAAATGCGCAAGAGTTGTGAGAAGGAGAAAGAATCACATACTGTGTCATGGTAAGTATACAACTCCTTAAGACACAGGTTCTTTTGGAGAAAACACATTACGCCCAAGGACAAGCCTCTCACAGGAAAACTCCAAACTTTTTTAACGGCATAAACATCCCCAACTGGAGCGAACAATATTCCCCCATGACCATGGGATCTACGGAGGACCACATCTACTGATCTACTAATAATAAATCATGATAAAGTTTCTGCGCAATAGATGATCCAAATCCTAATATTAGAACATAGATTTCAACGAATGATTTCCTCTGGAGTCAATTTAGAATTGTTTAGATCGAAGTCAGGTAATTTTGTTCGTCAATTTATGAATGTTGATGAAACCCATACTAACCTTGTATGAAACCCGAATTTATAGGTATCATTCCTACGCAAAATCAGAAAATCCTTGAGACTGTCGTGTGCAACCTTTGTCCCAAAAGATTGTAGCCATAATTTTCTGGGATGCTGAAGTTATTCATAGACAACTTACAAAAGGGTCCGACGACTATTATACATCTCTCATTAAACTTCCCCATATAATTAAAAAGAAATGAAAGGAAACATTTTCCATAATGTTTTGGTAGCAATAAACGCCATTTAATTTTTAACATTCAGCCTACTCCCGAGACGTAGCTCTGAGTGCTTTTTGTTTCTAAAACTAGAAGATTTCCTTCCTCCCTTGGTTCATGATGATTACCTACATTGAAAAATAATATTAGAGTTTAGAGACCATAAATATTGTTCTCCCCTCCGAACAAAATACCTAACTAACATTTTAGATTTAACTGAACTCTTTCGTTTAATGCAGACACCCTGTATATGTAAATACAATCATTTCTGGTAAAAACCGGAGTTATAAATCATGCTTGTGGATGCTGAACTGCTTCTCTGAGGTAATAGCACAGATAAGTAAATATGAATAAAGATAAAACCTACTTTAAACGTTTAATAGACCGTCAAAGCGTCATTTACCGACATCCCCTCCTTTTGGAAATTTCCTTAGACAAAGACAGTTAAACTAATTTCTTAAGAAAGTTTTTTGTAAGAGAGGAATATCGCAGAGGCCTGATAAGGTCAGAAGTCATCTCGAACGTAACATTTATCTATACGTAGGTGCATGCCAGGAACTGCCATGAAACTATAATGCTACAAATTTGAGGAATAAAGGGAACACACAGGGTAATTTTCAACACACTAATTCACTTTCTTGCTCTAACTTAATTACAAATTCAGTATAGGTATATAAGGTACAAAGATGAACAAATCACAAAGACATTATTCCCGGTAGGCCCCTAGGTCCTTGTATTCCTGAGGGACCTAAAAATAGAATTAACCTCACGAATTTATACGTAACCGCGGTAATAATCGCTTACCTATAGGTCCACTTGCACCAGGATATCCGGGATCACCACGAGGACCTGGCGAACCTTGCGGTCCAGGAAAACCAGGAGCACCTTGATTTTCGTGTATCAGGCATTGCCTCTTAATTGCTTTACATAGTCCGAGAACCTTATCATCCTGCGTTACTTTGATCAATTTCTCAACTTACCACCGATACAATATACTACTTACGGCAGTGTCCCGTTTATAACGCATCAAAGTGTCATCCTCTGAACGTACTGTTTTCAGAAAGATCTCCCGTTGTTCATTCATATTAAAAAAAATTTTAGCCGTTACCTCTTCTTGTAACATATTATATGTCATCATACGAATTGATATTTCTGTAGCTATAATCAGCAAAAACAAGAAGGCACTTATCGTGTAATTAAAATTTCTCCACTGATTTTCCTCCATATTGTCAACTGTTAAAAACTCAATAAACACTGAAAAATAATTTCTTAACTACATGTAGCGACGTTTATTTCATATCTAATCGCCGGCCGCTTCGGTTCAATAAAAATCTATTAAATTTTATCATCCACAAGTCAAAACATTCGACTCCTATGCGGAATCAAAAAAATTCAAACTTACATTCGGCTAAAATTTGAAAAGAAATCCAAAAAAAAATGGTTATGACCTCCAGCTTCCCTCTATTTTGATCTTTAAAGAGCGATATCTCCTAAACGGTGCGACTTAGAATGGAACGGATTGGAATTGTTTAATTTGCGTCTAATGATCTAAAAGAAACAGTCGTTACTTGGTCGAATTTCAAGAGTGTTCGTTTTTTAGCCAGAAAAAACTCAAAGGGGTTAACCTTGCTTTTTGGCCAAAAAATGAAGAAATTTTTTATTCGAAAAAAGTGCAGAATATGTTAGTTTACTTCATAAAAGACAGTTTAAAGTAGAAAAAGTGTACCAAGTCCACCTATAAGTGTCTCATTTGTACGATAATGGAGCAAAGGGCTCTGCGAAGGGACCCTCTATTTGGATCTTTAAAGAGCGATATCTTCGAAACGGTTCGACTTAGAATGGAACGGATTGGAATTGTTTAATTGGCGTCTAATGATCTAAAAGAAACAGTCGTTACTTGGTCGAATTTCGAGAGTTCGTTTTTTAGCCAGAAAAAACTCAAAGGGGTTAACCTTGCTTTTTTGGCCAAAAAATGAAGAAATTTTTTATTCGAAAAAAGTGCAGAATATGTTAGTTTACTTCATAAAAGACAGTTTAAAGTAGAAAAAGTGTACAAAGTCCACCTTAAAGTATCTCATTTGTACGATAATGGAGGAAAGGGCTCTGCGAAGGGACCCTCTATTTGGATCTTTAAAGAGCGATATCTTCGAAACGGTTCGACTTAGAATGGAACGGATTGGAATTGTTTAATTGGCGTCTAATGATGTAAAAGAAACAGTCGTTACTTGGTTGAATTTCGAGAGTTCGTTTTTTAGCCAGAAAAAACTCAAAGGGGTTAACCTTGCTTTTTTGGCCAAAAAATGAAGAAATTTTTTATTCGAAAAAAGTGCAGAATATGTTAGTTTACTTCATAAAAGACAGTTTAAAGTAGAAAAAGTGTACAAAGTCCACCTATAAGTGTCTCATTTGTACGATAATGGAGGAAAGGGCTCTGCGAAGGGACCCTCTATTTGGATCTTTAAAGAGCGATATCTCCTAAACGGTGCGACTTAGAATGGAACGGATTGGAATTGTTTAATTGGCGTCTAATGATCTAAAAGAAACAGTCGTTACTTTGTCGAATTTCGAGAGTTCGTTTTTTAGCCAGAAAAAACTCAAAGGGGTTAACCTTGCTTTTTTGGCCAAAAAATGAAGAAATTTTTTATTCGAAAAAAGTGCAGAATATGTTAGTTTACTTCATAAAAGACAGTTTAAAGTAGAAAAAGTGTACCAAGCCCACCTATAAGTGTCTCATTTGTACGATAATGGAGGAAAGGGCTCTGCGAAGGGACCCTCTATTTGGATCTTTAAAGAGCGATATCTTCGAAACGGTTCGACTTAGAATGGAACGGATTGGAATTGTTTAATTGGCGTCTAATGATGTAAAAGAAACAGTCGTTACTTGGTTGAATTTCGAGAGTTCGTTTTTTAGCCAGAAAAAACTCAAAGGGGTTAACCTTGCTTTTTTGGCCAAAAAATGAAGAAATTTTTTATTCGAAAAAAGTGCAGAATATGTTAGTTTACTTCATAAAAGACAGTTTAAAGTAGAAAAAGTGTACAAAGTCCACCTATAAGTGTCTCATTTGTACGATAATGGAGGAAAGGGCTCTGCGAAGGGACCCTCTATTTGGATCTTTAAAGAGCGATATCTCCTAAACGGTGCGACTTAGAATGGAACGGATTGGAATTGTTTAATTTGCGTCTAATGATCTAAAAGAAACAGTCGTTACTTGGTCAAATTTCAAGAGTGTTCGTTTTTTAGCCAGAAAAAACTCAAAGGGGTTAACCTTGCTTTTTTGGCCAAAAAATGAAGAAATTTATTATTCGAAAAAAGTGCAGAATATGTTAGTTTACTTCATAAAAGACAGTTTAAAGTAGAAAAAGTGTACCAGGTCCACCTATAAGTGTCTCATTTGTACGATAATGGAGGAAAGGGCTCTGCGAAGGGACCCTCTATTTGGATCTTTAAAGAGCGATATCTCCTAAACGGTGCGACTTAGAATGGAACGGATTGGAATTGTTTAATTGGCGTCTAATGATCTAAAAGAAACAGTCGTTACTTGGTCGAATTTCGAGAGTTCGTTTTGTAGCCAGAAAAAACTCAAAGGGGTTAACCTTGCTTTTTGGCCAAAAAATGAAGAAATTTTTTATTCGAAAAAAGTGCAGAATATGTTAGTTTACTTCATAAAAGACAGTTTAAAGTAGAAAAAGAGTACAAAGTCCACCTATAAGTATCTCATTTGTACGATAATGGAGGAAAGGGCTCTGCGAGGGGACCCTCTATTTGGATCTTTAAAGAGCGATATCTCCTAAACGGTGCGACTTAGAATGGAACGGATTGGAATTGTTTAATTGGCGTCTAATGATGTAAAAGAAACAGTCGTTACTTGGTTGAATTTCGAGAGTTCGTTTTTTAGCCAGAAAAAACTCAAAGGGGTTAACCTTGCTTTTTTGGCCAAAAAATGAAGAAAATTATTATTCGAAAAAAGTGCAGAATATGTTAGTTTACTTCATAAAAGACAGTTTAAAGTAGAAAAAGTGTACCAGGTCCACCTATAAGTGTCTCATTTGTACGATAATGGAGGAAAGGGCTCTGCGAAGGGACCCTCTATTTGGATCTTTAAAGAGCGATATCTCCTAAACGGTGCGACTTAGAATGGAACGGATTGGAATTGTTTAATTGGCGTCTAATGATCTAAAAGAAACAGTCGTTACTTTGTCGAATTTCGAGAGTTCGTTTTTTAGCCAGAAAAAACTCAAAGGGGTTAACCTTGCTTTTTTGGCCAAAAAATGAAGAAATTTTTTATTCGAAAAAAGTGCAGAATATGTTAGTTTACTTCATAAAAGACAGTTTAAAGTAGAAAAAGTGTACCAAGTCCACCTATAAGTGTCTCATTTGTACGATAATGGAGGAAAGGGCTCTGCGAAGGGACCCTCTATTTGGATCTTTAAAGAGCGATATCTCCTAAACGGTGCGACTTAGAATGGAACGGATTGGAATTGTTTAATTGGCGTCTAATGATCTAAAAGAAACAGTCGTTACTTGGTTGAATTTCGAGAGTTCGTTTTTTAGCCAGAAAAAACTCAAAGGGGTTAACCTTGCTTTTTTGGCCAAAAAATGAAGAAATTATTATTCGAAAAAAGTGCAGAATATGTTAGTTTACTTCATAAAAGACAGTTTAAAGTAGAAAAAGTGTACCAGGTCCACCTATAAGTGTCTCATTTGTACGATAATGGAGGAAAGGGCTCTGCGAAGGGACCCTCTATTTGGATCTTTAAAGAGCGATATCTCCTAAACGGTGCGACTTAGAATGGAACGGATTGGAATTGTTTAATTGGCGTCTAATGATCTAAAAGAAACAGTCGTTACTTGGTCGAATTTCGAGAGTTCGTTTTTTAGCCAGAAAAAACTCAAAGGGGTTAACCTTGCTTTTTTGGCCAAAAAATGAAGAAATTTTTTATTCGAAAAAAGTGCAGAATATGTTAGTTTACTTCATAAAAGACAGTTTAAAGTAGAAAAAGTGTACCAAGTCCACCTATAAGTGTCTCATTTGTACGATAATGGAGGAAAGGGCTCTGCGAAGGGACCCTCTATTTGGATCTTTAAAGAGCGATATCTCCTAAACGGTGCGACTTAGAATGGAACGGATTGGAATTGTTTAATTTGCGTCTAATGATCTAAAAGAAACAGTCGTTACTTGGTCGAATTTCAAGAGTGTCGTTTTTTAGCCAGAAAAAACTCAAAGGGGTTAACCTTGCTTTTTTGGCCAAAAAATGAAGAAATTTATTATTCGAAAAAAGTGCAGAATATGTTAGTTTACTTCATAAAAGACAGTTTAAAGTAGAAAAAGTGTACCAAGTCCACCTATAAGTGTCTCATTTGTACGATAATGGAGGAAAGGGCTCTGCGAAGGGACCCTCTATTTGGATCTTTAAAGAGCGATATCTTCGAAACGGTGCGACTTAGAATGGAACGGATTGGAATTGTTTAATTGGCGTCTAATGATCTAAAAGAAACAGTCGTTACTTGGTCGAATTTCGAGAGTTCGTTTTTTAGCCAGAAAAAACTCAAAGGGGTTAACCTTGCTTTTTTGGCCAAAAAATGAAGAAATTTTTTATTCGAAAAAAGTGCAGAATATGTTAGTTTACTTCATAAAAGACAGTTTAAAGTAGAAAAAGTGTACCAAGTCCACCTATAAGTGTCTCATTTGTACGATAATGGAGGAAAGGGCTCTGCGAAGGGACCCTCTATTTGGATCTTTAAAGAGCGATATCTTCGAAACGGTTCGACTTAGAATGGAACGGATTGGAATTGTTTAATTGGCGTCTAATGATCTAAAAGAAACAGTCGTTACTTGGTTGAATTTCGAGAGTTCGTTTTTTAGCCAGAAAAAACTCAAAGGGGTTAACCTTGCTTTTTTGGCCAAAAAATGAAGAAATTTTTTATTCGAAAAAAGTGCAGAATATGTTAGTTTACTTCATAAAAGACAGTTTAAAGTAGAAAAAGTGTACAAAGTCCACCTATAAGTGTCTCATTTGTACGATAATGGAGGAAAGGGCTCTGCGAAGGGACCCTCTATTTGGATCTTTAAAGAGCGATATCTCCTAAACGGTGCGACTTAGAATGGAACGGATTGGAATTGTTTAATTGGCGTCTAATGATCTAAAAGAAACAGTCGTTACTTGGTCGAATTTCAAGAGTGTTCGTTTTTTAGCCAGAAAAAACTCAAAGGGGTTAACCTTGCTTTTTTGGCCAAAAAATGAAGAAATTTATTATTCGAAAAAGTGCAGAATATGTTAGTTTACTTCATAAAAGACAGTTTAAAGTAGAAAAAGTGTACCAAGTCCACCTATATGTGTCTCATCTGTACGATAATGGAGGAAAGGGCTCTGCGAAGGGACCCTCTATTTGGATCTTTAAAGAGCGATATCTCCTAAACGGTGCGACTTACAATGGAACGGATTGGAATTGTTTAATTTGCGTCTAATGATCTAAAAGAAACAGTCGTTACTTGGTCGAATTTCAAGAGTGTTCGTTTTTTAGCCAGAAAAAACTCAAAGGGGTTAACCTTGCTTTTTGGCCAAAAAATGAAGAAATTTTTTATTCGAAAAAAGTGCAGAATATGTTAGTTTACTTCATAAAAGACAGTTTAAAGTAGAAAAAGTGTACCAAGTCCACCTATATGTGTCTCATCTGTACGATAATGGAGGAAAGGGCTCTGCGAAGGGACCCTCTATTTGGATCTTTAAAGAGCGATATCTTCGAAACGGTTCGACTTAGAATGGAACGGATTGGAATTGTTTAATTGGCGTCTAATGATCTAAAAGAAACAGTCGTTACTTGGTCGAATTTCGAGAGTTCGTTTTTTAGCCAGAAAAAACTCAAAGGGGTTAACCTTGCTTTTTTGGCCAAAAAATGAAGAAATTTTTTATTCGAAAAAAGTGCAGAATATGTTAGTTTACTTCATAAAAGACAGTTTAAAGTAGAAAAAGTGTACAAAGTCCACCTATAAGTGTCTCATTTGTACGATAATGGAGGAAAGGGCTCTGCGAAGGGACCCTCTATTTGGATCTTTAAAGAGCGATATCTCCTAAACGGTGCGACTTAGAATGGAACGGATTGGAATTGTTTAATTGGCGTCTAATGATCTAAAAGAAACAGTCGTTACTTGGTCGAATTTCAAGAGTGTTCGTTTTTTAGCCAGAAAAAACTCAAAGGGGTTAACCTTGCTTTTTTGGCCAAAAAATGAAGAAATTTATTATTCGAAAAAAGTGCAGAATATGTTAGTTTACTTCATAAAAGACAGTTTAAAGTAGAAAAAGTGTACCAAGTCCACCTATAAGTGTCTCATTTGTACGATAATGGAGCAAAGGGCTCTGCGAAGGGACCCTCTATTTGGATCTTTAAAGAGCGATATCTCCTAAACGGTGCGACTTAGAATGGAACGGATTGGAATTGTTTAATTGGCGTCTAATGATCTAAAAGAAACAGTCGTTACTTGGTCGAATTTCGAGAGTTCGTTTTTTAGCCAGAAAAAACTCAAAGGGGTTAACCTTGCTTTTTTGGCCAAAAAATGAAGAAATTTTTTATTCGAAAAAAGTGCAGAATATGTTAGTTTACTTCATAAAAGACAGTTTAAAGTAGAAAAAGTGTACCAAGTCCACCTATAAGTGTCTCATTTGTACGATAATGGAGGAAAGGGCTCTGCGAAGGGACCCTCTATTTGGATCTTTAAAGAGCGATATCTCCTAAACGGTGCGACTTAGAATGGAACGGATTGGAATTGTTTAATTGGCGTCTAATGATCTAAAAGAAACAGTCGTTACTTGGTCGAATTTCGAGAGTTCGTTTTTTAGCCAGAAAAAACTCAAAGGGGTTAACCTTGCTTTTTTGGCCAAAAAATGAAGAAATTTATTATTCGAAAAAAGTGCAGAATATGTTAGTTTACTTCATAAAAGACAGTTTAAAGTAGAAAAAGTGTACCAAGTCCACCTATAAGTGTCTCATTTGTACGATAATGGAGGAAAGGGCTCTGCGAAGGGACCCTCTATTTGGATCTTTAAAGAGCGATATCTCCTAAACGGTGCGACTTAGAATGGAACGGATTGGAATTGTTTAATTGGCGTCTAATGATCTAAAAGAAACAGTCGTTACTTGGTCGAATTTCGAGAGTTCGTTTTTTAGCCAGAAAAAACTCAAAGGGGTTAACCTTGCTTTTTTGGCCAAAAAATGAAGAAATTTTTTATTCGAAAAAAGTGCAGAATATGTTAGTTTACTTCATAAAAGACAGTTTAAAGTAGAAAAAGTGTACCAAGTCCACCTATAAGTGTCTCATTTGTACGATAATGGAGGAAAGGGCTCTGCGAAGGGACCCTCTATTTGGATCTTTAAAGAGCGATATCTCCTAAACGGTGCGACTTAGAATGGAACGGATTGGAATTGTTTAATTGGCGTCTAATGATCTAAAAGAAACAGTCGTTACTTGGTCGAATTTCGAGAGTTCGTTTTTTAGCCAGAAAAAACTCAAAGGGGTTAACCTTGCTTTTTTGGCCAAAAAATGAAGAAATTTTTTATTCGAAAAAAGTGCAGAATATGTTAGTTTACTTCATAAAAGACAGTTTAAAGTAGAAAAAGTGTACCAAGTCCACCTATAAGTGTCTCATTTGTACGATAATGGAGGAAAGGGCTCTGCGAAGGGACCCTCTATTTGGATCTTTAAAGAGCGATATCTCCTAAACGGTGCGACTTAGAATGGAACGGATTGGAATTGTTTAATTGGCGTCTAATGATCTAAAAGAAACAGTCGTTACTTGGTCGAATTTCGAGAGTTCGTTTTTTAGCCAGAAAAAACTCAAAGGGGTTAACCTTGCTTTTTTGGCCAAAAAATGAAGAAATTTTTTATTCGAAAAAAGTGCAGAATATGTTAGTTTACTTCATAAAAGACAGTTTAAAGTAGAAAAAGTGTACCAAGTCCACCTATAAGTGTCTCATTTGTACGATAATGGAGGAAAGGGCTCTGCGAAGGGACCCTCTATTTGGATCTTTAAAGAGCGATATCTCCTAAACGGTGCGACTTAGAATGGAACGGATTGGAATTGTTTAATTGGCGTCTAATGATCTAAAAGAAACAGTCGTTACTTGGTCGAATTTCGAGAGTTCGTTTTTTAGCCAGAAAAAACTCAAAGGGGTTAACCTTGCTTTTTTGGCCAAAAAATGAAGAAATTTTTTATTCGAAAAAAGTGCAGAATATGTTAGTTTACTTCATAAAAGACAGTTTAAAGTAGAAAAAGTGTACAAAGTCCACCTATAAGTATCTCATTTGTACGATAATGGAGGAAAGGGCTCTGCGAAGGGACCCTCTATTTGGATCTTTAAAGAGCGATATCTCCTAAACGGTGCGACTTAGAATGGAACGGATTGGAATTGTTTAATTTGCGTCTAATGATCTAAAAGAAACAGTCGTTACTTGGTCGAATTTCAAGAGTGTTCGTTTTTTAGCCAGAAAAAACTCAAAGGGGTTAACCTTGCTTTTTTGGCCAAAAAATGAAGAAATTTATTATTCGAAAAAAGTGCAGAATATGTTAGTTTACTTCATAAAAGACAGTTTAAAGTAGAAAAAGTGTACCAGGTCCACCTATAAGTGTCTCATTTGTACGATAATGGAGGAAAGGGCTCTGCGAAGGGACCCTCTATTTGGATCTTTAAAGAGCGATATCTCCTAAACGGTGCGACTTAGAATGGAACGGATTGGAATTGTTTAATTGGCGTCTAATGATCTAAAAGAAACAGTCGTTACTTGGTCGAATTTCGAGAGTTCGTTTTTTAGCCAGAAAAAACTCAAAGGGGTTAACCTTGCTTTTTTGGCCAAAAAATGAAGAAATTTTTTATTCGAAAAAAGTGCAGAATATGTTAGTTTACTTCATAAAAGACAGTTTAAAGTAGAAAAAGTGTACCAAGTCCACCTATAAGTGTCTCATTTGTACGATAATGGAGGAAAGGGCTCTGCGAAGGGACCCTCTATTTGGATCTTTAAAGAGCGATATCTCCTAAACGGTGCGACTTAGAATGGAACGGATTGGAATTGTTTAATTGGCGTCTAATGATCTAAAAGAAACAGTCGTTACTTGGTCGAATTTCGAGAGTTCGTTTTTAGCCAGAAAAAACTCAAAGGGGTTAACCTTGCTTTTTTGGCCAAAAAATGAAGAAATTTTTTATTCGAAAAAAGTGCAGAATATGTTAGTTTACTTCATAAAAGACAGTTTAAAGTAGAAAAAGTGTACCAAGTCCACCTATAAGTGTCTCATTTGTACGATAATGGAGGAAAGGGCTCTGCGAAGGGACCCTCTATTTGGATCTTTAAAGAGCGATATCTTCGAAACGGTTCGACTTAGAATGGAACGGATTGGAATTGTTTAATTGGCGTCTAATGATCTAAAAGAAACAGTCGTTACTTGGTCGAATTTCGAGAGTTCGTTTTTTAGCCAGAAAAAACTCAAAGGGGTTAACCTTGCTTTTTTGGCCAAAAAATGAAGAAATTTTTTATTCGAAAAAAGTGCAGAATATGTTAGTTTACTTCATAAAAGACAGTTTAAAGTAGAAAAAGTGTACAAGTCCACCTATAAGTGTCTCATTTGTACGATAATGGAGGAAAGGGCTCTGCGAAGGGACCCTCTATTTGGATCTTAAAAGAGCGATATCTCCTAAACGGTGCGACTTAGAATGGAACGGATTGGAATTGTTTAATTGGCGTCTAATGATCTAAAAGAAACAGTCGTTACTTGGTCGAATTTCGAGAGTTCGTTTTTTAGCCAGAAAAAACTCAAAGGGGTTAACCTTGCTTTTTTGGCCAAAAAATGAAGAAATTTTTTATTCGAAAAAAGTGCAGAATATGTTAGTTTACTTCATAAAAGACAGTTTAAAGTAGAAAAAGTGTACCAAGTCCACCTATAAGTGTCTCATTTGTACGATAATGGAGGAAAGGGCTCTGCGAAGGGACCCTCTATTTGGATCTTTAAAGAGCGATATCTCCTAAACGGTGCGACTTAGAATGGAACGGATTGGAATTGTTTAATTGGCGTCTAATGATCTAAAAGAAACAGTCGTTACTTGGTCGAATTTCGAGAGTTCGTTTTTTAGCCAGAAAAAACTCAAAGGGGTTAACCTTGCTTTTTTGGCCAAAAAATGAAGAAATTTTTTATTCGAAAAAAGTGCAGAATATGTTAGTTTACTTCATAAAAGACAGTTTAAAGTAGAAAAAGTGTACCAGTCCACCTATAAGTGTCTCATTTGTACGATAATGGAGGAAAGGGCTCTGCGAAGGGACCCTCTATTTGGATCTTTAAAGAGCGATATCTCCTAAACGGTGCGACTTAGAATGGAACGGATTGGAATTGTTTAATTGGCGTCTAATGATCTAAAAGAAACAGTCGTTACTTGGTCGAATTTCGAGAGTTCGTTTTGTAGCCAGAAAAAACTCAAAGGGGTTAACCTTGCTTTTTGGCCAAAAAATGAAGAAATTTTTTATTCGAAAAAAGTGCAGAATATGTTAGTTTACTTCATAAAAGACAGTTTAAAGTAGAAAAAGTGTACCAAGTCCACCTATAAGTAGTCTCATTTGTACGATAATGGAGGAAAGGGCTCTGCGAAGGGACCCTCTATTTGGATCTTTAAAGAGCGATATCTCCGAAACGGTTCGACTTAGAATGGAACGGATTGGAATTGTTTAATTGGCGTCTAATGATCTAAAAGAAACAGTCGTTACTTGGTCGAATTTCAAGAGTTCGTTTTTTAGCCAGAAAAAACTCAAAGGGGTTAACCTTGCTTTTTTGGCCAAAAAATGAAGAAATTTTTTATTCGAAAAAGTGCAGAATATGTTAGTTTACTTCATAAAGACAGTTTAAAGTAGAAAAAGTGTACAAAGTCCACCTATAAGTATCTCATTTGTACGATAATGGAGGAAAGGGCTCTGCGAAGGGACCCTCTATTTGGATCTTAAAGAGCGATATCTCCTAAACGGTGCGACTTAGAATTGAACGGATTGGAATTGTTTAATTGGCGATCTAATAATCTAAAAGAAACAGTCGTTACTTGGTCGAATTTCGAGAGTTCGTTTTTTAGCCAGAAAAACTCAAGGGGTTAACCTTGCTTTTTTGGCCAAAAAATGAAGAAA